>CM051273.1:48562866-49177866 GCA_027921565.1 Artemia sinica | reverse complement strand
TCTTCCCTGAAATTTTCACCTTAACACCCTTTGCACTAGCAGTAGTAATAGTAGTAGCAGTAGCATTATTAGCAGTAATAACATGGAAGTGTCGTCTTTTGGTTTGTTCGACATCCCCAACAACATGCCCTGTAAGTTTCAACTTAATACTTGAAGCCGTTTCTAAAATATTGCTGATACACTCTTTTAGCAGCCTGCACGCAATAGTATGATTTGATTTGGTTCAACTTCCTATTCAGTATTCCCTGATTTTTTTACATTATACTTATTAGTAGTCATAGCAGTAGTAGTAGTAGTATTAGTAGTAGTAGTAGTAGTATTAGTAGTAGTAGTAATAGCAGTAGTAGTATTAGCAGTAGCAGTAATAGTAGTAGTAGTAGTAGTAGTAATAGTAGTATTAGTAGTTGTAGTAGTAGTAGTAGTAGTATCAATAGTAGCAGTAGTTGTAGTAGTAGTAGTAGTAGTAGCAGCTGTAGTATTAGTATTAATAGTAGTAGTAGTAACAGTAGTAGCAATAATAGTATGCACATATTGCTATTTGCTTAGTTGAACATGCCTCTAATCATGCCCTGAGATTTTCCGCTTAAAATTCTAACCCGGTCCTAAGATATTCATGGGCGCCCATAAGGGGGTGCAAGGGGGTACCAGCCCCCCCCCCCCCCTAGATGAATGACGGTGTCATATATTTGCATTAATTTAAAAAACTTTCCACAGAGTACGTTTTCAAAGGAAAGTAAAGAGCTCTATCAATCAATCAATCAATTTTATTCAATCAACAAACTCAACATTCACCCCTTTAAGAGACTCAACACAAGAGAAATCATAAGATAAAAAAATCATAAGATACAATGATCAACATAAAAAACAACTTAATTACTAGCTAGAAAATCCCTAACATAATTTTTGAACATACCAAACGATTGGCAGCTTCGTGCAGACACAGGGAGCGTGTTCCAAATCCTGTTGCAAGTTGTCAGAGGGTTGAAATCAGACCTCACTGATGGAGTATGAAGAATCTGTAAATGGCTGGAAGTGCGGAGATGATAAGTCGATTGATCAGAAACAAAAGATTTATTATTACATAGAGCAGCAGGAAGATGGCCGTGCAACTGTAAAAAGATGAAAGAAGAACAAGAAAGAAAATAGAGATATTTCAAATCAAGCAAGGGTTTAAGTGAAGATCGGTTAGTTTTCTTAATAAGAGTCCTTGCTTATCATAAAGTTTTGAAAGTGGCATCAGAGACGAGGGAAATGTTGACATCCAAATAACAGAAGAATATGAAACATAAGACTAAACTAGGCTGTAGAACAAGATTCTAAGAATCGACCCTGTAAATATTTGTTTAAGCTTTCTAAGGATTCCAAGACTCCTGGAGACTTTCATTTTAATCAGGTCAATATGATGCTCGAAGGAAAGATTTTCGTCAAGCAAGATGCCTAGGAATTGAACGTAACTATCCCTAGGTCTACTTAGAGAAGCTCTTGATACGTGTATTTCGGGTCGGTCGAAAACAGGATCAGCCGCTTTGTGGCATGTTTGAAACAGGTTTTTGTGTGGCATGGCCGCATAGAAACAAAAATGAATTCTTGTCGAAAAGGGGCATGTTTAAGAGCTGACGTCACAAGACTTGTTTTGTTTCTTAAGCTAATACGAAGGTGATGACATGCCAATTCTAAACCAAAAACGACTCTATCGAAATGTGGCACGTATAGGCATCATGTCAAAAAACTGGTTTTTGTTCTATAAGCTAATATGAAACCAATGGCAAAAGTTCATTTGCATTGAATAATTAAGGGTTTGCTGGAATTCAGTGGTAGAGTAAGTACTTTGAAATAAAGATGGCAGTGAGAGATAAACCCCTTTTTAAAAAATGGATGTCTTTTCAACTTAGGATTTATAAATACCTACTTCTAAGGTGTAGAATGTACAAAAAATAAAAGTAGACATTTTATTTGTAAATATATTTGTTTCCTTTATGTATAAATTATATTTTTTGGAAGGAGATTGTATAAAACATTTAGTTAAAAATTTTTGATGGTTTTCGTTTAAATAAGAAATTTTGTTTATCACTGGTTTCATATCAAGTGGGACTCTTGTTAAAACGGATTTAAATGGCCATGTTCACTGGAAAAGGGTGATTCTAACCCTCTAAATAGCTCCCTCTGGAGCTATTGTTTTATCCTTATATCCTTTCACTCTATACCTTCAACTCTGTTTCTACTTAGCCTTTTGTGTCATTCCTATCTAGTATTCATTCATATAGAAAAAAAATTACAAGAAACGTTGAATCGATAAATACTTTATTTTAAATAAGAGATTATTTTATAAAATACATGGTTGTGTCTTCTTCCACTGTCAAATCCATAGACACTTTGAGTGTCTGTTTTGTCGTTGTCGGGTAAACTTCGAAAGGTTAAATTTTCGTTGTTTTTTTTCTTCTTTCTTTTTTGTTTAGCACTGAGGACAGCTTGAGGGAGGTCCTTGTAGAAATATTTGCTTGTTTCTTCGTCATCATGGTTTGCCACTGGCTGACAAAATCCTTGTTTTCTCACCTGTTTTGATTTTATTTTTCATTTTATTATTTTCTGATTAGAGAGCCTAAGTGTAGAAGTTTTAACTCCTATTTTCTATCTAAAATCTTGAATTTTGTACTTTTTCCTTGAAGAGATACGGTTTTATATGTTTCGTTCCCCATGCCCAATTGTAGCAAACCAAACCTAGAAGATTAGAAGAGGGCTTATTTGATCGTGAATCACAAATATTACTGACCTTTGAGAATAACCAAAGATTGGAGGGTAGCTAGCAATTGTTCCACGCCTCTTTTTACCCATATAATGACATATCAAAATTTGGCATTATTAATTTGATTTAAACAGTAGAAAGGTCCAATAATTTATCTTTGGGGAGGAAATGATCCCTTATAGTCCAAGAAGAAGGAATTACAAGTTACGCAGTTTGCCCACCGTTCACATATAGTATTTCTCATTGCAGAATAGGAAAAAAATTATAATGGGAAGTGGTATTTTTTGGTGGGAAGGGGGTCCTTGAGTGGTATAAAGCCCTTCCGGGGGAATAATTTTTCATGGTAAGATTCAGGGAAATTTCTGAGCCAAATTTTACACAGAAAGCAGGAAAGGATTTCTTGTCAAAATTTGAAAAACAATCAGAAATTCCATTTATAAAACCAAGTTTTAAGCTTAAGAGAAACAAGAGCCATTTTAAATATGAGTGGAGCGGCTCCTTTCTCAACCCTTGCTCTTTAAGCTAGTCAGTTTTTGTTATCGTTCTATGACTCGTTCCTTTAGGAATGAGTCATAGAACACAAGGGCTGTTGAATTTGAAGTATTTTTAAATAACTTGCTTTTCAAACAGTTCGTGGTAACGAACTGTAAGTAAGGAGTGACCCGGCTCAATGGTAACCGAAACTCTAAAAAACGGAATTTGGTACCAATAGATACATCAAAAGAATCAGATTTTAATTCTGATTTCAAATATATAAGTTTCATCAAGTTTAATATTACTCATCAAAAGTTACGCGCCTGAGAAAATGTGGCTGGTTTTCGAAAAAAGGGGGAAAGACCCCCTAAAAGTAATTGAACCTTAATGAAATTCACACCATCATATTTAGCGTATCAGAAAACCCTACTGTAGAGGTTTCAAGCTCCTATCTACAAAAATGTGGAATTTTGCATTTTTTGCCAGAAGAAAGATCACGGGTGCGTGTTTATTTGTTTTTTTTTTCCCAGGGGTAATCGTATTGACCCAGTGGTCCTAGAATATCGTAAGAGGGCTCATTGGAATGGAAATTAAAAGTTCTAGTCCCCTTTTTAAGTGACCAAAAAAAATGGGAGGGCAGCTAGGCCCCCTCCCACGCTCATTTTTTTTTCTCAAAGTCACCCAATTAAAATTTTGAGATAGCCATTTTGTCCAGCATAGTCGAAAATCTAATAAATATGTCTTTTACGATGACTTAATCCCCCACAGTTCCCAGGGGAAGGGCTGCAAGTTATGAACTTTGCCCATTGCTTACATATTGTATTGGTTATTGGGAAGTATACAGACATTTTCAGGAAGAATTTTTTTCTGGTGGGGGGGGGGCTGGAGGAGGGGCTATCTTTTCTAATTAAACGGCCTTTGTGAGTCAGGGGTTTGTGAATTAAAAAATTTTTAACTTTTAACGTAAAGAGCGTGGTATTGACTAAGGGGAGAACCCCATCATATACGTAATAAAAAAAAAAACAATAAAAAAAACAAGCGATACGGCTCAATAGTAATCGAAACTTTTAAAAACGGAACTTTGATGTCAATAAATGTATCAAAAGAATGGGCTTATATTGCTGATTCTAAATATATGAATTTTATTAAGTTTAGTATTACTCATCAAAGGCTACGAGCCTGAGAAAATTTACCTGATTTTTTAAAGAGGGGGGAAACATCCCCTAAAAGTGAAAAAAATTTAATGAAAGTCACACCGTCAGATTCAGCGTATCAGAAAACCCTATAACATAGGTTTCAAGCTCATATCTGCAAAAATCTGCAACTGTGTATTTTTTGCCAGAAGAAAAATATACGAATATAGAAGTTCGTTACGTAAATTAATTTGTAAATTACGTCAGAACCAAATTTAGAGAGCCATTTAGCAAAAGAAAAGTAAATTTTTTATGCAAATTTTGCATACTTATTCAATGCCGGCGAGCCAAAATAAAAGCTGCATTAACTAAAAAACGATCAGAAATTAAATAAAAAAAACAAGTTTTTTAAACTGAAAGTAAGGAGCGACATTAAAACTTAAAACGAACAGAAATTATTCCGTATATGAAAGGGGCTGTGCCCTCCTCAACGCCTCGCTCTTTACGCTAAAGTTTTTATTGTTTAAAAAAAAGAGTTATGAGAAAGTCAAACTTTAGCGTGAAGAGCGAGGCGTTGAGGAGGGCACAGCCCCTTTCATATAAAGAATAATTTCTGTTCGTTTTAAGTTCTTATGTTGCTTCTTACTTTCAGTTGAAAAAACTTGTTTTTTTTAAATTTAATTTCTGATCGTTTTTAAATAATGCTGGGAAATCTGGCACCCCCTTCATAGAAATGTCCCTTACCCCAAGGAAACATCCTCCACGGAAAGATTTTCCCGAGTAACCCCTCCTCCTGCCCCCCCCCACCAGAAAAAAATCCTTCATGAAAATGTCTGTAAACTTCATAATAATCAATACAATATGTAAACAATGGGCAAAGTTCATAAATTGCAGCCCTTCCCCTGGGGACTGGGGGGGATTAAGTCATCCTAAAAGACATATTTATTAGATTTTCGACTATGTTGAACAAAATGGCCATCTCAGAATTTTAATTGGGTGACTTCGGAAAAAAAAATGAGCGTGGGAGGGGGCCAAGTTGCCCTCCAATTTTTTTGTTTTATTTCATTAGAATTAATGACACTCCACTTCTCGCGTGTGTACCTAGATTCTAAACAAGTACCGTTGTTTCTTATGAAAAAGAAAGCACGAACTTGACAGCTGACAGTTAAAATTTGGGATTTGCAGGTTGCACAAAATATCTTCAAAGTTTTCCAATAACAAATCCTATCTGTAAGCAGTGGACAAATTATAAACTTAAAAAGGCCCTTCAACTTCTACAATAGAATCCTGTGAGTATTCTGCAGTTTGGGAGGGAGGGGGATATCTCAAATGGTGTATTTTAATGCCAAGACATCACAGTTCTAATGGAACCATCAGATAAATACAGAATTAGTTCTAAGTGAGAGACAAGGGCATTGCGGGAGTAAAAAACGATGTATAATCACCAGGGCCATAACCAGAATTTTTATTTTTTGGGGGATATGTATTGTTTGAGGAGGGGACAAAAGAAACTTTAAAAAATGTATCTGGATTACTTTTTGGTCTGCATTCTGGGAATATTTCTGGTCTACGCTGTTATCATGAAATGAAATTAGAGTATCATTAAATCCCAAAATAAGCAGGGATCTATTACATATGGAAGGGGGACTGCCCTTCGTCATCTGCAACTCCACCTTGTGATCACTGATACTCTGGAGGATGCTGATTAGATCAGCAATTGAGAGCTCTAGTCCAGGGGCGGATCGATAGCAAAATATTGGTGGGAGGGGTGGGGCAATGTGACAAAAGCGCCAATGAGCAAAATCTTTGGGGGGGGGCAATTTGACAAAGGGGCCAATAATTGACCAAATATACAAGTTTATTCTAAAGGAAGAGTGAAAAAAAACAGGGAAAGAGGACGCCGGAAAATCGTGGGGGGGGATGGTTGACTTCAACAAAATTTTACACGGGGGGAAGTTTGCCTGAATTCATAAGCAAAATTTACTCATTTACCTCATGAGAAGTAATCCATGAAGAACTATCATCAGTAATAATTCTCTGCTGTAAAATTTTCCACACAAGAAACTTCCTGTTGGAGGGGAAGGACCTTTGAAAAATTTTGAACATAGAGGTGATTTTTGGTATGAATTAAAAAAAAGATCATAAATAAAGTTAAAAACAAGTATTTTTTCGAGTTAGATTATGTTCAGAAGAATTTTTCGTCCAGAATAGTGAACAAGATTTTTTTTTTTTTTGGGGGGGGGGATGGGCATTTGCAGTAAGCATGAACTTTTACGAGGTAAAATTCATGGGGGTACTATCTTGCGCGTGGGAACTCTCCTTGGGGGAGTTTTCCTTTGGAAAATTGCCATGAATGGGGAGGTGTGTGTCTCGTTATTATTCGAAAAAAGATCAGAAATTAAATTTTAAGAAAAACTATTTTTCAACTGAAAGCACGGAGCAGCACTAAAACTTAAGAAAAAAACAGAAATTAATATATTTGTGCGGTGCCTCCTCCTCAATACCCTGCTCTTTACGGTAAAGTTAAACCTTTTTCCTAAGTCTTAAAAAGGGCCTCCTGAATCAAATTTCCCAGTTAATAGTGTTTGACATGTGAAAGTTTGCTAAGCATTAGAGATTTTCAGGGCAAGTTTATTCAAATTTTTAATTAAAAACTACTTTTTAACCAACCCTTTAGATTAATAAAAATACCGTTTGCAAGAATTCTTATTGAAACAACCTGTTTTGGTATTTTATTGGAACAACACAAACAGTGGAAAATATCCCCCGCCAAACTTTTCATAAATTAGTGCTACCGGTCACTGATTTTCACTGCGAAGGACACATTAAAACCTGTATATGGGATAATCTGCAGTACCTGCAAATATTTATCTAGATCTGTGAACGTTTGACACATCCAAAATTAGACTTCAAAATAGCACTTAAAAATAAGAGATTCGCGTCTCATATGCTATCTTCTATTCAAAGTACAAACTCCATAACTCGTAATTAGCAGACCCATATATACGATGGATATGTCTTTGTATACTTGGTAAAAGCCAAAACAAGAGACATTCAAATTTTGTGACAGAAACCAGTTTTTTACGTAATGCCTAAACGTGCCGCATTTCCATAGAGTCATTTTTGGTTTAGAATTGGCATGTCATAACCTTCGTATTAGCTTAAGAAACAAAACAAGTCTTGTGACGTCAGCTCTTAAACATGCCCCTTTTCGACAAGAATTCATTTTTGTTTCTATGCGGCCATGCCACACAAAAACCTGTTTCAAACATGCCACAAAGCGGCTGATCCTGTTTTCGACCGACCCGTGTATTTCATTTAAGTCAGGGCAAGCCTTTGAAACTCTGGAGAAAATGAGAAAAAATGACTTCCCGACGTTTAAGGCAAGATAATTTACATCAAACCATTGGATAACTCTTTCAAAAGGGCCTTTATCTTTGAACGAAGATCAGACTCAGTTCTACCAGCTGCCAAGAATACTGTCATCAGCAAAAGCAATAAGTGCATCCGGTAAGGACGAACTCCTGTCACAATTAGTGTCGGATGTTGGTTGACAAAGACGACAGCAAATGGTAGGTTTTAAATTTTGAACCGCATTAATAAGGGCATTGACGTAGATTAAAAAGAGTATCGGCCCAATAACAGATCCTTATGGAACGCCAAACTCTATTCCCGAAGGGTTAGAAAAGTGCTGATCTACCGAGATGAATATGATCGACCAGATAAATATGATAGAAACCAAGAATAAGCATTCCCTCTTATATCAATATAGGACAGTTTCCAAAGAAGAATCTTGTGTGTTAATGAGTCGAATGCTTGTCGTACATCGAGAAAAAGAGCAGCAGGTATCAGACCAGAGTCAAGAACTGAATTTAAATTATTCAAAAGAGTTGCACATGCATGCTCAGTTGAGTGCTTCGCCCTAAAACCAAACTGAAAATCATGAAAAAAGTGTTTAGAATTAATAAAATTAAGAAGTCGAGAAAGCATAGCTTTTTCAAATATTTTACTAAACACTGATAAAAGGGATATGGGACGATAATTTGCAGGATCATTCCTTGATCCACCTTTAAAAGAATAACAACGCGAGCACGCTTTAAAGCACTTGGGAAAACACGTATTAAGCCAAAAATGGGCAGAAATAAAGTCAAATAATCATCCAAACGTAAAACTACCACAAATCACTATCAACAATTAAATGAAACTCAAAACGAACGTAAATTATAATAAATAGCCGATTCAGACTCAAAACGACCAAAAATTAACATTACTAGGGCTGACAACTCCCATGCCTGCTCAAGACCAGAACATAAGCTTTACTGAAAAAAAAAATGACCGTGGATTGCCAGTTTAATTTACTATACTGATATTTATTCCTTAAAATAAAAATGGGTAAAAAAAGTGAAAAAAAGAGTTTTTTACTTGTTTAAGCAAAAAAAGTGAAAACATTTAAACATACTTTGTTTTCAGTAAATCGCAAATTATGTTCTGGTCTTGAGAAGGCATGGGGGTTATTAGCCCTACTAATGTTAATTGTTGCTCGTTTCGAGTTTGACTTGGCTGTTTATTCTAATTTCTGTTCATTTTGAGTTTCATTTATTTATTGATAGTGGTTTGTGGTAGTTTTGCGCTTGGATGGTTACTTGACTTCGTTTCTGCCCATTTTTGGCTTAATGGAGCTCTTTACTTCTCCTTGAATAGCTTGTTTTGTGGAAAAAGTTTTTTTTAGATGAATTTCCGTTCGTTTTTTATTGACAAAGTCATTTTCATGAAAAAAAAATATTTTATATCTTTTCGGTTTTTTCGAACAGTTCGTGGTAACGAACTGTAAGTAAGGAGCGACCCGGCTCAGTAGTAACCGAAACTTTAAAAGCGGAATTTTGATACCAATAGGTACATCAAAGGAATCAAAATTTAATGCTGATTTCAAATATATACGTTTTATCTAGTTTAGTCCTACTCACCAAAAGTTACGCGCCTTAGAAAATTTGCCTGATTTTCCAAAAAAGGAGAAAACACCCCCTAAAAGTTATAGAACCTTAATGAAAATCACACCGTCAGGTTCAGCATATCAGAGAGCCATACTGTAGAGGTTTCAAGCTCCTATCTGCAAAAATGTGGAATTTTGTATTTTTTGCCAGAAGAAAGATTACGGATGCGTCTTTATTTGTTTTTTTTTTCTTTTCCCCAGGGGTGATCGTATCTTATAAGTAGTCCTAGAATATCGCAGGAGAGCTCATTTGAACGGAAATTAAAAGTTCGGGTGCCCTTTTTAAGTGACAAAAAAATAGAGGGAAACTAGGCCCCCTCCCACGCTCATTTGTTTCCCAAAGTCATCCGATCAAAATTTTGAGATAGCCATTTTATTTAAGGTCGAAAATATAATAAATATGTCTTTTAGGATGACTGAGTTCCCCAAAGTTCTCAGGGGGAGGGCTGAAAGTTATGAGCTTTACCCAATGTTTATATATAGTATTGATTATTGGGAAGTATACAGATGCTTTCAGGGGGGATTTTGTCTGGTAGTGGGGGGGGGGGTGCAGTTTATGTGGGAGGATCTTCCCATGGAGAAAGTTTTCATGGGGGAAGGGACATTGCTATAAAAGGGGCGCCGGATTTTCCAGCATTATTTAGAAAAACGATCAGAAATTAAATTAAAAAAAAACAAAACAGTTTTTCAACTGAAAGTAAGGGGCAACAACAATACTTAAAACGAACAGAAATTATTACGTATATGATTGGGTTCGCCCCCTAGTCAATATTTTGCTCTTTAAGCCAGAGATTCTTTAGTACTTTCATAGGAGCTATTTATTCTAAATAACGGCCTTTGTGATTAAGGGGTCATTTTTAAAGAATTGGAACAAAATTTGAACTTTAGCGTAAAAAGTAAGGTATTGACTAGGGGGCAAATCCCCTAATATACGTATTAAAAATGTATGAATGTAGAAGTTCGTTACGTAAGTTAATTCGTAAGTTACGTATATTTATTACTAATAAAAACGTTCGTAACTAAAAATTAAAATACTTCCGAGAAAGCCATTTAACCATATAAAAGTAAAATTAATATGCAAATCTTGTTTTAATTATTCATGTACGATGAGCCAAAATCAAAATCTGCATTAATTCAAAAACATTCAAAAATTAAATAAAAAAACGACGGGGGTGGGCGTGGGGGGGGGGGGGGGTGGCTGGTTGCCCTAAAATCACTTTTGACCATTAAAGGAGGCACTATCTCTTTCAATTACCAACCGACTGAGCCCTCGAAGTTTCTACGACAACAAATGGCATCTTACAATTTCTATCAGATGCGTTTCTGGAAAATACGACGTGTGTGTGTGTGTGTGGGGGGGGATTTTTGCCTTCTGATCACTTTGACTCTTAAAAAGAGCACTATAACTTCTGATTACTAATCCAATCTTTGAAGTCCTCTTTGAAGTTTATACGACCACCATTTCTATACAAACCTTATATGCCCCCAGGGCGTAACTTACAACCCTTGACCTGAGGTTTATATGGGGGAGTTATTCTCAAAGACATAATTTCTGGACCGTTCAACTACACTGAACAAAATGGCTATCCCAAAAATTGTGATTGAATGTGTTTGGGGAATGATTGGTGCACGGGGAGTGGGGAGTTGCTGGATGACCACCAATCCCTTTTGACTGTTAAAAAGGCCAGTAGAACTTCTGATTACCTATCAAATGAGCCCCCTTTGAGGTTTATATGACCAACCTCTCTATAAAAACTTTATATCCCCACAGGACATAACTTACAACCATTGCTTTGAGGGCTGTAGAAGAGGGTGCTATCATTCTCAGAAATCATAATTTCCGGGCCTTAAACCTACACTGAACAAAATGGCTATCTCAAAATTTCGATTTAATGTGTTTGGGGAAGTGATTGACGTGGGGGAGGGGGAGCTGGTTGTCCTCCATGAGCTCTTTTAAAAATCCTATGACATTTCTTTGTATATGAAGTGCCCTGGTCTAAAAAAATATATATATTGTGCCCACATCGCTCTTGACTTAGGCAGCGCTACAGCACTGGAAGTGCCAATTAGACCAGGTAAGCCCCCCTAAAATTCTGTCTATGGGCGCCCATGAAGATATTACTGATACGCCTTTTTCTACAGCCTGTCAGCGCTTTGTGTTTTGATGTTGCTCAACTTCCCCTATACATACCCTGAGATCTTCACCTTAATATCCTTAGCCTTAGTAGTAGTCGTAGTGGATGTAGTAGTTGTAATAGTAGTAATAGCAACAGTAGTAATAGTAGGAGTAGCATACACACGTTGTTTTTTGGTCAAATGACTGCTCCGTTCATCGTTCCCTGACAGTTCCAACTTAGTACTTTTATCCATCCCTTGGATACACCCCTTTGACAACCTGCATGCACAAAGTGTTTTTTTAAGTTCAACACTCCCCTCAACATTCTCTGAAAGCTTTACCTAATTTTCCTTATTTTTTTGGGCACCAAAGTTCAAACATGCTCTCCTTTCCCGAAAACAATACCACGAAAACTTCTCCTGAAAGTGAATTGTATAATTTAAAGCCATTACGCAAAAATCTGGCAGGTTCAATCCCCAGAGGTACGCTTATTGGGCTTTTCAACTATACTGAACGAAATGGTTATGCCAAAATTTTGATGGGATGTTTTTGGGAAAAAAGAAACTTGGAAGGGGTGCTGGATACTCTCCAGTCACCACTGATTCCTTAAAAGAGCACTATAATTTTGAAACGGTCTTCGCGGAAATTTCGCATATATATTGAACAGGTATTGGAAACGTAAATCCCCAGAAAACAAGACTTGAAATATTGCACTTTCCCTGAAAGTTTTGGTCACGCAAGTGGCTATCCATAGTCCGTAGCGCTAGATTACCTAAAGAAGGTTCATTCAAACGAATGCATATAGATTTATTGCTTTTTAAGTAATTAAATTCACACACTACTACTACTACTACTAACAACAACTTACCGCAGCACCTTGCCGCCTGGGGCCAACACAGCTTCGAATGCTCCTCCTCCATCCCAATTTATTCAAAGCCTACCTCTTTACACCTTCCCGGGAAGTTCCCGTTTCCCTTAAATCTTTCTTTATGACCTCTTCTCATCCCAACCGCGGACGACCTGCTTTCCTTTTAGCCCTAGACGCTTGGCCGAAAAGGCCAATCTCTAGCAATTTGTCATCTTTCATCCACAGAATGTCATTCTTCATCGGCAGAACGTGGTAAGTTTTTCTAATTGGATTTATGTGCAACGTTGAGATTTAAACCGAACAAGAGTTGTTGCCTCGCACTCATACAACACATACCAAAAAACTAGCCCAAATAGACTGACTCATGATATTTCCCTACGTTTTTAGAATTCTGAAAAACAAACACTTTACTGGAAATGAAAAACCTACACGTAAAAAGTGAGTGAGGGTGGGGAGGGGTTGTATTATTCAGAAATTACGTACAACAGCTAGCGCTGGCGCCTGCCAAGTATAGCAGAAGCGTGTAAAGCGTAGCAGAAGTATACTAATGGTGACGAAAACCATTTTAAACATGGTAGAAAGGGGGCCATGCATGACAGAACTACGTGGTGCTTGTGGTCTTTTGAGATGTACAGTAGGTTAAAGAAAGTGGGTGCCCCCTCGCAGAAAAGGATGTCGTACTAGGAACTAAAAAGTCTTCAGGTAGCCCACAGAAAATTATTGCTGCTATATGAGACTCGTAAAAAAAAATGCTACAACAGTAGTCTTATATCCATAAAAAATGTCAAGAACTTCAAAAACAAAATTAAAGTCTTT
Organism: Artemia sinica; assembly: GCA_027921565.1. NCBI lineage: Eukaryota > Metazoa > Arthropoda > Branchiopoda > Anostraca > Artemiidae > Artemia > Artemia sinica. Next base: position 49,164,726 of record CM051273.1, on the reverse strand, counting down.
AAGAAACTCAAGCAAACATGGTTTTAATAATCCACCAGTTTGTCAGAATTCCCATAATTGCGGAATTATTTCATACCCGTTTGTTCGATTTAGTTATTTCAAATGCATCTTGTATAAACTGCGATGAAACAGTTTTTATTCTTTTTCAGCTTCAATGCCACTCTTCCTTTTCAAAATTACTGTTAGCTAGTTTAATATAGTAACTTTAGCCCCGAGTGGCACCAATGTAGGAATGGGGGTTGGTTGGGATAGGTTGGATTAAATAGATTTGGAGAAGTACATTTTCCTTCCTCAATAATTTCACTGGAAAACAACATAAAATTGTCAGAAACACTTGGAAAAGAAAGAAAATCGAGATGACACCTTAAATTTGTTTAATTAAGTTTTATATGTATAATGTCAAGATATTTTAACAGTTGCAGTCAATAGTAACAGTAGGTGAACCAGAGACTATTCACTAGGCAGCAGTAGCAAACAGATTACAAAATATCTCTATTAACAGAAAATATAAATCCAACAATCTTACTACGCAGAGTCAGCATGGATTTAGATCAGGACGATCCATTGGTTTAAATTTTATAGATGCGAACAATTTTGTCACAGAGCTCCTAGATAGAGTAATCCCAGTAGATCTCATTCTCCTAGATTTTGCCAAAACATTTGACAATGTATGCCATCGTCGACTACAGGAAAAATTAATTTCAGTTGGGGTAAGTCAGGAGGTTGTTGAGTGGGCGATGGCATTCCTGAAAGATAGAAGGCAGAACGTAAAGTTGCATGAAGAAAACGGTCAGGTATTTTACTCAGATAGTACCGAAGTGGAAAGTGGAGTCCCACAGGAAACGATCATTGGTCCAACATTTTTAAAATCTATATCAAAAATGTCCCACAATCTATCAAAAATAAATTGAACCTGTATGCAGATGATTCGAAAATCATCAGTCCTGCGAAAACAGCCGAAGAACGAGCCTAATTACAAGCTGATTTAGACAAACTCTCCGAATGGGAGAAACTCTGGAGGTTAAAATTCAAGACAATTCATTAGAAAGAATGTGAGGAATTTGAGGAATGTCAAAGCTATACAAAGGACTTGTTCGACCAAAACTGGAATTTGGTATGTGTATGGCAACCTCATTAAATAAAGGCGACAAGAAAAACTAGAGAGAGTGCAAAGGCGATCAACTAAGTCAATTGAGGGTCGTAAAAGCCTGGACTACCCATCCTGTCAGGAGAAGTTCCAGAATCCTACCCTCTCCTATCGACAGAAGCGTGGGGATGTCATCATGGCGTACACAATGCTGCACACTCAGTCCTTGCAGCAAAATATGCTCGAACTTGACCAGTCAACAAGAGCTAGAGGACACACCATGAAGCTGTACTGCAAACAAGCCAACACCAGACTACGGAAAACCTTGTTCCTGAATAGAGTCATGGGGCTCAGGAACTCCCTAAGTGAAGGAACAATCTAGGCCCCTAGTGTGGAGGCCTTCTAGGGAGCTGTGGACAAAGATTAGTTGTCCAAGCCATGGCTTCGAGAATGGGATGCAGCTGACACGTTGGCTCAACATCTTGACTAATCAGCACTTACAGGATAATTCCTTATTCGCTGGACAATGCAATTTAAGCTAATTTAAGGTAACAGTTAAAATTTCACTGAAGTCATTTATTTATTGTACATTTTTTTATTAAGGCTTTTAAAATATCTTTTAGGTTTTTATAAAGATTTTCTGAATTAGGAAATGTTTAATTGAATAGATTAAACGATTTACACTAAAAACTGGTTTTGTATTAAGAGTTTTCTTGCTTAGCCAAGTTATTTGCGAAGAAGAAGGATTTACTAAAGAGAATGTTTACAAAGTTTGAAGAAAACAGCGATACAAAGTCATATTGTGGTATGTTTTGGAGAGCTGTGATATTGAGGCCCACGTGGTTTCTGACTTTTAAAATTAAAGCTCTGACATATCACAACAAGGATTGCCAGATTTCCGTGATATTGCATTTTTACAGTTTATGACTCATCTTACTCTACGGGCGTGGGAAATCAATCTTTTATGAAATGACGATAGAAAAAGTGCTAACGAAATGAAAAAAAAATCAAGTTAGATTATTTAGGCCAAAAGATAAAACTGGTATCCGGTCAGTGTTGCCAGATCGAAAAGGGAGGATTATGCTTTCTTGAGCCCAAAATAATACTTTTTCGGACTGAATTATTCACCGCTTTTTTTCCACATATCCCAGAAAAGTTAATCAATTTCATATTGACAGTTACTCTGATGAAACACAATTTGAATTCTGTCTTTTCTGGTAATAATAATAGTTCATTTTAAACTCACAAATAGAGTAAGAGCAACGTATAAGTAAATGAAAGAAAAATACAAACAGAGTGACAAAATGCAGAATAAAAACTATTGTGCTGCAACTTGTCTTTTTTCTGGAAGGGTTGACTGCCTTTGAAAACACAGTGCTATACCTCATCACCAAGATTTTACTTCATTAACAGACATAAAAGAAACAAAAAAAAACTTCATATAAACTTATTTCTTTATCTTTGCTGTCACATTTGACTTCTAAACCAGGGGGTGGAGGGGCTAGATAGAGGCTTATGTAATTGTGAAGTCTTATCCGATTGTTTTAGGGACATATTTGTAGTAAACTGTGTTTTTGTGCTTAGTTGCGATTTTATGAACAGGATAATTTAATTGCTGTCTTTTTTCCACCAGTTCTGATTTTTTGTCTTGACATCATTCATCCAAGAAAAATTTCTTTTTCAGTTTGCTTTCGAATGTGACAGGGAGAGTACCCTTTCGGTAGGTTTTGCCAGCCCTGAAAAAAGTCTTTTGTCAGTGAAGTTTCTCGTTCCGTGTATTTTTTCCGCATAAAATCTGCAGTCATTTCAATCGAATCTTCCTTCTGGAGTCACTAAAAGTATATGGCAGCTTGTGCCACTGGGAGTCAGTATCTGAGATTTTTGGCATTAGACTTCAAAATCAATTGAATGCAATACCTAGTGGCGGAATACTTATTTTTTTCAATTCCCAGGACCTTCTTGGCATTTATAAACTGAAGAGACTTCAATCAATGATCATTTAGCAGGAATCGTTTCCGCTTATGTGTCGCTGTGGCAAAACACCTCTTTCAGAAAGTGCTCACGTCATCGGGGGCTATTCCAACTCTCCTCATTGATGTTGGATTATATTGTGAACGCTCATCTGCTAAAAAGACCTCTTTTAATGATCGGACATTATATTGGTTTGACGGTGATTTTGATTATTTTTTACAAATTAATACCAGCTAAAGAGTATTCTCAACCCTTAATAAAAGCAACACAGCAAAAATTTCTCACTGATCATCAAAACGATAAACAAAATGAAATCCCTATAAATCTTAAAAATATGTTATCTTCATCACGTGCCTTTGAATTCAAGTATTTTTGCGCGCGTTTTTTCTACACACGACAGAATCATAACTACGAAAATTCAGACGGTCCTTAGACTCTTGGTATGCCAAAAATTTATTTTAGTTTGATCGAAAAAAAAATATTTGATGTTTGTTTTATTTTCACTTGTGATATTATTGGTTGCTCTACATTGTCTTAGATTATGCTACAATTATTCGGTCTTAGGGAGAATTATGCTTAGATGCTTTAGCTTCCCAAATATGCTGCGTCCAGCGTAGTTATGCTACGTCTGGTAACACTGTAGCCAGTGTGATCTCTGTAATCTGTGCCTTGCCCCAGCCCTCCAATCGTTTTCCAAATATTTCCAATAATTTGAGAAGAAGTGGATCCAAGTCAAATTGATGAGTTAAGAATCAGCTTTAATAAAAGCAATCAAAATCTATTTGGCTCAACCGTTATTCTTGGAAATACAAAATTGAGCATTCAGAGAGGGTTTGGAGAACCGACGACCAATGTAAAACTTTTCAATGTCTTCTCTCAAATTTAAGAAATTCTGCAAAGACTTTATGTACTATTTTAAAGTGCAAATTTCAGTTTGCAAATTCTAGTTCAAGTTTGGTAAAATTCTAGTTTCAGAGATGACCACTCTGCTTACCAGAAATTAAGATATTAGCAGTGGGTGGGGGGGAGGGGGTTCCAGACCCCATGACATGACCTCCTCTTCCAATCTCGATCCGGACACTTTTTTTAACTTGTAACACAGGGAAATTAACATTGGGTAGTGAATAATGGTTATGATTGTTGTTTTTTGGTTATGTGGATTGATGGTTATCTTTGTTGTTTGCTGGTAATGTTTGTTGTTTGCTGGGTATGTTTCTTGTTTGTTGGTTGATGGTTATGTTGGTTGGTTATGTTGGTTATGAGTGTTGGTTATGATTGTTGGATGTTGGCTGATGGTTACGTTTGTTGGTTATGTTTCTTGGTTATGTTTGATGTTTGTTTTTTCTGGTTATGTGGTTTGTTGGTTATGTTTGCTGGTAATGTTTGTTGGTTATGTTGGTTATTTTTGTTGTTGATGGTTATGTTTGTTGGTTATGTTGTTTATGCTTGTTGGTGGATGTTTATTGGTTTGGATATATTTGATAATAAATGTAGCAACTAGCCAATGCCACCCCTGTTTCTAGGCAAAATTTCCAGGTGTTTTTCCTCCTATACATGTCCAAAGATGCCTTCCCAGGTGTTAAAATCCCCCCACGATGCTTTTCTATTAAAAACCTTAGAGAGCTTTTCAAGGTATTCCCTTCGAAGATCCCTGTGTGTTCTGGGGACGCTATAAATACCGCGGGTAAGGACGAAACAACATTAGTCTCATAGAACCACTTGAAGACGCCAAAACTATCTGAAATGTTGAACAATTCCTACAATGAAGTAAGTGTCTTTCTCTCAAGTATTTCGTATACCCCACCCACCGAAACAATCATTCCACTTTGCTTTGTTTATACTCGTTTTAAAGCATGAAATACCTTCTTTTTACCGTGTAAAAACCCCACCCGCCTCCATTCATTTGAAAACAATTAAGCCTTTCAAAAAGAATTATTCTTTTACTAAAAAAGTGCCTTTCTGCAATCTTACCCCCTCATGTCTAGAGATGTTAGTTAAAACCTTGGCATAGCATTCATCAAATATGTCAAAATCTTAGGCGCATGCTTTGTCTAAATTAACAAAAACATCTGTGAATATGTCCCAATGTAGAAAGGAAGCATTGTAAACAACCTCGCAAGGAAAGGCATTGCCGTCAGTAAAGCTTACGGGAGGTAGTCCGTTTACATAATTCTAGGCTGTCTTCTACTGTCTGAAAGAGGCTCTATTTTCTGCAAAATTAATGCATAATAGAGGCGAAGCATTTTTAACTTTGTTATAGAAGGCTAGGATGTAACGACTTATATTTAGGGGGGGGGGGTGTGCTAAAATTAGACTCAATTTATCTGGAGAAAACATTTGGTTATCGGAGCATCTTTTACCTCCTCTATCATTACATGATCCTCATTTAGGGGACCCCTCCATTAAGATGGCTAGTTTTAAATCCTCTCTTCTTTTTTAGAATGTCCCAGCCATTTCAACCTAAGTGAAAAGGGCAAGGACCGATGATAAACCCCCTATGAGACAATCAGATGTACAATGTGGGTGTTGGCCAAGACCTTCAAGCCCTTCCAGGACTTCGCCATCCAGAGCCCCCACTCAACCCACAGCTCAATCTGCGAAGACCCTGACGCCCCTGCGCTGCCCGCACAACGCCGTGACGCTGCTCAAGGTCTCACCCAGTAAGCTGCACTGCCTGCACAACCCGCAGGCTGATCTATGCGCCCTCATGACGTCTCAGGGTCTTCAAGAGGTGTACAGCCTGCGCAACCCGCCGCTCATCTTGCTACAACCCCATCCGACACTGACGGTCCGTCTGCAGAAGTCTGTGACGCTTCTGGCCTAGCTATGCAAGCCCCCCATCATGCTACGGTAGAATATGAAGATGGGAGTATATTTATTGATGTAGTAAAAAACTTACCGCTTATTTTCTAGCTAGTTTATATTCTTGTTCTATTCCATTCTTTTCAAGCTAGGTCCCTTACCTATTAATGGCATTTTCCTGCCTTTTTGGGCAATGCATGGACTTTTTTTTATCTTTAGTTTTTTTTTGTTAGAATATTGAAGGTCCAACTTATCTATCACCCTTCCCCCTTAGTTTAATAGACTCATACCCCCTCGGTAATAAATTAGTTTTTTCGACTTTTTTAGGTCAATAAAGCTATTTTTAACCTCTCAGAGACATTAAAAGGTTTTTAATACATTCAGAAGGCTTTATCAGTAGTGTGGGCATAGGGGCTTACAATACCGGAGGTACCTTTAAATGCTTCATAATAGGATAATACGTTTCAATGAGTAGTATGGGTCTATGAGTTCAAGGGGGAATGGTACAATTTCATAATACAATGATGCGTTCCCACGAGTAGTGAGGGTTTAGTGATTTGAAGGGGTCATGGTACCCTTTCATTATACAATGATGCATTCTAGTGGCTTCTATACTCATTCTCTATTTTTCATAGAGCCAACGTGTTCTAATGAGCTAATATGCTCTTTTTATTCTTCTAGGTTCACACACCTACAACAGGACCCTCTAATGGGAACCGAAAAGAACAGGAAAGTGAACAAGAGGGGGGTTTAAGTTCGGAAGCTAGTCCGGGTAGTGAGTACCATAGCATTGATTTAGACGGTTAAGTGCAGGATCTTGGCATCAGCAGGGACTTTTTAGATAGTGTGCTAGAGCAATTACCATCAAGTGAGGTCAAGACAACGCCCACCATGGACAGTGATTTAGGTTAAAGAAATGGAGTTGGCTCGCCTCCAGTATTGCCAAAATTTTATTTATCTGATACCACTTTGCGCAACATTCACGTGTATAGGGCTGAGCTTGGTGATCCATTCAATTCCCTAGCAAGTGGTTGTATTTACACGGATCATATAGACATCACACATTCCTATGTCAGCATGATTCTGGCACTTCTCAAAAACCATATGCGGGAGGCGGGACGACGGGACTCTATAAAAGCATCTATCACGTTTAAAATAATTTTTAAGTGCAAGTATGGGTGAGTTGCATCAGTGTCATATACAGACAAAAATACCGACACTTCACACAGACTTGCATAATTTTGAGGGCATTTTTTTGGATTGGGTGGGTGATATTTTTAATAGGATGGAGGGTTACAATGAGAATGGGAGTGGCTTAACGGTTTTATTTATAGAAAAATTATAGTTAAATATAACTAAATTTAAAAGGGAATTTGTTTTAAGAGGTGGGAGGGGAACGGGAAGCCTAACTTTAAAAAATATAATGCTAATTTTAGATGGTGTAGAGGTGTACAACAATTTCGTTTTGACACTGGCTTGAAGTGTTTCAAATATTCCGTCCTTTTAGCGGGACATTAGCCTCGCAAGAAAAATGCTGTTAGTAAGACAATGTTGGACGATTGGGCAGTTAATGGCGGCGGGGAGGGGGAGAATTTCCAAAAGTAGATTTTAATTGTATAAAGGGACATTTTCCAGTTACGCTCAAGGAGAATGACGTTTTTGAAAGGGCTAATGAGCATTTAAAAGTCGGGGTTACAGTTTTGCAATTTAACGAAGAATATGAAGAAGGGGAACTTAGTGATTAAAAAGGGGTAATATATTCCGTAAGGGCACCGTCCATTGAATCTGCGAAACACTGGGTATGGCTTCTCTACGAGCCTGCCAAAGATCCTGAGTCAATTGGGCATTTTTTCCAATTACGCATATTAGTAGGGTTTCAAGTGAGGGTAAAGGTTACACTTCACGTCATTACTGCCCAATGTCTCTGTCAGGTTTCCATACTGAAATAAAATTATAAAATCATTTGAAATATCGTAAGCGTCATGGGTACCAGACTGTGGAAACAGTTTCAGGAGACAATGCCACCTTGTGGTTCAAAAGCTTTCAGAACACGTTGTTGCAAAGCAACAAGGTGTCATTCGACATTGAAGCTGCGCTCACGGGTGTGCTGGATTCGTCAAATTTGAATCGTGTGAAAAAACATAAAGCTATTACAATCTCTTTTGCGCATGCGCGAAGAGATTCAAGTAATAGATTTTGTTGAGACGTTGGGTGGCGAGGATTGTGTTGGCACAGCTGTGGTTGTACTTATGAAAACAGAAAATAAGGCAACTTCACGCCTGCGCCATACAGATTATTCAATGAAATTCACCAAAAGATAAGATGGCTATTAAAAATCAATACATGTTTTGGGTTTGTAAAAAGAAAATTAAAGAGGGGGATGCGAAAGCCCGGAACCACGATCATTTATGGCAGAAAATTTCATCAAGGGGAAGTAACTTTCGGGGCTTGCGCACCATTCGCGTAACTTAAATGTTAGACAGTAAAACTTTTTACTAGTTTGCATGCGTAATTTCAACTATGATTTGAAATTCATATTACCAGCATTGGCACGATTGCAGAGAGGTGAAGTTGTAGATGGAGCATGGGTAGTTGGTATTTTTCAGATAACATCATAACAAAAACATCTGAAAAAATTCTAGTCTTAGAATTTCAATGGCAAGCAATTGATAATGGTAAAGCGTACTTGAATAAAATCTGTTTCCTTGATTACTTTAGTTTTTTCCCTAAATCTCTAAGTTAACTCATTCAAGTACAGAAAAGTGACGATTTTTATAGTTTCCCCACTCCTCAAACAGCCCTTTCCAGATGAGGAACTGTATGATTTATTAGCGTGTAAGGGTATAGACCCGTACAAGTACTACAGCTCCGCCTCGAAGCTAAGTGAGGAAAAATTACCACCCGTCACAAAGTTTTGTGATTAACTTCGCGATCGTCAATGCACCGCTGCCTATTATAAATTTGCCAAGAGGGTTTGGGCAAAAGGAGGGTGTTAAAATGGGTGGAATTATAGTAAAATGTACCTGGCAAGTGATGTTTTGACGTTGTTGCATATTGTCTGTAAAAACACGGACAAAAGTCATGAAGAATCTTGGTTGGATGTGGGTTATTATTTTTCCACTGTTTATCTGGTGATGGATTTAGTTATTAAAATCAGTGAAGCAGAATTAGGTCTGCTTGCAAAAGTGGATCAGCACCTGTTGGCAGAGAGATCCATTTGGGGGCATGTTTTCCGTGGGGGTCGTATCCTTGAAACTGCCCGACTGGACAAAGCACCGGTGAAAAGTCGGACGCCGTTTTCTTGGGTATGAATTCCCTTTATCCGTCGGCAATGTCTCACTCTTATTTGCCGTGTTTACCAATAGATTGACAATCCTTCTGCTCCAGATTTTCCCAACATTCACACTGTTTAGGAGAATGGACCACAAGGATGGTTTTTCAAAATTGACGGTTAAACACCTCTGGAACTTCATGACTCGGCAAAGGACTTGGTTTTCCTATTCATGAAAAGACCGGTGCCTCGGGGTTTTTTGAGTCCCTACAATTTATCTTTGGTAGAGAATACAGGTGTGCATTGGACACCTTCAAAACAAAAGCTTATTGACGACGTTGAGCCAAAAAGGAATATTGTTGTACACCAGGTTCTTTTGCGGTGGATGCTGGCCAACGATTTTAATGTCACAAAGATTCATAGAGCCCTCCAATTTGATCAAAAGCCTTACATGAAGACGTTTTTTGACACCTTTGTCAATAAACAGTCTTAAGCGAAAACAAAGGTCGAAAAAGAAATCTTTAAGCTAATTTTAAATTTGACCTTTGGTAAAATGTGTGAGAGTGTTTGTAACAGGAGACGTTTTGACGTTGTTACTTACCCAAAAGAATGTGCCAGAATCAATGTGAATCCAAACTTCACATCATTCACGATAATAGACTCCAATATGGTTCTTTTACACAGAAAAAAGAGAAATGTAGTATTCAATGTTGGAGTTTTGTTACAATGTGCTTAAGCACCAATGGCCGGGAATGGGACAAGTTCAGGTGTAATATGGAGACACCGATTCACTCTTGTTGAAAATTAAAATAGATAATCTGTTACACAATTTGGAAAATGGAGGGTAAATTACATCTCGAATGGATTATACAAACTGGGATGAGTTCCACTATCTGGAGCTGGTGAAACACCAGGTCCCAGATCAATTGCTTAAATTAAAATCAGAGACGGGGATCAACTTTGTATCGCATGGTGTATTTCCCGGCCCTAAATTGTACTGCGTGGAAACGCACAAGGAGACTACCGAAAAAGTCTGCAAGTGGATGCCCTTGCACTATGTAAAGGAAAATTTCAACCTGAGTGTTTATAGGAACTGTATAGAAAATAAGTTAGTTCCAAGAGCGAGCGTCATGGCCATTCGCTCTTTAAAATATAAAAACTATATAGTTCGGGTTGAGAAAAAATGCCATGTCCACCATATCGGACAAAGTCTATGCACTCGAGGGTGGTGGGAAAGTACTATCACAACGCCACTACCTTACTTCAGATCGAGTTGAATTTGTAAATTGTAGAAAGCAACTCGGTCTGGAGAAAGTTCTATAGCTGTGGGAGGGGGAGGGGGACCGTCTTAGGGGGGGGGGGGGAGAGAGGCTTTTTTTCCTGCGCCTGCTCAGCACTGCCTTTTTTATCTAGTCATTTTTTCCTAGTGTTATATTTTTTTTTCGTTGCGCAAAGCGGTAATTTTCAAGTGTTTTTTTAAATATTATTTTAATATTTGTTGCGTAAATTGTTTATTTATAATGCGTAAAGTGCTTATTACTGGCTGACCATTACCCTGTCCAACCACGGCAATGCGCACCACGGCACCACCCGCTTGCCGCCCCGGCCTGACCGTCGCGTCCTCCGGAGGAGCGTCGGGAACTCCAAGTGGCATGCTCAAGTGAAATTGTAAATACATGCAAGTGTTTATTTTTTATGTAAATTGTAAATTTATTTCATGATGTTTTCAATGCATTTGTGGATTAAAGAAACCATGTTTTCTATTTCCTTTGAGTATTTATTCAACAGATTGAGGTTAGGTTAGTTGCATTTTGACATTGTTTGAGTATGTATCCATTTAAAATACCATTCAGATCTTTTATTTGCGGGCCGTCCATGTCCTGCAAAACAACTCTTATCATGAAAATAATTCAAAATCGTGATAAAATGTTTTTAGAGAATCTGAAAAATATCAATTATTACTCTAGTGTTTGGCAAGAGTCTTATGACAAAATAAAGAAGATTGATCCAAGCATTAAATTCATACAAGGATTTGACGTGTTTACTAGTATAGCGCCAAAGTCGTGGTTGATTATTGACGATTTAGCTGAATCTATTGAAGAATGATCGCAGGGAATGTTACAATTCTTTACAGTCCGGTCCCATAACGAAAAAAATCTGTTACAGTTGTGCTCCATAATCTTTTTTATCAGAGTAAATGTATGAGAACACTTGCTTTGAAGTGTACCTACTATATCATCTATAGAGTTGTTCACGATTCAAGTTCTCTTATCATAGGCAGCGCAATTGCGCTGCCTAAGTAAAGAACGATGTTGGCACAATGTATTATTTATTTTTTCCTTTAGACCAGGGCACTTCTTATCGAATGAGTTGTCGTAGAAACTTCGAAAAAGGCTCATTCTATTGAAAACTAGAGTAGCTTGTGCCTTTTTTAATAGTCAAAAGTGATTGGAAGGCAACTAACACCCTTTCCACGCCCACCATTTCCCAAAACACATCCAATCAAAATTTGGAGATAGTCATTTTGTTCAGCGTATTTGATTTCCAGATAGAAATTATGTTTTTAGGAGGACACTCCCCCACAGCCCTGAGGGCAAAGATTGTAAGTTATGCCCTTTGGGCATATTAGGTTTTCACTGAACGCGTTGTCGTAGAAACTTCAAAAAAAGCTCATTCGATTGGATATTCAAAGAGCTAGTGCCCCTTTTAATAGTCGAAAGTGATTGGAGGGCAAATAATCCCCCTCTCACGCCCGCCGTTTCCCCAAGCACATCTAATCGAAATTTTGAGATAACCATTTTGTTCAACGTAGTTGAAAGTTCTGAAAATTAGGTCTTTGAGAATGAGAACCTTCCACAGCCTTACGGGCAAGGCTTTTAAGTTATGCCCTGTGGGCGTATACGGCTTTTATACAAAGCGTTGTCGCAGAAGCTTCAAAAAAGGCTCATTGGATTGAATTTCAAAGGACTAGTGCCCCTTTTAATAGTAAAAAGTGATTTGAGGGCAACTACCCCCCCTCTCACTCCCACCTTTTCCCAAAGCACATCCAATCAGAGATAACCATTCTGTTCAACGTAGTTTAAAGTTCTGGAAATTAGGTCTTTGAGGATGACAACCACCCTCCACCCTCCCAAAGCCCTACGGGCAAGGGTTTTAAGTTATGCTCTGTGGGCATATAAGGTTTTTATAGAAAGCGGTGTTGTATAAACTTCAAAAAGGGCTTATTTGATTGAAAATTGAAATGCCTAATGGCCGTTTTAATAGTCGAAAGTGATTGGAAGGCAACTAACACCCCTTCCACGCCCATTACTTCCCCAAACACATCCAATCAAAGTTTTGAGATAGCCATTTTGTTCAGTGTAGTTGATTTCCAGATATAAATTTTGTTTTTGAGGGGGAGACTCCCCACATGCCTCAAGGAAAGGGTTGTAAGTTATGCCCTGGAGCTTATAAGGTTTTTTATAGAAATTGTCGTCGTAGAAAACTTCAAAAAATGCTCATTCGATTGGAAATTCAAAGGGCTAGTGCCCTTTTTAATAGTCGAAAGTGATTGGAGGGCAACTAACCCCCCTTTCCCAATCACCTTTTTCCTGAACACACCCAATAAAAATTTTGAGATAGTCATTTTGTTCAACGTAGTTGAAAGTTCTGTAAAAAAGGTCTTTTTGGATGAAAACCGTCCACAGCCTTTAGTGCAAGAGTTGTACGTTTTGCCCTGGGTTATATAAGGCCTTATAGAAAGCGTTGTCGTAGAAACTTCAAAGGGGCTCATTCGATTGGCAATTGAAATGGCTAGGGCTCTTTTTAATAGTCGTAAGTGATTGGAAGGCAACTACTACCCCTTCCACGGCCACCACTTCCCCAAACACATCCAATCAAAATTTTGAGATAGCCTCTTTGTTCCACGCAGTTGAAAGTTCTGGAAATTATACCTATGAGCAGGATATTCCCCCCCTCAGTCTTCTGGACAAGGATTATAAGTTTTGCCCTGGGGTCATATAAGGTTTTAATTGAAATCTTTGCCGTAGAAACTTGAAAAAGGGCTCATTTGATTGGAAATACAAAGGGCTAGTGCCCTTTTTTGATAGTCAAAAGCAATTTGAGGGCAACTAACCCCCCTCTCTCGACCGCCTTTTCCTCAAACACATCCAATCAAAATTTTTAGATATCCATTTTATTCAACGTATTCGAAACTTTTTGGAAAATATTTCTTTAAGGATGGCAACGCCTCCCCGAAAAACCCTCAGGCTAAGGGTTGTAAGTTATGCCCTGGGGCATATAAGATTTTTATAGAAAGCGATGTTGTAGAAACTTCAAAAAGGGCTCATACAATTGGAAATTGAAAGGACAAGTGCCCTTTTTAATAGTCAAAAGTGATTGAAGGGCAACTACCCCCCTCTCACGCCCATTATTTCCCCAAACACATCCAATCTAAATTTCGAGATTAGGAAAGTTCTTGAAATTAGGTCTTTTAGGATGATAACCCCCTCAATGCTTTTAGTGCAAGGGTCGTAAGTTATGCCCGGGGTGCATATAAGGTTTTATATTGAAAGTTGTTGTAGAAGCTGTAAAGGGCTAGTACCCTTTTTAATAATCGAAAGTGAGTGGAGAGTAATTTCCCCAAACACATTTAATCAAAGTTTAGAGATAGCCATTTTGTTCAACGTAGTTGAGAGTTCTGGAAATTAGGTCTTTGAGGATGGCAACCCCCCATAGCTCTACGGGCAAAAGCTTTAAGTTATTCCCTGTGGGCATATAATGTTTTTTTTTAGAAAGCGTTGTCGTAGAAACTTCAAAAAAGGTTCATTCGATTGGAAATTCAAAGGGCTAGTGCCCTTTTTAATAGTCGAAAGTGATTGGAGGACAACTAACCCCCTATCGCGCCCATCTTTCCCAGAGCACATGCAATCAAAATTTTGAGATAACCGTTTGTTCAACGTAGTTTAAAGTTCTGGAAATTGGTCTTTGAGGATGACCCCCCCCCACCCCACAGCCCTACGGGAAAGGGTTGTAAGTTATGCTTTTGCCATTTTGTTCAGCGTAGTTGAAAGTTCTTGAAAGTATATTGTTGAGGATGACGAACCCCCCATAGCCCCCACGGCAAAGGTTGTAATTTATACCCTGGGGCATATAAGGTTTTATAGATAGTGTTGTCTTAAAAAATTCAAAAGGGGCTCATTCAATTGGAAATTGAGAGGGCTAGCGCCCTTTTTAATAGTCGACAGTGATTGGAGGGTAGTTAACCCTCCTCTCACGATCATCATTCCTCCAAACACATCCAATCAAAATTTTCAGATTGCCATTTTGTTCAACGTAGTAGAAAGTTCTGTAAATTAGGTTTTTAAAGATGACACCCCCCCCCCTTAGTCCTCAGGGCAAGGGTTGTAAGTTATGCTCTTGTGGCATATAAGGTTTATATTGAAATTGCTGTCCTAGAAACTCAAAAAGGGCTCATTCGATTGGAAATCGAAAGGCCTAGTGCCCTTTTTAATAGTCGAAAGTGATTAGAGGGCTTGACATTTTTATAGTAAAGATCGATACTTTTTGGGCTACTTCTGCTCTTAAAATTTAACCCAATCAAAATAGCGTAAGTGTATCCAAGCTATCAAAGAAAGTAAACAGACTTTTTTGCAAATGGTATCAACTTTTCCATTTCAAAGTCAACTAGAGGAGGTATGGAACTAAGTTCAACACTATTATTTGTGTCCAGATTTTTAAAAGGGTGTTACTGTTAGAAATTGATGAAAATTTTTCTCCAGCATACAAATAGCAGACCAAACTATAAAGTCTTAAAATAACGAAAAGACTTAAAGTATGATTTTCTTTTTCTCTGAAAAGACTATGTCAATATAAAACGAAAAGAAATTAATTAAAAACACTTTTTTCCACAAATTAAGTTTTTCAAAGAAAAGTAAAGAACTCCATTAAACCAAAAATGAGCAAAAATGAAATCAAATAATTTACCAAGCGTGAAACTACCAAAAATCAGCATCGATAAATAAACGAAACCCAAATCGAACAAAAATTAACATGAGTTGGGCTCAAAACCCCTAAGCTTCCCAAGGCCAGAACATAATTTGCACTTCACTGAAAAAATACAAATAAATGTGCATTGTCAGTTTAATATACATATACTCATATCTAGTAATCAAAATTTTAATATTATTTTATTTATAAAAGTTATCAAAAAATATTTGTATTTTTCAGTAAATTGCAAAGTCCACACCTCGTTTACGTTCAAAAGGGATCAAGTTTTGAATGGTGTTAATGAAAATATTGGAGAACCAGGAAGTTTAAGTTCTCCCACTACACTTGCTAAGGTAATCGGAATTAAAAAGAAGTTAGTAAAAGAGTATTTATAAAAGGAACCCAGTTATACTCTTCATCGAAATCTTAGGGTTTATTGTAATCACTATTGAAAAACAAAAGCCTTTTACCTTTTTCATATATTACAAACATATTTTTTGACTCTAGACACGATTCAAAGACTTTATAATAAAAGCATACAAGTATATTTTACTATATTTATGCATAAGTATATATTTATGTACGTTTATAAGTATATTTACGGTATGCGTATGCAGTTCCATTGCAGTCAAAGAGAGGCAAAGAATTAGCTAGAGCCCTTGAATCCATCTTTGAACAGGATTCATATAAAAAATTCAAACAGACCGTGGAAGTGAATTTCTAAAGTCACATGTGAAAAGGGTTTTATTGAAATATAATAAAGTACTCTATCATAGTCATAGTCCTATAAAGGCGGCATTGGCTGGACGTTTGATGCGAACAATTCGACTTTTAATTTCAAGGTATTACAAATCGAAAAATACAGCTGCATTTATTCAAGATTTAGATAAAATTATAGTGATTTATAATCAAAGTCCTCATCGATCTTTGTTCACTGCTAGCCCTATTAAAGTTCATCATAGTGACACTACACTTTTCCTTAAACAATATTCTAACGAAAATGCGAGGAGGAAAAAATTTAATTTTGGTGATACTCTTCAAATCAATTGTACAAGAAATATTTTTGAAAAAGGAAATTATTTGTGGAACACTGAACTTTTTAAAGTGTCAAAAGGCTTGGAGTGTCAAAAGTCGTTTTAAGATTTATTTATTAATTTAAATTAATATCTATTGTATGTTTGTTTGCACTGATTGTTTATTTGATTTCTGTTCGTTTTAAGTTTCATTTGTACTTCAATAGGAAAATATTTCTTTCATCTTAAGCTTGATTTTCATATTCAATCTAAGCATTACTCGCTTTAAGATCTATTTATTCATTTATATCATTACTTGTTGTTTGTTTTTGCTATGATTGTTTATTTAATTTCTGTTCGTTTTAAGTTTCATTTATTCTTTAATAGTAATTTCTGGTCGTTTTGAGTTTGAATTTTGAAAGGCATTTGTATCTGCTGAGCTTAAGTTTAAAATGGCCTTTAATTTTCTTTGAAAAACTTATTTTTTCGGAAAGTTTTTTTTTAATTAATTTTTGTTCGTTTTTGATTGCAAAACATTTCAAGTTTTTAAAAATTTCATATTTCAAAATCAAACTTTTTTTCAAAAAATCAAATATGCTTCAAAGTATCAAAACTGATATCAAAGCAACAATATCAAAGTGAAAAAATGGGTTTGTGTCAACCTCGGAGTTTTTATTATCTGATGTTTGAACTATTTTTAACAAATTTGCTATCTCAAAATTTTTATTGGATGGGTATGGGGGAAAAGGGTGTAGGGGGACTAGAATAAGCTTCGGTCTCTTTTGACTGTGTAAAAGTGAGCTAGAACTTTCTATTTTCAATCAAATGAGCCCCCTCTGAAGTTTATACGAGTATCTCTTCTATAAAAACCATATAAATCCCCAGAGTATAACTTACAACGCCTGTCCCTGGGCCCTGGGAGGTTGTGTTGACCCTGGAGTTTCAATATCTGATGGTTGAACTATTTTTTAAAAAATGGTCACCTGAAATTTTTATCAGATGGGTTTATCCATCCGATACGCCCAAAGGCGTGGAGGGCAGGAGGGGCTAGTTGCCCGACAATATTTTTCACTCTGAGAAAATGAACTACAACTTTTAATTTCCATTCAAATGAACCCTCTCTGAAGTTTATACGAGTATACCTTCCATAAGAACCATATATGCCCCCAGAGCAATACTTACAACGCCTGCCCCGGCCCTGGGAGGGTTGTGTCGACACAGGAGTTTTTATTATCTGACCTTTGAACTATTTTTAACGAAATGACCATACGTAAAGTAATTTTGTTATATGATCTTTGAATTATTTTTAACAAAATGGCTACCTCAGATTTTTTATCAGATGTATTTGGGGGAAAAGGGCTTGGGGAGCCAGTTGCCCTATGATCACTTTTGACTCTTAAAAAGGGCTTTATTTCAATATCCAATCAAATAGCCCTCTCTGAAGTTTATACGAGCATCCCTTTCATACGAACAATATATGCCCCAGGGCATAACTTACAATTCCTGCCCCCGGGCCCTGGGGAGTTATGACGACACCTGAATTTTTGTTATCTGAATTTTGAGAAATTTTTAACTTAATGCCTATCTCAAAATTCTTATTTTATGCATTTGGGAAAAGGGGCTTGGGGGCCTAGTTGCCCTCCAATATCTTTTGAATCGAAAAAACTTAACTAGAACTTTCCATTTCAGATCAAATGAGCCATCTCTGAATTTTTTACGAGTATCCCTTCAATAAGAGCCATATATTCCCCAAGGGCATAACTTACAACACCTGCCCTCGGGCCCTGGCGGGCTGTGTTGACTCCTGTGTTTTCGTTATATGCTCTTTGAACTATTTTAAAAAAAAGCTATCTCAAAGTTCTTATCAGATGGGTTTGAGGAAAAAGGGCTTGGAGAGGGGGGGGGGGCTAGGTGCCCTCCAATCTATTTTGACTCTTAAAAAGTGAACTAGAACTTTCAATTTCCAATCAAATGATACCTATTTGAAGTTAATACGAGCATTCCTTCCATAAGACCCATATAAGCCCCCAGGGCATAACTTACAACCCTTGCCCTGAGGACTCTGGGGGAGTTGTCATCCACAAAGACCTAATTTCCAGAACTTAAAACTACGTTTAATAAAATGGCTGTCTCAAAATTTTGATTGGATGTGTTTGGGGAAAAGGTAGGCGTGAGAGGGGGGTTAGTTGCCCTCAAATCACTTTCGACTATTAAAAAGGGACTAGCCCTTTGAATTTCCAATCGAATGAGCCTTTTTTGAAATTTCTACGACACCGCCTTCTATAAAAACCTTATATGCCCCCAGGGTATAACTTAAAACCCTTGCCTTGAGGGTAGTGGGGGAGTGCCCTCCTCAAAAGCATATTTTCTACCTAAAAATCAACTACACAGAACAAAATAGCTATCTCAAAATTTTGATCGGATGTATTTGGGGGAATGATGGGCGTGGGGGGGGGGGCTAGTTGCCCTCCAATCACTTTTGACTATTGAAAAGGGTACTAGCCCTTTAAATTTCCAATTGAATGAGCCTTTTTTGAAGTTTCTGCGACAACGCCTTCTATAAAAACCTTATATACCCCCAGGACATAACTTAAAACCCTTGTCCTAAAAGTTGTTGGGGAGTGTCCTCCTCAAAAATATGTTTTCTTTCTGGAAATCAACTATGATGAACAAAATGGCTATATCAAAATTTTGATTGGATGTGTTTGGGGGAATGATGGGCGGGGGGGGGGGGCTAGTTGCCCTCCAATCACTTTCGAGTATTAAAAAGGGCACTAGCCCTTTGAGTTTCTAATCAAATGAGCCTTTTTTGAAGTTTTTACGACAATGCCTTCTATAAAAACTTTATATGCCCCCAGGGCATAACTTAAAACCCGTGCCCTGATGGTTGTGGGGGATGGTCCTCCTCAAAAACATATTTTCTATCTGGAAATCAGCTACGCTGAACAAAATGGCTATCTCAAAATTTTGATTGTATGTGTTTGGGGGAATGATGGGCGTGGGGGAGGGGGGCTAGTTGCTCTCCAATCACTTTCGACTATTAAAGAGGACACTAGCCCTTTGAATTTACAATCGAATGAGCCTGTTTTGAAGTTTCTACGAGAGAGCCTTCTATAAAAACCTTATATGCCCCCAGGGCATAAGTTACAACTCTTGCCCTGAGGGTTGTGGGGGAGTGTCCTCCTCTAAAATCTATCTGGAAATCAACTACGCTGAACAAAATGGCTATCCCAAAATTTTTATTGGATGTGCTTTGGGGAATGATGAGCCTGGGGGGGGGGGGTTGCCCTCCAATCATTTTTGACTTTTAAAAAGGGCACTAGAACTCTCGATTTCCAATCGAATGAGCCCCCTTTGAAGTTTCTACGACGACCCCTTCCGTATGAAGTGCCTCTGGGGAAAAAATAATAAATAATAAAACATTGGAGCCGTTCAGCCTTTACTATAGGCAACGCTACAGCGTTGCCTCTGACCAATTATGTGACAAATATTTTCTTTTGTACTTTTCTCTGAAAATAAACATTAAAATTATAGTGACATTTTGAACTGATGAGCTTTCAGCAATTAAAATCATTATACATCAAATATTCAGTTTAATTTATTAGCTCTTTTTAAAGTTGTTAAAGACGAATATAGTTTTCCTACAAATAAGTGAAGGGATACTGCCTCCTTTCCTAACTGTAAATAAAAACCAAAAGTCTACTGCGTCATTGGCACTTAACTGAAAACGAGGTATATTACGAATACTTTCTTTTCCAGTTCTTACAGCATAGAAAATAAAAATACAATTACAACGAAATAAATTCGTGAACTGATGGATCTTTCAACAATTAATATCATTATACATCAAATATTCAATTTGATGTTGTTAATACTTTCCAAGACTGTTCAAGGCGCATATGGTTTTCAGTAAAGCGCCAATGACGCAGTAGGTTTTAGACGTTTACAGTGAGAGAAGGAGGTCATACCCGAACTCCTGTTTGTAGTGATTTTTGTTTGTTTCAAGCTTAATTTGCATATTCAATTTAAGTTTCACTCGTTTTAAGATTTATTTATTAATTTCCATTAATATCTATTGTATGTTTGTTTGCATTGATTTTTATTTATTTTCTGTTCGTTTTAAGTTTCATTTGTACTTCAATAGGAAAATATTTTTTTCGTCTTAAGCTTGATTTGCATATTCAATCTAAGCATTACTCGCTTTAAGATCTATTTATTCATTTATATCGTTACTTGTTGTATGTTTTTGCTGTGATCGTTTATTTAATTTCTGTTCGTTTTGGGTTTCATTTGTTCTTTAATAGTAATTTCTGGTCGTTTTGAGTTTGAACTTTAAAAGGTATTTGTGTCTGCTGAGCTTAAGTTTAAAATGGCCTTTACTTTTCTTTGAAAAACTTATTTTTTCGGAAAGCTTTTTTAATTAATTTTTGTTCGTTTCTGATTGCAAAAACTTCAAGTTTTTAAAAATTCCTTATTTCAAAATCAAACTTTAAACAAAAATCAAATATTCATCAAAGTATCAAAACTGATATCAAAGTAATAATATCAAAGTGAAAAATGGGTTTGTGTCAACCTCGGAGTTTTTATTATCAGATGTTTGAACTATTTTTAAGAAAATTGCTATTTCAAAATTTTTATTGGATGGGTTTGGGGAAAAAGGGCGTGAGGGGACTAGATTAAGCTTCGGTCTCTTTTGACTCTTTAAAAGTGAACTAGAACTTTCTATTTTCAATCAAATGAGCCCTCTCTGAAGTTTATACGAGTATCTATTCTATCAAATCCATATAAATGCCCAGAGCATAACTTACAACGCCTGTCCCTGGGCCCTTGGAGGTTGTGTCGACCTCCCAGGTTGTGTCGACCTCTCCTGAAATTTTTATC
Organism: Artemia sinica; assembly: GCA_027921565.1. Lineage (NCBI taxonomy): Eukaryota > Metazoa > Arthropoda > Branchiopoda > Anostraca > Artemiidae > Artemia > Artemia sinica. Next base: position 49,143,734 of record CM051273.1, on the reverse strand, counting down.
GGATGGGGTTATCCATCCGATACGCCCAAAGGCGTGGAGGGCGGGAGGGGGTAGTTGCGATCCGATCTTTTTCACTCTTAGGAAATGAACTATAACTTTTAATTTCCATTCAAATGAACCCTCTCTGAAGTTTATACGAGTATACCTTCCATAAGAACCATATATGTCCCCAGAGCAATACTTACAACGCCTACCCCGGTCCTGGGGGGGGGTTGTGTCGACACAGGAGTTTTTCTTATCTGACTTTTGAACTATTTTTAACGAAATGACCATACGTAAAGTAGTTTTGTTATATGATCTTTGAACTATTTTTAACAAAATGGCTACCTAAAATTTTTTATCAGTTGTATTTGGGGGAAAAGGGCTTGGGGGGTCAGTTGCCCTCTGATCACTTCTGACTCTTAAAATGGGCTGGATTTCAATATCTAATCAAATAGCCCTCTCTGAAGTTTACACGAGCATCCCTTTCATATGAACAATATAGGTCCCAGGGCATAACTTACAACGCCTGCCCCCGGGCCCTGGGGGGTTATGAAGACTCCTGAGTTTTTGTTATCTGACTTTTGGGAAATTTTTAACTTAATGTCTATCTCAAAATTTTGATTGGATGCGTTTGGGGAAAAGGGGCGTGGGGGCTAGTTGCCCTTCAATATCTTTTGACTCTAAAAAACTTAACAAGAACTTTCAATTTCCAATCAAATGAGCCATCCCTGAATTTTTTACAAGCATCCCTTCAATAAGAACCATATATTCCCCAAGGGCATAACTTGCAACACCTTCCTTCGGTCCCTGGGGGGCTATGTTAACCCCTGAGTTTTCGTTATATGGTCTTTGAACTATTTAAAAAAAAGCTATCTCAAATTTCTTATCGGATGCTTTTGAGGAAAAAAGGGCGTGGAGGGGGGGGGGGGCTAGGTGCCCTCCAATTACTTTTGACTCTTAAAAAGTGAACTAGAACTTTCAATTTCCAATCAAACAAAACCTCTTTGAAGTTAATACGAGCATCCTTTCCATAAGACCCAGGACAACGCGTTCTATAAAAACCTTATATGCCCCCAGGGCATAACTTACAACCCTTGGTCTGAGGGCTGTGGGGGAGTTGTCATTCTCAAAGACCTAATTTCCAGAACTTAAAACTACGTTTAACAAAATGGCTGTCTCAAAATTTTGATTGAATGCATTTGGGGAAAAGGTGGGCGTGAGAGGGAGGTTAGTTGCCCTCAAATCATTTCCGACTATTAAAAAGGGACTAGCCCCTTTTTTGAAGTTTCTACGAAACCGCCTTCTATAAAAACCTTATATGCTCCCAGGGTATAACTTAAAACCCTTGCCTTGTGGGTTGGGGGGAGTGTCCTCCTCAAAACCATAGTTTCTATCTGAAAATAAACTACGCTGAACAAAATGGCTATCTCAAAACTTTGATTGGATGTGTTTGGTGGAAGGATGGGCGTGGGGGGGGGTAATTGCCCTCAAATCACTTTCGACTATTAAAAAGGGCACTAGCCCTTTGGATTTCCGATCGAATGAGCCTGTTTTGAAGTTTCTACGACAACGCCTTCTATAAAAACCTCATATGCCCCCAGGGCACAACTTAAAACTCTTGCCCTGAGGGTTGTGGGGGAGTGTTCTCCTCAAAAATATATTTTCTATCTGGAAATCAACTACGCAGAGAAAAAATCTCAAAATTTTGATTGGATGTGTTTGGGGGAATGATGGACGTGGGGGGGGGGCTAGTTGCCCTCCAATCATTTTCGACTTTTAAAAGGGCACTAGAACTCTCGCTTTCTAATTGAATGAGCCCCCTTTGAAGTTTCTACGACGACCCCTTCCGTAGGAAGTGCCTCTGGGAAAAAAAAATAATAAATAATAAAACATTGGAGCCGTATGGCCTTTACTATAGGCAACGCAACAGCGTTGCCTCTGATTCTTTTAAATAAATTAAATAAAAAAAACAAGTTTTTTTAACTGAAAGTAAGGAGTGACATTAAAACTTAAAACGAACAGAAATTATTCCGTATACGAAAGGGGCTGTCCCCTCCTCAACGCCTCGCTCTTTACGCTAAAGTTTTTTATTGTTTAAAAAAATAGAGTTGTGAGAAAGTCAAACTTTAGCGTAAAGAGCAAGGCGTTGAGGAGGGGACAGCCCCTTTCATATACGGAATAATTTCTGTTCGTTTTAAGTTTTAATGTCGCTCCTTACTTTCAGTTAAAAAACCTTGTTTTTTCTATTTAATTTTTGAACGTTTTTGAATTAATGCAGGTTTTGATCTTGGCTCACAGTACACGAATAATTAAAACAAAATTTTCATATTAATTTACTTTTATTTGGTTAAATAGCTTTCTCGAAACTTGTTTCATTTTTTTACGAACGTTTTTATTAGTAATAAATATACATAACTTACGAATTAACTTACGTAACGAACTTCTATATTCATATATTTTTAATACATATATTAGGGGGTTCGCCCTCTAGTCAATACCTTGCTCTTTAAGCGAAAGTTCAAATTTTGTTCCAATTCTTTAAAAATGACCGCTTAATCACAAAGGCCGTTAATTAGAATAAATAGCTCTTATGAAAGTACTAAAAAATCTTTGGCTTAAAGAGTGAGGTATTGACTAGCGGGGTGAACCCAATCATATATGTAATATTTTCTGTTGGTTTAAAGTTTTGATCTTGCTGCTGTTGCAGTTGAAATATTTGTTTTTTTATATTAAATTTCTGATCTTTTTTTAAATAATGCTGGGAAGTCCGGCGTCCGCTTCATAGCAATGTCCCTTCCCCCATGAAAACTTTCTTCATGGAAAGATCCTCCTATGTAACCCCCACCCCAGGCACGTACGCAGGAATTTGTTTCGGGGGGGGGGGCCCAATTTGTTTCGGGGGGGGGGGGACAAATCCTTCAAACCCATTATTCTGTGAGAAAAATCAGAAAATTATGGGAAAATGAAAAAAATCGTGAGATTTCGGGGGGGGGGGGCGGCCCCGGAGGCCCCCCCTACGTACGTCCCTGCCTGACCCCCCCCCCTCCCCCCCAATACCAGGAAAAATCTCCCTGAAAACGGCTGTACTGTATACTTCCCAATAACCAATACTATATGTTAACATTGGGTAAAGTTCATAAATTTCAGCCCTCCTCCCGGGAACTTCGGGGGATTAAGTCATCCTAAAAGACATAGTTATAATATTTTCGAACATGCTGAACAAAATGGCTATCTCAAAATTTTGATCAGGTAACTTTGGGAAAACAATGAGCGTGGGAGGGGGCCCAGTTGCCCTCCATTTTTTTGGTCACTTAAAAAGGACACTAGAGCTTTTAATTTCCATTCCAATGAGCTCCCCCGAGATATTCTAGGACCACTGGGTCGATACGATCACCCCTGGGAAAAAAAAAAAATAAACACGCACCCGTGATCTTTCTTCTGGCAAAAAATGCAAAATTCCACATTTTTGTAGATAGGAGCTTGAAACCTCTACAGTAGGGTTCTCTGACACGCGGAATATGATGGTGTGATTTTCATTCAGGTTCTATTACTTTTAGGGGGTCTTCCCCCTTTTTTCGAAAATCAGCCAATTTTTCTCAGGCGCTTAACTTTGATGGGTGGGATTAAACTTGATGAAACTTATATATTTGAAATCAGCATTGAAATCCAATTCTTTTGATGTATCTATTGGTATCAAAATACCGTTTTCTAGAGTTTCGGTTACCATTGAGCCGGGTCCCAATAACCAATTCTATATGTTAACATTGGGTAAGGTTCATAACTTTCAGCCCTCCTCCTGGGGGCTTCGAGGGATTAGGTCATCCTAAAAGACATAGTTATAATATTTTCGACCATGCTGAACAAAATGGCTATCTCAAAATTTTGATCAGATGACTTTGGGAAAAAAATGAGCGTGGGAGGGGGCCTAGTTGCCCTCCATTTTTTTGGTCACTTAAAAATGGCACTAGAACTTTTAAACTCCGTTCCAATGAGCCCTCCCACGATATTCTAGGACTACTGGGTCGATACGATCACCCCTGGAAAAAAAAAAAAAAAAAAAAAAAAAAAAAAAAAAGAAAAAAAAAAAAAAAAAAAAAGAAAAACACGCATCCGTGATCTTTCTTCTGGCAAAAAATGGAAAATTCCACATTTTTGTAGATAGGAGCTTTAAACCTCTACAGTAGGGTTCTCTGATACGCTGAATATGATGGTGTGATTTTCATTAAGGTTGTATAACTTTTAAGGGGTCTTTCCCCCTTTTTTCGAAAACCAGCCAAATTTTCTCAGACGTGTAACTTTTGATAGGTAAAATTAAACTTGATGAAACTTATATATTTGAAATCAGAATTAAAATCTGATTCTTTTGATGTATCTATTGGTATCAAAATTCCGTTTTTTAGAGTTTCGGTTACCATTGAGCCGGGTCGCTCCTTACTTACAGTTCGTTACCACGAACTGTTTGATATAGTACTGTATTTTTGATAGATCCCATTTGCCAATCTGAATCCATAGAGAAGTAATATCTGCTCTACTAGACATTTTCGGTGTCGTTTCTGTGTTAAAATCTTGCAGCATGGTGGAGTTTCACTTATTGGCTTTATTTATTTTTTTTTTCGTCTTTTTCTTTAGAGGATTTAACTAATTTTTTTCCCTTTTCCTTGTTTTTTCCATTGGTAAAGGCACCCGGATGTGGAGTTAAAATATTTGAAATTTCTTTTATTAATTAATGTGTTTCTTGGTTTTTTATTCTTTGTCACTGCTTTACTTAAATTAAATCCGTTTACGCTAAAGTTTGATTTTTTTTTTCCAGTTATTTAAGAATGACTCCTGAATCACAAAGGCCGTTCACTTAGAATAATAAGCTCTTATAAAAGTTCTAAAAAAAGCTTTAGCGTAAAAAACGAGGTATTTAAGAGAGGGTGACCACCCTCATTAACATAATAATTTCTGTTCGTTTTAAGTTTTAATGTTGCTTCTTACTTTCAGTTGAAAAAACTTGTTTTTTTTACTTAATCTATGATCATTTTTTAAATGATGCTGGGAAACCCGGCCCCACCACTATAAAAAATTCCCTTGCCCCACGATAAATTCCTGCATGGAAAGATTCTCCCAAGTAAACTCCCCCTCCACCAGAAAAAATACCCTTGAAAACCTCTATGTACTTTCCAATAACCAATACTATATGTAAACAATGGGCAAAGTTAATAGTTTGCTGTCCTTCCTCCGGGGACTGTGGAGGTCAGTAGTAACCAAGGTACTATTTCTATGGGGCCCCCGTACAAACAGGTTCTTCTGGTAGGTAAACAGGTCATCACACTCTTTCAAGGAATATACATGTTTTTTTTTATTATGACATCGATTCGATTAGAGAAAGTTTGGCGGTTTGTCCAATATAATAACTTGATTAGTCAGTTTTCTAAAAAAAACTTGTCATGCTACAATGTACTTAATTTAAAAAAAACTCGATATAATTGTGATGCTATAAGACTGGTTTCGCTTCATGGGTTCATTAATAGAAGGACTAATGTTTATGAAAAGGGTAATTACTTCTTTAGTTTATGAGATTTGCGAATTTTTTGCGAAAAGATATTTGCGTAGACGCTTACAAGGGACATTGCTAGAAAGTATTCAATAGCTTAATTGAAAAGTAACGATAGAATGACATTGTGACTTGACCTAGCTTTACCTCGCCGATGTGGTCTGTATAATACGTAAGTAACGTTTGAAAAATATTGTCAATTTAAAAAGAAATGGCTGAAAAGTGTTATGAGGGGGGTGGGTTGCATAGAGGGGTGAGTTGCACGAGAGTTCAGTTACATACGGATTCAGTTACACGGGGGTTTAGTTAAATTTTCAGCTAGTGTGACCGCCATTTTTTTTGATCTGGTTAAGTGGGTATAATCTGGTTTGGTTTGCTATTGCGAGAGGACTCAAGCGATTTCTTTCTTACGGGGTTTCAGTTATACAGGGGTTCAGTTACATGGGGTTGGTGGTTGTTATAATACACAAGTTCTATTTGAACAGTGTTGTGAGATCCCCTACCACACCTCCAAAGGACTCCGATCCCCCCATCCCGTGTATTAGCGAAGTTACTCTGTGGTCGTTATAATACACAAGCTTTAGTTTACGAGATTTGGGGACTTGAGTTGCACGAGAGTTCAGTTACATACGGATTCAGTTACACGGGGGGTTTAGTTAAATCTTCGTCTGAAAAATAGGAGTTCACACTTAAAAAAGTTCTATTAAGAGCTATTTTTATGGAAATGGTTCATTTTTGAACCAAAACTATGCTTTTCTGACTGAAGATACACATTTGAATCAGAAAAGGTGAAAATGTACACATCTAAAACAGAAAAGTGTGTTTTGACTATATTCTTAGGGATTTGCTCCTCAAATTTTTAAATTGAAAAATGAGTGTGCTGTTCTATTAGTAAAGAGAATCTTTCAAGCTTTTATCATCAAAAATGTGGAATTTTGTAGTTTTGACAGAGTAGAAGGATTTTGTACGGGAATTAATTTTACATGAGGAGGAGGGTTTCCAATTTTTTTTTCCGGAAACGTGAGCTAACTTTTAAATTAAATTTTAGGTCTTTTGTCTTAGGGATTTGCTCCTCAAATTTTTAAATTGAGAAATGAGTGTGCTGTTCTATTAGTAAAGAGAATCTTTCATGCTTTTATCATCAAAAATGTGGAATTTTGTAGTTTTGACAGAGTAGAAGGATTTTGTACGGGAATTAATTTTACATGAGGAGGAGGGTCTCCAAATTTTTTTTTCCGGAAACGTGTATTTTTCTACTTAACAGCTACTTTAATAACTTCCAAGATGATAGGACAGTATGACACAGAATTTATCAGTTACCAAGAGTTCATTGACTCCTCCCCGCAATGAATTCCAAGGGTTTTATGACTCCTCCCCACAATGAATTCAGATGGTTTTAAGACTCATCTCACTAGTCATAACTCCGTTCAACCTTGAGCGAAGGTATAAAAGTTTGATGAAGTATTTCTCTACTTAACAACTACATTAATAGCCTCCAAGATGATAGGACTGTATGACACCGAATTTATCAGTTTGAAAAAATCATCTTGCGGTGTTATATTTGAATGTGCTTTTTTATTATTGTCTATGGATCTCGAAGAAATCGACTGTTATCATTGGTTAGTGAACTATAATCTGTTTGAGTATGATAAAAGCTTGTGGAGTACTACATTACGTTGTATAAACAGACTGGGATTCTATGATAGAGTGATTACACCACTTAATAATACTGGTCAGGAACTGAGAAATGTCCAGGAGGAAGTCAGTGAAATTTGCAGCTTTTTCGGAGTTGAAGCACTCTACGTAAAGGGCAATGTACCTACAGATAAAGTTTTAATTCAAAAGTGTGACCCTAGGATTCCACTTTTCAATCTAGAAGAGTTTAAGTGTCCTAAATTTGAGGGGGGCTATCACCGTCCTCAAGACGAGGTTAGGTTCTTCGCACAGTGGATACCTAAGAACATACCTGATCATGATAAATCCATAAGACATGTTAAAAACTATTCTATATCATGGGACCATCGTTTGTGGATGTTTAAGAGTGAACTCTAAGTACTATTTTTATGTAAACATTTGTTGTTGTTTTTTTTCTTTCTCAAAAAAAAAAAAAAAAATCTGTTAATACATTTAAGCAATAAATATCTTTAAGCTTAACCCGTCCTTGTTCTTTAGAATAGTTCTATTGTAAGCAAGTAACAAACTCCTTCCTGAAGTCACCTCTTGGATACACAATGTAGAAACTTCATTTAAGAAACTATGAAAAAAATTGTAAGTAAGTAAGTAACAAATTCTTTCTTGAAGTCACCTCTTGAATACACAATACAGAAATTTTCATTAAAGAAATTATGAAAAAATTGTAAGTAAGTAGCAAATTCTTTCTTGAATTCACCTGCTGGATAAACAAAGACATTTCGTTCAAGAAATTATGACAAAATTCTAAGTAAGTAACAAACTCTTTATTGTTTACATGACTTAGATACACGATGTAGAAATTTAATTCAAGAAATTATGAAAAAATCGCAAGTAAGTAACTTTTTTCTCTTTATCACAAACAATTTTCACATAGCTAAATGATGTAGAAATTTAATTCAAGAAATTATTAAAAAATTCTCAGTAAGTAACAATTTCTTTCTTGAAGTCAACTCTTGGATACGCAATACGGAAATTTCATTCAAGAAATTATGAAAATATTTGTAAGTAAGTAACAAACTCTTTATTGATTTCACCTCTTGAATATACAGTACAGATACTTCACTCAAGAAATTATGAAAAAATCGCAAGTAAGTAACTTTTTTTCTCTTTATCACAAACAATTTTCACTTAGCTAAATGATGTAGAAATTTCATTCAAGAAATTATTAAAAAATTCTCAGTAAGTAACAATTTCTTTCTTGAAGTCAACTCTTGGATACACAATTTCATTCAAGAAATTATGAAAAAATTGTAACTAAGTAGCAAATTCTTTCTTGAATTCACATGTTGGATTGGATATACAGTACAGATACTTCATTCAAGAAATTATGAAAAAATCGCAAGTAAGTAACTTATTTTTTTCTCTTTATCAAAAACAATTTTCACTTAGCTACATGATGTAGAAATTTAATTCAAGAAATTATTAAAAAATTCTCAGTAAGTAACAATTTCTTTCTTGAAGTCAACTCTTGGATATACAATTTCATTCAAGAAATTATGAAAAAATTGTAATTAAGTAGCAAATTCCTTCTTGAATTCACACGTTGGATTAACAAAAATACATTTCGTTCAAGAAATTATGACAAAATTCTAAGTAAGTAACAAACTCTTTAATGTTTTCACGAGTTAGATATACGATGTAGAAATTAAATTCAAGAAATTATGAAAAAAATTCTCAGTAAGTAACAATTTCTTTCTTGAAGTCAACTCTTGGATACGCAATACGGAAATTTCATTCAAGAAATTATGAAAATATTTGTAAGTAAGTAGCAAACTCATTATTGACTTCATCTCTTGGATACTTCATTCAAGAAATTATGAAAAAATCGCAAGTAAGTAACTTATTTTTTTCTCTTTATCACAAAAAATTTTCACTTAGCTACATGATGTAGAAATTTAATTCAAGAAATTATTAAAAAATTCTCAGTAAGTAACAATTTCTTTCTTGAAGTCAACTCTTGGATACACAATTTCATTCAAGAAATTATGAAAAAATTGTAATTAAGTAGCAAATTCCTTCTTGAATTCACACGTTGGATTAACAAAAATACATTTCGTTCAAGAAATTATGACAAAATTCTAAGTAAGTAACAAACTCTTTAATGTTTTCACGAGTTAGATATACGATGTAGAAATTAAATTCAAGAAATTATGAAAAAAATTCTCAGTAAGTAACAATTTCTTTCTTGAAGTCAACTCTTGGATACGCAATACGGAAATTTCATTCAAGAAATTATGAAAATATTTGTAAGTAAGTAGCAAACTCATTATTGACTTCATCTCTTGGATACTTCATTCAAGAAATTATGAAAAAATCGCAAGTAAGTAACTTATTTTTTTCTCTTTATCACAAAAAATTTTCACTTAGCTACATGATGTAGAAATTTAATTCAAGAAATTATTAAAAAATTCTCAGTAAGTAACAATTTCTTTCTTGAAGTCAACTCTTGGATACACAATTTCATTCAAGAAATTATGAAAAAATTGTAACTAAGTAGCAAATTCTTTCTTGAATTCACACGTTGGATTAACAAAAATACATTTCGTTCAAGAAATTATGACAAAATTCTAAGTAAGTAACAAACTCTTTAATGTTTTCACGAGTTAGATATACGATGTAGAAATTAAATTCAAGAAATTATGAAAAAAATTCTCAGTAAGTAACAATTTCTTTCTTGAATTCAACTCATGGATAGGCAATACGGAAATTTCATTCAAGAAATTATGAAAATATTTGTAAGTAAGTAGCAAACTCATTATTGATTTCATCTCTTGGATACTTCATTCAAGAAATTATGAAAAAATCGCAAGTAAGTAACTTTTTTTTCTCTTTATCACAAACAATTTTCACTTAGCTACATGATGTAGAAATTTAATTCAAGAAATTATTAAAAAATTCTCAGTAAGTAACAATTTCTTTCTTGAAGTCAACTCTTGGATACACAATTTCATTCAAGAAATTATGAAAAAAAATTGTAACTAAGTAGCAAATTCTTTCTTGAATTCACATGTTGGATTAACAAAAATACATTTCGTTCAAGAAATTATGACAAAATTCTAAGTAAGTAACAAACTCTTTATTGTTTACATGACTTAGATGCACAATGTAGAAATTTAATTCAAGAAATTATGAAAAAATCCCAAGTAAGTAACTTTAACAATTTCTTTCTTGAAGTCAACTCTTGGATACACAATTTCATTCAAGAAATTATGAAAAAATTGTAACTAAGTAGCAAATTCTTTCTTGAATTCACACGTTGGATTAACAAAAATACATTTCGTTCAAGAAATTATGACAAAACTCTAAGTAAGTAACAAACTCTTTAATGTTTTCACGAGTTAGATATACGATGTAGAAATTAAATTCAAGAAATTATGAAAAAAATTCTCAGTAAGTAACAATTTCTTTCTTGAAGTCAACTCTTGGATACGCAATACGGAAATTTCATTCAAGAAATTATGAAAATATTTGTAAGTAAGTAACAAACTCTTTATTGATTTCATCTCTTGGATATACAGTACAGATACTTCATTCTAGAAATTATGAAAAAATTGTAACTAAGTAGCAAATTCTTTCTTGAATTCACATGTTGGATTAACAAAAATATATTTCGTTCAAGAAATTATGACAGAATTCTAAGTAAGTAACAAACTCTTTATTGTTTACATGACTTAGATACACGATGTAGAAATTTAATTCAAGAAATTATGAAAAAATCGCAAGTAAGTAACTTTAACAATTTCTTTCTTGAATTCACACGTTGGATTAACAAAAATACATTTCGTTCAAGAAATTATGACAAAACTCTAAGTAAGTAACAAACTCTTTAATGTTTTCACGAGTTAGATATACGATGTAGAAATTAAATTCAAGAAATTATGAAAAAATTCTCAGTAAGTAACAATTTCTTTCTTGAAGTCAACTCTTGGATACGCAATACGGAAATTTCATTCAAGAAATTATGAAAATATTTGTAAGTAAGTAGCAAACTCATTATTGACTTCATCTCTTGGATACTTCATTCAAGAAATTATGAAAAAATCGCAAGTAAGTAACTTATTTTTTTCTCTTTATCACAAAAAATTTTCACTTAGCTACATGATGTAGAAATTTAATTCAAGAAATTATTAAAAAATTCTCAGTAAGTAACAATTTCTTTCTTGAAGTCAACTCTTGGATACACAATTTCATTCAAGAAATTATGAAAAAATTGTAATTAAGTAGCAAATTCCTTCTTGAATTCAAACGTTGGATTAACAAAAATACATTTCGTTCAAGAAATTATGACAAAATTCTAAGTAAGTAACAAACTCTTTAATGTTTTCACGAGTTAGATATACGATGTAGAAATTAAATTCAAGAAATTATGAAAAAAATTCTCAGTAAGTAACAATTTCTTTCTTGAAGTCAACTCTTGGATACGCAATACGGAAATTTCATTCAAGAAATTATGAAAATATTTGTAAGTAAGTAGCAAACTCATTATTGACTTCATCTCTTGGATACTTCATTCAAGAAATTATGAAAAAATCGCAAGTAAGTAACTTATTTTTTTCTCTTTATCACAAAAAATTTTCACTTAGCTACATGATGTAGAAATTTAATTCAAGAAATTATTAAAAAATTCTCAGTAAGTAACAATTTCTTTCTTGAAGTCAACTCTTGGATACACAATTTCATTCAAGAAATTATGAAAAAATTGTAAGTAAATAGCAAATTCTTTCTTGAATTCACCAGCTGGATAAACAAAAAGACATTTCGTTCAAGAAATTATGACAAAATTCTAAGTAAGTAACAAACTCTTTAATGTTTTCACGAGTTAGATATACGATGTAGAAATTAAATTCAAGAAATTATGAAAAAAATTCTCAGTAAGTAACAATTTCTTTCTTGAATTCAACTCATGGATAGGCAATACGGAAATTTCATTCAAGAAATTATGAAAATATTTGTAAGTAAGTAGCAAACTCATTATTGATTTCATCTCTTGGATACTTCATTCAAGAAATTATGAAAAAATCGCAAGTAAGTAACTTTTTTTTCTCTTTATCACAAACAATTTTCACTTAGCTACATGATGTAGAAATTTAATTCAAGAAATTATTAAAAAATTCTCAGTAAGTAACAATTTCTTTCTTGAAGTCAACTCTTGGATACACAATTTCATTCAAGAAATTATGAAAAAAAATTGTAACTAAGTAGCAAATTCTTTCTTGAATTCACATGTTGGATTAACAAAAATACATTTCGTTCAAGAAATTATGACAAAATTCTAAGTAAGTAACAAACTCTTTATTGTTTACATGACTTAGATGCACAATGTAGAAATTTAATTCAAGAAATTATGAAAAAATCCCAAGTAAGTAACTTTAACAATTTCTTTCTTGAAGTCAACTCTTGGATACACAATTTCATTCAAGAAATTATGAAAAAATTGTAACTAAGTAGCAAATTCTTTCTTGAATTCACATGTTGGATTAACAAAAATACATTTCGTTCAAGAAATTATGACAAAACTCTAAGTAAGTAACAAACTCTTTAATGTTTTCACGAGTTAGATATACGATGTAGAAATTAAATTCAAGAAATTATGAAAAAAATTCTCAGTAAGTAACAATTTCTTTCTTGAAGTCAACTCTTGGATACGCAATACGGAAATTTCATTCAAGAAATTATGAAAATATTTGTAAGTAAGTAACAAACTCTTTATTGATTTCATCTCTTGGATATACAGTACAGATACTTCATTCGAGAAATTATGAAAAAATTGTAACTAAGTAGCAAATTCTTTCTTGAATTCACATGTTGGATTAACAAAAATATATTTCGTTCAAGAAATTATGACAGAATTCTAAGTAAGTAACAAACTCTTTATTGTTTACATGACTTAGATACACGATGTAGAAATTTAATTCAAGAAATTATGAAAAAATCGCAAGTAAGTAACTGTAGCAAATTCTTTCTTGAATTCACACGTTGGATTAACAAAAATACATTTCGTTCAAGAAATTATGACAAAATTCTAAGTAAGTAACAAACTCTTTAATGTTTTCACGAGTTAGATATACGATGTAGAAATTAAATTCAAGAAATTATGAAAAAAATTCTCAGTAAGTAACAATTTCTTTCTTGAAGTCAACTCTTGGATACGCAATACGGAAATTTCATTCAAGAAATTATGAAAATATTTGTAAGTAAGTAACAAACTCTTTATTGATTTCATCTCTTGGATATACAGTACAGATACTTCATTCGAGAAATTATGAAAAAATTGTAACTAAGTAGCAAATTCTTTCTTGAATTCACATGTTGGATTAACAAAAATATATTTCGTTCAAGAAATTATGACAAAATTCTAAGTAAGTAACAAACTCTTTATTGTTTACATGACTTAGATACACGATGTAGAAATTTAATTCAAGAAATTATGAAAAAATCGCAAGTAAGTAACTTTTTTTCTCTCTTTACCACAAACAATTTTCACTTAGCTAAATGATGTAGAAATTTAATTCAAGAAATTAAAAATCTCAGTAAGTAACAGTTTCTTTCTTGAAGTCAACTCTTGGATACGCAATACGGAAATTTCATTCAAGAAATTATGAAAATATTTGTAAGTTTGTAACTTTTTTTTCTCTTTATCACAAAAAATTTTCACTTAGCTACATGATGTAGAAATTTAATTCAAGAAATTATTAAAAAATTCTCAGTAAGTAACAATTTCTTTCTTGAAGTCAACTCTTGGATACACAATTTCATTCAAGAAATTATGAAAAAATTGTAACTAAGTAGCAAATTCTTTCTTGAATTCACCTGCTGGATAAACAAAGACATTTCGTTCAAGAAATTATGAGAAAATTCTAAGTAAGTAGCAAACTCTTTACTCTAAAAAATGGATAGATTAACAAAATCTAAGTGTTAGAGTGATAATATTCTTAATGGCTTGTTAGCTCAGTTGGTTAGAGCGTCATGCTAATAACGCGAAGGTCGAGGGTTCGATCCCCTCACGAGCCATAGTTTTGACTTTCGTATGGTAACTCCATAAGTTATTTTAGGGATATATTTTATATCAACATGCAAAGTCGACAGAGCTTTATTTCATTTTTTAAGGTTCATTTAGACGAGGTTACGTGCGCGCACGTAACCTCGTCTAAATGAACCTTAAAAAATGAAATAAAGCTCTGTCGACTTTGCATGTTGATATAAAATATATCCCTAAAATAACTTATGGAGTTACCATACGAAAGTCAAAACTATGGCTCGTGAGGGGATCGAACCCTCGACCTTCGCGTTATTAGCATGACGCTCTAACCAACTGAGCTAACAAGCCATTAAGAATATTATCACTCTAACACTTAGATTTTGTTAATCTATCCATTTTTTAGAGTAAAGAGTTTGCTACTTACTTAGAATTTTCTCATAATTTCTTGAACGAAATGTCTTTGTTTATCCAGCAGGTGAATTCAAGAAAGAATTTGCTACTTACTTACAATTTTTTCATAATTTCTTGAATGAAATTGTGTATCCAAGAGTTGACTTCAAGAAAGAAATTGTTACTTACTGAGAATTTTTTAATAATTTCTTGAATTAAATTTCTACATCATGTAGCTAAGTGAAAATTTTTTGTGATAAAGAGAAAAAAAAAGTTACAAACTTACAAATATTTTCATAATTTCTTGAATGAAATTTCCGTATTGCGTATCCAAGAGTTGACTTCAAGAAAGAAATTGTTACTTACTGAGAATTTTTTCATAATTTCTTGAATTTAATTTCTACATCGTATATCTAACTCGTGAAAACATTAAAGAGTTTGTTACTTACTTAGAGTTTTGTCATAATTTCTTGAACGAAATGTATTTTTGTTAATCCAACGTGTGAATTCAAGAAAGAATTTGCTACTTAGTTACAATTTTTTCATAATTTCTTGAATGAAATTGTGTATCCAAGAGTTGACTTCAAGAAAGAAATTGTTAAAGTTACTTACTTGGGATTTTTTCATAATTTCTTGAATTAAATTTCTACATTGTGCATCTAAGTCATGTAAACAATAAAGAGTTTGTTACTTACTTAGAATTTTGTCATAATTTCTTGAACGAAATGTATTTTTGTTAATCCAACATGTGAATTCAAGAAAGAATTTGCTACTTAGTTACAATTTTTTTTCATAATTTCTTGAATGAAATTGTGTATCCAAGAGTTGACTTCAAGAAAGAAATTGTTACTTACTGAGAATTTTTTAATAATTTCTTGAATTAAATTTCTACATCATGTAGCTAAGTGAAAATTGTTTGTGATAAAGAGAAAAAAAAGTTACTTACTTGCGATTTTTTCATAATTTCTTGAATGAAGTATCCAAGAGATGAAATCAATAATGAGTTTGCTACTTACTTACAAATATTTTCATAATTTCTTGAATGAAATTTCCGTATTGCCTATCCATGAGTTGAATTCAAGAAAGAAATTGTTACTTACTGAGAATTTTTTTCATAATTTCTTGAATTTAATTTCTACATCGTATATCTAACTCGTGAAAACATTAAAGAGTTTGTTACTTACTTAGAATTTTGTCATAATTTCTTGAACGAAATGTATTTTTGTTAATCCAACGTGTGAATTCAAGAAAGAATTTGCTACTTAGTTACAATTTTTTCATAATTTCTTGAATGAAATTGTGTATCCAAGAGTTGACTTCAAGAAAGAAATTGTTACTTACTGAGAATTTTTTAATAATTTCTTGAATTAAATTTCTACATCATGTAGCTAAGTGAAAATTTTTTGTGATAAAGAGAAAAAAATAAGTTACTTACTTGCGATTTTTTCATAATTTCTTGAATGAAGTATCCAAGAGATGAAGTCAATAATGAGTTTGCTACTTACTTACAAATATTTTCATAATTTCTTGAATGAAATTTCCGTATTGCGTATCCAAGAGTTGACTTCAAGAAAGAAATTGTTACTTACTGAGAATTTTTTTCATAATTTCTTGAATTTAATTTCTACATCGTATATCTAACTCGTGAAAACATTAAAGAGTTTGTTACTTACTTAGAGTTTTGTCATAATTTCTTGAACGAAATGTATTTTTGTTAATCCAACGTGTGAATTCAAGAAGGAATTTGCTACTTAATTACAATTTTTCATAATTTCTTGAATGAAATTGTGTATCCAAGAGTTGACTTCAAGAAAGAAATTGTTACTTACTGAGAATTTTTTAATAATTTCTTGAATTAAATTTCTACATCATGTAGCTAAGTGAAAATTGTTTGTGATAAAGAGAAAAAAAAAGTTACTTACTTGCGATTTTTTCATAATTTCTTGAATGAAGTATCCAAGAGATGAAGTCAATAATGAGTTTGCTACTTACTTACAAATATTTTCATAATTTCTTGAATGAAATTTCCGTATTGCGTATCCAAGAGTTGACTTCAAGAAAGAAATTGTTACTTACTGAGAATTTTTTTCATAATTTCTTGAATTTAATTTCTACATCGTATATCTAACTCGTGAAAACATTAAAGAGTTTGTTACTTACTTAGAATTTTGTCATAATTTCTTGAACGAAATGTATTTTTGTTAATCCAACGTGTGAATTCAAGAAGGAATTTGCTACTTAATTACAATTTTTTCATAATTTCTTGAATGAAATTGTGTATCCAAGAGTTGACTTCAAGAAAGAAATTGTTACTTACTGAGAATTTTTTAATAATTTCTTGAATTAAATTTCTACATCATGTAGCTAAGTGAAAATTTTTTGTGATAAAGAGAAAAAAATAAGTTACTTACTTGCGATTTTTTCATAATTTCTTGAATGAAGTATCCAAGAGATGAAGTCAATAATGAGTTTGCTACTTACTTACAAATATTTTCATAATTTCTTGAATGAAATTTCCGTATTGCGTATCCAAGAGTTGACTTCAAGAAAGAAATTGTTACTTACTGAGAATTTTTTTCATAATTTCTTGAATTTAATTTCTACATCGTATATCTAACTCGTGAAAACATTAAAGAGTTTGTTACTTACTTAGAATTTTGTTATAATTTCTTGAACGAAATGTATTTTTGTTAATCCAACGTGTGAATTCAAGAAGGAATTTGCTACTTAATTACAATTTTTCATAATTTCTTGAATGAAATTGTGTATCCAAGAGTTGACTTCAAGAAAGAAATTGTTACTTACTGAGAATTTTTTAATAATTTCTTGAATTAAATTTCTACATCATGTAGCTAAGTGAAAATTTTTTGTGATAAAGAGAAAAAAATAAGTTACTTACTTGCGATTTTTTCATAATTTCTTGAATGAAGTATCCAAGAGATGAAGTCAATAATGAGTTTGCTACTTACTTACAAATATTTTCATAATTTCTTGAATGAAATTTCCGTATTGCGTATCCAAGAGTTGACTTCAAGAAAGAAATTGTTACTTACTGAGAATTTTTTTCATAATTTCTTGAATTTAATTTCTACATCGTATATCTAACTCGTGAAAACATTAAAGAGTTTGTTACTTACTTAGAATTTTGTCATAATTTCTTGAACGAAATGTATTTTTGTTAATCCAACGTGTGAATTCAAGAAGGAATTTGCTACTTAATTACAATTTTTTCATAATTTCTTGAATGAAATTGTATATCCAAGAGTTGACTTCAAGAAAGAAATTGTTACTTACTGAGAATTTTTTAATAATTTCTTGAATTAAATTTCTACATCATGTAGCTAAGTGAAAATTGTTTTTGATAAAGAGAAAAAAATAAGTTACTTACTTGCGATTTTTTCATAATTTCTTGAATGAAGTATCTGTACTGTATATCCAATCCAACATGTGAATTGAAGAAAGAATTTGCTACTTAGTTACAATTTTTTCATAATTTCTTGAATGAAATTGTGTATCCAAGAGTTGACTTCAAGAAAGAAATTGTTACTTACTGAGAATTTTTTAATAATTTCTTGAATGAAATTTCTACATCATTTAGCTAAGTGAAAATTGTTTGTGATAAAGAGAAAAAAAGTTACTTACTTGCGATTTTTTCATAATTTCTTGAGTGAAGTATCTGTACTGTATATTCAAGAGGTGAAATCAATAAAGAGTTTGTTACTTACTTACAAATATTTTCATAATTTCTTGAATGAAATTTCCGTATTGCGTATCCAAGAGTTGACTTCAAGAAAGAAATTGTTACTTACTGAGAATTTTTTAATAATTTCTTGAATTAAATTTCTACATCATTTAGCTATGTGAAAATTGTTTGTGATAAAGAGAAAAAAAGTTACTTACTTGCGATTTTTTCATAATTTCTTGAATTAAATTTCTACATCGTGTATCTAAGTCATGTAAACAATAAAGAGTTTGTTACTTACTTAGAATTTTGTCATAATTTCTTGAACGAAATGTCTTTGTTTATCCAGCAGGTGAATTCAAGAAAGAATTTGCTACTTACTTACAATTTTTTCATAATTTCTTTAATGAAAATTTCTGTATTGTGTATTCAAGAGGTGACTTCAAGAAAGAATTTTTTACTTACTTACTTACAATTTTTTTCATAGTTTCTTAAATGAAGTTTCTACATTGTGTATCCAAGAGGTGACTTCAGGAAGGAGTTTGTTACTTGCTTACAATAGAACTATTCTAAAGAACAAGGACGGGTTAAGCTTAAAGATATTTATTGCTTAAATGTATTAACAGATTTTTTTTTTTTTTTTTGAGAAAGAAAAAAAAACAACAACAAATGTTTACATAAAAATAGTACTTAGAGTTCACTCTTAAACATCCACAAACGATGGTCCCATGATATAGAATAGTTTTTAACATGTCTTATGGATTTATCATGATCAGGTATGTTCTTAGGTATCCACTGTGCGAAGAACCTAACCTCGTCTTGAGGACGGTGATAGCCCCCCTCAAATTTAGGACACTTAAACTCTTCTAGATTGAAAAGTGGAATCCTAGGGTCACACTTTTGAATTAAAACTTTATCTGTAGGTACATTGCCCTTTACGTAGAGTGCTTCAACTCCGAAAAAGCTGCAAATTTCACTGACTTCCTCCTGGACATTTCTCAGTTCCTGACCAGTATTATTAAGTGGTGTAATCACTCTATCATAGAATCCCAGTCTGTTTATACAACGTAATGTAGTACTCCACAAGCTTTTATCATACTCAAACAGATTATAGTTCACTAACCAATGATAACAGTCGATTTCTTCGAGATCCATAGACAATAATAAAAAAGCACATTCGAATATAACACCGCAAGATGATTTTTTCAAACTGATAAATTCGGTGTCATACAGTCCTATCATCTTGGAGGCTATTAATGTAGTTGTTAAGTAGAGAAATACTTCATCAAACTTTTATACCTTCGCTCAAGGTTGAACGGAGTTATGACTAGTGAGATGAGTCTTAAAACCATCTGAATTCATTGTGGGGAGGAGTCATACAACCCTTGGAATTCATTGCGGGGAGGAGTCAATGAACTCTTGGTAACTGATAAATTCTGTGTCATACTGTCCTATCATCTTGGAAGTTATTAAAGTAGCTGTTAAGTAGAAAAATACACGTTTCCGGAAAAAAAAATTTGGAGACCCTCCTCCTCATGTAAAATTAATTCCCGTACAAAATCCTTCTACTCTGTCAAAACTACAAAATTCCACATTTTTGATGATAAAAGCATGAAAGATTCTCTTTACTAATAGAACAGCACACTCATTTTTCAATTTAAAAATTTGAGGAGCAAATCCCTAAGACAAAAGACCTAAAATTTAATTTAAAAGTTAGCTCACGTTTCCGGAAAAAAAAAATTGGAAACCCTCCTCCTCATGTAAAATTAATTCCCGTACAAAATCCTTCTACTCTGTCAAAACTACAAAATTCCACATTTTTGATTATAAAAGCTTGAAAGATTCTCTTTACTAATAGAACAGCACACTCATTTTTCAATTTAAAAATTTGAGGAGCAAATCCCTAAGAATATAGTCAAAACACACTTTTCTGTTTTAGATGTGTACATTTTCACCTTTTCTGATTCAAATGTGTATCTTCAGTCAGAAAAGCATAGTTTTGGTTCAAAAATGAACCATTTCCATAAAAATAGCTCTTAATAGAACTTTTTTAAATGTGAACTCCTATTTTTCAGACGAAGATTTAACTAAACCCCCCGTGTAACTGAATCCGTATGTAACTGAACTCTCGTGCAACTCAAGTCCCCAAATCTCGTAAACTAAAGCTTGTGTATTATAACGACCACAGAGTAACTTCGCTAATACACGGGATGGGGGGATCGGAGTCCTTTGGAGGTGTGGTAGGGGATCTCACAACACTGTTCAAATAGAACTTGTGTATTATAACAACCACCAACCCCATGTAACTGAACCCCTGTATAACTGAAACCCCGTAAGAAAGAAATCGCTTGAGTCCTCTCGCAATAGCAAACCAAACCAGATTATACCCACTTAACCAGATCCAAAAAAATGGCGGTCACACTAGCTGAAAATTTAACTAAACCCCCGTGTAACTGAATCCGTATGTAACTGAACTCTCGTGCAACTCACCCCTCTATGCAACCCACCCCCCTCATAACACTTTTCAGCCATTTCTTTTTAAATTGACAATATTTTTCAAACGTTACTTACGTATTATACAGACCGCATCGGCGAGGTAAAGCTAGGTCAAGTCACAATGTCATTCTATCGTTACTTTTCAATTAAGCTATTGAATACTTTCTAGCAATGTCCCTTGTAAGCGTCTACGCAAATATCTTTTCGCAAAAAATTCGCAAATCTCGTAAACTAAAGAAGTAATTACCCTTTTCATAAACATTAGTCCTTCTATTAATGAACCCATGAAGCGAAACCAGTCTTATAGCATCACAATTATATCGAGTTTTTTTAAATTAAGTACATTGTAGCATGACAAGTTTTTTTTAGAAAACTGACTAATCAAGTTATTATATTGGACAAACCGCCAAACTTTCTCTAATCGAATCGATGTCATAATAAAAAAAAACATGTATATTCCTTGAAAGAGTGTGATGACCTGTTTACCTACCAGAAGAACCTGTTTGTACGGGGGCCCCATAGAAATAGTACCTTGGTTACTACTGAGGTCATAGTTATTACACATAACATGACATAAAACAGTTATAAATAGCACATAGTTATTACATTTTTTTGACTAAGCTGAAAAAATGGCTATCTCAAAGTTTT
Source organism: Artemia sinica (assembly GCA_027921565.1). NCBI lineage: Eukaryota > Metazoa > Arthropoda > Branchiopoda > Anostraca > Artemiidae > Artemia > Artemia sinica. Next base: position 49,122,326 of record CM051273.1, on the reverse strand, counting down.
GGTCGGACAACTATGGAAAAAATGACCCTGGGAGGGGGGCTAGCCAATATTTTAAGTGACCAATATTTTTGGTCACTTAAAAAGGGCACTAGAATTTTTGATTTCAGATCGAATGAGCCCTCTCCCAATCTTTTACGTTTGCTGGCTCGATACATTAACCCCTGGGGAAAAAAACAACAAATAAACAAGCATCCGTGACCTTTCTTCCGGCAAAAAATGCAAAATTCCACATTTTGTACATAGGAGCTTGAAACCTCTACAGTAGGGTTCTCTGGTATCGTGAATCTGATGGTGTCATTTTAATTAAGATCACTTGATATATTAGGTGAATTTCCCTCCGTTTTTCCAAAATTGGGCAATTTTTCTCAGGCTCGTAACTTTTGACTGGTAACATTAAATTTGACGAATTTTATATATTTTGAAAAAGCATCAAAATTCAATTTTTTTTATGCATATATTGTTATCAAGACTCCGTTTCTTAGAGTTTCGATTACTATTTAGCCGCATCGCTCCTTACGTACAGTTTGTTACCATGAACAGTTTGAACAAACAGTTGGAAGTAAATTATGATTTGTTGTTGTTAATGTGCTCGGAACTGTTCTTTTGAGATATAAAATAGAATTTGTTTTATTAACTTTATAACTGTTTATGGAATTCTATTTAGTTATTGATGGGTTCCAACTTCCCCTCGATCAGCATTGCCAGTGCATTGAAATGACATGCTATTTCATTTGCATCATTGCTCTTTTTTGAAAGCTATTGCTATTATTTGAAACAGCAGCAATTTTAAATTTGCACTTCTGTGCTGTTTGGGTGAACTACCCAGGAAGACTATTTTCCTCAATTAATATAGTATAAAATACACCTTTCTTGAAATTTCATTCGCTATTATTCATGTTCATTAATATACTCTAACTTAATGTACCCACAGCAGTACTTTTGCCGATCAAGCAGGTTTCTTGTGCAATTTTCATGTGATACACCCAGTTCACCAATTTTTTTTTTGCTACTATGATACGGTATAAGAATAGACTACAGTGAAGTCAACTATAGTTTATGACTAGTTACTTGGACCAAGGGCACCCGCAGAAAATTTTCCGGGTGGGTGGGGGTGGGAAGACACTAGAATAGCAGTGGTGGACTGAGGGGCAAGGGAATATATTTGAGGATACCTTCTCTTAGGAATAAGTCAGTTTTAAGTTCGAATAAAATCCTCAATTAAAACAGAGACTAACTTTGCATGCAAAATAAAATAAAATTGAGAAAGGGATTCCTGGCAACGGCTATTAGGATCTACTAGGCTACTAGGGATTCCTGACAACGGCAGTTGTTATTGATCAGTACTGAAGTAATTACTCTGTATCGGATTCTGGTGCAGTAACAGCAAAGGGCCACAGAAAAGGGATTCCAGGGATTACTAGGATCTTTGTTTTGAGAAATTCTATTGGTAACATTTCTCTTTTTCTATTTGTATAAAATATTCAGGGTGTTTAATCTATGTATACATATGTACTTACCGATAAGAGAATCCTATTTTAGAGGTTGTGATGGCTTTAGCCATATTCGAGATAAAACGTCGCACAGAATTTCCATCCATATTAATAATAGTATCCCTCTTTGTCTGTATATTTTTAATATTTAGAAATATTAATAAGGACTTGTCGAACAAAATACTATTCATTGTAAATTTTGACAGTATATTGAAACTTTGTCCAAAATTTAAATTGCAATCCAACATTTCATATCAATTTTCAATTTTGGATGTATACACTTTAACAAAATTAAACCAGGGGTTTAACAGGCCGGTACCCCATATCATATCTTGGTTGGGCGTGGGCATGATTTGGAAAACAATAAAACATTAAATTAAAAAAAAAATCAACTGAAATTAAGAAGCAGCTTTGAAACCTAAAATGAACATAAGTTATTCTTATTATGAGGGGGGCTGTCTCCTCCTTAGCTCCTTGCTCTTTACACTGAAGTTTGAATTCCTGTCCCCATTCTTTAAGAACATTTACTTAAACACAAGGGTCATTAAATTGGAAAAAAAAGGTTTTTCAAAGGACTTAAGCTTGTTGAGCGGGCAGTTGAGGAGGGGACAGTCCCTCTTATATACGGAATAATTTCAGTTCATTTTAACTTTTAAAGCTGCTCTTTACTTATAGTTGAACAATCTTTTTTATTTGTTTAATTACATATCATGAAACGTCATAGTTTAACGAAAACGATACTTATGCTAACGCAGAAAAAACTGTCAAAATTTTAACGCTCTCTCTCTAGTCTTTGATAGATAGCAAAGCTTAGAGACAAACTTTTTGTGCAAGGTAATAAAAAAAAAAAACATGTCAATTAAAGTAAAAGTAAATGAAAAATCAAATAAGTGAAGTAATTACAAAAATATACAAACAATAGCCTACTTATGAAAAATAAAATAGGAACTCAACATTCAGTTCTATTGAGCAAAGCCGAAATGTTGGACGGACATTACTGAACAATATTGATATTTGTGAACTTGGTTGTCAAACACCGATATATTTAATGCTTTCAAACTCGTTACTTTGTAAAGTATTAAAACCAAGATTGAGGGAATCAAATCAACATTTCGTGCCAAGCGTTATTGAGAAATGCTGTAAGGGTTGAGCGTTTCTGAGTAATACTGATTTTTATGATTTAATTTTGAATACAAAAACCCACATATTTAACAGCTTTATTTATCATAGCTGTAAGAAAATAAAGCTTTTTCAAAGTGTTAAACTAGATCAGTGCAATCACTCCTGGTAAAAATAAGATAGCAATGATAATAATAAAAAAAAAATGAATCCGTACAGGAGGAATGTACAATATTTAACATTTCTCATTATAGTGGCTTATTAATTATAATGTCTATAGTGTCTATAGACATTATAGTGTCTCATGGGTACCCAGGTATGCTCTATTTCAAGGCCCATTTTTGTAGGACGTACCCTCTTTTTAAGTTGTTTTCCTTCTTTTTCTATAATTACGCAAACTTCTCTTATGCACAAATCTTGGGATGTTTAACTTGAAATTCGAAACAAATACATCTTTGGAATATAAAGCTGATTGTTTGATTTAATATTATTGATATTCAAGTTCTTAGGCTTTCGTTACTGACCGCTATTTACAGTAAGTTTACAAGGAAGAATTTATATCATTCTCAATTAAACAAATTCTCATTTTTGTGCTCTTATCCAACAATTGGGTTGTAAATACATATTGAAAAAAAAATCAAAGTACGTTTTAAACGTATTAAATGTTTATAAATTGATTGCATTACTCAATTAATCTTAAACAATGGACTTGGGACGTGCGAAATACCTACGCTTGAATCGTCGAAATCATGAGTTCTGACACACATAAAGATGCTACTTTTCATAATGCTACTTATGCTACTTAATTAACGCTACTTAATTAACGTAAGACGTTCACACGTTCTAATATTGTTTTCAAGTAGTATAAAAAATGAGCCAACTACAAGAATGTTGTACAGGCTCATTTTAATTTCAAAAATATCAACTACAGCAAAAGAAAAAAAATATCATGTAAACCGTGCTAACGAAGTTTACAAATAAGAATGACGTCAAACCCTATCGAACTTTTTAACAGCTTAGGCATCATTAATTAACTATTTTCTGATAAATGAAAGAAAGATATAATTGGTGGCAGTAAAATATATCAAACAGTTCGTGGTAACGAACTGTAAGTAAGGAGCGACCCGGTTCAATAGTAATCGAAACCGTAAAAAACGAAATTTTGATACCAATAGATACATCAAAAGAATCATATTTTTATGCTGATTTCAAATATATAAGTTTCATCAAGTTTAGTGTTACCGATCAAAAATTACGCGCCTGAGAAAATTTGCCTTATTTTGGAAAAGAGGAGGAAACACCCCCAAAAAGTAATAGAACTTAATTTAAAAGCACACCATCAGATTCAGCGTATCATAGAACCCTACTATAGAAGTTTCAAGCTCCTATCTGCACAAATGTGGAATTTTATATTTTTGGCCAGAAGAAAGATCACGGATGCGTGTTTATTTGTTGTTTTTTTTTTCCAGGGCTGATCGTATCGACCCAGGGGTCCTACAATACTGCGGGAAGGCTCATTCAAACAGAAATTAAAAGTTCTACTGCCCTTTTTAAGTGACCAAAAAAATGGAGGGCAACTAGGCCCCCTCCCACGCTCATTTTTTCCCAAGGTCATCCGATCAAAATTTTGAGATAGCCATTTTGTTGAGCATGTTCGAAAAATACAATAACTAAGTCTTTGAGGATGACTTAATCCCCCACAGTTCCCGGGGGAAGGTCTGCAAGTTATGAACTTCGCCCAATGTTTACATATAGCATAGGTTATTGGGAAGTATACAGAAGTTTTCAGGGGGATTTTTTTTGGTAGCTGGGCGTGGTTCGTGTAGAAAAAGAAAAAAAGAGAAAAAATATGCAAGGTGTTTTGAGCGAAAAATGAAACGCTGTAAAAGAAAATGTCTTGAGACTTTTGGGCAAAAAATGTCAAAATAGTTTTATCAGGCAGTGATGGGTGCGCCGTCCATGCGTAAGATGAGCTGACCTTGCAAAAAGTGTGTACCACGATTAAGTTAATGAAGAAGAAAAAACGCTTTGGAGGTTTCGGACGAAAAAAAGTATTACGTGACAGTGTTGCATAATAACTACGTAAGGTGTGTACTGTCGTTACGTTACAAGTTTGGATTCCCCCATGGGCTCCTTATGCATGGTTGCATAAAATTGCGTCAAGCATATTAGTCCTCTCCGTTTGAAACGGGGCGTGTCATGACGTCATTGGAGTCCAGAGGGTTGTGTCTTGGAGTCTTAGCAACTGTGTCACCTTTAATAAAACCAGTAGCCGCATTGCACAGGTTCGAGGGCTTGAGTGGTTGGTAGCTCTACTTATCTGACTTCCAGAAATTCCCTATTCATTTCCCTATATTAAATTCCCTGTGTTAATTTCCCTACCTGTGCGCTTGAAATCCAATACTATTTCCTCTATGGCTTCCGTGACGTCAGAGGGCATGTCCTTAAAATCCGGGGAGGGCGTGCCCTTGAACCTAAAGAGGGGTCACTAGTGGGATATACATTCCTAAGACTAATAATCCCTAGATTATAGGCAAAGAGCGAAAAAGAAAATATTCTTAAAAGAGGAGGGAGTAAGACAAGGGCGGATCCTAGATTATTTTTTTTAGCTTAGGGGGGCAAAATAGGTTGATCCGATAAAATTGCGTTAGGAACAAGTTTAATTAACGCAAACTTGCGTTAATTAGGTAAATTACACTACTTTAGACTACGTTAGAGGGAGGGCCGCGCACCCCCCTCCTCCCTCCCCCTTTGGACCCACCACTAGAGTAAGACAAGGCTGTATTGCAGCCTTTGCAAAATGCCTGGGGAAAAGAGCCCTCAAATTTATGCAGATATTAATGCCTGGTTAAGTAAAGCTTCTGCAAACTGTAACTATAGTAGAGAATAACTTATGGTGATATTAAACGATACCGTATAGCCTCCGCTGCAGAGAATATACGTTGATCTCAAATATTTCTACTTTAAAACCATTGAAATCGTTCATGCTTCCTGCATCATCTCTAATATCGTGTAAATCGATTAAAGTCACAGGTTTTCTTCCTTATATTCTCATGTAAATGACAACAGAAATAAAAGGAACAGAAATAAAATGAATACTCACACTTTTTCCAACTCATACATTTTATGCAGAATTTTCAATTTTAAAACCATCCAAATAAATCATCCTTCTCCATTCTTCTCTTTTATCATATAAGCCAATTAGAATCGGGGATATTTTCTTCCAACATTCCTTTGTTTTCGCATAGAATAAGCTAAAAAATCAAGACCTGGTAATTTAGGACATTAAAATTTGAGACTTGGCTACATAGGGTATTTAATCAAATGTATTAAAAAAACAATAAATTCCGTTAGTAATCTATTAGATTAAACATAATTTAACTCGAAAAATCGTCATCAGTTGACAAAACAAATGTTTCATGGACATATTATATTGTTTGATTTAATTAATTATAAAAATAAATCACCTCTTTTCCTATATTTACTCCTATTTGAGAATCATTAGCCACATGCCACAACCTCCCTGTCCCCTTCATAAAATTTCCACTGGTAAACATGACCAGCAATTCCGTAAACACAATATTGAAAATAGGTTTAGCATATTCTTTGGTCATGAACTTGGTGTATTTATTAATTATATGTATATAAAAAAAAGCTAAAACAGAGGTTTTTCAAAGAAAAGCTAAGAGCCTTACCAAATAGCTTGTGAAGACAAACCACGAATAAGGAGCAACACGGCCCAGTAATAGTTGAATCTCTAATAAACGGAACTTTGGTAACAATTGATCCAACAGTTCGTGGTAACGTGCTGTAAGTAGGGAGCGATGCGGCTCAACAGTGGCCGAAATCCTGAAAAGCAAGTGGCCAAATTTTGATATCAATAGATATATCAAAAGATTGGCTTATTGCGTTGATTCTAAATATATAGGTTTCATCAAGTTTAGTTTTACCCTTCAAAAGTTACGAGCCTAAGAAAATTTGCCTTATTTTAGAAAAAAGGGGAAAACATCCCCTAAAAGTCATAGAATCTTAGTGAAAATCACACCGTCAGATTCAGTGTACCTTATAACCTTACTGTAGAAGTTTCGAGCTCCCATCTACAAAAATGTGGAAGTTGCTTTTTTTTTGTCAGAATGCGGATGCGGGTTTATTTGTTGTTGTTTTTTTCAGAGGCTATGATATCAAACCAGTGATCCTAGAAGGTCTTTGGATTTGGTGTGAACTGCAAGTTTATCTCGGTACATCGCGTCACTGCGAAGCTTGGGACTTCCAAATGCAAAGCGCTGCCAATGTTCTATGCCTTCCTTGGTAGCAACACCACTTCTTCAGTTGTGGACGTTGGCCGTACAACAGGCTGGAATCTATGGCATATCCGTCCTGAGATATCATCATCGATGACTAAATCAACTGTATATGACAAAGATATTGACAAGGACGTTTTTGTTCACCATGAACGATTTGTAATCCTTTCATATGACCGCAGGTGGAAAATGGGACAAAAACAAAGGCGGAACAAAGGCTGCAACGAGACAAAGGCGGAAAATGGGTTCCACACTGGAGAGCTTTACCAGAGGCGTCTTCTACCTGCAAGGAGCTGACCAAGTGCAATTGTAAAAAAGGTTGTGTTCAAAAGTGCAAATGTTTAATAGCAAATCTGCCATGCATCGCTAGATGAAAATGTAACAGAAAATGTGCTCGTTATTAATTTATTAATAACGATTAAGTTATTAATTTATGGATCTAATTGTTCAAAAGTTATTATTTTCTACCAACTTTCAATCAAAGTGATGCTTTGTTTTCAAGTGATCTGAAGTACCTGGTTTTGCTAATTACAATGAATCTCACAAAGTGCCTAAGATGTATTTTTGTAATATCCCCGTTTTTCATGAAAAGTCAACTTGAAACACGAAAAAGTGAATATCGCTTTGATTGTAATAAAAATATTTATTCATTTACCCAATTTCTTTCTTTTACAATGCGAAAAGTATTCGTTATTTGACGTTTTCGGCATATTCAAAACGTTCTGAAATGGAATTTTAATTCCTGGAATCAGTTTGTATAGTCAATGTCAAGCGTCTTAAAAAAATGAAGTTTTGTTGCTCGGCATATTCACAACGTTCTGAACTATAGTTTTAATTCTTGGTATCAGTTTGAATAGTCGGGTCCGACTTTTTTTTTTACACATATTGCATCGTCAGAACGTCACACAACTTCTGATTACGTTGCAATTTTTAAGAAAAGTGAGGCCCGAAATCCTGATTTTTGGCCTCTAATACGATGCTAAAATGGCCAGTGCGATGCGAGCCTCATCTTTAGCTCATTTACGGCTTTAATTTACTGACTCTTATATATCAGCAAATCGTTATTTGAAAAGACGCGACATTTTGTGACGTTTAGACGACGTTCTTATGATCTGAGGGTAAAGGTGAGACGACCAAAGGGTTCATTAGCATTTTTTACCCATTTTAAGACTTCCTTGGGCTATTAAAATCCCATTCAAATTTCCGTGACGTTTTGTGTTGTTTATAAGCCGTTCTTATGACCAGTGGATTCAGCAGCATTTTTTCCCATTTCAAGACTTTCTTGAGCAATTAAAACCCTACTTGACGATTCGTGACGTTATACGACGTTTTGAAGACGTTCTAATGATGGAGGTTTTTGCCTCCAGTACCAGGATTGTTCAGCAGGGTCGAATGTTTATGTCACTCAACTTTAATGCTTTCTTGAAAAATGCACGATTCTGATGCTTAGCCGCTCCACTACTGGAGCAAACAAAATTGCTTGTTCACTTCTGAATTATCTAGACTGATTGATTACGCCAATGATACTGGCTCTTGTTAGATATTAATTAAAAAAAAAACTTTTTACACAAAATAAGTTTTTCAAAGAAAAGTAAAAAAAACTCCATTAAACAAAAGTAGCAAAAAAGAAATTAAATAATCTACCAAGCGTGAAACTACCACAAAGCAGCATCGGTAAATAACAAAATAAGTTTTTCAAAGAAAAGTAAAAAACTCCATTAAACAAAAGTAGCAAAAATGAAATTAAATAATCTACCAAGTGTGAAACTACCACAAAGCAGCATCGGTAAATAAAGGAAACCCAAAACGAACAGAAATTACAATAAATAACACAGTCAAACTCAAAACGAGCAGAAATTAACATAAGTTGGGCTCAAAACAACTATGCCTTCCCAATGCCAGAACAAAATTTGCACTTTAATGAAAAAAATGTAAATTTTTTTACTTTTATAACCTTAATAAATCAAATAATATTAACATTTTGATTACTAAATATCAATGTATGTACATTAAACTGACAATGCACATTCTTTTTTATTTTTTTTTCAGTAAAGTGCAAATTTTGTTCTCACCTTGGGAAGGCATAGTTGTTTTAGGTATAGTTGTTGGCTGTGCTTACAAACCTAGCACAGCCAGCTCTGAGGGGGTTGTCGTGCTAAAAGACCCCATTTCCAAACTTTCAACTACGTTGAACCAAATGAATATCTCAAAACTTGGATTGGCTGTGTTTGGGAAAAGGGTGGGCGTGAGAAGGGCGTTAGTCGCTATCCAATCACTTTCAACTATTAAAAAAGGCACTAGACCTTTCAATTTCCAATTGAATGAGCCCTTTTGAAGTTTCTATAACAACTCTTTCAATAAGAACTTTATATGCCCCCAGGGCATAACTTACAACCCTTGCCCTGAGGGCTGTGGGGGGGGGGGGTTGTCATCCTTAAAGACCTAATTTCCAACACTTCCAACTACGTTGAATAAAATGGCGTGAGAGGGGGGTTAGTTGCCCTTAAATCACTTTCGACTATTAAAAAGGGCACTAGCCCTTTGAATTTCAAATCGAATGAGCCCTTTTTCAAGTTTCTACGACAAAAATTTCAATAAAAACCTTATATGCCCCCAGGGCATAACTTATAACCCTTGCCTTGAAGACTTTCGCGGGAGAGTCCTGCTCAAAGGTATAAATTCCTGAACTTTGAACTGCGTGGGACAAAATGGCTATCTCAAAAGTTTTATTGGGTGTGTTTGGGGAAATGGTAGTCGTTGAAAGGGTGTTAGTTGCCTTCCAATCACTTTCAACTATTAAAAAGGGCTCTAGTAATTTCAATTTCCAATCGAATTACCCCTTTTTGAAGTTTCTAGGACAACGCGTTCTATAAAAACCTTATAGGCCCCCAGGGAATAACTTACAACCCTTGCTTTGAGGGCTGGGGGGGGGGGGGGTTGTTATCCTCAAAGACTTAATTTCTAGAACTTAAAACTACGTTGAATAAAATGGCTATCTCAAAAATTTGATTGGATGTGTTTGGGGAAAAGGTGGGCGTGAGAGGGAGGTTAGCTGCCCTCCAATCACTTTCGACTATTAAAAAGGGCACTAGCCCTTTCAATTTCCAATCGAATGAGCCTTTTTTGAAATTTTTTACGACAATGCCTTCTATAAAAAGCGTGTATGCCCCCAGGGCATAACTTACAACACTTGCCCTGAGGGCTGTGGGGGAGTTTCCTCCTCAAAAATATAATTTCTATCTGGAAATCAACTACGCTGAACAAAATGGCTATCTCAAAATTTTGATTGGATGTGTTTCGGGAAATGGTGGGCGTGGAAGGGGTGTTAGTCGCCTTCCAATCACTTTCGACTATTAAAAAGGGCACAAGCCACTCCAATTTCCAAATGAATGAGCCCTTTTTTAATTTTCTACGACAACTTTTTCAATACGAAGTGCCCTGCTCTAAAGGAAAAAAAAAACAATAAATAATCTATTGTGCCAACATCGTTCTTATATGCCCCCAGGTCATACCTCAAAACCCTTGTCCTGAGGGTTGTGGGGAGTTTTCTCCTCAAAAATATATTTTCTATTTGTAAATCAACTACACTGAACAAAATGGCTATCTCAAAATTATGATTGGATGTGTTTGGGGGAATGATGGGCGTGGGGGGGGGGGGTAGTTGCCCTCCAATCACTTTCGACTATTAAAAAGGGCACTAGCCACTCCAATTTCCAATCGAATGAGCCCTTTTCGAAGCTTCTACGACAACTCCTTCAATACGAAGTGCCCTGGTATGGAAAACAAAAAAATAAATAATACATTGTGCCAACATCGTTCTCTACTTAGGCAGCGCGATAGCGCTGCCTATAATTCCATGGCTGTTCACTTCCTCTCCAGCAGTTCTATTTTTCGATTATATAGCATTAATTCAGATAGGAAATCTAAGCCTCTATCTGTAAATTATTTTTTTTGGAAGGAGAGAAAAACATATATGTTAAAATAAAGTTTGTCTTATTGAATATCCAAAACCAGCTTTGTCGGGCTGATCAGCCCATTCGAACAGGCCATTTGCTCTCCTGTGTACTTCCTGTGTGCTATTGATTACTTCATGGAAAAACCCTTTGCAAACCATGATTTAAAATTTTGCTATGACTGTTATATTCTTTTGTCACATAATTGCAAAAGCGTGTCCATAACTAATGATTGTTTTTTATTTTTATTTATTTATATTTATTTTGCTTAATGCCAAAGCTTTCCTGTACTAGGAAAAAACATTTAGATGGGCATGACTGGTATTGAAAATCGAATGAAAACAGTAAGAACGTATTATTTAAAGCAGTAGCATTGGCATCTATAGGGGTGTAGCTTTAGAAACAGTCCCTGAACGTTCCACATTAATACCATTAGCCTTGGTCATAGCAATATTGTACAATCCGCCTATTGTTTATATATAGTATTCGTTATAGGGAAAGGGGGCATGTTTGACCTTTTGTGTCCAAAAAGGTTAAAGCCATTCAGGTGAAGCTTGTCTGGAATGTTCAGGTTTGTGTTGAACCAAATCAAAACACACTATGTTCTTGCAGGATGTCAAAAGGGCGCGCCTCAAGAATGACTTAGAGCATTAGGTTATAACTTACAGGGAGTAATGAGGCGATTATCAATCGATCCAAAGGCAATCTGTTCACGCTGCTACTACTACTACTACTACTATTTTAACAACACCAACAACTACTACTACTATTACTACTACTGCTGCTTTTACTACTACTACTACTATTACTACTACTATTACTACTACTACTACTACTACTACTACTACTACTACTACTGCAACAACAACTACTACTACTGCTACTATTACTACTACTACTACTCCTACTACTACCACTACTACTACTACTAATACTACTGCTACTATTACTACTGCTACTCCTTCCATAACGACTACTGCTACTACTATTACAGCTACTATTAAAAAGGCAACTACTACTAGAGCTGAGGATATTATTGTGAAAATTGTAGGAAATGTTGAGTAGGAAGTTAAACTAAATCAAAATACACTATGTGCATACCGGTTTTTGAAAGGGCAAATCAGTACTATCTTAGGAACGGCTTAGCACATTAGGCTGAAACCTTCATGGCATGATGAGGCGAATGTAGAACTGACCAGAAGCCAATATGTGCATACTATTACTGTTACTACTTTACTGATTCAACTGCTACTACAAATACTTCAACTACAGCTAATTAGACTCCCACTACTACTAAGACTAAGGATATGAAGGCGAAATTTTAGAGAATATTGAGAAGAGTGTTGATCTATATTAAAACAAGCTCTATGCATGCAGGTTGTCAAAAAGGTGTATCTCAGGAATGGTTTAGGTTAATAAGTTAAAACTTCCAGGGAATGATGAGGGGAAGATCAATTGACGAATGAACAATACATACACGCCACTACTACTACTATCGCTACTACTGCTGGAACTACTACTTCTATCTTGACTACCACTGAGGCTAAGGGTATAAAGGTGGAAGTTTTAATAACTGTTTAGGCAGAAGTTAAACTGAATAACAACCGCCATGTAGATATAGGCTGTCTAAAGGGCGTATCAGCAATATCTTAGGAAGTCGAAACTTCAAGGACATGATGAGAGGAATGTTCAGCTGAGGAAAAGGAAATGTGTGCATACTATCACTGCTACTAACACTGCTACTACTACTGATACTATTACTTCTAATACTACTAAAGCTACTACTACTACCCCTAATATTTCTACCACTACTGCTTTGACTAATACTACTGCTAAAGCTAAAGGTATTAAGGTGAATTAAGGGAAATATTGAGATGATGTTGAGCTATATCAACACACACTGTATGCATGCAAGTTGTCAAAAGGACATTTAAGTAATTTCCCAGTAACTGTTTAGGGTATTAAGATGAAACTTTCAGCGTATGTTGGGGAGGATATTAAAATAAGCAAAAAGTGCTATGTGCATACTGCTACTATTGCTTCTACTGCTACTACAACTTTTGGTACTACTGAAGCTAAGGGCATTAAATTGAAGCTTTCAGGGAATGTTTAGTGGCATTTTGAACTAAATCAAAACACACTATGAGCATGTTATATTGTCAAACGAGTGTACCAGCAATACGTCGGGAACGGCACGGAGTATTAAGCTGAAATTTTTAGGTTATGTTGAGGCTGATTCTGAACTAGCCAAAAGCCAAAAAAACACTAATCACTATTGATACTATTACTGCCTTTTACCGGGGTTAAGAGTTCTAAGATAAAATTTTCAGGGAATATCTAGGGAGATGTTGAACGAAATCAAAACGTTTAACTAATTCATTTTATCAAAAGCATGCACGAGCAGTTTCTAAGAAAATTATTTGTACGAATAGTCTCTTAAGAACAGCCTAGAGTAATAAGTTGAAACTGTCAGGGCATGTCGAGACGGATGCTGGGCTAACCAAAAGGCACTACTGCACTACTATCTGGTGTACTGCTACAACTGCTACCACTAATACTAATGCTACAACCACTATTACTCAGGCTAAGGGTTTCAACGTGAAACTTTCAGGAAAAATTTAGGGGACGTTGAACTAAATCAAAAAACACTATGTGCATGCAAATTGTCAAAAGGGCGTATCGGCTATTACCCAGTAATGGCCTAGGGTATTAAATTGGAACATCAAGGGCATGTTAAGGGGAATGTTGACCTAACCGAAGAGTACTTTTTGCATACTACTACTACTTCAACAGGTATTACTACTGCTGCCACTAAAACTACTGCTGCAACTGCTACTACTGCGCATAAATAACAGTTCAATAGATAAAATCCTTTTATTTGACAATGAAACACAAACACACACAAAATAAAAAAAAAATAATTCTGGATATTTCGGTCACTAACACATTGGTCGTCTTCAGCAGATAAATATGCTGCAGCAGCTTTATCCCAAAAAAAACTTAGAGTCTTCAGTTGGAACTTTCAGCTGCACGTTAAGGGGGATGTTGGAACAACCACAAGGTACTATATGCATACTACTACTGCTAGTTCTACTGCTAATGTCAATACTACGATTAAGGGTATTAAAAAAAAAATTTCAGGAATCGCTGAGGGAATTAAACCACGGTATTTGTGTGCAGACTGTCAAAAGGGTGTATATGCAGCAGCTGTAGAACGGTTTAAAGTATCATGTTGAAATTTTCATGACATGTTGAGAGGTATGATAAACTAATAAAAACGTACTTTGTGCATGCTACTACTGCTACTGCTACTGCTATTAGTACTGCTAATACTGTGACTAAGAGTTTTGCCTTGGACCTTTCAGAAACTGTTGAACGGAACGTTGGGTTATATCAAATCACACTTTGTTGATGCATGTTATCAAATGGGCGTATCAGCAATATCACAGAAACGGCTTAGAGTATTAAGTTGAAGCTGTCGGGGCATGAGGAGCGGATGAAGAACTATGCCAAAAATGCCTAATATAAACACTAACACTGCTATTCCTATTGATAAGGGTTATTGCTATCACTGATGCTACTTTTAACGTTCCTAGTGTTACTATTGGGGATTGAGGAGCGGACGAAGAACTAGACCAAAAATGCCCAATATAAATACAAACACTGCTATTCCTACTGATACTGTTATTATTATCAGTGATACTACTCTTAATGTTCCTACTATTACTATCGGGGCATGAGAAGCGAACGATGAACTAGACCAAAAATGCCCAATATAAACACCAATACTACTATTCCTACTGATACTGTTATTATTATCGCTGATACTACTCTTAATGTTCCTAGTATTACTATTGGGGCATGAGGAGTGGGCGATGAACTAGACCAAAAATGCCCAATATAAACATCAATACTGTTATTCCTACTGATACTGTTATTTCTATCACTGATACTACTCTTAATGTTCCTACTATTACTGTCGGGGTATTAGGAGCGGACGATGAACTAGAGCAAAAATACCCAATATAAACACCAATTCTGCTATTCCCACTAATACTGCTATTACTATCACTGATACTGCTCTTAATGTTTCTACTATTACTATCCGGGCATGAGGAGCCGACGATGAACTAGAGCAAAAATGCCCACTTGAAACACCAATGCTGCTATTCCTACTGATTCTGTTATTATCATCACTGATACTACTCTTAATGTCCTTACTATTACTATCAGGGCATGAGGAGCGGGCGATGAACTAGACCAAAAATGCCCAATAGAAACACCAATACTTGCTATTCCTGCTGATAGGCTACTGTTATTATTATCACTGATAATACTCTTAATGGTCCTACTATTACTATCGGAGCATGAGGAGCGGACGATGAACTATACCAAAATTGCCCAATATAAACACCAATACTGCTATTCCTACTGATACTGTTATTGTTATCACTGATACTACTCTTAAAGTTCTTACTATTACTATCGGTGTATGAGGAGCGGATGATGAAAAAGACCAAAAATGCCCAATAAGATAAGATAAGATAAGGGTTTATTCCAAAAACAACACAACACAAAAAAACAAATGACCTTCCATAAGCTAACGCTAGTTCGGAAGTATTTACCCTCTTAAAATTAACACTTACAATAACATAATAAAGAGAAAGAAGAGAAAAAAAAGAGAAAAAGAAGAAAGAAAGAAAAGAAAAAAAAGAAGAAAAATGAAAATCCTACACTCACTCGGCTCCTGGTCGCAATAACCAAAAATCAATACTTCACAGTACTCCAAAACTTCCCGCCGCCATCCCATAAATAATAAATAAACAAAACAAAAAAAATATATATAATATATAGGAAAAACGGGAAAAAGGGTTCCGGGCAAACCTGAGAGTGACTCAACTGTACCACCCGTTAAACAAATCCATACAATTCATACAAATTCATACCTATGGAGACAAAGGGTTTTAAGGTCCCGACGGAATTCACATAGGTTCGCTGACCTTTTTAAAGAAACAGGCAAATTATTCCAGACAACTGGCCCCACATGACGTATTAAAATAGCGATCTAGTACTAGTAACTTGAGGTGTCCGTATATCTCTAGCATGACGAGTAGGATAATTGTGGACATCATCACCAGAAATAAATAAATTTAAAAAATTTAAAAAACACTTGGGAACCAAATTAGAAAAATACTTAAACATAAATAACCCATGGTAAAATTTTCCAAGACCTGACACAGGGATAATATTTAACTGTACATATTGGGATCTCACCGAGGTTCTCCGATTATCTCCGGACAACACTCGCAGTGCCATATTTTGTATCACATGCCATATTTTGTATCATATTTTGTATAACTGCTGCAAATGCACATAAAATGTGCTAGACCATATACTCACGCAATATACTAAATACGGGTGAACTAACGAAAAATAAATCAATCTCAAAACAGAATCCTGGAAAATATTTTTTAACTTTCTCATCATTCCAACATTTCTTGCAATCTTACTACTAATAAAAGAAACATGATTTTTAAAACTAAGGCAATCATCCACAATAACACCAAGGTATCGTATAGTATTTGTACGCTTAATTACATCATTCTCCATTTGCAAATCAACAACCCAAGGGTAAAAATTTGATGATCTACCATATATAATAAAACCTGATTTACTATGGTTTAACAAAAGCTTATTCACTCTCATCCACTTATCTATACCTAACATGCCTCTTCTCATTATCTCTATTAAATCAGATTCAGTCTTTGCTGCGGCAGTAAAATGGGTATCATCTGGAAAACTAGGAATAATCACCCTACAATTAGAATGTGCACTATCTAACAAATCCAAAACAGAAAATCGTAAGTCGTTAATATAAACCAAGAATAAAAGCGGACCTAAAACAGAACCCTGTGGAACACCATAATCAACCATTCTTTTACCAGACCTCACATTAGAAATTTCAACGCACTGGGTCCTACCTCTCAAAAAAGTTTCAATTAACTTCAACGCATTTCCTCTAATTCCACAATTTTCTAGCTTCATAATTAAAATTTCATGGTCAACTGAATCGAACACTTTAACAATATCTAAAAAAATGGACGCCACCTTAAAACCTTGGTCCAAAGCATCATGCACAAACGTCGTCAAAAATAAAACTGCCTGTTTGGTAGACATCCCCTTACGAAAACCGAACTGATTAGAATGGAAAAAGGAAATATTCTCCAAAAACTCAGATACTTTAGAATTAATAAGTTTTTCTACTAGCCTAGATATAACAGAAAGGAGGGATATCGGTCGATAATGATTCACATTTTTCCTATCACCCCCTTTAAATAAAGGTATTACTCTGGCACTTTTAAGACACTCCGGATATATACCACATTTAAAACTAGCATTAATCAGGTACAAAATTTGTTGCGATATCACAGGAAAAATTGACTTGAAAACCTTTGTTGAAATAAAGTCTGACCCGGATGCACTGTTTCGCATACCTTTTACCACATCACACAATTATTTTTCAGTAACCGGTCGCAAGTACATAGAAACGTCACTACTTTCAGGAAAAAACTGAGTAAAATCACCATCACTTGCATGCTGCTCAACAGACGACGCTAACCGGCCCCCTACACTAGAAAAGTGTTCACACATACGTTCAGTAGTTTGGCGAATATTTTCACCATCAACAAGACTACAAACAATTTCAGGCTTATTCGGTTTAATAACAGAATTCATAACATTCCAAGTCTTTCTCGGGTTACCCTCCGCATTTTTAAATCTATCACTCAGGTAATCTAACTTAGCTTTACGAAGTATACTATTCAACTTATTACTATACGCTTTATAAATATTTACATCGCTAATACTATTACTTAATGCGGACTTTTTATACAATTGCTGTCGCCTAGCTAAAGAAACTAGAATACTCTTCGTAACCCAAGGCTTTTTCGGCGAATCAAAATACTTACGTTTCTTCCTAACTAGACTACAAGCAACTAACGTATCCTTAATCATCGAACACCAAAGTGTAAATTTATCATTCACATCCATATCATTACTATATAAAAAATCACAATTTTTTCCTCCAAGCTCATTTTTTAACTTCGGTACATTAATAACAGGAAAACAATTTTTCGGTACTTCAGAACGCTCTGATCTTGGCCGGTTTAAAAGAGAAGGAATAGATACCAACAGACCGAAATGATCCGAAACGTCGTTTACAATAACACTCGCACTACTATATCCAGTATTTAAGTAAACGTTATCAATCAACGTAGCAGAATCATGGCTCACTCTTGTACATATATTAATAAAGGCTGTAGTCCATAACCTAGCATAGTGTTTAGAAACTCCCTAGCTCTAAGGTTACTATTCACAGTTCTTAAATCCAAGTTGAAATCACCGCAAATAAAACAAGGTCTAGTTGAAATTGGTAACTTATCCAATTGCTCTTCTAAAAGTGAGCTAAACTCATCTATATTATACGAAGGGGGTCTATAAACGAACAAACACTTAAAATTAAGACACTGCAATTCTAACACCATACTTTCAAACACCATTTCTCGATTAACTCTTATATCATCTCTCACCTTAACCTCAAAATCATTACGCACGTAAATTGCTAAGCCGCCATGTTGATGCATCTCTCTATTTTTAATATACAGCTTATAATTACCAATCTCTAACAGAGAAGAACTATGGTTCTTCAACCAAGTCTCCGTTAAAGGTAAAACATGAGGGGTTGATTGCAGACATAACTCATTCAAAAACTGGTATGAACTTCCAATCCCTTGACAATTTAAATGAAAAATATTAAACTCATTTTGACAACTAATAGAACTCAAATCACACAGAAACTTATAACGGGAATCAGGATTAACCTCATGAAACTCACCCACATCAAAATCTCTGTGAAGTACACCTCCCCCTAAATCATGTAATTTCATCGAATCACTATCAAGAAAACCCAGCCGTTCCCTACCTAAACTTGACATTCAAAATAATCAATCCGAAGGGATGGAAACCGGAATTTAGGAATGTGAAAAAATAGTAACCTTACCATACCATGAGTGAAACGACCAAGAACCGAGAAAATCCAGACCAACAAATCCTGAAAGAAAACAAAAGATAAGAAAACATGGAACAAAAATAATAACACAAAAAGAATCGCCAACATAGGGGAGATAAATTACAAAAACAATGAATACGTCATAACACAAAAAAAATGAATAAGTTAATAATAAACGCAACAACCACTTATTTTAAATTTCATAACTGACACTAAACAATACTCACACGATTACAAACCATCCGTTCACAAGATTACCATAATATCAAATAGGGACCTATATTAAACTCCTTCTCAACCTTTACCACCGCGTAAACCTCTTCCCTTCACTTGACTGCGCTGATGCCCATTGCTATCACTGCGCGGTGAATTAAGCTCCGGGATTATATCACTAGGGCAGAATTTGGCTCGTGAACCATTAGGACGATCAAAATAAAGAAAAGGTCGAACGGTTTTAGACACCCAAGCTGAAATACCTATATCCTTTAGCTTAGCCTTCTTCTCAAAAAGACTTTTTCATGCCTCCCGGACAGAAAGAGGGGCATCATCACTAATATAAATCTCTTTCAGATTCCTCACACATTTCCCTTTCAAATTCTTGCTAACTTTTAGTAAATCAATTTTCTTTTCCCTCGAAAAAACAACAAATTTGAAAAATTTCTGGTCTTTCACGTTTTGTAGCACTGTAAACTTGGGAACCTCACTTACTTCAAGCCCAGACAGACATACTTGCTTAAACGGTTCACTAGCGTCCTCCTTACTGTCACAAGGCAAATTCCAAACAATAATGTTACTGTCAGATACCTGGTATTCACACATCATTAACCGACTTGCCAGATCAATATTGTTTTTCCTCAGTGCCATCGCTTCACTCGTGATAACGCTTATCTGCTTTTTTAGGCTATCAGTTTCGCTTTCAACTGATACTACACGGGCTTGAACTTCCGTAACCGATGCGTGAAACTCAAGCTGCGCTTTTTCCACCGATATAACCCTTTGTTCCAGAGATCTCATACGTCCATCAATAGAGTCTAACTTAGATCCGTTTTCTTTCACGATTGCCAGCATCGTAACAAAATCTTCGAACAACTTTAACAATGGTGACTGGGACTCCTCGCTAGAAGTGGCCGAAACATCTAAAACTGCTCCAGTTCCATCAGTTCCAGCACGCTGGACTTTACGCCGACGTCCCATCTTAGAAATAATTAAACGAGAAACGGCTTACCTCACTAGGCAACAAATATTTATCCACGGAGCTGCCAACGTGCATTAAGCGTTAGCCGTTACAAGGGCACGGCAAACGCCAATCCCGAACTCAGCTCCAAGAACGACTCCTAACGCCAATCTCGAACTCAGCTCCAAAAACAACTTGAAATTTAGGCCAATAGGTCAGCAACAATTCCTCTTCGGGTTAAATGTACCAAATTGATACGAATAAATATAATTTGAACACTCGATCAAAAATCAGAATGCCCAATAATCAGAATGCAAAATCAGACCAAAAATGCCCAATAAAAACACAAATACTGCTATTTTTACTGATAGTGTAATCACTGATAATGCTCTTAATGTTCCTACTATTACTATCGGGGCATTTGGAGCGGAAGATGAATTAGACCAAACATGCCCAATATAAACACCAATACTGCTATTCCTATTGATAAGGTTATTACTATCACTGATGCTACTCTTAATGTTCCTAGTATTACTATTGGGGATTGAGGAGCTGACGAAGATCTAGACCAAAAATGCCCAATATAAACACCAATACTGCTATTCCTACTGATACTGTTATTATTATCATTGATACTACTCTTAATGTTCCTACTATTACTATCGGGGTATGAGGAGCGGACGATGAACTAGACCAAAAATGCCCAATATAAACACCAATACTGCTATTCCTACGGATACTGTTATTAATATCACTGATACTACTCTTAATGTTCTTACTATATCGGGGTATGAGGAGCGGACGATGAACTAGACCAAAAATGCCCAATATAAACACCAATACTACTATTCCTACTGATACTGTAATCACTGATACTGCTCTTAATGTTCCTACTATTACTATCGGGGCATGAGGAGTGGACGATGAATTAGACCAAAAATGCCCAATATAAACACCAATGCTGCTATTCCTATTGATAAGGGTTATTGCTATCACTGATACTACTTTTAATGTTCCTAGTATTACTATTGGGGATTGAGGAGCGGACGAAGAACTAGACCAAAAATGCCCAATATAATCACCAATACTGCTATTCCTACTGATACTGTAATCACTCATACTGCTCTTAATGTTCCTACTATTAATATCGGGGCATGAGGAGCGGACGATTAACTAGACCAAAAATGCCCAATAGAAACACCAATATTGCTATTCCTGCTGATAGGCTACTGTTATTATTATCACTGATAATACTCTTAATGTTCCTACTATTACTATCGGGGTATGAGGAGCGGACGATGAACTAAACCAAAAATGCCCAATATAAACACCAATACTGCTATTCCTACTGATACTGTAATCACTGATACTGCTCTTAATGTTCCTACTATTACTATCGGGGCATGAGGAGCGGACGATGAATTAGACCAAAAATGCCCAATATAAACACCAGTACTGCTATTCCTACGGATATTGTTATTAATATCAATGATACTACTCTTAATGTTCTTACTATTACTATCGGGGTATGAGGAGTGGACGATGAACTAGACCAAAAATGCCCAATATAAACACCAATACTGCTATTCCTACTGATACTGTAATCACTGATACTGCTCTTAATGTTCCTACTATTACTATCGGGGCATGAGGAGCGGACGATGAATTAGACCAAAAATGCCCAATATAAACACCAATACTGCTATTCCTATTGATAAGGTTATTACTATCACTGATACTACTCTTAATGTTCCTAGTATTACTATAGGGGCATGAGGAGTGGGCGATGAACTAGACCAAAAATGCCCAATATAAAAATCAAGACTGTTATTCCTACTGATACTGTTATTTCTACCACTGATACTACTCTCAATGTTCCTACTCTTAATATCGGGGCATGAGAAGCGGACGATGAAATAGACCGAAAATGCCCAACTAAAACACCGATACTACTATTCCTACTGATACTGTTATTATTATCACTGAAACTACTCTTAATGTTCCTAGTATTACTATACGGGCATGAGAAGTGGGCGATGAACTAGACCAAGAATGCCCAATATAAACATCAAGACTGTTATTCCTACTAATACTGTTATTTCTATCACTGATACTACTCTTAATGTTCCTACTGTTAATATCGGGGCAAGAGGAGCGGACGATGAACTAGACCAAAATGCCCAATATAAACACCAATACTGCTATTCTTACTGATACTGTAATCACTGATACTGCTCTTAATGTTCCTACTATTACTATCGGGGCATTAGGAGCGGAAGATGAATTAGACCAAAAATGCCCAATATAAACACCAATACTGCTATTCCTATTGATAAGGTTATTACTATCACTGATGCTACTCTTAATGTTCCTAGTATTACTATTGGGGCATTGAGGAGCGGACGAAGAACTAGACCAAAAATGCCCAATATAAACACCAATACTGCTATTCCTACTGATACTGTAATCACTGATACTGCTCTTAATGTTCCTACTATTACTATCGGGGCATGAGGAGCGGACGATGAATTAGACCAAAAATGCCCAATATAAACACCAATACTGCTATTCCTACGGATACTGTTATTAATATCACTGATACTACTCTTAATGTTCTTACTATTACTATCGGGGTATGAGGAGCGGACGATGAACTAGACCAAAAATGCCCAATATAAACACCAATACTGCTATTCCTGCTGATACTGTTATTATTATCATTGATACTACTCTTAATGTTCCTACTATTACTATCGGGGCATGAGGAGCGGACGATGAACTAGACCAAAAATGCCCAATATAAACACCAATACTGCTATTCCTACTGATACTGTTATTATTATCACTGATACTACTCTTAATGTTCCTACTATTACTATCGGGGCATGAGGAGTGGGCGATGAACTAGACCAAAAATGCCCAATATAAACATCAATACTGCTATTCCTACTGATACTGTTATTACTATCACTGATACTACTCTTAATGTTCCTACTATTACTATTGGGGCAAGAGGAGCAGACGATGAACTAGACCAAAAATGCCCAATATAAACACCAATCTCTATTCCCACTAATACTGCTATACTATCACTGATACTGCTGAAAAATGCCCAATATAAACACCATACTGTTATTCTACTGATACTGTAATCACTAATACTGCTCTTAATGTTCCTACTATTACTATCGGGGCATGAGGAGCGGACGATGAACTAGACCAAAAATGCCCAATATAAACACCAATACTGCTATTCCTATGATAAGGTTATTACTATCACTGATACTACTCTTAATGTTCCAAGTATTACTATAGGGGCATGAGGAGTGGGCGATGAACTAGATCAAAAATGCCCACTGCTCTTAATGTTCCTACTATTACTATCAGGGCATGAGGAGCGGACGATGAATTAGACCAAAAATGCCCAATATAAACACCAATACCGCTATTCCTACGGATATTGTTATTAATATCAATGATACTACTCTTAATGTTCTTACTATTACTATCGGGGTATGAGGAGTGGACGATGAACTAGACCAAAAATGCCCAATATAAACACCAATGCTGCTATTCTTACTGATACTGTTATTATCATCACTGATACTACTCTTAATGTCCTTACTATTACTATCGGGGCATGAGGAGCGGGCGATGAACTAGACCAAAAATGCCCAATATAAACACCAATACTGCTATTCCTACTGATAGTGTTATTATTATCACTGATACTGTTCTTAATGTTCTTTCTTTTACTATCGGGGCATGAGGAGCGGCGACTGAACTAGACCAAAAATGCCCAATATAAACACCAATACTGCTGTTCCTACTGATACTGTTATTATTTCACTGATACTACTCTTAATGTTCTTACTATTACTATCGGGGTATGAGGAGCGGACGATGAACTAGACCAAAAATGCCCAATATAAAAACCAATACTGCTATTCCTATTGATACTGTAATCACTGATACTGCTCTTAATGATCCTACTATTACTATCGGGGCATGAGGAGCGGGCGATGAACTAGACCAAAAATGCCCAATATAAACACCAATACTGCTATTCCTGCTGATAGGTTACTGTTATTATTATCACTGATACTACTCTTAATGTTTCAACTTTTACTATTGGGGCGTTAGGAGTGGACAATGAACAAGACCAAAAATGCCCAATATAAACACCAATACTGCTATTCCTATTGATACTATTATTAATATAACTGATACTACTCTTAATGTTCCTACTATTACTATCGGGGCATGAGGAGCGGACAATGAACTAGACCAAGAATGCCCAATACAAACACCTCTACTGCTATTCCTATTGATACCGTTATCACTATAACTGATACTACTCTTAATGTTCCTACTATTACTATCGGGGTATGAGGAGCGGACGATGAACTAGACTAAAAATGCCCGATATAAACACCAATACTTCTATTCCTGCTGATAGGTTACTGTTATTATTATCACTGATACTACTCTTAATGTTCCAACTTTTACTATCGGGGCGTGAGAAGCGGACAATGCCCAAAAAGTCCCAATATAAACACCAGTACTGCTATTCCTATTGATACTGTTATTACTATTATTGATACTTCTCTTAATGTTCTTACTATTACTATCGGGGCATGAGGAGCGGGCGATGAACTAGACCAAAAATGCCCAATATTATCACCAATACTGCTATTCCTATTGATACTGTTATTACTATCACTGATACTTCTCTTAATGTTCTTACTATTACTATCGGGGCATGAGGAGCGGACGATGAACTAGACCAAGAATGCCCAGTACAAACACCAATACTGCTATTCCTGCTGATAATGTTATTATTATCACTGATACTACTCTTAATGTTCTTACTATTACTATCAGGACATGAGGAGCGGGCGATGAACTAGACCAAAAATGCCCGATATAAACACCGATACTGCTATTCCTGCTGATAGGTTACTGATATTATTATCACTGATACTACTCTTAATGTTCCAACTTTTACTATCGGGGCGTGAGGAGCGGACAATGAACTAGACCAAAAATGCCCAATATAAGCACCAATACTGCTATTCCTGTTGATATTGTTATTACTATAACTGATACTTCTCTTAATATTCTTACTATTACTATCGGGGCATGAGGAGCGGGCGATGAACTAGACCAAAAATGCCCAATATTATCACCAATACTGCTATTCCTGCTGATACTGTTATTATTATCACTGATACTACTCTTAATGTTCCAACTTTTACTATCGGGGCGTGAGGAGCGGACAATGAACTAGACCAAAAATGCCCAATATAAGCACCAATACTGCTATTCCTGTTGATACTGTTATTACTATAACTGATACTTCTCTTAATATTCTTACTATTACTATCGGGGCATGAGGAGCGGGCGATGAAATAGACCAAAAATGCCCAATATTATCACCAATACTGCTATTCCTGCTGATACTGTTATTATTATCACTGATACTACTCTTAATGTTCTTACTATTACTATCGGGGCATGAGGAGCGGGCGATGAACTAGACCAAAAATGCCCAATATAAACACCAATACTGCTATTCCTGCTGATACTGTTATTATTATCACTGATACTACTCTTAATATTCTTACTATTACTATCGGGGCATGAGGAGCGGACGATGAACTAGACCAAAAATACCCAATACAAACACCAATACTGTTATTCCTATTGATACTGTTATTAACATAACTGATACTACTCTTACTGTTACTACAATTATTATTTGGGAATAAGGAGCAGACAAGGAACTGGACCAAAAATGCCCAATATAAACACCAATACTGCTATTCCTCTTGATACTGTTATTACTATAACTGATACTACTCTTAATATTCCTACTATTACTATCGGGGCTTGAGGAGTGGACAATGAAGTTGCCCAAAAATGCCCAATATAAACACCAATACTGCTATTCCTGTTGATACTGCTATTATTGTCACTGATACTACTCTTAATGTTCTTATTATTACTATCGGGGAGTGAGGAGCGGGCGATGAACTAGACCAAGAATGCCCTATATAAATACCAATACTGCTATTCCTGCTGATTTTGTTATTATTATCACTGATACTACTCTTAATGTTCTTACTATTACTATAGGGGCATACGGAGCGGACGATGAACTAGACCAAAAATGCCCAATATAAACACCATTAC
This sequence comes from Artemia sinica, assembly GCA_027921565.1. NCBI lineage: Eukaryota > Metazoa > Arthropoda > Branchiopoda > Anostraca > Artemiidae > Artemia > Artemia sinica. The sequence continues at coordinate 49,096,026 of CM051273.1, read as the reverse complement.
TGCTATTCCTACTGATACTGTTATTATTATCACTGATACTACTCTTAATGTTCCTACTATTACTATCGGGGCGTGAAGAGCGGACGAGGAATTAGACCAAAAATGCCCAATATAAACACCAATACCGTTATTCCTACTAATACTGTCTGTGTGTGTGAAGTGTGTGATATTTCTTTACCAATGGTAAATACTATGTCAATTAAAAACGAATAGGAATGAATCTTAAAAAACTTTTTCGGCAAAAGAAGCTTTTCAAAGAAAAGTAAAGAGCTACATTAAACCAAAGATGAGCAGAAATGAAGTCAAATCATTTTTCAAGCATGAAACTACGATAAGTCACCAACAATAAATAAATGAAACCGTAAACGGAGAGACAATACAATACATAACCGAGTAAAATTGAAAACGAGCAGAAAGCAAAAGGATTATGGCCAACCCCCCCCCCCGTACCCTCTAAAGAACAAAATATAATTTGCACTTTACTGAAGTTTTTTTTTTATACATCCAAAAAAAATTAAGAGTTTTGGGAATGAATATCTGAATATATATTAAACTGTCATTCAACATTCATTTGTTGTTGTTTTTTCAGTATGCTTTGTTATTGTAGGTTTTTTTTTCGATTATATCAGAAATAAAAAAGATATAGCTCGACATAAGAATTTTTTTAGTAGATTCTAGATTATGTTCAGGTCTTTAAAAGACACAGGGGTGTCAGCCTTATTTCTCTTAGTTTCTGCTCGTTTTATGTTCTACTCGGCTTTTTATTGTAATTTCTATTTTTTGGGGGGTTTCATTTATTTATTAATGGTGATTAATGGTAGTTTTACTCTTGAAAATTATTTGACTATATTTCTGCTTATCTTTGGCTTAATGTGACTCTTTGTTTTTCCTCGAAAAACTTCTTTTGCGGAAAGAGTTTTTTTAATTAGCAGTTTTAAAGAAGTGCTATCTTCACAAAAAGTATTACTTCGATCCAGAAGTACTAAAAGTAGTCCTTTCTCACTACCCATGGGTACCCTGTTTGAACTACAAGCATGCGTGAAGCTCAAAACACACTATAACTTTTGGAACTTTTGGAACTTTTGGAACTTTTGTATTTTTTTCAAAGTTGTATTTTTTGTCAATTCTTATTAATACCATTAATTCTGTTCGATCAGCAGCCCTAAGGAATTGCTATCAAACAGTTCGTGGTGACGAGCTGTAAACTGTACGTAAGGAGCGATTCGGTTCAATAGTAACCGAAACTCTAAAAAACAGAATTTAATATCAACAGATTCTCCAAAAGAATCAGTTCATTATGCTAATTCCGAACATAAGAGATTCATCAAGCTTAGTGTTACCCATCGAAATTTTTAAGCCTGAGAAAATATGCCTTATTTTTGAAAAAAGAGGTGAACACCCTCTAAAAGTTAAAGAATCTTAATGAAAAGAACTCTACAATTCAATGTCCTATATAAAAAATGTGGAATTTTTCATTTTTGCCCGAAGGAAGATCACGGATGCGTATTTTTTTTTTTTTTTTATCCCGGGGGTGAGCTTATCGAAACAATGGTCCTAAAAGATCCAGAGAGGGTGAATGTAAAGTGATGTTTAAAGCTCTAGTGCCCTTTCTAAGTGATCAAAAAGATTAGAGGGCAACTAGCCCCTCTCTCACGCCCGTTTTTTCCCTAAGGTCGTCCGGTCAATATTTTTAGAAAATCATTTTGTTCAGCATAGTTGAAAGATCCAATATCAATGCCATTAGGGGTAACATGAACCCTCACAGCCCATGGAGAGACACCTGTAAGCTGTGAAATTTGCCCATTGTTTACGTACAGTATTTGTTATTGGGAAGTGTAACGACATTTTCTAGGGAGGGGGGTTGGATTTTGTGCTTGGAGTGGGTTTTCCATAGGAAGAATTTTCCGTGGGGAGGAAAATTTCCGTGGGTAAACTTTCCAGGGGAAATTTTACACAAGAGGGATTTGACAGAATTCCTATGCGACAAGCTTTTTAGTTGTCTTACTTTGGCTTTACCAACTCAATTTTGCATGTGGATTTGTTTCTTGCAACTGTCCGGTGACTATTTTCAGCGTGTTTGGATTTCCGTGAAAAAATGTGGAAGGGGGATTTCCTGAGTGGTCGTAAAAAAGATTAGAAATTGAAGTCTCTTGCAAATGAAAATATGCTAAGGAGAGTTTTCAGGCTGAAATTTCCGCAAGAAATTCTACGGGGGGGGGGATTTTTAGCGAGGATGGAATTTTCTGGAGTGAATTTTACAAGGGGGTTCTATTTTACGTGGGAGGAAATTTCCAAAGAGGAGCTTCCCATGAGGAGAGGGACTTTTTCATGAAGGAGGAGCCAGATTTACCGGCACAATTTGATTTACGATCAGAAAAGAAAACAAGTTGGTTTTTACTGAAAGTAAGGAGCAACATTAAAACACAAAATGAACAGAAATTATTTTATATAAGAAGAGTCCCCCCCCCCTAAATAATTTGCTTTTTACGCTAAAGTTTGACTGTTTGTCTCAACTTTCATGAATGGCTCCTGAAACGCAATGTCCGTTTAATAAGAATAGGGAGCCTTTTTAAAAGTGTTTAAAACTTCAGCGTAAAGAACAAGTATTAAGGAGGGGCAACCCTTTTATACAGGAAATAATTTCTGTTCGTTTTGAGCTTTAATGTTGCTCCTTACTTTCAGTTAAAATCAGTTGTTTGTTTTTTTTTTATCAAAGACATACAGCTTTTCAAAAATAATACGCAGGCTTCAAAATTTTTGTAAGGAAGATTTATATTCACTCAATGGTGGATCCAGGGGGCCAGGGAAGACTATGTCCCCCAAGATTTTTTCTGGCACCCTCATTCCTTGCTTTTTTCTGTTTTCACTCTTTTTAATAAAATATGTCAATTTGGTCAACAATTGGCACCCTTGTCACATTGCCCCCTCCCAACATTTTATTTATTGGTGCCCTTGTCACATCGGCCCCCCATCCAAGATTTTGTTCTATATCCGCTCCTGTAATGACTGTCATGTAAACCAAGTTTTATGGCAATATCCTAATTTCTCCAAAAATTACGTTGCTGACAAATATATTTAAAAAAAAAAAGTTTCATTGGTGAGTCGTCTTACAACTATTGAAAGGGTTTGCATAAACCTTTCACATAATTTGATTTATTTATGCACACACGTCACAAATTAAATTGATGGGCAAATGTCTTATGTACTAATTGAGAAGAATTGTATTTGATTATGTACCCATATTCCCAAAATAAATTCCCAAAAATAAATCGAAAAATGTATTTCAAAAGGATGTTATGGAATCGGTTTCTTGTTTCATGTGGAACATTATTTATTGATTCGTCCTATCGCTAGCAAGTGCGATTTAAGGTAATTTAAGGTAATTAAAAAATGAAAAAAAAATGAAGTCATATGTACTTCCTGTCTGCTATTGATTATTCCATACGAAAAACCTTTAAACTGTGACCTAAATTTTTGTCATGACTGTAACATCCTTTCGCCATATAATTACAAAATCATGTGCGTAATTCATGATTAGTTTTTCCCTTCATTTTTTTAACACTGCCTAATTTTAAAGTTCTACAGCTCCGGCGAAATGCTAAGATGGTAAAAATGATACTTTGAAATCGAACGAGTACAATATACTAACACTTTTAAAGAGGTAGCATTGGCATCTGTCTGGGAGGGTGAATATTAAAGGCATCATTCTAAGTCGAGGTCTTCTCGATTCGGTATAAAATCGGGATCAGTACTGGTCATAAGGAAACATGTTAGGAAAACAATTCTCACTTCATAATATGCATAATAATCCTAGTTAACATATTTTACTGAGGGAGCACCTTTATCATCACTGTTTTCACTGTTGTACAATTAATTTTAACAAAACTGGGAAAAATAAACATATTTGATTGCATTTTTCCGTTTTCAATTATTCTATATAGGGAAGTTAAACACCATCACTGCCATCTACCAAAAAGATATAAATAGGCTAATATTAATAAATTTAGGTTAGGTTATTTTATGTTAGATTAGCTAGGTGGCTCTTGGGTGTTTTTTTTTTTTTAAATAATTTTCAAGACTCGGAGAAAAGACAAAATATTGAAAAATGTAATTTTAAAACTAGAAAAACAAAGAAAATAGTGGATAATATGTTAACTAGGATGATCTTGCATACTATGAAGTAAGAATTGTTTTCTTAAAATGTCTCTTTATGACTAGTACTGGTCCCAAATTTATTCTTGGGATTTCCTTACTATAGCACCATTTGTATGATTTCAAGAGCATTCCGTTAATGGTCGGTGCGTCTGGCTTAAATAGATTAGATTTATTTTACTAAATGGATACACACACATATGTCACTGGTGCAGGTCTTTATGAAACCCTGTTGATATATTTTTGATAGTTCGAATCGATTGGATATCTCAGGATTTTTAGTCGACAGCTTTATGGTCAGGGTTACCACCCGGCGACAAAAGAAATCACTAAATTTTAGTGGTTTTCTGGTGGATTTAGCGATTTTCTTCAATAATGTAGTGTTCTATGTGGAAATTTAGTGATTTTTTTGTTTAGGCAATATAAAAAATCACTAGAAATAGTGATAAATCACTAGGGGTTGCAACCCTGTTTATGGTACTGTTTGGGTAATAAACTTTGTTTTGCACAACAATGTAGCAAAAAATTTCATTTTTCTGCAGCTTGATCATTTTGCTATTTACAAAGGTAAATAGAACTTTCAATTTCCTTTCTAATGAGAATTCTCCCAGTATTTTAGGACCATTGGTTCGAAACAATCACCCCTGGGGGTCAATACATTAACACGCATTAGTGATCATCTTTCTCGAAAAAATGTCACATTTATATAGACAGGGCCATAGAATCTCTCAAATAAAGCTCTCCAATATGCTGAATGTGCTTGCATAGTTTTCATCAAGCTCACTTGCACTTTTGAGGGTGTTTTCTCCCTGTTCCAAAGATGGCGTAAACCTTTGCATTTTTAGAAAAAAAAAACCCAACAAATTCGATTCTTGCGATGTATAAATTGCTACCAAAGCTACTTTTTTTTTTAGTTTCTGACACTATTAGCACTAGTTGCTCCTTCCTTATGGTTCTTTATAACGAATTATTTGAGCAAACTGTTCACCGTGACGAACAGTAAATAAAGATTGACTCGGCCGAATAGTAACCGAAACTCTAAAATGTGGAATCTTGATATCAATTGATATGTCAAAAGAATTGAATTTTAATACTGATTCTAAATATATAAATTTTATTAATTCTAATCCCACCCATTGAAAACTTTGAGCCTGAAAAATTTGCCCGATTTTCGAAAAAGAAAAGCTTATGACTTAATAGTGGGCAACTTGCATAGCTTACAGCCCTTGTCTGGCGGCTGGAAGGGGGTTGTCAAACCTGGATTACATTATAACACCCCAATATAACCCCCGGCTAACATTGGGTACACTCTGTCTCTGCCTCCCTGTTATAAACAGTATTTACGCCGATTACGAATCTGGGTCTCATTGTGCAATGTAGACGTAAGAATTCAATATGTATTAAGAGTAGATCCCACAAATAGCTGACACGTCACTTTTAGTTGGTCAGAGTAATGCAAGCGTAGATAATCTGAGAAATTGAAGGGCCCTAAGTAGGCTCCTTCTAAAATCCCTCTTTCCAGCACCAAAAATATTACATGCAAGTACATGTTGTGCCTCTTCCAACGTATGATCATTCAGAAGTTATTTAGTGATGGTTTGTAATGATTACTAAATGTCGACCAATAATTCAAAACGCAGTAACTGTTTATTTCTCAAATGATATTCGATTTCTGCCAAAAAACTGTTTAAAAGAATTCCTGATCTTGTTGATTCAGATCTGAGGCTAATATATAGATGGCAGACGTGTTAGAATTACAGTGCAAGAATTGTTAATCTGTAAATCTGGAGCTAGATCTTTTGCCACTCCCCCCGTCACCACCTTCACACAGGCAGACATGTTTTACCTCTTACTACTCATGGTTATTCAAGAATTATTTAGCAAATGGTTTTAATTGGTTTTTGTTGATAATTAGAAATCTTTAACATCTTAGCATTTTGTCCTATTTTAGGGCCAAAACTAATTTAAAAACTAATTTTAGGGCCAAAAACTAGGCTCCTTTTGAAATTTAGCCAAATTTATTGTTGAGCCAAATTTAGCCAAATTTATTATTTTTGCAGCTATGTAATTATAGGACATATTTAGAATATATTTCGAGAACTATGTAATTATACATGTTGTGCCTTGCTGAAAATCAGCGTCATACAGGAATTTCAACCTGCATGATTAGAGGGCCCCCTCCATAAGACCCTCCTGTCTATCCAAAACTTCGCTAATACCGACCTTCTGCTGCGGTTTCATCTCATAACCATGTAGGGATGTAGTCATGCATTTAGAGACATGACTAACGCTAATTAGATAAATAGATAAATAGATAGATAAGTGCATGTTAAGGCCAAACGTAAGGTCATGAACACAGTAAAACAACTTGAATGAAAGGCACAAATAACATAACCTTTGATCAGTCGTCATTATAAAACACTTAAATGAAACGCTACGTTAACCTAATAATAGTACATAATACTTGGAAATACGGTCAAGTATAGCTTACCAGAAAAAAAAAACACAAAAATAATCAGCTTACATCATCCTTCATAAAAAAAAACAAAGAAAACACACTTAAATGAAACACTACATTTATTTTATACTGGGATTTCTTTTAGTTAACAAAATTTTCAGATACCTCGCTATTCTACAAATAAACTGAGGCAACGTATTCCTTCAGACAGAGGTATTAACAATTTTTTTTTACAAATAGTCCTTCCCGTATCGTGGAGAGCCCCTGGCACCACCTCAAGCAAACTAAATTAACTACTTAATTAACTAAATTAACTAATTAACTAATTTAACTAAATTGACTACTAAATTAAATCAAACTATGCAGATATTTCACAAAAAGCATTCAGTTTCTTTTCACGTGCTTTTTTTAGCTTTTTAATAACAGATTATAGGCTGATTTGGTAATAAAGAAATCCTTTGTCCTAATTAAATTATTGCGTATTCCACAAATTTGGTTTCATTTTAGTCCTAGAATTGCATTTAGTTCACTGAAAAATAATATTTCACGAACTTGGTTTCATTTTAAGCCTAAGGTGGCATTTGTTTCCACGGAAACAAAACACAGCTTTTATTTTTTCCTTTTAATATTGAAAATTTAATACTGCTCAAACTTCCAGAATTTCTTTTTTGATTAAATAAAAAAAAACACGTTCTTTTTCAATTGAAAAAAAAGAAGGAACATTGAAACTTAAAATAAACAGAAATTATTCCTTATATGAGGTGGACCGCCCCTTCCTCAGCTCCTGGCTCTCTACGATAAAGTCTTTTAGTCTTTTAAAAAAGCTCCTTATTATAATTGAACGACTCTTGTATTTGAGTTGTCGCTCTTAAAGAACTGGGACTAAAAGTCAAACTTTAGCGCAAAGAGCGAGGAGTTGAGGAAAGGGCAGCCGACAAGACAATTTGAATTTTGTGTTAGCGTCCTTGTATTTACAAATTTTGAGCTTTGTTGGGCAATTTCTTAGGTCCTAAATTGTTTTCAAAGAAGGTCAATGAAAAGGAAAATTCGACAAAATGGCAAGCACTGCCACCAGGCTACGTGTTCCTCCTAACGTTGTTTAACCTACAATGAATTCACGAGTCTGCAGCAAGTGTGAATGCATCCTCCAAAAAAAGTTGACCTTCCACTCATGGACACTCAGACCTTGAGGGGACTATTATCTCAAAATTTGGGAAGATTATTATTTTCTCAAAGCAACCCTTTTATCTCGATGATCTTGCCCTTTAAAGATGCAGTTTCGTAAATTTGGGATTATTGGGTGCCAGATTTTTTTTTAAGAAAGTGAGTGAAAAACGAGCAAAATATGCTAACACATACGGCACCAAATAGCTTAAGAAGCCAAGGTTTTCCTTTGAGAATCTACTGCCCTTTGAGATCTACATATTGTCAATGTTAAGTTTTTTTACAATACGGTGTTTGGTCATAAAATGGCTCATAAGTTAACATGGTATTCACGTGATGGTAAGACAGCAAACCTTATTGATTATGTTACAGTATACCGAAGACTGGCAGGATCAATACAAGATACTAGGGTATATAGGAGTGCTGTTATTGATGTTAAAAGTAAAGATCACCATCTAGTAGTGTCAAGGGTTAATTTAAAGCTGAAATATCGGAAGGGTAACTACCTCCCGGGAAGTTATGATGTTGGTAGACTCCAGGATGAGAATTTGAGAGAAACTTTCCAGGAACAGTTGAATACTAAACTTAAGAGTTTAAAATTTGATAATGTGGAAGATGGTTGGAATAATTTTAGAAAAATAATTTATGAAGTTGCTGAAGGTGTATTAGGGAAGAAAGCTAGAACTGCAGCTAAGAATATTAGTGAAAAAGCTTTATGTTTAATAGAAAGGAGAAAGGACTTATACAAAAATTATCTGAGTGATAGATCGTATGAAAACAAAAGAAATGTAAAGAAAGTGGAGAAAGCATTAAAATATGAACTAAGGAGGTGTGAAGTGGAGGCCATGGATAAAATTGCCGAGGATCTGGAAGATGCAGCTAGACGGCATAATAGTAGAATATTGTACTGGCCCGTTAACAAATTGAGAGGGAGTAGTCAATCCGGACTTGGCCCAGTTAAAGATAGGAATGGGGTCGCAATTAGCGATAAGGAAAAAACTAAAGAGAGATGGGCCGAACATTTTGAGAATTTGCTTACCCGAGATAGAGTTGCAGGGAAAAATATAGAGGAAAATGAAAAAGTTTGTGATACCTTGAATGTGAAGGAAGATTTGTTTTGTGAGGAGGAATTAGCAACAGTACTAAAAGGATTAAAGAATAATAAGGCTCCAGGTGCTGATAGGGTGGTAAATGAGTTTCTTAAATATGGTGGCTCTAAGGTTAGAAATAAGTTACTGAAGATTATGAATATGATTTTTGAAAAAGGGGAAGTTCCTAACGATTTTAGGAAAACCTTAATTAAGCCACTTTATAAGAAAGGTGATAAAAGTGAGTGTGATAATTATCGAGGCATTAGTCTGGTCTCTGTAGGTAGTAAATTACTTAGTAATATGATACTTTTTAGACTGAGAGAGGCCGTAGACAAAGTTTTAAGAGAAGAGCAGTGCAGTTTTCGAAAAGGTAGAGGATGTGTCGACCAAATTGTCACACTTAGGCTAATAATTGAGAAGTGCCTGAGTTTTCAAACACCTTTGGTCCTCAGTTTTATAGATTATGAGCAAGCGTTCGATTCTGTTGATAGAAGAGATTTAGTAAAGGTTTTATCCTTGTATGGTATACCAAACAAATACATTAAAGTGATTAGTGCTATATACGAGAATAACACTGCTGCGGTTAAGGTAGGAAATGAGGTTAGCAGCTGCTTTTGTATTAAATCAGGAGTTAAGCAGGGTTGTGTTCTATCCCCCTTTGTATGGATTATTTTGATGGACTTTGTTTTAAGGAGCACAGGAAAGGCAATGGGAGACCACGGAATCAAATGGGGAGGAAAAAGTCTCCTGGACTTGGATTATGCTGATGATTTAAGCATCCTAGATGAAAGTGTGAGCAAAATGAATGAAGTTTTAGAGGTTTTGCGAGTTCAGGGGTGCTAGAATTGGTTTGAAAATTAATGTTAGGACGACTAAGTCACTAAGGCTAGGAATAAGTGAAGATGAAAAGGTGACGTTGGGTAATGAAAAGATTGATCAGGTGGGCAGCTTCACTTACCTTGGTAGTATTATTAGTAAAGATGGTGGAAGCAGTGAAGATGTTAAATATAGAATAGCCAAAGCTAAGGGTGTTTTTTCACAGTTAAAAAAAGTCTGGAAGAATAGGAAGATAAGTCTGCAAACCAAGATTAGAATATTAGAAGCTACAGTGATGACAGTGGTCAAATATGGCTCTGAAGCATGGACGCTCCGAAAAGCGGATGAAGATTTGCTAGATTTTTTCCAGAGAAATTGCTTAAGGATTGTTCTGGGTACCCGGCTGACTGACCGTATTTCAAACAATAGGCTATACGAAAAATGTGGTTCAATACCGCTCTCTAGGGTTATAATGAAAGAAAGGTTGAGGTGGCTAGGGTACGTTGTGCGGATGAAGGACGACAGATTGCCGAAGATTGTTCTTTTCGGCCAACCATCTAGGGCTAAACGGAAAGGAGGTCGTCCCCGTCTGGGGTGGGGGACGTCATAAAGAAAGATTTAAAGGAAATGGGAACTTCGTGGGCGGGTGTAAAAAGGGAGGCTTTGAATAGATTGGGGTGGAGAAGGAGCGTGCGTAACTGTGTTGGCCTCTGGTGGCTCGGTGCTGCGGTGAGTTGTTAGTAGTAGTAGCAGTAAAAGTGTTGGGCAATTCAAGTAATTACCATTCAAATTTCAAAAGTTATGAAAATATGACACTGCCCTAAAAAATCTTGCTCCAAAAAGTGTCGAAAATACAGGCAAGATAGCTGTTAAGCCTAAATCTTCGCTGTTAATCTAGGTGATAAGTTAATCAAGGCAGTTGCAGGGATTCCACTTTTGGCAATCCAGATTTGTTTTTTGTCAAAATTTTCACTAAATATCACTTTACAATTTTCAACACTGCAACATATCTTGATCTTTGTTTTCAGAAAACGCAGGTTTCTTCTGGAACTCTTCTTTTTGTCGAGGGAATTAGAGAAATAAAGATTGATTCGACCTTGCTACCTGCAAAATTTGAAGCGATATATACCAATTCCGCTGCCAGAATCTTTGCAAGACAGTCATGACAGGTACAAGAAAGTTTACAAAGGTGAAACGACAAAACGCCTCTTGTCAGCACTGGACACAATCAACTGTTCATTGATTTCCTTCAGGTATTTGACTTGATGTGTTGGGAAGAACTCTGGCATATCCTCTTTCACTATGGAACCCCCCATGAAATACCCAAGATAATCACGGGTTTCATGACTTGTTTCGAGGCCAAGTAATAACCGCTGATGGGTTTTCGGAAGAGTTCACAACTTCGTCAGGTGTACTTCAGCGTTACAATTAATCATCACACCTCTTCAACCTCTTTCTAAATTCCATTCTGTTACTTATACAGTTAGAATATGGCAAAACAATAGTAGGGCTGCTGGTAGATAACCTTGCCTACACCGATTATATTGATAAGCTAGCCAATACCTCACAAGAATTGCAGGCACAAGCTAATAAACTCTAACATGTCAATAGGTTGTTCGGTAAGAAGATCAATGTCGGCAAGGCCAAAGTCATTGTAACTACAAGACAGCAATTAGACAATCCAACCACTATTACTAAAGGCGGGAGACAGGTAGATATGGTTAACCACTTCCTGCACCTTGATAGCCTACTGTCCTCTGATAATTTCCTTAGCTCTGACGTGAACCGGTGACTTGCAATTGCTAGCTCTAGCTTCCAAAGACTAGCCAACCTTTGGAAAAGTATTTTATCTGAGTTTATCTATCCAATAAACTCAAAACTGTTCTATATTACAGATTTATAGTTCCCACAGTTATTTGTGGATGCAAAACATGAACACTGAAAACCGAAAACAAAAGAAAACTTTTATCTTTGAAGATGAGATACCTCCGTCACATTGCAAGAATCAAATACACTGACCACTTCACAAATGAAGACCCCAGTCCACTAAAACCCTTCTCAGCAACATTAAGAAAGAACAACTACGCTGGTTCGACCACGTCATGAGAATGGAACCGAACATCCTCCCGAAAATCACCCTTGGATGATCTCTTCATGGCCTTCGTCCACGAAGAAGACCACGAAAACGTTATAACATACCGCACCAGGTAAAACAATCTACCGAGCCCTTACGCATGAACTAGTAGGAGGGATGGTCCCAAAACGCCCAACGAATATGGTCGGGACTTAAGCAACAACAACAACAACAAATAGCTCATTGCTTTAAAGTACAAAGGAAATCAATAAAACTTGTTTTGTCCCTCTGGACCCTTAGATGTGAAAAAAAAAATGCAGTCTATACAAGCAAAGGAAACCACTCAACAAAAAAATTACAAAGCAAAAAATACCTATTCTAGAAACAAAGTAACCCAATTGCATAAGCTTTTTTCTTTCCAAGCAATTACCTACAGACAGACCGTATCCAGAGGGGGGTAGGGGGTTTGAATCCCCTCCCCCAAATGTTTTTCAACTCGGAAAAACGTAACAAAAATTAATAAAGACAAATTCTTTATACGTTTTTTGAGTTTTTTTTGTGTGTAAAATCCCCCGGAAAAAAAGTTGTGCAAAACCCCCTCCAAAAAAAATTCCTTAATACGGCCTTACCTAGATACAAAGTTCAGTAATTATTGTTAGGTATCTACTTCGAAGAATGCCAGGAAGTACCAAATCAACCCAATGTAAAAAAAAAAAAAATCCCCTGAAATCAGGAAGCATCAGTCAGTGCTACATTCAAAACATAGATTTCAGTACATTTCAAAACCCAGTATTGTTTTCTCAACTACATTTTCTGTCTCAAATTTAAAGTCTAGCTTGTGCTCATGACTTTCATTTTACTTTATTTATTAATTTGCGAGTATATTTTACATATAATATTATATAGTTTTCAAATGGCAAGGAGCGTGGGGCCTAAAAAGTTGCTGTACGGTACCCCGGGCGCGAATTAAGCTCGCTACATCCGCTGTCGAATACTCCTGGAGAAATGGTCCATACCTTCGTCATCCCCTTACAGAGGGGACGAGCTCACCCCCTTCAAAAATCACACTGTTTCTATTAAACACCTTGTGCCTGCTCTAGATCGGAAGTCAATTTGCCTTTATTTGCACCCGTCAATTAAATTTGAGATTAGATTTAAATTTAAAATAAACTTATTCTCCAACATTAGATTTAGCCAGATTATGACACTTTAATTTTTAGAATTGCCAATACTGAATTTCTTGACCGTCAAAAAATAAATAGCACCTTACTTTTGAAATCTAATGTGTGGCCGTACTACAGTCACGTTCGTATTTCGGGCCCGTATTCAAAAGGAATTGAAGCGTCTTTACGATTTACAGATCCCTACATAATATATTCATATCAATAGCTTATTTTGTGTGTTTCCAAATTAGAACTCCCTTCAAAAAATAAAAGTTTTCCCCCGGGCAGATATTCCCTTGAAATAAATTACTGTGCACCTGCATGGTCTGGGGCCCCGTTCCTTGCCAAGGGAATTTTTTGAAGTTCGATCATGAGATCAGTGAAAGGTGGAAACACCACTCTGGCAAAAATTTTGTCATTTTGTTATTTCGGAATAGCATATTTTTTTTCATCTTTTATTCCTCAGAATAGATGATTCCTTATTTGGGTGTACTGAGCTAATGGAATTAACGTAGCTCAAAATTTTAAATAAAACACAATAAAAATTTCTTTTAATTTAAATTATATTTTTTGTTGTTTAACTTCAGCAAAAATTAATCATCTCAGAATAGAAAAAAAAACTCTGAAATACTGGTTTCAACATTTTTATCTAAAATGTTTGAAGCTAGATTGCACACGTATATTTATATCCAATTTATATATTACATTTTTTTTCTTTTTTCTTTAAACAACAGATAACACAGAAAACGATAGTTGTGAGATAATAAGCTAAAACTTCATAATAAGGAACCCAGATAACATACAGATGGGTATTTTCATATCAGGTCTATTAGTGACGTAATAAGCGGGTTTTGATACCGTAGATTTTAAAACAAGCTCGTCTGCCAGCAAGATCTCATCTGTACTTTTTATTTTGTAACTATCTGAAGTAAATAGGAGTGTTGAAGAATGTTAATACGAAAAATAGTAAGTATTTCATAATTGTTGCATAACTACATCTAAAACGTCGGAATACTACTAATAGAGCGTTCACACTCACAATTAAGGAATAATTTTATGCTACCAAAGTTTAGTTATAAGTCTAGATCTTGAGGTACGAAGGCCTCTTCACGTTACTCTTCAAATACAAAACTTGATAGGGTAGTCATAAGCAGGGTTGCCATCGCAAATATTATGCTTATGCATCTATGCATCTTGAGGCACGGAGGCCTTTTCACGTTACTCTTCAAACCCAAAACGTTGAAGGTTATTCATAAGCAGGGTTGACACCCATTATGATTTATCCCTATTTCTAGTGATTTTTTACATTGCCTATGCTTTAGATGCATAAGGTTTATGCTTATGCATTTATACATCTTGAGATACGGAGGCCTTTTCACGTTACTCTTCAAACACAAAACTTTGAAGGGTAGTCATAAGCAGGGTTGACAGCCTTAGTGATTTATCCCTATTTCTAGTGATTCTTGTATTGCCTAAAAAATCACTAAATCAGCACGTAAATCACTATATTATTGAAGAAAATAACTAAATCAACCAAAAAATCACTAAAGTCTAGTGATATTTTTCATCGGGTTGCAACCCTGGTTATAGGGCTCCTCGGTAACAGTCAAGCTGGTTACGTATAAAGGGTTCTTTTTTGGATGGAGGGAGCAATAATAGAAAAATATAACAGTTTTTATTGATAGTTTGAATACGAATAGCCCAGAGTTCTAGGATTTGGGAGTGGGAGAGCCCCAAGGCCCCTTCCTGAGTACGTACATGTCTCTGTCTTTTGAATTAAACGCTATAATAATAATATTTTTACTTCATCACATTCAGGTAATTAAATTTAAATACACGTTTTTCAACAGGAAGTAACGAGCAACATTAAAACAAACAGAAATTATTCCGAGCACGAGAGGTACTTTCTCTTCCTCAACCTTTGTTCATTACGCTAAAAAAAAATGAGTACTTAAAAAAGCTTCTTATTAACGACCTTTGTGTTTCAGGAGTCGTTCTTTAGGAATTGGGCCAAAAAGTCAAACTTTAAGAAGTTCTTCCCATGGAAAATTTGTACCCACTTAAGTTCCCCCTCTCCAAAAAAATCTCCTCGGACAATTCCATCCCTGTTCAAAACTCCAATTGACAATTCCGCTTGGGAAATTCTCCTTACTTTCATTTGAATTTTTATTTAATTTATGATGTTTTTTTCAGATCATGCCGGGAAGATCAACGGGGAAAATTCTCCGTTGAGAATTTTTTTGCAGAAAATTCCCCGTCCCATAGAAAATCCCACCCCGACAATTTCAAATATCAAATAATATATATAAACAACAAGCAAATTGGATATCTTGCAGCCCTTCCCCCCTCCCCTCCCACCGTGTAAAATTTCCACTGATAAACTCACTTCGAGATTTCTTCCCCACAGACAATCTGTCTGTGGGAAATCTCCCGCGCAGAAAATTCCCCAGAAAATTTATCGTATATCTCCCAATAAGAAACACTATATGGACAAATTGCACAACTTATATCCCATTTCCCAGGGGCTGCGGTGGTTCATTTTATCCCCAGAGGCATAGTTATTGAACCATTCAACTAAGCTGAATCAAATGGCTATCTCAAAATTTTGATCCCATGCCATTGGGGAAGAAAGGGGAATGGGAAAAGGGCTGGTTGGCCTCCAATGTTTTTCGTCATTTAAAAAGGGCACTAGAACTTTTAACTTCCGTTCCAGTGAGCGGTCTCCCAATCTTCTTCTTGGACCATTTGTTCGATACGGTTACTCCTGGGGAAAGATTTTTTTTTAATATGAATAAATAAATAGACACACATCCGTGAAGTTTCTTCAGGTACCGATCTCCTGATTCAACGCCTTCGGTCGGGAGTACAATGCGTGGTTGGGGGCAAATCACATAACGTTTCCCTTGTCTTTCCTCAGACTTCCTCATGTACCCATTTAGTACTGGGCCGACTCTGGCTGAGCTTACAAAGTCACATCCACGCAATTGACCCGTTGCAAACCAAATAACCAGTGACACCTGGACTCGGACTCTTAACCTCAAACCTGGAGGTTGGAGGTTAACCTCTAACCACTCGGCTTGGACGGCTTTTGACAAGACATGATATAATACACACATCTTTTAAAAAGTTTCTTTTCTTGTATGATGTCATGTTTGAGTTACTCCGCTGCCTGATTTCTTAGAATTTGTTTTTTACATGGTTTCAGCTAAGGAAAAGCGAAAGCCTTAATCCTATATATATATATATATATATATATATATATATATATATATATATATATATATATATATATATATATATATATATATATATATATATACATATATATATATATATATATATATATATATATATATATATATATATATATATATATATATATATATATATATATTTATATATATATATATATATATATATATATATATATATATATATATATATATATATATATATATATATATACATATATATATATATATATATATATATATATATATATATATATATATATATATATATATATATATATATATATATATATTATATATATATATATATATATATATATATATATATATATATATATTTATATATATATATATATATATATATATATATATATATATATATATAATATATATATATATATATATATATATATATATATATATATATATATATATATATATTATATATATATATATATATATATATATATATATATATATATATATATATATATATATATATATATATATATATATATATATATATATATAGTAATTATTTTATTTTTACACCCATCATAAACACAGAAATTGATGGAAAAAACAGTAGAGAAAAAAAAACATCCACTTAATGGTACAGACAAAGAAAACACACATACACATTAATCAAAGTGACGAGAATAGAGGTAGCCAAGGATGGCTGCTACCCTCCAACTTAGCACAATACTTGTCAAGCAACTGATTAACTGCATAAAATGGATCAGTTACTGCGTGTCGCCGGATCAGGTACGAATTACTCGTTCTCAGTGGAACTTGCAGCAGAAACTTCAAATATCTGAAGAAAATTCTACGGATATTAAATTTATCTTCTCTACGCAGAAGTTTCCGAAATGGTGTTATATATAATGTATGTGGCACCGCGACAGCATTATAAATTCTAGCCGGTGAAAACCTATTAAGATTTCTCTTCGAAGAAATTGTGGCCCCATACGCAGTTCTAATTTTACGCTCTATGTGTGTGATGATTAGCAAACGGGTAGATGACAGTGTGTCACCAATGGGCAATCCCAAGTATACTAGTAACTTCACGGACTCGACAGACTGAGATCCTAGTTGAATGTGAGGTAGAGCAGACTTATTCCAGTTAAACAACTTTACTTCCGATTTTGACACATTAAAACTAAGGCCAATATTACCGTACTGAGATGACAGGATATTAAAATTACTTTCTAGGGATGTTATTTGCCGAGGGAAATTCAAGATATCATCCGCAAAACCAACTATGGTCACATCTATTCCTCTTAGAATACAGCTTGTAGTGACTTTGGACTGCGCCTCGGAAATACTATTAATAAACAACTCTGGCGAAGGAATCGCACCCTGTTTAATACCGTTTTTTTACAGGGATTTTCCTAGTGGGTTCTGCATTAGGAATGCGTAAACACACATTTAGTTGGCGATACATATCATAAAGAGGTCGAACAATAGTTGGGTCGACACCATTTTTCCGTAATTCTAGCATTATCTGCGCATGTATGCCCGAGTCAAATGCGCGGCGTACGTCATATTCACCAATAGCCAGCGATTCATTAGAAATTTGCGCATCTAACAGAACATTTGCTACAACATATAATGCGTGAGCGCATCCCATTCCTGACTGGAAACCAAACTGGTGGGGAGGGGCCTTGCAACACTTCCTAATGCCAACTATTATTAACAATTCAAAAAGCTTGCAAAAAAAAAAAACAAAGGAAATAGTCATCGGTCTATAAGAAGAAGGTTCTGTTGCGGGTTTTCCTTTTTTCAGTATAGGAGTAGAGATGCCTTATTGACTCCGATCAGCACACCATATATGGGCATAGAACCACGTGGTTTATGGTTTTTGTCAGTGAGAATGAAAAAACAGGAACTTTCTCACATTTTTGTATGTTTTTATGGACTTTGTCAGTGAGAATTTGAAAAAACAGGAACTTTCTCACATTTTTGTATGTTTTTATGGATTTTGTCAGTGAGAATTTGAAAAACAGGAACTTTCTCACATTTATGTCTGTTTGTTGTCAGTGAGAATGGAAAAACAAGAACTTTCTCACTTTAATGGATTATTGAGTCATTAATCAAATTGTTTCCGGGAAATGTCTGACAGATGACGTCAAGTTAATTAATGTCTTTGATGTATTTCCAAAGAGAATTGTCTCAGGGGCAAAGTTTAGATCACACATGACAGATGATGTCATGATTGATTGATTGACACGAAAGGGGAAATAATTTGTTGTTTCTAAAGAGAATAGATTCACGAAAGGGAAATTAATTTGTTGTTTCTAAAGAGAACTGTCTCAGAGCGAATGTTTAGATCTTAGCGATGAATTGTTTTAGCGCGGGAATCAGGTTTCTAAATAATTTGAAATGTGCCAGCGCAGAGATGCCAAACAAAAGGAACACGCTGAAATTACGTTTAAGGATTATTTGGGCGAAACCGTTTTAGCCATTTTATGGAATTATTTCGGCGAAACAGTTAGAGACATTTTAAAAGATGATTTAAAAGACGATTTTAGAAGAGAATTTGAGGGTGAAACTCTGTGGTCGTTATAATACACAAGTTGTATTTTAACATTGTTGTGAGGTCCCCTACCACAACCCCAAAGGGTTCGGATCCCCCTACCCCAACCCCAAAGGGTTCCAATCCCCCTACCCCAACCCCGAAGGAAGCCCCGGTCCTCAAAGGTCCCCCAAGCTCCCAAAGGGCCCCCCAACCCCCAAAGACCCTCACCCGATTCCCAAAGGACCAATCGGTGCTCAAGGGCCCCCCAGACCCCCAAAGGCCCTCCCCCGGTCCTCAAAGGTCCCCCAGGCTCCCAAAGGGCCCCCCGGACCCCCAAAGGCCCTCCCCGGTCCCCAAAGGTCCACCGGGCTGCCAAAGGACCAATCGGTCCTCAAGGGCCCCCTCAGACCCTCAAAGACCCTCCCCAGGCCCCCAAAGGCCCACCCCGGTCCCCAAAGGTCCCCCGGGCTCCCATATGACCACCCCAGCCCTCAAGGGCCCCTGGATCCCCAAACGCCCTCCCCGGGCCCCTCCAAAGAGCCCCCTCTCCATTTTTAACACTTTTTTTGGCTTTATTATATCTTTTCAGAACAAGTTCCTTTCATAATGTCATTCCTAAACCCATTTTCCAACTTGAAGTACCAATCCCTTCACTCACAACTATACTTTACAGCTTTTTGGATACCTCAACATCAAGAAATACTTTTCAAAAGTCATTTCAGAGCAACTTCCTTTCTTAATGTTCATTCTAAACCCATTTTCCAACTTGAAGTACTTATCTTTTTCACTCACAACTATACTCTACAGCTTTTTGGATACCTCAACATCAAGAATTACTTTTCAAAGACCATTTCAGAGCAAGTTACTTTCTTAATGTCCTTCCTAAACCCATTTTCCCACTTGAAGTACTTATCTTTTTCACCCACAGCTATACTCTACAGCTTTTTGGATACCTCAACACCAAGAAATACTTTTCAAATACCATTTCAGAGCAAGTTACTTTCTTAATGTCCCTCCTAAACCCATTTTCCAACTTGAAGTACTTATCTTTTTCACCCAAAACTATACTTTACAGCTTTTTGGATACCTCAACACCAAGAAATACTTTTCAAAGACCATTTTAGAGCAAGTTACTTTCTTAATGTCCTTCCTAAACCCATTTTCCAACTTGAAGTACTTATCTTTTTCACCCACAACTATACTTCACAGATTTTTGGATATCTCAACACCAAGAAATACTTTTCAAAGACCATTTCAGAGCAAGTTAATTTCTTAATATCCCTTCTAAACCCATTTTCCCACTTGAAGTACTTATCTTTTTCATCACAACTATACTTTACAGCTTTTTGGATACCTCAACACAAAGAAATACTTTTCAAAGACCATTTCAGAGCAAGTTACTTTCTTAATGTCCCTCCTAAACCCATTTTCCAACTTGAAGTGCTTATCTTTTTCACCACAACTAGACCTTACAGCTTTTTGGATACCTCAACACCAAGAAATACTTTTCAAAGACCATTTCAGAGCAAGTTACTTTCTTAATGTCCCTTCTTAACCCATTCTCCGACTTGAAGTACTTATCTTTTTCACCCACAACTATACTTTACAGATTTTTGGATATCTCAACACCAAGAAATACTTTTCAAAGACCATTTCAGAGCAAGTTACTTTCTTAATGTCCCTCCTAAACCCATTTTCCAACTTGAAGTACTTATCTTTTTCACCACAACTATACTTTACAGCTTTTTGGATACCTCAACACCAAGAAATACTTTTCAAAGACCATTTCAGAGCAAGTTACTTTCTTAATGTCACTCCTAAACCCATTCTCCGACTTGAAGTACTTATCTTTTTCACCACAACTATACTTTACAGCATTTTGGTTACCTCAACACTAAGAAATACTTTTCAAAGACCATTTCAGAGCAAGTTACTTTCTTAATGTCCCTCCTAAACCCATTTTCCAACTTGAAGTACTTATCTTTTTCACCCACAACTATACTCTACAGATTTTTGGATACCTCAACACCAAGAAATACTTTTCAAAGACCATTTCAGAGCAAATTACTTTCTTAATGTCTTTCCTAAACCCATTTTCCAACTTGAAGTACTTATCTTTTTCACCCACAACTATACTCTACAGATTTTTGGATACCTCAACACCAAGAAATACTTTTCAAAGACCATTTCAGAGCAAATTACTTTCTTAATGTCCCTCCTAAACCCATTTTGCAACTTGAAGTACTTATCTTTTTCACCCACAACTAGACCTTACAGCTTTTTGGATACCTCAACACCAAGAAATACTTTTCAAAGACCATTTCAGAGCAAGTTACTTTCTTAATGTCCCTCCTAAACCCATTTTCCAACTTGAAGTACTTATCTTTTTCACCACAACTATACTTTACAGCATTTTGGTTACCTCAACACTAAGAAATACTTTTCAAAGACCATTTCAGAGCAAGTTACTTTCTTAATGTCCCTCCTAAACCCATTTTCCAACTTGAAGTACTTATCTTTTTCACCCACTTTCTCAATGAAAAAGAAATTAGTTTTTAATCAATTCTAATTTCCAAATAATATAAAAATTTTCCAATTCGGTTCAGATTTTTCTCAAAGGGATGAAAAAATTTAAAATAATGTTACAAATTTTTCATAGAAGATAGAAAAGTTCAAGTTCTCTTCTGATTTTTACCAAAAAACGAGCTTCAATTCTAATTTCTCCAGAGAAAACAAAAATCTTCCACTTCAGTTCTTTATTTCACAAAGACATAAAGAAATTTAAAGTTCGATTCAAATTTTTTGGTGGAAGATAGAAAAAGTAATATCATACTTGTGAATATCTTCATGGAAGATAAAAAGTTCTAGTTCAATTTAAAATTTTCTCAACGAAGTGAAGAAAAGTTCAAGTTCTCTTCTGAACTTTACCAAAGAACACACTTCAATTCTAATTTCTCCAGAGAAAACAAAAATCTTCCACTTCAGTTCTTTATTTCACAAAGACATAAAGAAATTTAACGTTCAATTCTAATTTTTCGATGGAAGATAGAAAAAGTAATACCATACTTGTGAATATTTTCACGCAAAATAAAAAGTTCTAGTTCAATTTTAAATTTTCTCAATGAAGTGAAGAAAGTTCAAGTTCTCTACTGAATTTTACCAAAGAACACAATACAATTCTAATTTCTCCAGAGAAAATAAAAATCCTCCACTTATGTTCTATGTTTCACAAAGACATAAAGAAATTTAAAGTTCAATTCTAAATTTTTCGGTGGAAGATAGAAAAAGCAATACCATACTTGTGAAATATTTTCACGGAAGATAAAAAGTTCTAGTTCAATTTAAAATTTTCTGAACGAAGTCAAGGAAAGTTCAAGTTCTCTTCTGAATTTTACCAAAGAACACTCTTCAATTCTAATTTCTCCAGAGAAAATAAAAATCCTCCACTTAAGTTCTATATTTCACAAAGACATAAAGAAATTTAAAGTTCTATTCTAAATTTTTCGGTGGAAGATAGAAAAAGCAATACCATACTTGTGAAATATTTTCACGGAAGATAAAAAGTTCTAGTTCAATTTAAAATTTTCTCAACGAAGTCAAGGAAAGTTCAAGTTCTCTTCTGAATTTTACCAAAGAACACGCTTCAATTCTAATTTCTCCAGAGAAAATAAAAATCCTCCACTTAAGTTCTATATTTCACAAAGACATAAAGAAACTTAAAGTTCAATTCTAATTTTTCGGTGGAAGATAGAAAAAGTAATACCATACTTGTGAATATTTTCATGGAAGATAAAAAGTTCTAGTTCAATTTTAAATTTTCTCAATGAAGTGAAGAAAAGTTCAAGTTCTCTACTGAATTTTACCAAAGAACACACTTTAATTCTAATTTCTCCAGAGAAAACAAAAATCTTCTACTTCAGTTCTTTATTTCACAAGGGCATAAAGAAATTTGACGTTCAATTCTAAATTTTTCGATGGAAGATAGAAAAAGTAATACCATACTTGTGAATATTTTCACGGAAAATAAAAAGTTCTAGTTCAATTTTAAATTTTCTCAATGAAGTGAAGAAAAGTTCAAGTTCTCTACTGAATTTTACCAAGAACACAATACAATTCTAATTTCTCCAGAGAAAATAAAAATCCTCCACTTAGGTTCTATGTTTCACAAAGACATAAAGAAATTTAAAGTTCAATTCTAAATTTTTCGGTGGAAGATAGAAAAAGCAATACCATACTTGTGAAATATTTCCACGGAAGATAAAAAGTTCTAGTTCAATTTAAAATTTTCTCAACGAAGTCAAGGAAAGTTCAAGTTCCCTTCTGAATTTTACCAAAGAACACACTTCAATTCTAATTTCTCCAGAGAAAAATAAAAATCCTCCACTTAAGTTCTATATTTCACAAAGACATAAAGAAATTTAAAGTTCAATTCTAAATTTTTCGGTGGAAGATAGAAAAAGCAATACCATACTTGTGAAATATTTTCACGGAAGATAAAAAGTTCTAGTTCAATTTAAAATTTTCTCAACGAAGTCAAGGAAAGTTCAAGTTCTCTTCTGAATTTTACCAAAGAACACGCTTCAATTCTAATTTCTCCAGAGAAAATAAAAATCCTCCACTTAAGTTCTATATTTCACAAAGACATAAAGAAATTTAAAGTTCAATTCTAATTTTCGGTGGAAGATAGAAAAAGTAATACCATACTTGTGAATATTTTCATGGAAGATAAAAAGTTCTAGTTCAATTTAAATTTTCTCAATGAAGTGATGAAAAGTTCAAGTTCTCTACTGAATTTTACCAAAGAACACGCTTCAATTCTAATTTCTCCAGAGAAAATAAAAATCCTCCACTTAAGTTCTATATTTCACAAAGACATAAAGAAATTTAAAGTTCAATTCTAAATTTTTCGGTGGAAGATAGAAAAAGCAATACCATACTTGTGAAATATTTTCACGGAAGATAAAAAGTTCTAGTTCAATTTAAAATTTTCTCAACGAAGTCAAGGAAAGTTCAAGTTTTCTTCTGAATTTTCTCAATGAAAAAGAAATTAGTCATTGATCATTTCTATTTTTCCAAATAATATAAAAATTTTCCACTTTAGTTCAGATCTGCCTCGAAGAGATGAAAAATTTAAAATACTGTTCCAAATTCTTCACAGAAGATAAAAAAGTTCAAGTTCTCTTCGGAATTTTACCAAAGAACACAATTCAATTCTAATTTCTCCAGAGAAAACAAAAATCTTCCACTTCAGTTTTTTATTTCACAAAGCCATAAAGAAATTTAAAGTTTAATTCTAAATTTTTCCGTGAAAGATAGAAAAAGTAATACCATACTTGTGAATATTTTCACGGAAGATAAAAAGTTCTAGTTCAATTTAAAATTTTCTCAACGAAGTGAAGAAAAGTTCAAGTTCTCTATTGAATTTTACCAAAGAACACAATTCAATTCTAATTTACATAGAGTAAAATAAAAATCTTCCACATAAGTTCTTTATTTCACAAAGACATAAAGAAATTTAAAGTTCAATTCTAAATTTTTCGGTGGAAGATAGAAAAAGTAATACCATACTTGTGAATAATTTCCCAGAAGATAAAAAGTTCTAGTTCAATTTAAAATTTTCTCAACGAAGTGAAGAAAAATTCAAGTTCTCTTCTAAATTTTACCAAAGAACACAATTCAATTCTAATTTCACCAGAGAAAATAAAAATCTTCCACTTCAGTTCTTTACTTCACAAAGACATAAAGAAATTTAAAGTTCAATTCTAAATTTTTCGGTGGAAGATAGAAAAAGTAATACCATACTTGTGAATATTTTCCCGGAAGATAAAAAGTTCTAGTTCAATTTAAAATTTTCTCAACGAAGTGAAGAAAAGTTCAAGTTCTCCTCTGAACTCTACCAAAGAACACACTTCAATTCTAATTTCTCCAGAGAAAACAAAATCTTCCACTTCACTTCTTTATTTCACAAAGACATAAAGAAATTTAAAGTTCAATTCTAAATTTTTCGGTGAGAGATAGAAAAATTAATACCATACTTGTGAATATTTTCACAGAAGATAAATACCATACATGTGAATATTTTCCCGGAAGATAAAAAGTTCTAGTTCAATTTTAAATTTTCACCACGAAGTGAAGAAAAGTTCAAGTTCTCTTCTGAATTTTCTTAAAGAAGTGAAAAAAGTTAGCTCAATTCTGAATTTTACCAGTGAAAATGAAAAACCTTCCACTTCAGTTCTTAATTTCTCAAAGACCTAAAACATTCAAAGTTCTCTTCTAATTTTTCCAAGAAAATAAAAAGGTTCCATTTCAGTTCAGGTTTTTTCTCAAAGAGATGAAAAATTTAAAGTTCTATTCTAATTTTAAATTAAATTTTAGCTCCTTTGTCTTATGGATTTACCCCTCAAATTTTTAAATTAGAAAATGAGGGACTCGTTCTATTATTAAAGACAATCGTTCAAACTCGTTCATCTAACTTCCAAAACAATAGGTTAGGTTAGGTATAAATGAATATTAATAAATAAATAGAAACATTTCTACATGTTTAAGTTAGGTTAGGTTAACTTGTCATGAGCGTTCATGATAAGTTAACCTAACCTTTTCCGGCGAGTATGGTTAGGTTAGGTTAGGCTAGATTAAGTTAGGTTAGATTAGGTTAGGTTAAGTTAGGTTAGGTTAGCCCATGTACGCGTCACTTAGGTTAGCTTAGGTTAGGTGAGAGACAGGCAAAAAGTTAGGTGTATGATTAGGTTAGGTTAGATTAAGTTAGGTTAGGTTAAGTTAGGTTAGGCTAGGTTAGCCTACGTACGCGCGCGTACGTAGGCTAACCTAGCCTAACCTAACTTAACCTAACTTAATTTAACCTAACCTAATCTAACCTAACTTAATCTAGCCTAACCTAACCTAACCATACTCGCCGGAAAAGGTTAGGCTAACTTATCATGAACGCTCATGACAAGTTAACCTAACCTAACTTAAACATGTAGAAATGTTTCTATTTATTTATTAATATTTATTTATACCTAACCTATTGTTTTGGAAGTTAGATGAACGAGTTTGAACGATTGTCTTTAATAATAGAACGAGTCCCTCATTTTCTAATTTAAAAATTTGAGGGGTAAATCCATAAGACAAAGGAGCTAAAATTTAATTTAAAATTAGAATAGAACTTTAAATTTTTCATCTCTTTGAGAAAAAACCTGAACTGAAATGGAACCTTTTTATTTTCTTGGAAAAATTAGAAGAGAACTTTGAATGTTTTATGTCTTTGAGAAATTAAGAACTGAAGTGGGAGCTTTTTTCATTTTCACTGGTAAAATTCAGAATTGAGCTAACTTTTTTCACTTCTTTAAGAAAATTCAGAAGAGAACTTGAACTTTTCTTCACTTCGTTGTGAAAATTTAAAATTGAACTAGAACTTTTTATCTTCTGGGAAAATATTCACATGTATGGTATTTATCTTCTGTGAAAATATTCACAAGTATGGTATTAATTTTTCTATCTTCCACCGAAAAATTTAGAATTGAACTTTAAATTTCTTTATGTCTTTGTGAAATAAAGAACTGAAGTGGAAGATTTTGTTTTCTCTGGAGAAATTAGAATTGAAGTGTGTTCTTTGGTAGAGTTCAGAGGAGAACTTGAACTTTTCTTCACTTCGTTGAGAAAATTTAAATTGAACTAGAACTTTTTATCTTCCGGGAAAATATTCACAAGTATGGTATTACTTTTTCTATCTTCCACCGAAAAATTTAGAATTGAACTTTAAATTTCTTTATGGCTTTGTGAAGTAAAGAACTGAAGTGGAAGATTTTTATTTTCTCTGGTGAAATTAGAATTGAATTGTGTTCTTTGTTAAAATTTAGAAGAGAACTTGAATTTTTCTTCACTTCGTTGAGAAAATTTTAAATTGAACTAGAACTTTTTATCTTCTGGGAAAATATTCACAAGTGTGGTATTATTTTTTCTATCTTCCAGCGAAAAATTTAGAATTGAACTTTAAATTTCTTTATGTCTTTGTGAAATAAAGAACTTATGTGGAAGATTTTTATTTTACTCTAGGTAAATTAGAATTGAATTGTGTTCTTTGGTAAAATTCAATAGAGAACTTGAACTTTTCTTCACTTCGTTGAGAAAATTTTAAATTGAACTGGAACTTTTTATCTTCCGTGAAAATATTCACAAGTGTGGTATTACTTTTTCTATCTTTCACGGAAAATTTTAGAATTAAACTTTAAATTTCTTTATGGCTTTTTGAAATAAAAACTGAAGTGGAAGATTTTTGTTTTCTCTGGAGAAATTAGAATTGAATTGTGTTCTTTGTTAAAATTTAGAAGAGAACTTGAACTTTTTTATCTTCTGTGAAGAATTTGGAACAGCTGTAAAGTATAGTTGTGATGAAAAAGATAAGTACTTCAAGTGGGAAAATGGGTTTAGAAGGGACATTAAGAAATTAACTTGCTCTGAAATGGTCTTTGAAAAGTTTTTCTTGGTGTTGAGATATCCAAAAATCTGTAAAGTATAGTTGTGGGTGAAAAAGGTAATTACTTCAAGTTGGAAAATGAGTTTAGGAAGGACATTAAGAAAGTAACTTGCTCTAAAATGGTCTTTGAAAAGTATTTCTTGGTGTTGAGGTATCCAAAAAGCTGTAAAGTATAGTTTTGGGTGAAAAAGATAAGTACTTCAAGTTGGAAAATGGGTTTAGGAGGGACATTAAGAAAGTAACTTGCTCTGAAATGGTCTTTGAAAAGTATTTCTTGGTGTTGAGGTATCCAAAAAGCTGTAGAGTATAGCTGTGGGTGAAAAAGATAAGTACTTCAAGTGGGAAAATGGGTTTAGGAAGGACATTAAGAAAGTAACTTGCTCTGAAATGGTCTTTGAAAAGTATTTCTTGATGTTGAGGTATCCAAAAAGCTGTAGAGTATAGTTGTGAGTGAAAAAGATAAGTACTTCAATTTGGAAAATGGGTTTAGAATGAACATTAAGAAAGGAAGTTGCTCTGAAATGACTTTTGAAAAGTATTTCTTGATGTTGAGGTATCCAAAAAGCTGTAAAGTATAGTTGTGAGTGAAGGAATTGGTACTTCAAGTTGGAAAATGGGTTTAGGAATGACATTATGAAAGGAACTTGTTCTGAAAAGATATAATAAAGCCATAAAAAGTGTTAAAAATGGAGAGGGGTTCTTTGGAGGGGCCCGGGGAGGGCGTTTGGGGATCCAGGGGCCCTTGAGGGCTGGGGTGGTCATATGGGAGCCCGGGGGACCTTTGGGGACCGGGGTGGGCCTTTGGGGGCCTGGGGAGGGTCTTTGAGGGTCTGAGGGGGCCCTTGAGGACCGATTGGTCCTTTGGGAGCCCGGTGGACCTTTGGGGACCGGGGGAGGGCCTTTGGGGGTCTGGGGGGCCCTTTGGGAGCCTGGGGGACCTCTGAGGACCGGGGGAGGGCCTTTGGGGGTCTGGGGGGCCCTTGAGCACCGATTGGTCCTTTGGGAACCGGGTGAGGGTCTTTGGGGGCTGGGGGGCCCTTTGGGAGCTTGGGGGACCTTTGAGGACCGGGGCTTCCTTCGGGGTTGGGGTAGGGGGATTGGAACCCTTTGGGGTTGGGGTAGGGGGATCCGAACCCTTTGGGGTTGTGTTAGGGGACCTCACAACAATGTTAAAATACAACTTGTGTATTATAACGACCACAGAGTTTCACCCTCAAATTCTCTTCTAAAATCGTCTTTTAAATCATCTTTTAAAATGTCTCTAACTGTTTCGCCGAAATAATTCCATAAAATGGCTAAAATGGTTTCGCCCAAATAATCCTTAAACGTAATTTCAGCGTGTTCCTTTTGTTTGGCATCTCTGCGCTGGCACATTTCAAATTATTTAGAAACCTGATTCCCGCGCTAAAACAATTCATCGCTAAGATCTAAACATTCGCTCTGAGACAGTTCTCTTTAGAAACAACAAATTAATTTCCCTTTCGTGAATCTATTCTCTTTAGAAACAACAAATTAATTCCCCTTTCGTGTCAATCAATCAATCATGACATCATCTGTCATGTGTGATCTAAACTTTGCCCCGGAGACAATTCTCTTTGGAAATACATCAAAGACATTAATTAACTTGACGTCATCTGTCAGACATTCCCCGGAAACAATTTGATTAATGACTCAATAATCCATTAAAGTGAGAAAGTTCTTGTTTTTCCATTCTCACTGACAACAAACAGACATAAATGTGAGAAAGTTCCTGTTTTTCAAATTCTCACTGACAAAATCCATAAAAACATACAAAAATGTGAGAAAGTTCCTGTTTTTTCAAATTCTCACTGACAAAAACCATAAGAACATACAAAATGTGAGAAAGTTCCTGTTTTTTCATTCTCACTGACAAAAACCATAAACCACGTGGTTCTATGCCCATATATGGTGTGCTGATCGGAGTCAATAAGGCATCTCTACTTATAGGCGTTATGGATCCTAAGCAAAATAAATCTTTCCATTTAGATTTATGATTGAAAATGGCTGGCTAGCTCATTGCAAACAAAACACAATTAACTAATATGATTAATATTGTTCTGATTTTTTTATCATGGTCACTATGTTTTAGATTAAAAAAAAAATTAACTGAAAGTCAGGAGCGGCATTAAAACTTAAAACGAACAGAAATTATTCCGTATATGAAAGGGGTTGTCCCCTCCTCAACGCCTCACTCTTTACGCTACAGTTCTTTATTGTTTTAAAAAATATCCTTTTGTACACGGAATAATTTCTGTTCGTTTTAATGTCGCTCCTTACTTTCAGTTTAAAAAAACTTGTTTTTTTATATAATTTCTGAACGTTTTTGGTTTAATGCAGCTTTGATTTTGGTTCACCATACATTAATAATTAAAACGAAATTTGCATATGAATTTTACTTGTTTTTGGCTAAATGGCTTTCTCGAAATTTTGTTTTGACGTAACTTACGAATTATCTTCCGTAACGAACTTCTATACTCGTATATTTTTATTACGTATATTAGGGAGTTCTCCCCCTAGTCAATACCTCGCTGTATACGTTAAATTTCAAGTTTTGTTCCAATTCTTTAAGAAAGACCCCTTAATCAGATTGGCCGTTAATAAATAAATAGCTCAGATGAAAGTACAAAAAAAAACTTAGCGTAAAGAGCAAGGTAATGACTAGGGGTTGAACCCAGTCATATACGTAAAAATTTCTGTTCGTTTTAAATTTTGATGTTGCTCCTAACTTTCAGTTGAAAGATTTTTTTTTATTTAATTTTTGATCGTTTTTTTAAATAATGCTGGTAAATCCGCCCCCTCCCCTCTTTATAGCAATGTCCCTTCCCCCATGAAAACGTCCTCTATGAAAAGATCCCCACATGTAACCTCCAACCCCCCCCCCCCCAACTACCAGAAAAAATCCCCCTGGAAACTTCTGTATACTACCCAATAATCAATACTATGTGTAAACGTTGTGCAAAGTTCATATCTTGCAGACCTTCCCCCTGGGACCGTGGGGGATCAAGTCATCCTCAAAGACATAGTTATTGTATTTTTTTACCATGCTGAACGAATGGTCATCTCAAAATTTTGATTGGGTGACTTTAGGAAAAATTGAGTATGGGAGGGGGTCTAGTTGTCCTCCATTTTTTGGTCACTTAAAGAGGGCACTAGAACTTTTAATTTCCGTTAGAATGAGCCCTCCTGCGATATTTTAGGACCACTGGTTCGATTCGATCACCCCTGGTAAAAAAAGAAAAAGAAAAAAACAAACAAATTAACACGCATCTGTGATCTTTCTTCTGGCAAAAAATACAAAATTCCACATTTTTGCAGATAGAAGCTTGAAACCTCTATAGTAGAGTTCTCTTATGCGCTGAATCTGATGGTGTGATTTTCATTAAAAATCTATGACTTTTAGGGGGTGTTTCCCCTTTTTTCGAAAATAAGGCAAATTTTCTCAGGCGCGTGACTTTTGATGGGCAAGACTAAACTTGATGAAGCTTACATATTTTCAATCACCATATAAATCTGATTCTTTTGATGTATCTATTAGTATCGAAATTCCGTTTTTTAGAGTCTCGGTTACTATTGAACCGGGTCACTCCTTACTTACAGTTCGTTACCACGAACTGTTTGATACGTACTACAAACATAGAACGCTAACGCTATGCTAAAGTCTGAAAGTTCTTTAAACATATATTCTTATTCAAATTCGACGGCCCTTGTGTTAAAGCAGTCTATCTTAAAGAGTTGAGACAAAAAGTCAAACTTTAGCTCAACGAGTAGAACTTGGGAGGGGAAGCCCCCCCCCCTTCATGTACGAAAAAAAAATTTGCTCATTTGAAGTTATAATGTTGCTCCTTACTTTCAGCTGAACAAACTTGTTTTTATTAATTGACTTCTGGTCCTTTTGCAATCATGCGAGGACATTCCATTCCCCTCCTCCGTGTGAAATTTACCGTGGAAAAGGTTCCCCAGAAACTTTCCTCTCCAAGGAAAATTCTGCCCGTTGAAAATCCTCCTCCGAAAATCCAACTCTGGAAATTGTGCGTATATTTTTCAATAACAAATACTATATGTAAACAATGGGCAAATTTCATAACTTACAACCCTTTCCCTAGGGGCTGCTAGGAGTCATGTCACTCCCAAAGTCAAAGTTATAGAACCTTTTGACTATTCTGAACAACCTGGATATCTCAAAATTTTTATCGGATTTCTTAGTAAAAAGGGGGCGTCGGAGGGGGGCTTGTTGCCTTCCAGTATTTTGGTCACTTAAAATAAGCCTTAAAACTTTTGATTTTTGTTCGAGTAATCCTTCTCCCGGTGCTCTAGAGCCACTGGTTCGATACGGTCACCCTGAAAAAAAAACAGCCACCCGTGACCTATCTTTTGGCAAAAAACACATTTCCACATTTTTGCAGATGGGAGCTTGAAACCTTTAGAGTAATGTTCTCTTATATGCAGAATCTAATGGTGTGATTTTCATTGAAATTGCTTGAGATTTTCATTGAGATCCTAGCATTTGATGGTTATGATTAAATTTAATGAATTTTACATATTTGGAATCCGCATAAATAGCTGATTCTTTTGATATTCATTCTACAAATTTTTATGTTTTAGTTTTTAGTCACATAACTAACTTATGTTTTTGTTTTAATTATTTTCGACATAACACCTTTAAATTAGGTGTTGTTTTCTTAGACCACACTGCCGTTCTAAGACGAACAAATAAACTTTCAAATGGGGACAAATCCATTTATTTAGACAGTGACAAAACAGGTACAAAAGTCCAGATATTTCGGTCACATATACAGCGACCGTCTTCAGTAGAAATACTAAAGATTAGTATTTCTACTGAAGACGGTCGCTGTATATGTGACCGAAATATCTGCACTTTTGTACCTGTTTTTTCACTGTCTAAATAAATGGATTTATCCCCATTTGAAAGTTTATTTGTTTAATTATTTTATCCCCTTTTTAATGTTACGAGTTGTCATTATTTTGTCATTTTTGCTGATTTGGCATTGACCTTCTGATTTTATGAGTTTAATTTGTTTTTAACATTTTTGCGTATTTGACATTGAGCCTTTTATAATTTTTTTCTGTTGTTTCTTTGTTTGTTTTTGGCTCTTTTTTCGTTTACTGACGCTAAAGTGCGAGTCCGGCCCATTTGGGCTTGTGATAGCCGTTTTTCAGTTAAAAATCTTATGTTATCTCATGTTTGATGTTAGAGCTTCGGTCACTATTGGACGAGTCGCTCCTGACCTACTGATCGTAACCACGAAATATTTTATTACAGCGGGGAGTGTTCCTTTTTTAAATATTTTAAGAAATTACCTTTACATATAAATAGTTTCTGGGATCTTTTTTGGGATCTGGGATCTTTATATTACATAAACCCTCGGGTTACAAAAATGTTGTGTCTAAAGTAGATCCGTGAAGTGAAAAACCTGCGAAGCTTCAGTAGCAGTATAAAAGCGCGCAATCCTGGGGTCGAGGAAAAACAATATGTTTTCCCCTTGGCTAGTTGTATTCTACCATTTGCAATAATTACTACCTTGTTTTTTACCTTGTTTTTAAGACAATAGTGATTATTGATCTTCTTATTTCTTTTTTGTAAACTTTTTTTTTATCCTCCGCTTTGGTATCAGAAATGGAACATATTTTAATAAAGAATTTGGCCTGTCGAACATTATAGAGAAGTTGATAATTATCACCTCACTACGGCTAGATCCGTTTGTTTTATTAATATTTCTTAAAAGCTCTTTTCTGTATCATGTTCTTTTTCGTTTTTACTTGTGTTTCTTATTCACTATTTATTTATTTGAATTACGGGGTAATAAACAGTTATGTATTACCTGCTTTGATAACTTGTTTGCCATTTGAATTTTTTGCATTGACAAATTTCATTTGGTAACGCAACTTTACAGTTTAATAGCAGATGGCATAATAGATAACAAGTGTCAAGCGTGAAGGGACAGAGAAACAGAGAATATACTGCTAAATAAGAATTTTGACTCAAAAGCAATTTGTTCATTTTATTGACTCAATATCTGAAATAGCAGCAGCAGGTAATACAAGAGATAACACGTTTAATGTTGCTATTTATCTTCATTTTCGGACTTATGTTTAAGGAACAATTTAATGGACTAGAAAAATATATTAAAAAAAATAAACAAATGGAATTAAAGCACACTTTTGGTCAAGGAATAGGACAACAGTCTCTCTTTTTCTCCTTGGTAGGCAAGTATTGATATTTTCTGGCAATTTTTTTTCTCCTGGAAATTTCCTGCGCAGGCGGTGGATCCAAACCCAAAGGACTACTTACCAATTCCCGTGTAGCTAGGTTGACCAAACGACGAATGGAGTAGAGGTTTGCCTGGAAGTTTTGGGGCTAGACGTCAGAGAAACCCAAATAAGGTCAAGTAAAGAAGCAAACTGTGGAAAATTACGTCGAGCCATGCCGCAATTCTACGGACTCTTTCTGAGAACTTGTCGAACCCATTGAGGACGACTCTCCGCCCTCTCCTTGTGTGATTTCTCTGTCTATGATTACTAAGGGATTGTACCACTAGGATCCTCTGGAGATGGGGCAGGTCAAAACTCTAGAAAAATCGAACAAACACAAAATAAAAGAGTGAAATATATAAATAAGTAAGTTGTATTACTGAAATAGGAACGAATTATTTATATTTTTAAGGTGGCTCCTTTTTTAAAGGGACTCGTAAATATAAGTTCTCCCATGTGAGGAGTAGAGTCAAGGGGAAAGTCTTTTGGTTTTGAATTATTTCAAGATTTTTGAGAAGCATAAATCTTGATACCAGTTTCAGACAAAATTCAGTATTCTTGTTCCAACCTATTAAAGGATGCTTGATTGTTGGTATGTTGAAACCCTTCCAAAATACATTTTGGCTGCATTACTATCTGCCAAAGAAACGCGTTTTATATTTTATACCATACTCCAGATGTGGAATGATCAGGTATTTAGTAGTCCATCTACTAAGGGGTTAACCATTTGAAATGTGTCAAGCTGCATCAAACTGTATCGACATGCAGAAAAATTTGGAGTATGTGAAGTTTTGCCCTCTTAAAAAAACACGTGGACATCGGATAGCACATGCTACGCTTCGTTTAAGGCGTGCTACGCGTTATACAATGATATACGGCTTGGCGGAAGTATACTGCGCGTGGTGGAGTAAATAGCGCTCTGAGATGTACACCTAGTGGTGGGGAATTAGTAACCCATAAGACGAATCTATCTTAATAAATTAGATAAAAAAAAAGTTTGTTTTAACTGAAAGTAAGGAGCGACATTAAAACTTAAAACGAACAGAAATTATTCCGTATATGAAAGGTGTTGTCCCCGCCTCAACGCCTCGCTCTTTACGCTAAAGTTTTTTATTGTTTAAAAAAAAAGTTGTAAGACAGAGTCAAACTTTAGCGTAAAGAGCGAGGCGTTGAGGACGGGACAACACCTTTCATATACTGAATAATTTCTGTTCGTTTTAAGTTTTAATGTCGCTTCTTACTTTCAGTTAAAAAAAATTTGTTTTTTTTATTTCATTTCTGAACGTTTTTGAATTGATGCAGCTTTGATTTTGGCTCATCGTACATGAATAATTAAAACGAAATTCGCAAATTAATTTTCCGTTTTTTGGTTAAATGGCTTTCTCAAAATTTTGTTCTGACGTAACTTACGAATTAACTTACGTAACGAATGTCTATATTCGTATGTTTTCATTACGTATATTAGGGAGTTCGCCCCCTAGTCAATACCTCGCTCTTTACGATAATGTTCGAATTTCGTTTGAATCACAAACCCCTGAGTCACAAAGGCCAGTTAATTAGAATAGATAGCTCTTTTGAAAGTACTAAACAAACTTTAGCGTAAAGAGTGAGGTATTGACTAGGGGCCGAACCCCCTCATATACGTAATCATTTCTGTTCGTTTTAAGTGTTAATGTTGCTCCTAGCTTTCAGTTGAAAAAAACTTGCTTTTTTTAAATTTAATTTCTGATCGTTTTTTAAATAGTGCTGGGAAATCTGGCGCCCCCTTCATAGAAATGTCCCTTCCCCAAGAAAACATCCTCCTTGGAAAGATTCTCCCCCGTAACCCCTACACCACCCCCCTCCCACCCACCAGAAAAAAAATCCTCCTGAGAACGTCTGTATACTTCCCAGTAACCAAAACTATATGTAAACAATGGGCAATGTATATAACTTGCAGCCCTTCCCCCAGGAACTTTGGGGATTAAGTCATCCTCAAAGACATATTAATTAGAGTTTCGACTATGCTGAACAAAATGGCTATTTCAAAATTTTGATTGGGTGACTTCAAGAAAAAAATGACCGTGGGAGGGGGCCAAGTTGCCCTCCAATTTTTTTGGTCACTTAAAAAGGGCACTAGAACTTTTAATTTCTGTTCGAGTGAGCCCTCTCACGATATTCTAGGACTATTGGATCGATACGATCACCCCTGGAGAAAAAAAAAAAAAAAACAACAAATAAACACGCATCCGTGATCTTTCTTCTGGCAAAAAGTACAAAATTCCACATTTTTGCAGATAGGAGCTTAAAACTTCTAGAGTTGGGTTCTCGGATACGTTGAATCTGGTGGTGTGATTTTCATTCAAGTTCTACGACTATTAGGGGTTGTTTCTCCCTTTTTTCGAAAATAAGGCAAATTTTCTCTGGTGCGTAAGTTTGGATGGGTAAGTTTCGGTTACTATTGAGCCGGGTTGTTTGACAACCACGAACTGTTTGACATCTTGAATATACTTGAGAAGTTGAGCCGAATTCAGCATGAATATTTTAGTTTCTAGTTTTACGTTTATGTTGAGATGTTTCTAAGTATTTCATGCATTTTTTAAATTGTGCTTTATTCGTTGTTGTGACAAAAGAAGAAGGAGCTAAAATAATCTTTTCCTCCTGAGAAGTTGCTATTTTTCATTTCGGGATTTCACCATCCCTGATCTGCTTTGTTTCTACGCAGTGGCTCTGTGGCTATTTTACAACATTTAGGCTTTGCCATTTGAAATTAGGGCGTCTTTATTGTTTTTTAGTGGATATTTAGGAGTGTATTTCTTGGGAGTGCTGAATTTAAAATCTTCAAAAAGGCAGTGAAAGATCTAGATCTGTCAGTACCCGGGGAAAGAACAACATTTGCCCCCCCCCCCAGTCAAAAAAACCATGCTAGATATCAGATTATGGTTATTTTACTTCTTTAAAGAATATATCTATTTATCATATATTTATTAATTGTTTTACTATTTTTTAATGTTAATCTATATTTACAATAAGGTTAAAGATAAAATTTCAGATTCCGCGTAACACTATTCTATTGGTTACACAGTATGCATACGATTTAAGTTATAAACCATTAATCTCATCTACCACTACCACTACTAACAAGTAACCGCAGCACCAAGCCGCCTGAGGCCAACACAGCTACGCACACTCCTCCTCCATTCTAATTTGTTCAATGCCTCCCTTTTTACACCATTTCAGGAAGTTCTCATTTCGCTTAAATCTTTTTCATGACATCCTCCCACCCCAACCGCGGTGACCTGCTTTCTATTTAGCCCTAGACGGTCGGTGGAAAAGGACAATCTTTGGCAACTGTGATCCTTCATCCGCAGAACGTGCCCTAGCCATCTCAACTTTTCTCTCATTGTAGCCCTGGAAAGCGGCATTGAACCACACTTTTCGTACAGCCTACTGTTTGAAATACGGTCAGTCAGCCGGGTACCCAAAACAATTCGTAGGCAGTTTCTCTGGAACACATCAAGCAAATCTTCCTTCGTTTTTCGGAGCACCCATGCTTCAGAACCATATTTGACCACTGTCATCACTGTAGCTTCCAGTATTCTAATTTTGGTTCGCAGACTTATCTTCCTATTCTTCCAAACTTTTTTCAACTATAAAAAACACCCTGAGCCTTTTATAATCTTATCTCTTAGATTAAATCTGAGCTTTACGAGCTTTTCTCGAAGCAAATGTCTCTATAATGAATCCTTATGAAAGCTTCAAAGCCATATCATGTTCTATGTGGATTATGCTGAGGTTTGTCAACCACTGCTTGGTTGTCCTGTTTTTATGATAGTTTTTAATTAAACTTAATTTATTGAAGCTTCTTTCACTACATTTGATCAGATCAAAAAGCGTCCCACGAGCCAGTGCCCCATACAAATCAGCATCCAGAGCAGACTGCCCCCTGTTAGATCTGTCAGTGCAAAGAGGGCAAAATATGTTAAAAATATAGGAAATTCCTTATTTTCAGGAAAATATAGGAAAATCATATTGTTTCATGATGACTATGGTTAGCAAATTATTCTGTTTAAAAAAACTAAACAAGCCCTAAGGATGACCATTGCAGTGGTCCCGCTGAAGTACAGCTTGAAAAACAAATTAAACTTGAGATAAGGTGAACACATCAGTCAACAGTTAAGGTGATTTTAAATCCCATTTTCATCTAATTAGGAGCTTAATGAACTATTAACACATCCAGTAGGGAAAGCCAATTTGTAACAACCTAATTATACAGGAAATACACGGTTTTTCATCGCGCTTGATTTAATAAAGCCGTTGATGCGGTGATTCTCATCACAAATTAGTATCTATAAAAATGATTGAAGTGGGTCTGATGTAAATCTGGAAATCTCTTCGAGTGCTATGTTTGTGCCAAATTTCTCTACTGTTATTGTTATACTTTACACAGGTGATGCATATGACTTACGGTAAATGATAGGTAACATTTTGTGGATTGTCATGTAATTAACTTAGCGTCTAGCGAGTACCTTCCAAATAAAAATTCGCAAAGATATCCTTTGATTACATTAAAACACAAGACATTTTCACCAAAGGTATACTAGTGCCATGCAGAGTACGTTTTAGTTGCGGAGGGAGGCATAAGCACCATTGACGAGGCTATCGTTGAGCTTCAGGTCATCGTTCAGCCCTAGAATAGTCATCAGCAACCTCAAAACTTAAAATTTTAACTTATTTTATTAAAAATTATTATATAACTTTGACGGGTGGGGAGCGGTGTGATAAGATAATGGAGCTATCGATATATATAGGAGCGAGTGCATCATTGCGTGAAAGTATGACCTCTAAGATGGAAACTTTGTGCCAGTGACATTTAGATGTTTCTAAACCAACTATTGTCACAGAACTTTCGCTCAATAACATTTTGGAAGTAGTGAGAGGAAAATTTTATTTTCTAGCACGAAATGGTAAGAACAAGCACTCCATTGTGGCACATTCTAATGTGTTACTGAAAGAGAGTATTAGAAAAGTTTTACGTTGAAACCGATATTTCCCCGACGTTCTAAGACTGCTGGCTTGGTCCGGTCACCTGTGGGAAAAATCAAAAATAAAATGCTGGGAAACAAAACAAAGTGATTTTTCCGAAAATATATAATGTATTTAGCTGAAGAACATCGCACAAAATACTGTAACTGTGAGCCCCCCCCCCCCAGGATGATTCACAGCTCCCTACTGAACAGTTGATATGCAATTATGCATTACCCATATACGCACGAACTAAGTCTTACATGAACCAAGTCGCTCAAATGAAGTGCTTAAATTATTGTTGGTTATAACTCTGAGAGCTGATTTTAAACTTTTTAACTTTTAAATATACGTGGAAACCAAACACAAGCTAGATTATTTTAGTGTACATTTATATATAATTATGATCTTTAAAGTTTGTTTACTATTGAAACGACTCGCTGTTTTCGTTTTGGTCATGGCCATAAAACTCATTCTTTTCTTTTATTTAAGAGACGTGGGCAGTGTTTTATCGAATAATCTATTTTCTACATGTATATATGCTATTTCTTATAATTTCTTTACTTCAAATTTCTTGATAGTGATGGACACCTTCTAAAAATAGTATTTGGTACTTGTCAGTTAAAAGAAACACATTCAAGAATTACGCAGTGTAATATCCGACAACAACCGGTTTGCCTTTGGTTATGATTTGCTTATTTCTAGTAATAAGTACTATATTTTTAACTAAGTATTTAATCAAAGCCGTATCCAGGGAACCCCCCCCCCTGAAATGTTCGTCCGTCTCGTAGAAACTTAACAAAAATGGATATAAACAAACTTTTCATATGTTTTGAGTTTTTTGTGTGTAACTCCCCCCCCTGAAAACTCGTTGTGTAAAACATACCCCGAAAAATATATTGGCCCTGTCTTTAATACATAGAGATGGTTAAGGGTTAGGTTAGGTTGTGTTAGGTTGGATTAGGCTTCCATAATTTTTGTTTCTAAAGTAATATTTTATGATAATTTTTTTTATTTCATTAGGATCAACCTAACTTCACTTCTTTAGTGTGTTTTGTTTAACCGACAAGTATCTAGTACTTTTTCAGTTAATAATTTCTTTGCATAGCGCTGCTCTTAAAAAAAATGTTAAAACAATCTTTTCATGTTTTTATTTATATAGAAGATAAAGACGTTACACTTATTCTTTTGTAGTTATTATCACTTTTTTTCAAAATGTTCTGAACTAA
Source organism: Artemia sinica (assembly GCA_027921565.1). Classification (NCBI taxonomy): domain Eukaryota; kingdom Metazoa; phylum Arthropoda; class Branchiopoda; order Anostraca; family Artemiidae; genus Artemia; species Artemia sinica. The sequence continues at coordinate 49,056,339 of CM051273.1, read as the reverse complement.
CTCAGTCAAGTTATGTGGAAAATGAACCTCCTCTATATTCATGATCCCACTTTCAGACAACCAATCGCATTGATGGTGCTTATGGGCCGGGATCACAAGCATAAAAGGTGACATACTCGGATCAATTCCATTTTAAGAAAAAATGAGACGCTTTTATGCTAATGAATATCTCACCCAGTAAAAGTGACACTGTTGCAATTTTTGCAGTAACAAATCAAATCAAAAACTGAACACTGGGAGAAAATTAGGAATAAGATAAGATAACGTATTTCAAGCCAAAATGTGGCCATGTACACAAATAACATACAAGATTAACAAATTACAGCACTCGTCACAATAATAAAGAAAAAAAAATAAATAAAAACTACTCTCTTCTTTATGCAAAATACTCATCAAAATATCTATCCACTAGACAAATAAAGTGTGACGACGTACTTTTCAAGGCATCAGGAAGCAGCACTCCATCATTCCCCAATAAATTTTCCCTTACCCCCAAAAAAACTCGACAACGACTCAGACAATGCTCCAAGTTCTCCTCCTCTTCTTGGCGAAGAGGGCAAGCAAACCTGCCGTCCGTGACACTTTTCCTCCTCTCAAAAACTTTCAATCTCGAACGAATCGGAAGGCAATTAGATCGTAGCTGCATCCACTAGGTAAGGTATCTAGACGGTAAATTTAACTTAAAGTAAAATTCCTGACCATATATTATCTTAACCTCTTTATAATACCTTAAAGTTTCCGAATTCTTAATCTCCTCGCCCCATTTCTGTATCGTCTGGTCCTCCAGCACCCGCTTGATTTCCTTGTCCAACTGTAATTGTTGACTAGTTGGTCCAAGGCCATCATTTCATGCGAAAGAAAAACTTGTCTTATCCAGTACCTCTTTAACTTTAAAAGGCCAAGATCTTTTCCTATGTAGCTGAAGTACCTCATCCTATGCAGCCTTCAGTAGCCTATCACTGGGTAACTGTACAACCCTTAGCCAAAATTTTATCATTTGGACTGTCCCATAACTTTTAAGAGACCACAGTCCAAGGTCTCCATCAAGAAACTGGGTATGGTTCATTCTATGCAACCCGTACAATCTCTTGAAATCACCTAGCTGAATGCTTTCTAACTGGGCAGTGTTCTCGTGTCCCCAGATCTCTGCCCCGTAGTGGAGAATCGGCATAATCTTAGATAAAAAAAACCTCTTATGCAAAGACAAATTCTTTATTCCACTAATTTTATTCCTGAAAAGTGAAAATGTTGCAGCTCTTCCCCTATTTAACACTTCTTTAATATGAGAACTCCATCCACCATTACTTTGTAAAATATAACCAAGATACTTTATTTTTTCAACTACTTCTATTTGTTGTCCTCCAAATACATATATATTATCTTTTTTTTTCTTTCTTTTGCTGAAAACAACCACTTTAGTTTTCATAACGTTAAGCTGTAATTTTTTCATTTGTAAATATTCCTCAATTAAATCAAGTAATATCTGAAGCTCCCTTGCCGACTTCGCCACCAAAGCAGTGTCATCCGCAAATAATAACACCGAAAAATTAATTTTTCCAAGACACAGCTTTGGAGCCCATTTTTTTCCAGAAACTCCACCATATCATTCAAAAACAAACCGAACAGTCTCGGGGACATGGCGCTGCCCTGCTTCACTCCTTTCTTAATGTGAAATAGCCTGGAAAATCCCGAACCTGCAACCCTGACCATAGACTTAGTCCCAGAATACATACCAACAAATAAACGAATAAAACTTAAAGGTAGACCTACATCTCTTAAACACTTTTCAAGGAGAGCTCTTTCTACATTGTCGAATGCCTTTCTTAAGTCTAGAAACGCAATATACAGCTTATTTCTACCTGATCTATACTTCTCTATCAGTGCACTTAACACAAATGCTCTATCTGACGTACAATACCCTTTCCTGAAACCCCCCTGCTCCTCCTTAATTATCCCACAACCCTCCAACCATTCATTCAGCCGATTGTCCAAAATCTTTTCTAAAATTTTACTAAGTGCAGGCACAAATGCTATCAACCTATAGCTATCATGATCACTAGGACTACCTTTCTTAAATAGAGGTACCATAATCGATACTTTCCATAGGGAAGGCCATACACCACTACTTATAATTCTATTAAAAATATTCACTAAAACTAGCGAAAAAACACCAAGAAACCTCTTTAACCAAACTGCTGGTATACCATCTATTCCTAGCCCTGATCCTCCCTTTATCTTCTTAACTACTTTCCTAACTTCATCTGAGGTTACCTCCTTCACTAACTCATAATCTTTTTCTTTCATCGGAAACTGCGGAGCAACACTTGATTCTTCACTATCAAGGCCACTAGAATCATCATCTATACTCTTGAGAAAACTAGGCCAAGTATCAGCTTCAGGGATTTGTAATTGGCCTTTTCCTTGTCTATTCTCCTGCCTCATTCCTGACCAAAATTGCTTTGTATCCCCTACCACATAAGCCTTCCTTATCTCTTTCTGTTCCTCTGTAATTTTCTCCCGTTTTTTCCTCCGTTTTAGCCTATTATATTCTCTTCTCCTTTCCTTAAACCGTAAAAACAAACTCTGCCTTTCTTCCTCTACAGAGCAAGCATTTTCCAAATCTAATAACTCCTCCAACTCCTTTTTAAAAGATCTACATTCATCATCAAAAAAACTATTTTTCCTTTTCATATTTGGTTTCTCTGACACACGAGCACACTCATAAATCACAAAACCCAAATTTTCCAAAATTTCATATATATATATATATATATCTCTTGTTTCATCATGCAGACTCTCAACTTTCTCAATTGTTTCAGGCCCCAAAAACTCCTCATTCATCAACTCCAGCTCCTCTTTACTCCATTCACTCTTTAAAAACTTCCCTGAAAACGAATATCCTTTGTAACCCTACTATTAGGACTATCACCTTTTTATTCCTTGGAACTCCTCTTCCAAGGCAAAGCTTAATCTCAACTGGTAAGTGGTCAGAGCCTACGACCCTAAGAACCTCAACATCAACTGTCAGGGCCACGAGCTCAATACCAACCAAAACATAATCAATTACGCTAGGGTTTGTCCCCGACAGACAGTTACACTCACCCTCCTCCCCATCCTTCCCAAATCTACCATTTCCAATCACTAATGCATTATCTGAACACAGTTCCAGAAGCCTTTTACCCCAACAATTAACCCTTCTTTCAATATCTTTGCTCCTTCTAGATGTCTTATAAATAACAGGTATCAGGTCCGGCGTATCAACAAATGAAGCTTGATTAATCTCTTTACATATTCCCGTATAAGCATTAAAGTCCCCCCCCCACCAAAAAATAATCCTTACCAAAATGTGATCGCAATTGCCTAAGCTCCTCCTCTAATAAATCCCATGTCACTTCTACTACCCATGAACTATTCTGGGGGGCAATATACACGGCACCTTAAATTAAACTTTTACCACTAACAAGATGAATCCGAACCCATATAATATTCTCCGATACACTAGAAATTCGAGAATGTTTACGGAAACGACCTTGCTTAATTAACAACAAAATACCTCCATAATATATCATATTCTTTGCTGGTTTACGCGCCACATTTTCTACCAAGTATCCTTCAAAATAAGGCACTTAATCGTCACTATGCCACGACTCCACAAGAGCAATAATATCAACACAACCTAGGTCCTTCAGCACTTGTTCAACCTTATTTCTCACACCCTGGATATTCCATGTGGTTACTCGCATAGGGTGAACATGGCCACACTGTCCCTATTCACTTAGAACAAGCTGGTCATGTGTCGGCAGGACAAAGACGAGGTATTGTTTGGAAAACAGCAATTACGCTACACATACATCATGTTGTTTTTCCGCCTGCCACGTGCTGTTTCTGAACCCATTCCTATCTTGTCCCCTATCCGTTGCTTGACCTCCAGGTATGAAAAAACCTTTGTACCCTTCATTACGGATAAAATAAACCGCTAGTTTTCCTTCTTTTTTTCTTTTTTTTGTGGTACTGGTGATACCCAAGTTTTATGTTTCGTTCGACTTTTTTTGTTTCCTCTCCCTTTTTATATATTATCTTTTAAACCTTTTTAACGCTAATTTTATTTCACTCTTTATTAGTTTTTACCTTTTTCAGTTTCTGGCATTTTGCCGCTTAATTATTTTTGACTAATGAATGGTTTTGCCATTTTGATATTGCCGTTTTTTGCATTGGTTTGTCAGTTTCTTAGTTGTGCTTATTTTATGATTTTTTATTTTTGGGTTTTATGACTCTGAAATTCAAATTCGGTCCTTCGGGGCTTGTGACAGACGTTTTTTTTAAATAAATATCTTATCTTATGTTTTTTTTTTTTTTTTTAAATAAATACTACCATCGTGATGAATAAAAATGAAGAAGAGTCATTGCGATGAATATTAGGCTTTAATCTCTAGTAGCATATGCGTGACATTCGTCAGTTTGACATTTATGTCAAGTTTAAGGTTGAGAAACTAGTGACCTTGGGACCAAATGGGATCCCCAGGAATGTAACTGTGACAGCGGCTATGCATCGAAATAGATTTTTGTGGAAACAAAATCGTATTAGGCGCATACATGGGCGCCCATAAGCTGAATTCCAGGGGGGAAAACCTCATCTAATTGGCACTTTTAATGCTGTATAGTTGAAATCTCAGAACAAAAATATAAAAATAAGGCAGCATCATTCAGCCAGGGGGGTGTGCCCCCCTGCCCCTCCCCCCTTATGGGCACCCATGGGTGCATACAAGATTTTAAAATGCAGCACAAACAATTATCCTTTATAACAGCTTATCCATCGGGATAGTAAACTTAAATGAAGAAAGCTTGTTTCTACTTTGGATGAGGGGTTACTCATTTCCTGTCGCCTGGTGTACATCTCGGACCTAAGATCAGGTTTTTGGGAATTTTTTCATATAACTTGGTTAACTTCGTTGTTGTTGGGAAAAGTTCTTTTTTTTCGAGAAAGTAAGTAAAGTTTAGAAATAGCAAACGACTTCTGGGAAATTTCAAATAGGCTACATATAAGTAATCATGGTTGCAGTCAAATCTACAACCTAGTAGAGAATCAGCTACGGCCCATGGCAACCAAAAACCATCAGTGAGAAAAATTGCCATTTGTAGTTTATTAAGGAATTGTAATTGTTATTTTGATTAGTCTAAATAGAAAAATTTATTTTGAGAACAACTCTATGGGCATTTGAAAAATAGCCTGAATTACATAGAATAGTTTTCATTCAAAATAAACGAAATTATTTGATTTTATTTAACAAAGTGCGTCAGCTCAAATATAATCATTATTAATAATTAATATGACTGGAAAGCACTATTGAAACTGAACTAAATGTTTAATATATAATGATATTAATATCTGTGAATCTCAGCAATTCAAGACTTAAGATTTTATTTAACTGTCATTTTTTAATGCTTTAATATTATACTTGTTGGAATTCAGTTTAAAATATATCGTGTTTTCAGTGAAGTTCAAATGACACAACAGACTTTAGGAGGCTTACGGTTAGGTAGTGAGTAGTAGCCAAACTCTTGTGGGTAGTAATTTATGTTTGTAGTAATGTTTGTAGTAAATCTATGTGGGTAGTAATTTATGTTAAGCATCCATTTCAGTTTTTACTCTTTTTAGGATGTAATTGTTGATACATATTAGTACCTGTTACCTTCATGTTTTAGGTAATCCTTTATTTCAATTTCTGTTTATTTTGAGTTTTAGTTGTTCTTTGATAGTAATTATTGGTCGGTTTAAGCTTGAATTATTATAGGACTCCAATCGTGTTCGTTTTAAAGCTTTTCCCTCGAAAAATTCCTTAAGCTTTATTGTTAGCTAATATGATTCATGTGTCTCCAATTTCATCTTTTTGGATTAAGAATTAAAATATTGAATTCCAATTTAAAGTATTAAGTTGCATAGGATGATTTGAACTTTCTTCTGATTTCATTGAAAATGATTATTGTATAAATTTTGTTCAATTTGAAATCAAGATTTGGAGTGGTTCTTGAACTCAGATTTGATTCACCAGTAATTTGATTCACCAGAACGTTCGAAAGATTGCATATGAAAAAAAAAATTCGGAATTAAAGTATATACATATTACAAAGGAATCACTCGGCTCTCTTTATTTCTGACTCTTTAAACTCTTTCATTTGTGACTTTGACGTTAGCGTTGGCTAGGTGCAGTGTGGAGAAGTTGTTATTTTGACAACCTGAAAGCAAATAATGTCGTTTAATTTAAATCGATATCCCTCTCAAAATATTCTAAAAGTTCAAACTTAATGCTCTACCGGTTTTAGTAATATATATATATATATATATATATATATATATATATATATATATATATATATATATATATATATATATATATATATATATATATATATATATATATATATATATATAGATATATATATATATATATATATATATATATAATATATATATATATATATATATATATATATATAAATATATATATATATATATATATATATATATATATATATATATATATATATATATATATATATATATATATATATATATATATATATATATATATATATATATATATATATATATATATATATAAATATATATATATATATATATATAAATAAATATATATATATATATATATATATATATATATATATATATATATATATATATATATAATATATATATATATATATATATATATATATATATATATATATATATATATATATATATATATATATATATATATACATATATATATATATATATATATATATATATATATATATATATATATATATATATATATATATATATATATATATATATATATATATATATATATATATATTTCATCACTTTTATTTTATATTATTTATTATATATATACACATATATATATATATATATTTGTATATATATATATATATATATATATATATATATATATATATATATATATATATATATATATATATATATATATACATATATATATATATATATATATATATATATATATATATATATATATATATATATATATATATATATATATACATATATATATATATATATATATATATATATATATATATATATATATATATATATATATATATATATATATATATATATATATATATATATATATATATATATATATATATATATATATATATATATATTATATATATATATATATATATATATATATATATATATATATATATATATTTAATTTATGACCCATCAAAAATACAAAGCATGACGATAAAGTATAACAAAAAGAAAGAAAAAAAAACATAAAAAAACAGGAGCAAAAACGTGCAAATTGAAACTCAATAAACCAAACAATTCAGAAAATTAAGCCACTCCAAGGGTTTTAAACCCTTTTTAAATATATCATACAAATAAATAATACAATATAAAAAAATAATAAAAAAATAAATGATAGTAACCCAGCAAAAAAAGAGGAAATAAATAAATAATAAAAGGAAACTAGCATTAAAACAAAAAATCCTTCCTAGGGTGGTTCGACGGATAACCCGTAAGCTTGGAAAAAAGCTTATCTGCAGCATCAGGAGGATCTGGCAAGCTGTATCTCTCCTGCTGTCCACCATTCCTAGTCCAAGGAGTAACCCGGATAAGGAACTTAATATTTAAAATAGACCCTCCTGATTTCTATTTTATCCGACTGGTTAAAAATGTCCCAGAAAGGAACCAGGTATAAAACATGAGGGAGAGAAACATCATTATATGCTTTTGCAAGGTGGCCTTTATCAAGATTCAGCTGTGATCCAACTGCACCAGCATACGCATTCCGGATCTTACGTACGGTTCGGTCAGTAAGTAATTTCCGAGTTGACTTTAGAGATGTACCAATAGGCAAACCAAGGTACACAAGCTCCTGCAGTGGTAAAACATCAGAATCGCCCAGATTTACTCTGTCAGGGGTTTCTTAACTGTTAATATTAAATAATAAAACTTGAGACTTAGCCGCATCATAGGCAGCGCAATCGCGCTGCCTAAGTAAAGAACGATGTTGGCACAATGTATATTATTATTATTATTATCATTATTTTTTTTCTTCTTCCATACCAGGGCATTTCGTATCGAAGTAGTTGTCGTAAAAACTTCGAAAAGGGCTCAGTCGATTGGAAATCGGAATGGCTAGTGCCCTTTTTAATAGTCAAAAGTGATTGGAAGGCAACTAACAACCCTTCCACGCCCACTATTTCCCCAAACACATCCAATCAAAATTTTGAGATAGCCATTTTGTTCAGGGTAGTTGATTTCCAGATAGAAAATATGTTTTTGAGGAAGTTACTCCCCCACAACCACAGTAGAGAGAATATACCAGTAAGCTTATCGCAGATCATTTCTGGTCTTCGTGAACAAAAAGCTCCTCCCACTTATTTCTGCATTAGCGGGAATGCAGGTTAGTCTGTTTCCGTTTGTTTCAATGCACTTTGATGGAAACAATCGGATACAGACTAACCTGTATTCACGCTAATCTGACTTCGCCTATGTTTATATCTGCAAAAACGTTCTCCGGAGCACTCGCACCCCGGTCCGGGTTTTTATAATGGTTGAGATAGAGAATGATCATACTGGATAATATATGAACTGTGCCCACAACCCTCAGGGCAAGGGTTTTAAGTTATGCCCTGGGGGCATATAAGAACGATGCTTGCACAATGTATTATTTTTTTTTCCTTTAGACCAGGGCACTTCGTATCGAAGAAGTTGTCGTAAAAACTTCGAAAAGGGCTCATTCAATTGGAAATTGGAGTGACTGGTGCCCTTTCTGATAGTCAAAAGTGATTGGAAGGCAACTAACACCCCTTCCACGCCCACAATTACCCGAAATACATCCAATCAAAATTTTGAGATAGCCATTTCGTTCAGCGTAGTTGATTTCCAGATAGAAATTATGTTTTTGAGGAGGACACTCCCCCACAGCCCTCAGGGAAGGGTTGTAAGTTATGCCCTGGGGGCATATAAGGTTCTTATAGAAAGTGTTGTCGTAGAAACTTCAAAAAAGGCTCATCCGATTCGAAATTCAAAGGGCTAGTGCCCTTTTTAATAGTCGAAAGTGATTGGAGGGCAACTAACCCCCCTCTCACGCCCACCTTTTCCCCAAACACATCCAATTTTTTTTTTAGATAGCCATTTTGTTCAACGTAGTTGAAAGTTCTGGAAATTAGGTCCTTGAGGATGACAACCCTCCCACAGCCCTCAGGGCAAGGGTTTTAAGTTATGCCCTGGGGGCATATAAGGTTCTTATAGAAAGTGTTGTCGTAGAAACTTCAAAAAAGGCTCATCCGATTGGAAATTGAAATGGATAGCGCCCTTTATAATAGTGGAAAGTGATTGGAAGACAACTAACACCCCTTCCACGCCCACCATTTCTACAAACACATCCATTCAAAATTTTGAGATAGCCATTTTGTTCAACGCGTTTGAAAGTTCTGGAAATTATATCTTTGAGCAGGACACTCCCCCCAAAGTCTTCAGGGCAAGGGTTATATTATTCCGTGGGGGCAAATAAGGATTTTTCTGAAATCTTTGTCGTAGAAACTTGAAAAAGGGCTCATTCGATTGGAAATTCAAAGGGCTAGTGCCCTTTTTAATAGTCGACAGTGATTTGAGGGCAACTAACCCCCTCTCATGCCCACTTTTTCCCCAAACACATCCAATCAAAATTTTTAGATATCCATTTTATTCAACGTAGTTGAAAGTTTTGGAAATTACAATTTAAAGGATGACAACCCCACCCCGCACAGCCCTCATGGCAAGGGTTGTAAGTTTTGCCCTAGGGGCAAATAAGGTTTCTATAGAAAGTGATGTTGTAGAAACTTCAAAAAGGGCTCATTCAATTAGAAATTGAAAGGTCTAGTGCCCTTTTTAATTGTCAAAAGTGATTGAAAGGTAACTAACCCCCCTCTCAAGCTTACCATTTCCCCAAACACATCCAATAAAAATTTTGAGATATCCATTTTGTCCAAGGTAGTTGAAAGTTCTGGAATTTAGGTCTTTTAGGATGATAACCCCCTCAGAGCTCTCAGTGCAAGGGTTGTAAGTTATGCCCTGGGGGCATATAAGGTTGATATAGAAAGTTGTTGTAGGAATTTCAAAAAGGGCTCATTTGACTGGAAATTGTAATTGCCCTTTTTAATAGTCGACAGTGAGTGGAGAGTAATTAACCCCCCTCTCACGTCCACCATTTCCCCAAACACGTTCAATCAAAGTTTAGAGACAGCCATTCTGTTCAACGTAGTTGAAAGTTCTAGAAATTATTTATTTAAGGACGATAACCCCCCCCCCCTAGAGCCCCCATGACGAAGGTTGTAAGTTATGTCCTTGGGGCATGAAAATTGAGAGGGCTAGTGCCCTTTCTAATAGTCGAAAATGATTGGAGGGTAACTAACCCCCCTCTCACGCCCACCATTCCCCCTAGCACATCCAATGAAAATTTTCAGATAGACCCTTATTTCAACGTAGTAGAAAGTTCTGGAAATTAGGTCTTTGAGAATGACACCCCCCAACCCTCAGGGCAAGGGTTGTACGGTATACCCTGGGGGCATATAAGGTTTTTATTGAAAGCGTTGTCGTAGAAACATCAAAAGGGCTCATTTGATTGGAAATTGAATGGCTAGTGCCTTTTTTAATAGTTGAAAGTGATAGGAGAGCAACTAACGCCCGTCTCACGCCCACCATTCCCCAAACACATCCAATCAAAATTTGAGATAGTCACTTTTTTTTAACATAGTTGAAAGTTCTGGAAATTAGGTCTTTGAGGATTACAATCACCCTCACAGCCCTTATGGCAAGGGTTGTTATTTGTGCCGTGGAGGATATAAAGTGTTTATAGAAAGTGTTGTCGTAGAAACTCAAAAAGAGCTCATTCGATTGGAAATCGAAAGGACTAGTGCCCTTTTTAATAGTCGAAAGTGGTTGGAAGGCTTGACTTTTTTATAGGAAAGATCGATATGGGTATAATGTATTATTATTATTTTTTTTTTTTTTTTAGACCTGGGCACTTCGTATCGAAGGAGTTGTCGTAGGAACTTCGAAAAGGACTTATTCGATTTAAAATAGAAAGGGCTAATTCCCTTTATATTAGTCGAAAGTGATTGGAGAGCAACTAATTCCCCTCCCATGCCCACCCATCCATTTGCCCATTTTGTTTAAAAAACTAAATGTTGCCTTAAGATTAAATCAAAATGCACAGGCTTAATGCTAATTTCCTATAAGGCATCTCAGCATTATCCGAAGAACTACTGAGGGTATCATGTTCAAACTTTCGGGGCTACTTCTGCTCTTAACATTTATCAAATCAAAATACCGTAAGTGTATCCAAGCTATCAGTTTTTTATGCGAAGTGCGTCAAGTTTTCCATTTCAGGTCAACTAGAGGATGTATGAAACTAAATTAAACACTACTATTTGTGTCCAGATTTTTAAAAGGGTGTATGTTGTTAAAAATTGCTGAAAATTTTTCTCCAGCTTACAAAAAGACGGCCAAACTATAAAGTCTTAAAAAAAACCAAAAGATTGAAAGTATTATCTTCTTTTTTCCTGAAAAGACTATGTCAATTTCAAACGAACAGAAATTAATTAAAAAAACTTTTCCACAAAATAAGTTTTTCTAAGAAAAGTAAAGAACTCCATTAAACCAAAAATGAGAAAAAATAAAATCAAATAATCTACCAAGCGTGAAGCTACCACAAATCAGCTTCGATAAATAAATGAAACCTCAAAACGAGCAGAAATTAACATAAGTTCGGCTCAAAACCCTATGCCTTCGCAAGGCCAGAACATAATTTGCACTTTACTGAAAAAATACAAATGAATGTGCATTGTCAGTTTAATATACATATACTGATATTTAGTAATCAAAATGTTAATATTATTTGATTTATTAAAGTTATAAAAGTAAAAACATTTATATTTTTTCAGTAAAGTGCAAATTATGTTTTGGCCTTGGGAAGGCGTAGGGGTTTCGAGCCCAACTTATGTTAATTTCTGCTCGTTTTGAGTTTGTCTCGTTTATTTATTGTAATTTCTGTTCGTTTTGGGTTTCATTTATTTACCGATGCTGATTATTGGAATACTCACGTTGATAGGAATGTGATCACTAGACAAAAAAATCATTCAAAACTGAAACTACAGGCACAGGTTCACCGGAGAACAGAGCATGATCGATGTTTGAAGTAGGGTTAGCTACGGGTATGAAGGTAAACTGTTTTTCCGGGAGCACATGGAACACATTAGGCAACATCTTCTTTAAAATTTGAGCTCGGGGGCAACGATCATTTGATAAATCACAGTTGAAATCGTCAATAATAAGACAACATGGGAATGAATGGAGCAGTTGCTTTACATATTTAGCCAACTTGCGACATGCGTTATTAAACCTCATTTCTTAGGCCCGATCGCTATATTTAGTGGGTAAACAAACATTCAAAATAGCGAAGCTATTGCAACTAACGGCAAGAAAGTGGAGGAGAAGTCCGATTCCTATGCAGAATAAATTCTGTTCATTTTGGGGTTTAACGTTACTCTTTACTTTCATAATAACAGCGCCGACCAGGAATATTCTCAGAAATCAAGAGGGATTAAATATCAATTTCACAATTTTGATATGTTTTTCAAAAATTTTTATAATTTAAAAATGTAATAAAGTAAGTTTTGTCTGTTAATTTATGCCAGCTATGAAAAATCGAAATGTTCAATAAAATACTGTTAATATTACCGCTAATTTTCAACGGCATAGCTGGCAAAACGGCAACTAACGGGATCCTAATTATTTATAAGGAAAGACTTAAAGAGAGACTAACGGCAAAACGGCAAAAAGTAAACATTCAAATTTATGCTTGCTAAAGACAGCCAGCCCTCCGCTAGGGCTGCCCTTTCGTTTTTGAAGAAAAGCAGGGTATATCAAAGTAGAATTAGCACGAGATATAGTATGTAGTATGTTTATTGTATGTAGTATGTAATGTGTTTATAGTATGTTGTATGTAATTAGCACGAGATGTAGTATGTTTTTGCGATCCGGTAGTAAAAAATGTTCCTGCATGCACACTATGTCATATTTTTCAACCATAGAGCAATTTGATTTAGTTTAGTATCCCTCTTAGCAGTCCGTCATAGTTTCAAGTCAATACCCTTAGTTGTTACTGCTATCAATATAGACACGCCCAGATTCGCCTTTTTGACGACCAGGATGCGCTTAGTTTTTATAATTTACTTCAATATTTCCCTCAACATCGTCTAAAATTTTCAATTTAATAACCTTAGCAATTCTTGAGATACTGTAGATAAATCCTTTCGACAATTTGGATGTTTTTATAGTATTTTGATTTAGTTCAATAGCAGTAGCAGTAGCAGTAGCAGCAACAGTTGTAGTAGCTGTAGCAGTAGCTGTCGCAGTCAAAGTCAAAACCAAAATAGTACTAGTAGGAATAGTAGTCCCAACCGCAAGCAGTTACAGTCGCATTCTTTTGTAGTACCCTAAATTGTTCCTGAGATATTTAAGATACACTTTCAGTAACATGGACTCACATAGTGATCCGCCCGGGATAAGAAATTCCTCCTATCTTGTTGACAAATTTATGTGTAAACAATGGACAAAGGGGACAATTCACAACCATTACGCCTGATGGCTCCGACGGACCATACCATTCCCGTTTCATAGTTATTAAGCCTTTTGACCATTCTGAATTAAAGGCTATCTGAAAATGTTGATCATTTTTGAGAGAAGAAATCAAAATGTTCAAGGGGCGGTATACCATTAACTTGCAGCCCTTCTCTAGGGCTCTTGGTGGTTATGCCATCCTTGAAGGTATATTTATTGGACCTTTAGACTATTGGAAACGCTAAATTTCAACCTAGGGGATGACGCGACCCTCAGCCGCTCCTGAGATATTGTATATACGCCCTTTTGACAACTAGTAAACCATATTGTGTTTTGATTTTGTTCAATATCCCCCTCGACAGTTCCGAAAAGTTTTAATTCAATGCCCTAAGCCTTTCTGGAGACTCAGGAGCAAGCATGCTCTCCTTTCCAAATAGAATAATAGAAATACTATGTGTCAACTATGGGGAACGCGCATAACTTACAGCTCTTACTCCAGTGGCTCTGGGAGGTCGCGTCATCCCCGGAGAATAGCTATTTAGCATTTAGACTATTTGAAAGAAATGGTTCTTTCTAAAGTTTTATCGGATGTATTTTGTGGAGGGCAGCTAAAAATGTCGTGGGGGATAAATAAAAGTTCAAATAGGGACAAAATCCTTTTAATCGACAGTGTTTCACAAACAGTAATAGAAATTCACAAAAATACCAGATATTTCTGTCACATATGCAGTGACCGTCATCAGTAGTATTGTTTACGTCGTGGGGGGACTGGTTACTCTCCGACACATCCCCCTCAACATGTCCTGGAAGTTTCAACTTAATACCCTCAGCCTTTCTAAAGAAATTGCTGACAAGCCCTATTGACAACCAGCATGCAAATAATACGTTTCGGTTTGTTGGACATTCCCCGTAACATATCCAGGAAGTTTTATTAATAACACAAATAAAAACGAATTACAAATATTTTGGGACGAAATTTAAGTTGAAATTGGTCAGGAAGTGGTGTGGTAGGGTAAAGGACATTGTTTCTCCTATTCATATTTATAAGTTCTTCAGAAATGTTTACTTTTAAGCAACAGATTTGGTCGTTTCCCTGATCAGCAGATCAAGATGGTTCGGTGTTGTTGGACATCCCCCTCAACAAATCCTAGAAGTTTTATCAATAACGCCAAAAACCAATTACAAATATTTTGGAATGAAGTTTTGATTTAAAATTGGCCAGGAAGTGATGTGATACAGTAAAGGGCATTGCTTTTCCTATTCATATTTGTAATTTCTTCAAAAATGTTTACTTTGAAGCAACAGGTTTGGTCTTTTCGCTGATCAGTAGATAAAAAAAAAAAAAAATCACTGATATACTGAACAAAAAGAAGTTATAATCCATTAGGATTCACAACTGGCCACCCTTGCATATCAGAGTTGAATCATACTCATTCTGCCAGTGAGGATAAATAATAAACATCTTAAAACAAATATATCTATCTCCAGGGGCGGAACCAGGTTTTTTTTTGGGGGGGGGAGGGCAAAATAGGTTGATCTGAAAAAAATTGTTTAGGGGGGGAGCAAAATAGGTTGATCCGATAAACTTACGTTGTGAGCTAGTTTAATTAACGCAAACGTGAGTTAATTAAATAAATTACACCACTTTAGACTATGCTAGGGGGAGGGGACACCCCCTGGATCCATCACTGCCTATCTCAGCAGAACTGCAATATATTTGCACTCTATTTATTAAAGCTCCAGATTCCCAAAAAACTTGTTTTGAAGATTTTTAAATTTAAAAATCTAGAGTCTTCATGGCAGGCAAGGAATTTTCGCACATACAAATGATAGACATAAGGTCTTACTGCAGAATAGCTTTCCTTGGTCAAGGTAACCTGAGCCATTGACTATTCAGTGCACAAAAAAGTCATGCCCTTGCTGTAAAATGGCATAGGATAGCACCCTTCTATTTAATAACTCTGTTTACAAAAACATTTTATAAGTTTGCTCGTTTTTGTTTTGCATTAAATGTTGTTGTTTTTTTCATCGCTAGGAAGCGTATGTGCTCTGATGGTTAAATATCCAATCGTCCTGGTATATACTAAATAAACTAATCCAGATTGATTTATTTACTTTTTCTTATCAATCTTAATTAACTTCACTAAAGCTAACATAGCCAGACAGGAGCCATTGACCCTGTGATGGCTAAATATTCAACTGGTCCTAGGACTTATATGTATTATCCTTCCGAGAAAATTAATCAAGCACTGATTTATTTATTTTTACTTATTGATTTGGGTACTTGCCAATTAGCTGGAACCCACGCAAGAAGTCAAGTTTGGTTAATACTAATGAAAGAAAACAAAATATGATGAAAATATAATAGTTTAGAAACAAATCTGGGCTATATATTTGCACATTAGGGGGTGGGGGGGGGGTAAAGCATAGCATTTATTAAATACGTAACCTAATCTAGGTAACCTACCTTCCCCCCCCTTAACCCAAAAAAACAAAAGTTTAAATATTGTAAACGCAATGACAAACCATGGTTTGCAATCCAATTCTCTATTGAAAGAAACCCGTTTGACTAGTTTCTTATGCATCTTCCATATACAATATATCGTGTGGGTTCCAGCTAATTGACAAGTACCTTGATTTGTCATTCGGAAGAAGTAGAAATAAAATACACTGTAAATGTCAACTAAAAATTAAATTCACTAAGCAAACGTAGCTTATCGGTCTATTTTAGGCAGTGGTGGATCCTGTACTTTGTTGACTAATTGTTTTGTCTTATTATTGTTAGCAGGCTTGGAAGCTCAGTTTTTTTCTCTTTGGTTTGAATCTATAAGTTTATGTTAATCTAAGCAAAAATTACATCCAAGACAAGGGGACGATATCCTTTCTGGATCTGCAACCCACGAGATGGAACTAATTTGAACAAAGGTGTGAATCAGTACTATAAAAGTGCAAATGGTTGTTCACTGCCTGTAAACAAATCCAGGAAGTACTCGACTGGTCATCATACGTACATTAATAAGCCCAATTAAGTTTGTAAACTTGACATCATAATCGTGACAACCATCAACATTTCTTCTTTCTGGTTTATTGCTACCATTATTGCGGAAAAAAAAATAATAAGAGATAACCATAGCAAAGATGAGTTATACGAGCCACGTCCATTTGTCGAATGCTAATACCTTTTTAGGAAAAAATACGTGGGTAAACCACTTTTAAAAGGCGTCTACACCTGGCCACTATGGAGAAAGTTTACCCAACGTGGCGCAAAGTCCACAATGTATGGTGTGACGAAGCACAGTGAAATGGAAGTGGTGAACCCCTTCCATTAAACGATGGCTCCACCACGTGGTTACCAGTTATGCCAAACGTGGTACAATTGTACCATTTTGGTACATTTCACCTCTACTGGTACAATTTAGTACAATCCCATAAAATATGGTATATTTTACAAAATTATGGCACAATGTGGTACAATTCAGTATTTTTGTACCTATGTCTGTATTCTTTGATCTACAAATATTTTATTTCACCCTGATGTGTTCGGCATAGTCAAGATAAGGGACAGACAAGCAGTCAACTATTTTCCTTTTTTCGTAAACACACACTTCACTTCCGGTGTCCAAAGGTCGACAAAAACATCTTTCTGTGTATCAACATCAATTCTTACCGATTGAAAATGAAGCTATAATGACACTTGGATTCGTGGTGGTTGGGAATCTAGTGGAATAAAAACAAAAACCAACCACCCAAGGTGAGTCTCCTCAGTTTAAAAAATTTTATTAGGGAAAAAGGAGCCTGCTGAGAGAAATTAAAAGTAAGAATAAATTTAAAATAAGGCGATCTAGCTCAATTATATATATATATATATATATATATATATATATATAATATATATAATATATATATATATATATATATATATGTATGTATATATATATATATATATATTGTAGCACTCATTCGTTATACCTACTCTTTTATATACTGCTAGTTTGGTTAATGCAAATGAAATAAAATAGGATGAATATATAATAGTTTAGAGACAAATTTGGGCTATATATTTGCACCTTAGGGGGGGGGGCAAAGCATAGCATATATTAAATTCGTAACCTAACATAGGTAGCTCCCCCCCCCCAGAACCCGAAAAACAACACTTTAAAGATCTTATAAGCAATTAAAACCACGCTAAACATTGTATTTCTCTACAGCGGTGTCTTGAGTCATCCCGTAAAAATGGGTTTTTTCGCCGCGTCTACAGTTTGACATATATAAAAGAGTAGGTATAACGAAAGAGAACCTATATTTTTAAATATAAAATAATATATTGTGCAAAGAAACTAGTCACAAAAAATCTCCAAAAACTGCAAGAGACCGCTATAGAGAAATGCAATGCAAAGCGTGGTTTTCATTGCGTTTATGATATTTAAACTGTTGTTTTTTGGGGTTTAGGGGGGGGGGGAAGGAAGGTACTTAGGCTAGGTTAGGTTACGTATTTAATATATGCTATGCTTTACCCCCCCCCCCCTAATGTGCAAATATATAGCCCAAATTTGTCTATGGACTATTATATATTCATCCTATTTTATTTCATTAGCATTAACCAAACTTGACTTCTTTAGCAGTATATAGAAGTCACCATCTAATGCATAAGTACTATATATATATATATATATATATATATATATATATAGATATATATATATATATATATATATATATATATATATATATATATATATATATATATTATATATATATTTAATATAAGCCTAAAATTGGGGCTATTGAGAAGAAAAAGTGTTAAGAAACAGTTATCACTTCATAATATGCAAAAAAATTTGTAGTTATCAAACTTTGAAAGCAGTGAAAGTTTTTTTTTTCAGAATTGCATAAAATGATTCATTTTACTGGTTTAAAACTTAAATCGAACAAAACATATTACGTATATAAAGAGGGTTGCCCCCTCCTCAACACCTTGCTATTTACGCTCATGTTTTTGTCTTTAAAAAGCGTCTTCGCCTATTGTTCTAATTAAACGGCCCTTGTCTTTCAGGAGTCATTCTTAAAGAATTGGGACAAAATTCAAATTTTAGTGTAAAGAGCGAAGTGATGAGGAGGGGGTAACCCCCTTTATATACATAATAATTTCTGTCTTTTTTAAGTTTGGATATTGCTCCTTACTTTCAGTTGAAAAGACTTTGTTTTATTTCTGATCGTTTTTAAATAATGCCAGGAAACCTGGCCCCACCCTCACGGAGAAACCCGCTCCCCACGGAAATATCCTCTAGACAATTCGATCCCGGTGAAAATTTACCCCGGACAATTACTCTTAACCACTCCGCGCATAAAATTGAGACGGAAAAGAGAAAGCAAGACATAAAAAAAACTTTGTATAAGAATTCTGGCAAATTCCCCAGTGCATAATATCCCCTGAAAATTTCACTCCCTCGAAACTTTCCTCTCCATTGAAAATTTACCCGTGGAAATCCCCCCAGCGGAAAATGTGTCCCCCCCCACCCAATAATGTATGCATACATCTCAATAACAAACACTATGCCCAAACAATGGGCAAATTTACAAACTAAAGACCTATCCCCCTGGGCTGTGGGTGGGGTGGTCACGTTATACCCGAACGCATGTTTATTGGGCCTTTTACCTATGATGAACAAAATACCTATCTCAAAATTTTGATCAGACGATTTTGGGAAAAAGGTGCGTGGGAGGGGCCTAGCTGCCCTCTAATTTTTGGTCGCTTAAAAAGGGCACTAGAACTTTTAATTTTCGTTCGAATGAGCCCTTTTTCGATATTCTAGGATCACTGGGTCGATACGATCACCCCTGGGAAAAAAAAATTATAAACACGCATCTGTGATCTTTCTTCTGGCAAAAATACAAAATTTCACATCTTTGCAGATAGAAGCTTGAAACTTTATCAGTGGGGTTCTCTGATACGCTGAATCTGATGGTGTGGTTTTCATTAAGATCACTTGACTTTTAGGGGGCATTTCTTTCTTTTTTCAAAAATCAGGAAAATTTTCTCCGGCTCGTAACCTTTGATGGGTAAAACTAAACTTATTGAAATTTATATATTTAAAATCAGCATAAAAAGGCAATTTTTTTTATGTGTCTATGGTATAAAAATCCCGTTTTTTAGAGATTCGGTTGCTATTGAGCCGGTTCGCTCCTTTTCTACAGTTTGTTACCACGAACTGTTTGATAATGTAATTAAAAAACAATTTTATCTCATGACCAGTGAAGTTCTTCTTTGGTACTTGTATTTGTGAAATATCTGAATTTTGAAGACCAGCATTGATGACAAAAAGACAGTGTGAGGTTTTTATTAAAGCCTATTGGCTAAATCGTAAAAAAAAAACTCATGTTTAAAAAACAGAGAATAAAATGCGTTGTTTTAAAGATAAACTCTTTTCAGCAGGATCGGAAAATTTTCGAAATTTAACATCAAAATATCTCCAGGATATGGAAAGTCTGGAGAGTTTTCCCTCTCCATTTGATTCAGTGATCTCCCATTGCCTTTCCTGTGCTCCTTAAGACAAAGTCCATCAAAATAATCCATATAAAGGGGGACAGAACACAACCCAGCTTAACTCCTGAGTTAATACAAAACCAGCTGCCAACCTCATTTCCTACCTTAACCGCAGCAGTGTTGTTCTCGTGCACAGCACTAATCATTTTAATGTATGTGTCTGGTATGCCATACAAGGATAAAACCTTTACTAAAGCTCTTCTATCAACAGAATCGAACGCTTGCTCATAATCTATAAAACTGAGGACCAAAGGTGTTTGAAAACTCAGGCACTTCTCAATTATTAGCGTAAAAGTGAATATCTGGTCGACACATCCTCTACCTTTTCTAAAACCGCATTGTTCGTCTCTTAAAACTTTGTCTACGGCATCTCTCAGTCTAAAAAGTATCATATTACTAAGTAATTCACTACCTACAGAGACGTGGCTAATGCCTCAATAATTACCACACTCACTTTTATCACCTTTCTTATAAAGTGGCTTAATTAAGGTATTCCAAAAATCGTTAGGTACTTCTAACGACTGGAAAAGGGTACAGAAAATCTGCAACTGCAAGTGCCGCCATGGCTTCTGACTCAGATAGTTATGTTTAATGTCGTGTTTTTAATCTTTTCTGATGTTTAGCTTTTGTAGTATAGATTAGTTGGAACCTCAGATAACTCAAAGTTTTTAAAGCCATTTCCAGTTTTAAAAATAAAAGATGATTTAAGGTGATTTAAAAAATAGTGAAAGACATGGCCTCTATTGTACCATTTCTGGGGATATATCAAACTCGACCTTAAAAGGTGAGTGGAGTATCTTTTAAAGGCATTTTGGAGAAAAATATTGTTTCAACATTAAAATCTCCAGTACGTGTTAGACCAGACCATAACCCCCAGTCATTTCTTTAATCAGTATCAGTTTAAAAAGATTTTTTTTTTCCGGTATTGTTTGTAGGCAGTAGCTTAAAATTAGGGAAGGCTACAGGAACAATCCTCCCCTCTATCGAGATCTTCATAAAAGGGAAAAGGGGATTTTTATGTAAACTATTAAATGGAAAATCAGGTTTCAGCAACTGCTTTTCGGCAATATGCTGTAAGAATACAAGGGTCTTAAAATCGTCATTTGGGATCAATTTCAAGCGGTGCTATAAATGGTCGTAAATGGCCGAAACGACTTTTGTTGGCCTGTAGTAAAATGTTTCTGTAATAATATATGTTACTCCGAACAATTTCGTACTGTCAGGAGTAATTTTCTGTATTAGAAGAGAAAGAAAACAAAGAAATGGAGAGAGAAAGTGAACGAAAATGTCTTATGCAAAATTTTCATAGATAGTACTTTACGTCACCGACGATCCGCGTGTTACGCGAAGCGTAACACGCTTAAAAATTTTGGATATGGCACAATTTTTTTGTCTTTGGTACATTTTCATGCAATTTGTGGTATATTTTGTTTTGAGGTGTTGGTAACACTGGTGGTTACACGTGGTGGAATTGGTACTCCGATATGTAAACCAGGTTATGGAGAGCGGGTAGCCCTCCAGATGTATACATGACTGTTGCGTCTTCCTTACCCTAGAAATCAATTTTGAAAGATTCTTATCTGTTATTCGATCCAACCACCTGCCGAACTGGTAAATATGTGATTGCAGCATAACATATTTTGCTGACTGTAGTTGGTCAAATAAGCACCAACAGCTTAAACGAGATTTGTCTTGCTTTTTCAAAGTAACAGCCTGCTAGGGTCAATTTCCATCCAACTAATTGGACTGTTTGAATCTTTTTACTCTTTCCTTTTAACTGTTTCTGTAATCGTCTTCCTAACATTGTCCTTATCGTGAAAATCCATCCTTAAAATAATGAGGAAAGATATTGAAGATATAAAGCCAAGAGACAATAGGAAAAACAATGTTTTTATTTTAAATATAAATACTATAAATAGATAGGTATTTATTGCAATAGAAAGCCACAAAGCTATGGCAACAAGCAAATAATACCCTAATACATTTAAACAACATTTACGAAGTAAAATTCAAAAATACTCCAATCTCACACGGCCCTCCCCTCTACTCTTCCCCTCTCTTAAAAAATTTATCTCTGTGTGTCATTTCCCGTTTAATATATTTTACAATCTCTTCAATTTTCCCATATTCATTCCAATCCTTCAGTCAATGCAAATACACTAGTAAATACGGCTTGACAGTAAACTCAGAATTTTTGTCATATTTTCTGTGGAAATCTTAGCTTTCCCATTTTTTGGGAAATTACTTTAATGAAGAAAACTACAGAAAGAAATTAGGCAAATATAAAATACGAACAGAGTGGTAGATATTATTGACCGATTAATTACAGTGAGTATCTATTACCTAATGAATATAGATAAAACATAAACATCTTGTATTACAAAAGCAAACATATACAGTTCATTACTTATAAGTAATAATTACAAATTATTCACAAAATTATTGTTTTCCAGGTTCAATTATATTTGTATATTTGTATTTCAGAGTTTTTGATAGCCGAGTGAGCCTTGTAGGCAAGAAATTAAATAAAAAAAAACAAGTTTTTTAAACTGAAAGTAAGGAGCGACATTAAAACTTAAAACGAACAGAAATTATTCCATATATGAAAGGGGCTATCCCCTCCTCAACGCCTCGCTCTTTACGCTAAAGTTTGACTCTGTCTCACAACTTTATTTTTTTAAACAATAAAAAACTTTAGCGTAAAGAGCGAGGCGTTGAGGAGGGGACATCCCCTTTCATATACGGGATAATTTCTGTTCGTTTTAAGTTTTAATGTCGCTCCTTACTTTCAGTTTAAAAAACTTGTTTTTTTTATTTAATTTCTGATCGTTTTTAGTTAATGCAGCTTTTATTTTGGCTCGCCATCATTGAATAAGTAAACAAAATTTGCATACAAATTTTACTTTTCTTTTGCTAAATGGCTGTCTCTAAATTTGGTTCTGACGTAATTTACAAATTAACTTACGTAACGAACTTCTATATTCGTATATTTTTCTTCTGGCAAAAAATACAAAGTTGCAGATTTTTGCAGATATGAGCTTGAAACCTATGTTATAGGGTTTTCTGATACGCTGGTGTGATTTTCATTAAAACTTTTTCACTTTTAGGGGATGTTTCCCCCCTCTTTAAAAAATCAGGTAAGTTTTCTCAGGCTCGTAGCCTTTGATGAGTAATACTAAACTTAATAAAATTCATATATTTAGAATCAGCATTATAAGCCCATTCTTTTGATACATTTATTGACGTCAAAGTTCCGTTTTTAAAAGTTTGGCTTACTATTGAGCCGTATCGCTTGTTTTTTTTTTTGTTTTTTTTTTATTTCGTATATGTTATTACGTATATGATGGGGTTCTCCCCTTAGTCAATACCACGCTCTTTACGTTAAAAGTTAAAAAAAAAATTAATTCACACACCCCTGAATCACAAAGGCCGTTTAATTAGAATAGATAGCTCTTTTGAAAGCACTAAAAAAAAACTATAGCGTAAAGATCGAGGTATTGACTTGGGGAGAACCCCCTCATATACGTAATATTTTCTGTTCATTTTAAGTTCTAATGTTGCTTCTTACTTTCAGTTGAAAAAACTTGTTTTTTTAAATTTAATTTCTGATCGTATTTTAAATAGTGCTTGGAAATCCGGCGCCCCCTTCATAGAAATGTCCCTTACCCCAAAGAAACATCCTCCACGGAAAGATTCTCCCGAGTAACCCCCTCTTTCAGCCCCCCCCCCTACCAGAAAAAAATTCTTCCTGAAAATGTCTGTATACTTCCCAATAACCAATACAATATGTAAGCAATGGGCAAAGTTCATAACTTGCAGCCCTTCCCCTGGGAACTGTGGGGGATTAAGTCATCGTAAAAGACATATTTATTAGATTTTCGACTATGCTGAACAAAATGGCTATCTCAAAATTTTGATCGGGTGACTTTGGGAACAAAATGAGCGTGGGAGGGGGCCTAGTTGCCCTCCATTTTTTTTGGTCACTTAAAAAGGGTACTATAACTTTTAATTTCCGTTCCAATGAGCCCTCCTAAAATATTCTAGGACCACTGGGTCAATACGATCACCCCTGGGAAAAAGAAAAAAAAAACAAAAAAAAAAAACAAATAAACACGCACCCGTGATCTTTCTTCTGGTAAAAAATGCAAAATTCCACATTTTTGTAGATAGGAGCTTGAAACCTCTACAGTAGGGTTCTCTGATACACTGAATATGATGGTGTGATTTTCATTAAGTTTCTATAACTTTTAGGGGTCTTTCCTCCTTTTCTCGAAAATCAGCCAAATTTTCTCAGGCGCGTAACTTTTGATGGGTAAGATTAAACTTGATGAAACTTATATATTTGAAATCAGAATTAAAATCTGATTCTTTTGATGTATCTATTGGTATCAAAATTCCGTTTTTTAGAGTTTCGGTTACCATTGAGCCGGGTCGCTCCTTACTTACAGTTCGTTACCACGAACTGTTTGATTTTTTACAGGAGAGAATTATATTACATCGAACCTACTATTGTGATTATTTTTTACTAACATTAGGATGGAGATGGTCATATGGAAATATAGGAAAGACGAAAATAAGTTCAATCTATCTTGGCTCGCCGGATTCATCTCCTTCATAAAATAATCACTGTTTTTCTTTATCCCCGTCCCTCAACTACTCTCAAGGGAAAATATTATGAACTGGAAGCCCGCTCCTGTCGTTTTAAGGAATAAGGATATGTTTTAGCATTGGCTAAGGGATGTATATTGTTGGATGGCGACGGTATTTAAAATAAATAACATATATGAAGTAGAATTTTTGTTCAGCAATTTCAGTAATACATAAATAGTGAAAAATGACACTTCAAAAGTATTTCCTTAACCCTAGAATGATTTTCAGTTTGCATTTTTTTGGCGAAACTGAATTTTTCATCCTGGGTATTCTATTGCATTTACTAATTTGTTATACTCAAGGAACCTGACCTCGCCTCCTTTGACGACCTGACCATGTCAAAAGAAGCTGGATTAATATTTTTCTTTTTTTTGCATAGAACTGTGATTCTTAACTCTTCGTCCTTAAGAAGTTTTCAGAAATTCTAAGTTTGGACTATCTAAATAATATTTATAATCGTAATATTTATTTGCAGATCTTTACAATTATACTTGCTTGCTCCCTCGAATCGTCGTTTGGCTATCAGTTGTCAAATTGCTTCAAGTCCCCAAACTGCAGAAACTACTTTGGAGGGTATAAAGATAATCGTGGACTGAGACCAATTACAGCACCCATACCATCATATCGATTGTACCTATACCCATTTACCAAAAACGACCGACGCTTTGAAACTCAGTTTTATCCGAGCTCCAACGAATATATGAAATTTCCTACGGATTTTTACCCAGCCCACCGTGATTCCGTTCTCTTCCCTGAATCAGCTGCTTGAAATGAGTTACGTAAGTGGTGGCCAGAAAAAGGTGGCAACGTGGCGACTGAAAAATTAACTTTCATGTGAAATCGAAGTTTTTGTTTCTACAATATTGTATTGATCTGTCTACTACTCGCTACCAGCCTTAATATATTGCTTATATAGATTAAAGCTTTGCTGTAGATAATTCAGACACCCCACAGATATTCCCCCCCCACTACCCCCATACTGCAAATACTACCCCTTTACCTTAGTGGCTATTAAATATGCTAAGATGGAAAATTTTGATTGCAAATGTAGATTCCTGGCCTTCCCAAAATCCATCTTGTCCGGGGATTCCAATTGGAAATGGGGCTCAATGGAGGAGCAATTGCACCCTGCACTCCCACAGTTTTAAAACGTATTTTGTTTGGTATTATCACTGTAGAAATATAAAAAAACTGCCCCTTCCTAAATATTTTGTTTGGTATTTTCACTGTAGAAATATAAAAAAACTGCCCCTTCCTAAATATTTTATTTGGTATTTTCACTGTAGAAATATAAAAAAACTGCCCCTTCCTAAATATTTTGTTTGGTATTTTCACTGTAGAAATATAAAAAAAACTGCCCCTTCCTAAATATTTTGTTTGGTATTTTCACTGTAGAAATATAAAAAAAAAACTGCCCCTTCCTAAATATTTTGTTTGGTATTTTCACTGTAGAAATATAAAAAAAACTGCCCCTTCCTAAATATTTTGTTTGGTACTTTCACTGTAGAAATATAAAAAAACTGCCCCTTCCTAAATATTTTGTTTGGTATTTTCACTGTAGAAATATAAAAAAAAACTGCCCCTTCCTAAATATTTTGTTTGGCTTTTTCACTGTAGAAATATAAAAAAAACTGCCCTTCCTAAATTTTGTTTGGTATTTTCACTGTAGAAATATAAAAAAACTGCCCTTCCTAAATATTTTGTTTGGTATTTTCACTGTAGAAATATAAAAAAAACTGCCCCTTCCTAAATATTTTGTTTGGTATTTTCACTGTAGAAATATAAAAAAAACTGCCCCTTCCTAAATATTTTGTTTGGTATTTTCACTGTAGAAATATAAAAAAAACTGCCCCTTCCTAAATATTTTGTTTGGTATTTTCACTGTAGAAATATAAAAAAAACTGCCCCTTCCTAAATATTTTGTTTGGTATTTTCACTGTAGAAATATAAAAAAAAACTGCACCTTCCTAAATATTTTGTTTGGTATTTTCACTGTAGAAATATAAAAAAAACTGCCCCTTCCTAAATATTTTGTTTGGTATTTTCACTGTAGAAATATAAAAAAAACTGCCCCTTCCTAAATATTTTGTTTGGTATTTTCACTGTAGAAATATAAAAAAAACTGCCCCTTCCTAAATATTTTGTTTGGTATTTTCACTGTAGAAATACAAAAAAAACTGCCCCTTCCTAAATATTTTGTTTGGTATTTTCACTGTAGAAATATAAAAAAAAAACTGCCCCTTCCTAAATATTTTGTTTGGTATTTTCACTGTAGAAATATAAAAAAAACTGCCCCTTCCTAAATATTTTGTTTGGTATTTTCACTGTAGAAATATAAAAAAAACTGCCCCTTCCTAAATATTTTGTTTGGTATTTTCACTGTAGAAATATAAAAAAAAACTGCCCCTTCCTAAATTTTGAAAATCACTTTGTTTTATCTTCATTACAAGAAATTAAGGAAATTCCTAGGCCCCACCCCAAGTAAATTTTTGAGAGCTTGCACCTCTGATCCAGTCCTCATTGTTTAGACCCATATCTATGTCCCTGTAAGGAGCATAAGCTAGAATTAGCTATCTTTTATACGAAGATTTATGCTGATTCTAGAAAATAAGGAAAAGCACTGATGTGCCGCTAGTTTTTTTTTTACGCAAAGAGAGCTACAATAGAAAGGGAACTTTATTTCTGTCTTAAAAGCTGTTTTTCAACATTTGTGTGGTTGCCACTCATGGTTGCCACCCCTAGTGATTTGTCACTATTTTTAGTGATCTTTTAAATTGCCTAAACAAAAAATCACTAAATTTGCACATAAATCGCTATATTATTGAATGAAATCACTAAATCAACCAAAAATCACTATACTGAAATATATAAGGCACACAAGTTGAAAGTTATTAAAACTACTGTTAAATAATTACAGTTCGGCTGGGATGCTTAGAAATGGAGGCTTTCCCTGGCTATGCACCTCCAATTTTTATTTGTGTTATGGTTAACGGTGATATTTGAAAAAAAACCAGGCATGTTTTACCCCGCCAAGGCAGAAAAAAGATAGATTTCTTTTCCTTAATTCCATTGAAAATAGGGTGCTCTAATATCATTGGCTTACAGCTGCAATTTTTTTGTAGGTCAATCAAATTGTTTCTTATTTCTGGAGACACAAAATTACCCTGCCTTTTAAAAGTTGATTAATTTTTAAATCGTCTGCGTGAAATTTAATCCAGTTAAAAGAACTAAAAGTTAAATTCTACCAGGATGGTTTTCCAGAGGGAAATTTAAAGCCAATTTTAAGTGACCAAGTCTTGGAGGTTTTGGAAATTTGTTTTGAGTTTTTGGAAAAGTCTTTGGAAAGTTACGCTAGCAAAAGTGACTAAACGTCTTTGAGTTTTTGGAAAAGTCTTTGAATGTTGTGTCAGTAAAGTGACCAAAACTCTTTGAGTCACAAGGGTTTTTGCAAATGGTCCCTCTGTTTCTTTCTGGTGCTACCATAGACGTTTTCACGAGTTCACATCTATACCAAAATCAGATATAGACGGTCATGGTGCATGTGACAGGTACTGCTACTGATAGTACTCGAGGCAAGAGGGGGCTAAAAATTTAAAAGTATCTTAACTGCATGGCAAGATAAAAACGGTTTTTAAAGCATAAAAATCTTGATATTTCGAGGGGGACACTGGCTATAAACTTCAATGGCTTGGTCACGTCCTCCGGTCGCACATTTTGTCCATATAATTAATTATTGTTTACTAAGTAACATTAACTGCTTAATTCTACACAATATTGTTAACTAAAAAACATAAATTTACTAGATAATTTTTTAAATTAATTGTTTACTAAATAACTGTTTACTATTTATTCCACAACTGGATTGCTGGGCCAATCTAACATTTGGACGTTGTATGTGGCTTTGAAGTAGCGAATTTGATTGCCTAAGTAATAATGGCTCAAACTAATTACAAAAGTAGTAATTCCTCATTTATTTCAATTACATTCATTATTTTTGTAGATCCGTAAATGGCATTTTGCTGTTTGCCGAGGAATTTTGCTTTGCTCGCCAAAAAAATGTGTACACGTAAAACGCTTGTCTGTAATTATAATTTCTATTTGTTTATAAAAGTCAATGTTTCTCTTGTATACACATTTTTGTGCTTTTTATTTCTCAATAAAAATTTGTAAAAGCCTGGTTTACTAGACATACTCCCGCCATTTACCCGTGCCCCAGCCATTTAAACATTTGCCTCTCAATTACTTGGACTATCTGTCTTGGCTTTTCTCTGTCTACAATTAGTCATGTCTTGATTCAACCTATATAACCTACTGCAAAATACTTGATAACTTCATTTCAAAATAATCGGTGGTTATGGTGGCCGGCGTTTACCCCCCCCCCCCCGGCGAATACCCCCCGGAAAATACCCCATCCACCGGAAAATACCCCCCGCGGAAAATAGCCCCCTGAAAATACCCCCCGCGGAAAATACCCCCCCCCCCCCAAAAAAATACCCCCCCCAAAAAAAAATACGCTTGGAAAATTATTTGAATTTATTTCTACTCATTTTTGGCTTAACGACGCCATGGGCACCGGCAAAGGGGGGGGGTCATGACCCCCTGGGTCAGGGGGGGATAAACATCCCCCTCTCCAATCACTATATTCGTTTATGTTATTTTACTGTGTTCATGGCCGTATATTTTGCTTTAAAATACAATTATTTGTCTATCTATCTAATATGCAGATTAATTGTACCAAACACATTTTGGAGAGAGATTAATTTGGGAGGATGGGATTATAAGGTAAACAGAGGGATTTTGGAGGCAAATTAAAGTATTTTCTTGGAGTTTGATAGTTGGTGCCACCGTGGAAGGGGTTCCCTATACCGGAAGGGCACCCTGCAAAGCGGCTAGGCAGATGTTGTATTAATGTTGGTTAATTGGTTGTAGAATGCCCCCAAATGAAATCTGTAAAGTATTAACTGCTCAAATTTATAGTTTGATTGTTATGATAATGTAAAGTTAAAAAAAATTGTATTTTTTTTTATTTTTTTTTTTTTAGTGTAGGTGGTACATAAATGTAGTTATCAGTTTCGGAAATAAAGAAGTTAGTACCACTGAGAGGAGAGGAGGTGGGTTAAAAAAAAAAAAAAAAAAAAAAAAAAAAAAAAAAAAAAAAAAAAAAAAAAAAAAAAAAAAAAAAAAAAAAAAAAACATTTTGCATGCAGACCCGTTATGGTTATCCCCTCCCCCCTAATGTGCAAATCTATAGCGCAAATTTATTTCTAAAGTAACGAAGAAACTAACAAAAAAAACTGTGTGTCCTCGCATTTTAAACAGCGTAAACTTGAGTGAGTGACGCATAATACCCAAGTTCCAAAATTCCATCCCCCTACGGAAATTAAAAAAATAAAACTCAAATAAAATTCTCAAATTTGGAAAGCCTTATTTTCCACCGGGGGTATTTTTTTGGGGGGGGGGATTTTCCGCGGGGGGTATTTTACGGGGGGGGGATATTTTCTGGGGTGGTATTTTCCGGGGTATTTTCCACGGGGGGGTATTTTCCGGGCGGTATTCGCTGGGGGGTAGGGTATTCGCCTAGAACCAGTAAACCATGTCTAAAACATAACAGTGAAATATGTCCAAGTCTTGAATAAAAAAGTCTTGAATATTGAGTCTTTTGACTAATTTTCCCCTTAACTCACCTGAAAGTCACAACTTATTGCTCTAAGCCATTCCTAAGATATTGCTTATATGCCTTTTTGACAACCTGCATGCGCATAGTGTTTTGATTTAGTTGAAACTCTCCTAAACATGCCCTGAAAGTTTTATGTTTATCTTTCTATTGGTTTTGCTGCTAGAGACGTAAAAATTGACACAGAGCAATTTTGGAACCATATCACACTATAAAAACATGGAAATATGAAGTAGAAAAACACAAAGTAAAACCAAGAAACCCAGACATGTGACGTCATGATAACACGCGTGCGAGATAACGAGCTGTCGACTGTAGCGACCGCAGTAAGCGGAGGAGGCAACAAAAAGCTGGCTCTTTTGCTAGAAATAACTTTTTATTTAAAAATGTCTACGTTATTAAGTGGCGATAAGTTACTGAGGAGGTGAAATTCAAATTTAGTTCCACTCAACTATAAATTTGATATGATAGATAGAAAATAAGGTATCACCAAATCCTGTTTCGTCATGTCGTGCCACTAAAAGTTTGCCCTAGCCCTTTAACTAATATTTAGGAAAGGCACGTTCTAAATTTTGTAGAGGGAAGAGGGGCCCGTCCTCCACCAAAATCCTAATTTTTCTTTATTCCTGGTACTTCTTAATCAAATCGCCAAAGATTTTTATTTAATACCTCCCCCACCCAAGCAAAAACTATCTGCTTACTTGCCTGTCACAAAAACGTCTATGAGAAAAACTTCAGTCTCAGACAAATTCAGACTGGACTATTGTTCCTGTGTTTTTGGAAAAATTAAGGATAAGTGTCAGTAGTAAGGGTATAATAGATTAAAACCATACATTCAACCATACATACACGCCTACAAGAATATTGTCAAAAGTATAATACATTAAAACCATACATTCAACCGTACATACACACCACAGTTTATAGAATTAGCAGTATGATCATTCTCTATCTCTCTCATTATAAAAACCCGGACAGGGGTGCGAGTGCTCCGGAGAACGTTTTTTGCAGTTAGAAACATAGGCGTTATCAGATCTTTTCGCGGGTAGACAAGTCAGATTTCTCTTGGACACAAAACAAGTGGAAACCCGCTATTACGAATAATGCACTTGGTAACCATTTCTCAGTGATTGACGATAACAAACTAATCCGCTAAGGCAGAAACAAGTGGGAGGAGCTTTTTGTCCGCAGCGAGACCGAAGACCAGAAATTATCTGTGATAAGCTTACTGTCTATAAACTGTGATACACACCTACAAGAATATGCTCAAAAGTGTAATAGATATGAAGCGTACATGAAACTGGTTTTTTGTTATTGATAAGAATTGCACAATGAATGTACCGTTTGACGTAGACATTTTTTAGGAGCCAATCAGAGACATCGAAGGTAGTTTGTTATTAAAAAGAATTGGATGTTACAATCATAATTGTTTGATTGACATTTGCAAAAAAGGGGTAAGGGATTCGCGAAATGGACTCTATGAACGATATTAATTAATGTTTGAATAATAGGAATGTGATTGATTCTAATTAGTGATTGGATAATTTTTTAACAAGAAATCTCTGAATAAAATGTTTTTGGAGGGATGGGATGATGGGGGCGAGGTGTCTTAGAGTACTTGTAATGGTGTTATTTGGGGAAATTACGTTCCTTGGCACCTTTTCAGAGCATGTACTTGTGGATACCTTTCCAAGCAACGTGATTAAACACGCTTTTACAATCGGAATTGATTGATTGACATTTGCAAAAAGGGATAAGGAATTAGCAAATTAGAATCTATGAACGATATTAATTAATGTTTGAATAATAGGAGTGTGATTGATCCTAATTAGTGATTGGATAATTTTTTAACAAGAAATCTTTGAATAAAATATTTTTGGAGGGATGGGATGATTGGAGCGAGGTGTCTTAGAGTACTTATAATGGTGTTATTTGGGGAGATTACGTTCCTTGGCACCTTTTCAGAGCATGTACTTGTGGATACCTTTCCAAGCAACGTGATTAAACACGCTTTTACAATCGGAATTAGAGTGCTGGCGTATCTGATGAAATAATTTAGATCGTATGATAAATTTAATTTATTTTTTAAATGCAATAGTTTTCAGTAAGGACACTCAATATGCTAAAAGTGTTACATTCAAACTTTTACCTTGAGAATCGATGTTGTTAGAAGAATTTCAAAAGGATCGTTTATGAGTACTGGCATATCTGATGAAATAATTTAGGTCGTATGATCAATTTAATTTTTTTTTAATGCAGTAGTTTTTTAGTAAGGACACTCGGTATCCTAAAAGTGTTTGATTCAAACTTTTACCTTGAGCATCGATGTTTTTAGCAGAATTTCAAAAGGATCGTACATAAGTGCTGGCGTATCTGATGAAATAATTTAGATTGTATGATCAATTTAATTTTTTTTAATGCAGTAGTTTTTTAGTAAGGACACTCGATATCCTAAAAGTGTTTGATTCAAACTTTTACCTTGAGCATCGATGTTTTTAGCAGAATTTCAAAAGGATCGTACATAAGTGCTGGCGTATCTGATAAAATAATTTAGATTGTTTGATTAATTATTTTTTTTGCAGTAGCTATTTAATAAGCACACTCGATATCCTAAAAATGTTTGATTCCAACTTTTACCTTGTATTTTAAAGCCAAATTTACGGCCATGAACACAGCAAAAATAACATAAATGAATATAATGAATGGGGGGTGTAACCCCCTCCCAAAAGGAAACAAAAACAAATGCCCTCTCCCACGAAAATACCCCCCACTCCTTTGGAAAGTAATCCCCGCGGAAAATACCCTCTCCTTGTAAAATACCCTCGTGGAAAATACCCTCCCCCCTGTGGAAAATAAGGTTTCTAAATTTGAAACTTTTATTTGAGTTTTTTTTGTAGTTTTGTTGAAAAGTGCTAAGGAACGGGAAAAAGAGGAATTTACATACCAGAAGTGTCTTAAAAACTTAGAAAAAAAACACTAATCCGTTTGTGTTGAAAAGGCTTCCATATGATTTTCTGCAATTTTTGGCAGTAGCGGGGCCAAATTAAAAAAAAATGAAGAAGAAAAACAATTTAGGCGAACAATCATCAATATTAAGCTAAAACATATGGCACCAAAAAGTTTAAGAAGGTTTGGCTATCCTTTGAAAAGATAGTTGGCTTTGGGAACCAACACATTCTAAATTGTTTAAGTTCTTACGGAAAAAAGCATTGTCCAATTCTTCGAGTTTGTTTTTCTTATCTTCCAACCAAGTGTAAAACTACCACAAATCACCATTAACGAATAAATGAAACCCAATACTAACAGAAATTATAATTGATAGCCTAGTCAAACTCAAAACGAGCAAAGAGTAAAAGGAGTATGGCTGACAACACCCATGTCTTCTTCAGACCAGAAAATAATTTGCACTTTACTTAAAAAAAACGTGTATTGTCAGTTTGATATACATATTGTGATGTCTATTCCTTATAGTCTTGATGCTTCTTATTTGTTGAAGTCAAAAAAGTGAAAACATTTAAAATGTATTTTGTTTTCAGTAAAGTGCAAATTACTTTCTGGTTTTTAGAAGGTGTGGGGGTTGTCAGCCCTACTCATGCTATTTGTTGTTATTTTGAGTTTGAATAGGTTATTTATTGTTATTTCTGTTCGTTTTGGGTTCAATTCATTTATTTATGGTGATTTGTGGTAGTTTTACGCTTGGAAAATTATTTGAATTTATTTCTACTCATTTTTGGCTTAACGAGGCCATGGGCACCGGCAAGGGGGGGGGGGGGGGGTCATGACCCCCTGGGTCATGGTGGGATAAACATCCCCCCCTCCATTCACTATATTCGTTTATGTTATTTTACTGTGTTCATGGCCGTATATTTTGCTTTAAAATACAATTATTTGTCTATCTATCTAATATGCAGATTAATTGTACCAAACACATTTTGGAGAGAGATTAATTTGGGAGGATGGGATTATAAGGTAAACAGAGGGATTTTGGAGGCAAATTAAAGTATTTTCTTGGAGTTTGATAGTTGGTGCCACCGTGGAAGGGGTTCCCTATACCGGAAGGGCACCCTGCAAAGCGGCTAGGCAGATGTTGTATTAATGTTGGTTAATTGGTTGTAGAATGCCCCCAAATGAAATCTGTAAAGTATTAACTGCTCAAATTTATAGTTTGATTGTTATGATAATGTAAAGTTAAAAAAATATGTAGTTTTTTTTTATTTATTTTTTTTTTAGTGTAGGTGGTACATAAATGTAGTTATCAGTTTCGGAAATAAAGAAGTTAGTACCACTGAGAGGAGAGGAGGTGGGTTAAAAAAAAAAAAAAAAAAAAAAAAAAAAAAAAAAAAAAAAAAAAAAAAAAAAAAAAAAAAAAAAAATTGTCATGCAGACCCGTTATGGTTACCCCCTCCCCCCTAATGTGCAAATCTATAGCGCAAATTTATTTCTAAAGTAACGAAGAAACTAACAAAAAAACGGTGTGTCCTCGCATTTTAAACAGCGTAAACTTGAGTGAGTGACGCATAATACACAAGTACCAAAATTCCATCCCCCTACGGAAATTAAAAAAATAAAACTCAAATAAAATTCTCAAATTTGGAAAGCCTTATTTTCCACCGGGGGTATTTTTTTTGGGGGGGGGGGATTTTCCGCGGGGGGTATTTTACAGGGGGATATTTTCTGGGGTGGTATTTTCCGGGGTATTTTCCACGGGGGGGGTATTTTCCGGGGCGGTATTCGCTGGGGGGTAGGGTATTCGCCTAGAACCAGTAAACCATGTCTAAAACATAACAGTGAAATATGTCCAAGTCTTGAATAAAAAAGTCTTGAATATTGAGTCTTTTGACTAATTTTCCCTTAACTCACCTGAAAGTCACAACTTATTGCTCTAAGCCATTCCTAAGATATTGCTTATATGCCTTTTTGACAACCTGCATGCACATAGTGTTTTGATTTAGTTGAAACTCTCCTAAACATGCTCTGAAAGTTTTATGTTTATCTTTCTATTGGTTTTGCTGCTAGAGACGTAAAAATTGACACAGAGCAATTTTGGAACCATATCACACTATAAAAACATGGAAATATGAAGTAGAAAAACACAAAGTAAATCCAAAAAACCCAGACATGTGACGTCATGATTACACGCTTGCGAGATAACGAGCTGTCGACTGTAGCGACCGCAGTAAGCGGAGGAGGCAACAAAAAGCTGGCTCTTTTGCTAGAAATAACTTTTTATTTAAAAATGTCTACGTTATTAAGTGGCGATAAGTTACTGAGGAGGTGAAATTCAAATTTATTTCCACTCAACTATAAATTTGATATGATAGATAGAAAATAAGGTATCACCAAATCCTGTTTCGTCATGTCGTCCCACAAAAAGTTCGCCCTAGCCCTTTAACTAATATTTAGGACAGGCACGTTCTAAATTTTGTAGAGGGAAGAGGGGCCCGTCCTCCACCAAAATCCTAATTTTTCTTTATTCCTGGTACTTCTTAATCAAATCGCCAAAGATTTTTATTTAATACCTCCCCCACCCAAGCAAAAACTATCTGCTTACTTGCCTGTCACAAAAACGTCTATGAGAAAAACTTCAGTCTCAGACAAATTCAGACTGGACTATTGTTCCTGTGTTTTTGGAAAAATTAAGGATAAGTGTCAGTAGTAAGGGTATAATAGATTAAAACCATACATTCAACCATACATACACGCCTACAAGAATATGGTCAAAAGTATAATAGATTAAAACGATACATTCAACCGTACATACACAACACAGTTTATAGAATTAGCAGTATGATCATTCTCTATCTCTCTCATTATAAAAACCCGGACAGGGGTGCGAGTGCTCCGGAGAACGTTTTTGCAGATAGAAACATAGGCGTTACCAGATCTTTTCGCGGGTAGACAAGTCAGATTTCTCTTGGACACGAAACAAGTGGAAACCCGCTATTACGAATAATGCACTTGGTAACCATTTCTCAGTGATTGACGATAACAAACTAATCCGCTAAGGCAGAAACAAGTGGGAGGAGCTTTTTGTTCGCACCGAGACCGAAGACCAGAAATTATCTGCGATAAGCTTACTGTCTATAAACTGTGATACACACCTACAAGAATATGCTCAAAAGTGTAAAAGATATGAAGTGTACAAAAAACTGGTTTTTTGTTATTGATAAGAATTGCACAATGAATGTACCGTTTGACTTAGACATTTTTTAGGAGCCAATCAGAGACATCGAAGGTAGTTTGTTATTAAAAAGAATTGGATGTTACAATCATAATTGTTTGATTGACATTTGCAAAAAAGGGGTAAGGGATTCGCGAAAAGGACTCTATGAACGATATTAATTAATTTTTGAATAATAGGAATGTGATTGATTCTAATTAGTGATTGGATAATTTTTTAACAAGAAATCTCTGAATAAAATGTTTTTGGAGGGATGGGGTGATGGGGGCGAGGTGTCTTAGAGTACTTGTAATGGTGTTATTTGGGGAAATTACGTTCCTTGGCACCTTTTCAGAGCATTTACTTGTGGATACCTTTCCAAGCAACGTGATTAGACACGCTTTTACAATCGGAATTGATTGATTGACATTTGCAAAAAGGGATAAGGAATTCGCAAATTGGACTCTATGAACGATATTAATTAATATTTGAATAATAGGAGTGTGATTGATCCTAATTAGTGATTGGTTAATTTTTTAGCAAGAAATCTTTGAATAAAATATTTTTGGAGGGATGGGATGATTGGAGCGAGGTGTCTTAGAGTACTTATAATGGTGTTATTTGGGGAGATTACGTTCCTTGGCACCTTTTCAGAGCATGTACTTGTGGATACCTTTCCAAGCAACGTGATTAAACACGCTTTTACAATCGGAATTAGAGTGCTGGCGTATCTGATGAAATAATTTAGATCGTATGATAAATTTAATTTATTTTTAAATGCAATAGTTTTTCAGTAAGGACACTCAATATGCTAAAAGTGTTTTATTCAAACTTTTACCTTGAGAATCGATGTTGTTAGAAGAATTTCAAAAGGATCGTTTATGAGTGCTGGCGTATCTGATGAAATAATTTAGGTCGTATGATCAATTTAATTTTTTTTTTAATGCAGTAGTTTTTTAGTAAGGACACCCGATATCCTAAAAGTGTTTGATTCAAACTTTTACCTTGAGCATCGATGTTGTTAGAAGAATTTCAAAAGGATCGTACATAAGTGCTGGCATATCTGATGAAATAATTTAGATTGTATGATCAATTTAATTTTTTTTTTAATGCAGTAGTTTTTTAGTAAGGACACTCGATATCCTAAAAGTGTTTGATTCAAACTTTTACCTTGAGCATCGATGTTTTTAGCAGAATTTCAAAAGGATCGTACATAAGTGCTGGCGTATCTGATGAAATAATTTAGATTGTTTGATTAATTATTTTTTTGCATTAGCTATTTAATAAGCACACTCGATATCCTAAAAATGTTTGCTTCCAACTTTTACCTTGTATTTTAAAGCCAAGTTTACGGCCATGAACACAGCAAAAATAACATAAATGAATATAATGAATGGGGGGTGTAACCCCCCCCCCCCAAAAATGCCCTCTCCCACGAAAATACCCCCCACTCCTTTGGAAAGTAATCCCCGCGGAAAATACCCTCTCCTTGTAAAATACCCTCGTGGAAAATACCCTCCCCCCTGTGGAAAATAAGGTTTCTAAATTTGAAACTTTTATTTGAGTTTTTTTTGTAGTTTTGTTGAAAAGTGCTAAGGAACGGGAAAAAGAGGAATTTACATACCAGAAGTGTCTTAAAAACTTAGAAAAAAAAACACTAATCCGTTTGTGTTGAAAAGGCTTCCATAAGATTTTCTGCAATTTTTGGCAATAGCGGGGGCCAAATTAAAAAAAAATGAAGAAGAAAAACAATTTAGGCGAACAATCATCAATATTAAGCTAAAACATATGGCACCAAAAAGTTTAAGAAGGTTTGGCTATCCTTTGAAAAGATAGTTGGCTTTGGGAACTAACACATTCTAAATTGTTTAAGTTTTTACGGAAAAAAGCATTGTCAAATTCTACGAGTTTGTTTTTCTTATCTTCCAACCAAGTGTAAAACTACCACAAATCACCATTAACAAATAAATGAAACCCAAAACTAACAGAAATTATAATTGATAGCCTAAACTCAAAACGAGCAAAGAGTAAAAGGAGTATGGCTGACAACACCCATGTCTTCTTCAGACCAGAAAATAATTTGCACTTTACTTAAAAAAAAACGTGTATTGTCAGTTTGATATACATATTGTGATGTCTATTCCTTATAGTCTTGATGCTTCTTATTTGTTGAAGTCAAAAAAGTGAAAACATTTAAAATGTATCTTGTTTTCAGTAAAGTGCAAATTACTTTCTGGTTTTTAGAAGGTGTGGGGGTTGTCAGCCCTACTCATGCTATTTGTTGTTATTTTGAGTTTGAATAGGTTATTTATTGTTATTTCTGTTCGTTTTGGGTTCAATTCATTTATTTATGGTGATTTGTGGTAGTTTTACGCTTGGAAAATTATTTGAATTTATTTCTACTCATTTTTGGCTTAACGACGCCATGGGCACCGGCAAGGGGGGGGGGGGGGGGGGGTCATGACCCCCTGGGTCAGGGGGGATAAACATCCCCCCCCTCCATTCACTATATTCGTTTATGTTATTTTACTGTGATCATGGCCGTATATTTTGCTTTAAAATACAATTATTTGTCTATCTATCTAATATGCAGATTAATTGTACCAAAAACATTTTGGAGAGAGATTAATTTGGGAGGATGGGATTATAGGGTAAACAGAGGGATTTTGGAGGCAAATTAAAGTATTTTCTTGGAGTTTGATAGTTGGTGCCACCGTGGAAGGGGTTCCCTATACCGGAAGGGCACCCTGCAAAGCGGCTAGGCAGATGTTGTATTAATGTTGGTTAATTGGTTGTAGAATGCCCCCAAATGAAATCTGTAAAGTATTAACTGCTCAAATTTATAGTTTGATTGTTATGATAATGTAAAGTTAAAAAAATTTGTAGTTTTTTTTTATTTATTTTTTTTTTTAGTGTAGGTGGTACATAAATGTAGTTATCAGTTCCGGAAATAAAGAAGTTAGTACCACTGAGAGGAGAGGAGGTGGGTTAAAAAAAAAAAAAAAAAAAAAAAAAAAAAAACACATTTTGCATGCAGACCTGTTATGGTTACCCCCTAATGTGCAAATCTATAGCACAAATTTATTTCTAAAGTAACGAAGAAACTAACAAAAAAACGGTGTGTCCTCGCATTTTAAACAGCGTAAACTTGAGTGAGTGACGCATAATACACAAGTACCAAAATTCCATCCCCCTACGGAAATTAAAAAAATAAAACTCAAATAAAATTCTCAAATTTGGAAAGCCTTATTTTCCACCGGGGGTATTTTTTTTTGGGGGGGGGATTTTCCGCGGGGGGTATTTTACGGGGGGGATATTTTCTGGGGGGATATTTTCCGGGGTATTTTCCACGGGGGGGTATTTTCCGGGGCGGTATTTGCTGGGGGGTAGGGTATTCGCCTAGAACCAGTAAACCATGTCTAAAACATAACAGTGAAATATGTCCAATTTTGGAACCATATCACACTATGAGCAATATGTGAAATATGAGCAATTTTGGAACCACATCACACTATAAAAACATGGAAATATGAAGTAGAAAAACACAAAGTAAAACCAAGAAACCCAGACATGTGACGTCATGATAACACGCGTGCGAGATAACGAGCTGTCGACTGTAGCGACCGCAGTAAGCGGAAGAGGCAACAAAAAGCTGTCTCTTTTGCTAGAAATAACTTTTTATTTAAAAATGTCTACATTATTAAGTGGCGATAAGTTACTGAGGAGGTGAAATTCAAATTTAGTTCCACTCAACTATAAATTTGATATGATAGATAGAAAATAAGGTATCACCAAATCCTGTTTCGTCATGTCGTGCCACTAAAAGTTTGCCCTAGCCCTTTAACTAATATTTAGGACAGGCACGTTCTAATTTTTGTAGAGGGAAGAGGGGCCCGTCCTCCACCAAAATCCTAATTTTTCTTTATTCCTGGTACTTCTTAATCAAATCGCCAAAGATTTTTATTTAATACCTCCCCCACCCAAGCAAAAACTATCTGCTTACTTGCCTGTCACAAAAACGTCTATGAGAAAAACTTCAGTCTCAGACAAATTCAGACTGGACTATTGTTCCTGCGTTTTTGGAAAAATTAAGGATAAGTGTCAGTAGTAAGGGTATAATAGATTAAAACCATACATTCAACCATACATACACGCCTACAGGAATATGGTCAAAAGTATAATAGATTAAAACCATACATTCAACTGTACATACACACCTACAAGAATATGCTCAAAAATGTAATAGATATGAAGCGTACAAGAAACTGGTTTTTTGTTATTGATAAGAATTGCACAATGAATGTACCGTTTGACGTAGACATTTTTTAGGAGCCAATCAGAGACATCGAAGGTAGTTTGTTATTAAAAAGAATTGGATGTTACAATCATAATTGTTTGATTGACATTTGCAAAAAAGGGGTAAGGGATTCGCGAAATGGACTCTATGAACGATATTAATTAATGTTTGAATAATAGGAGTGTGATTGATTCTAATTAGTGATTGGATAATTTTTTAACAAGAAATCTTTGAATAAAATGTTTTTGGAGGGATGGGATGATGGGGGCGAGGTGTCTTAGAGTACTTATAATGGTGTTATTTGGAAAATTACGTTCCTTGGCACCTTTTCAGAGCATGTACTTGTGGATACCTTTCCAAGCAACGTGATTAAACACGCTTTTACAATCGGAATTGATTGAGTGACATTTGCAAAAAGGGATAAGGAATTCGCAAATTGGACTCTATGAACGATATTAATTAATGTTTGAAAAATAGGAGTGTGATTGATTCTAATTAGTGATTGGATAATTTTTTAACAAGAGATCTTTGAATAAAATATTTTTGGAGGGATGGGATGATTGGAGCGAGGTGTCTTAGAGTACTTATAATGATGTTAGTTGGGGAGATTACGTTCCTTGGCACCTTTTCAGAGCATATACTTGTGGATACCTTTCCAAGCAACGTGATTAAACACGCTTTTACAATCGGAATTAGAGTACTGGCGTATCTGATGAAATAATTTAGATCGTATGATAAATTTAATTTATTTTTTAAATGCAATAGTTTTTCAGTAAGGAAACTCAATATGCTAAAAGTGTTTTATTCAAACTTTTACCTTGAGAATCGATGTTGTTAGAAGAATTTCAAAAGGATCGTTTATGAGTGCTGGCATATCTGATGAAATAATTTAGGTCGTATGATCAATTTAATTTTATTTTAATGCAGTAGTTTTTAGTAAGGACACCCGATATCCTAAAAGTGTTTGATTCAAACTTTTACCTTGAGAATCGATGTTGTTAGAAGAATTTCAAAAGGATCTTACATAAGTGCTGGCGTATCTGATGAAATAATTTAGATTGTATGATCAATTTAATTTTTTTTTAATGCAGTAGTTTTTTAGTAAGGACACTCGATATCCTAAAAGTGCTTGATTCAAACTTTTACCTTGAGCATCGATGTTTTTAGCAGAATTTCAAAAGGATCGTACATAAGTGCTGGCGTATCTGATGAAATAATTTAGATTGTATGATTAATTATTTTTTTTGCAGTAGTTATTTAATAAGCACACTCGATATCCTAAAAATGTTTGATTCAATTTTACCTTGAGCATCAAAGTTTTTAGTAGAATTTCAAAAGGATCGTTTATAAGTGCTGACCTGTCTTTGATGAACTAATTCATGTCGCATGATAATTTTTTTTTAATACAGTAGTTATTCAATAAGGACACTCGATATCCTAAAAGTGTTTGATTCCAACTTTTGCCTTGAGAATCGATGTTGTTAGCAGAATTTCAAAAGGATCATTTATGAGTGCTGGCGTATCTGATGAAATAATTTAGGTCGTATGATAAATTTAATTTATTTTTTTAATGCAGTAGTTCTTTAGTAAGGACACTCGATATCCTAAAAGTGTTTTGAATCAAACTTTTACCTTGAGCATCGATGTTGTTAGCAGAATTTCAAAAGGATCGTTTATGAGTGCTGGCGTATCTGATGAAATAATTTAGGTCGTATGATAAATTTAATTTATTTTTTTTAATGCAGTAGTTTTTCAGTAAGGGCACTCGATATCCTAAAAGTGTTTGATTCAAACTTTTACCTTGAGAATCGATGTTGTTAGCAGAATTTCAAAAGGATCGTTTATGAGTGCTGGCGTATCTGATGAAATAATTTAGGTCGTATGATAAATTTAATTTATTTTTTTTAATGCAGTAGTTTTTTAGTAAGGACACTCGATATCCTAAAAGTGTCTGATTCAAACTTTTACCTTGAGCATCGATG
Source organism: Artemia sinica (assembly GCA_027921565.1). Classification (NCBI taxonomy): domain Eukaryota; kingdom Metazoa; phylum Arthropoda; class Branchiopoda; order Anostraca; family Artemiidae; genus Artemia; species Artemia sinica. Next base: position 49,013,360 of record CM051273.1, on the reverse strand, counting down.
TTGTTAGCAGAATTTCAAAAGGATCGTTTATGAGTGCTGGCGTATCTGATGAAATAATTTAGGTCGTAAGATAAATTTAATTAATTTTTTTAATGCAGTAGTTTTTCAGTAAGGACACTCGGTATCCTAAAAGTGTCTGATTCAAACTTTTACCTTGAGCATCGATGTTGTTAGCAGAATTTCAAAAGGATCGTTTATGAGTGCTGGCGTATATGATGAAATAATTTAGGTCGTATGATAAATTTAATTTATTTTTTTTTAATACATTAGTTTTTCAGTAAGGACATTCGACATCCTAAAAGTATTTGATTCAAACTTTTACCTTGAGAATCGATGTTGTTAGCAGAATTTCAAAAGGATCGTTTATGAGTGCTGGTGTATCTGATGAAATAATTTAGGTCGTATGATAAATTTTTTTTAATGCAGTAGTTTTTCAGTAAGGACACTCGATATCCTAAAAGTGTCTGATTCAAACTTTTACCTTGAGCATCGGTGTTTTTAGCAGAATTTCAAAAGGTTCGTTCATAAGTGCTGGCGTATCTGATGAAATAATTTAGATTGTATGATTAATTTAATTTTTAATTATTTTTCTTGCAGTAGTTATTTAATAAGCAGACTCGATATCCTAAAAATGTTTGATTCAATTTTTACCTTGAGCATCGAAGTTTTTAGTAGAATTTCAAAAAGATCGTTTATAAGTGCTGACCTGTCTTTGATGAACTAATTCATGTTACATGATAATTTTTTTTTAATACAGTAGTTATTCAATAAGGACACTCGATATCCTAAAAGTGTTTGATTTCAACTATTACCTTGAGAATCGATTTTGTTAGCAGAATTTCAAAAGGATCGTTTATGAGTGCTGGTGTATCTGATGAAATAATTTAGGTCGTATGATAAATTTTATTTATTTTTTTTAATGCAGTAGTTTTTTAGTAAGAACACTCGATATCCTAAAAGTGTCTGATTCAAACTTTTACCTTGAGCATCGATGTTGTTAGCAGAATTTCAAAAGGATCGTTTATGAGTGCTGGCGTATCTGATGAAATAATTTAGGTCGTATGATAAATTTAATTTATTTTTTAATGCAGTAGTTTTTAGTAAGAACACTCGATATCCTAAAAGTATTTGATTCCAACTTTTACCTTGAGAATCGATGTGATGTTGTTAGCAGAATTTTGAAAGGATCGTTTATGAGTGCTGGCGTATCTGATGAAATAATTTAGGTCGTATGATAAATTTAATTTATTTTTTAATGCAGTAGTTTTTAGTAAGAACACTCGATATCCTAAAAGTGTCTGATTCAAACTTTTACCTTGAGCATCAACACACACACAAACACACACAGAGAGACGACACACACATACACACAGAGACAACACACACACACACACACACACACACACACACACACACACACACACACACACACACACACCACACACACACACACACACACACACACACACACACACACACACACACACACCACACACACACACACACACACACACACACACACACACACACACACACAAACACACACACAAACACACACACACACACACACACACACACACACACACACACACACACACACACACACACACACACACACACACACACAACACACACACACACACACACACACACCACACACACACACACACACAACACACACACACACACACACACACACACACACACACACACACACACACACACACACACACACACACACACACACACACACACACACACACACACACAACACACACACACACACACACACACAACACCACACACACACACACACACACACACACACACACACACACAACACACACACACACACAGAGAAGACACATGCACAGAGACGACAAACACACAAAGAGACGACACACACACAGAAACGACAAACACACATAGAGACGACACACACAAAGAGACGACACACACACAGATACGAAACACACATAGAGACGATGGCAGAATTACGCGGCATAGACCATAGCAGAATAGCGCGCCACTTAGAGTGGCGCGCCCAACTTTTTGATCACAGATACGAAACACACATAGAGACGATGGCAGAATTACGCGGCATAGACCATAGCAGAATAGCGCGCCACTTAGAGTGGCGCGCCCAACTTTTTGGCGCGCTCAACCCAACTTTTTGGATATCTCTCTCACTATGACTCTGTTTGTGTGTCGTGTCTGTGCATGTGTCGTCTCAATGTGTGTGTCATCTCTGTGGGTGTTTCGTCTCTGTTTTTGTGTCTTCTCTGTATGTTTGGCGTCTATATGTGCGTGTGTGTCATCTCTGTGTATGTGGCGTCTCTGTGTGTGTTTTGTCTCTGTGGGTGTGTCGTCTCTGTGTCTGTGTTGTCTGTATGTGTGTGTGTCGTCCCTCTGTGTGTGTGCGTGTCGTTTCTGTGTGTTTGTCCTCTCTGTGTGCGAGTCGTCTCTTTGTGTCTGTCGTCTCTGTGTGTTTGTGTCTGTCGTCTCTATGTGTTTGTCCTCTCTGTGTGTCAGTCGGCTCTATGTGTGTGTCGTCTCTGTGTGTTTGTCGTCTCTTTGTATGTTTCGTATCTGTGTGTGTCGTCTCTTTGTGTGTGTTGTTTCTGTGTGTGTGTGTTGTCCCTCTATGTGTATCGTCTCTGTGTGTTTGTCGTCTCTGTGCGTGTGTCGTCTCTATGTGTAAGTTGTCACTTTGTGTTTGTCGTCTCTGTGTGTGTGTTTGTGTGCGTCGTCTCTGTGTGGGTGTCGTCTCTGTGTGTGTGTGTGCTGTCTCTATGCGTGTGTGTCGTCTCTATGTGTGTTTCATATCTGTGTGTATGTCGTCTCTGTAGGTGTGTCGTCTCTGTTTTGTGTCTTCTCTGTATGTTTGTCCTCTGTGTGTGTGTGTGTCGCCTCTGTGTATGTCTCGTCTCTGTGTGTGTTTCGTCTTTGTGTGTCTGTTGTCTCTGTGTCTGTGTTGTCTTTATGTGTCTGTCGTCTCTGTGTGTTTGTCGTCTCTGTGTGTTTGTCGTCTCTGTGTGTGAGTCGACTCTGTGCGTGTGTCGTCTCTGTGCGTGTGTCGTCTCTTTGTGTGTTTCGTATCTGTGTGTGCGTCGTATCTTTGTGTGGGTTGTCTCTGTGTGTTTGTCGTCTCTTTGTGTGTGTGTCGTCTCTCTGTTTGTGTCGTCTCTGTGTGTTTGTCGTCTCTCTGTGTTTGTCGTCTCTATGTGTAAGTCGTCACTTTGAGTGTGTCGTCTCTCTGTGTGTGTGTCGTCTCTGTGTGGGTGTCGTATCTGTGCGTGTGTCTTCTCTCTGTGTGTTGTCGTCTCTGTGTGTGTCGTCTCTGTGCGTGTGTCGTCGCTATGTGTGTGTGTCGTCTCTGTGTGTGTGTGTGTTGTCTCTGTGTGCATGTTGTCTCTGTGCTTGTTGTCTTTGTGTGTGTGTCGTCTCTGTGCGTGTATCGTCTCTATGTGTGTTTCGTATCTGTGTGTGTGTCGTCTCTTTGTGTGTGTCGTCTCTATGTGTGTTTGTCGTTTCTGTGTGTGTGTCGTCTCTTTGTGTGTGTGTCGTCTCTGTGCATGTGTCTTCTCTCTCTGTGTGTGTGTGTGTATGTGTGTGTGTTGTCTCTGTGTGTATGTGTGTGTCGTCTCTTTGTGTTTGTGTGTGTATGTGTGAACATTGATGCTCAAGGTAAAAGTTTGAATCGAATACTTTTAGCATATCGAATGTCCTTACTGAAAAACTACTGCATTTAAAAAAATAAATTAAATTTATCATACGACCTAAATTATTTCATCAGATACGCCAGCACTCATAAACGATCCTTTTGAAATTCTGCTAACAACGTCGATGCTCAAGGTAAAAGTTTGAATCAGACACTTTTAGGATATCGAGTGTCCTTACTAAAAAAATACTGCATTAAAAAAAAAAAAATTAAATTTATCATACGACCTAAATTATTTCATCAGATACGCCAGCACTCATAAACGATCCTTTTGAAATTCAGCTAACAACATCGTTTCTCAAGTTAAAAGTTTGAATCAAATACTTTTAGGATATCGAGTGTCCTTACTGAAAAACTACTTCATTAAAAAAAATAATTAAATTTATCATACGACTTAAATTATTTCATCAGATACGCCAGCACTCATAAACGATCCTTTTGAAATTCTGCTAACAATGCCGGTGCTCAAGGTAAAAGTTTCAATCAGACACTTTTAGGATATCAAGTGTCCTTACTAAAAACTACTGCATTAAAAAAATAAATTAAATTTATCATACGACCTAAATTATTTCATCAGATACGCCAGCACTCATAAATGATCCTTTTGAAATTCTGCTAACAACGTCGATGCTCAAGGTAAAAGCTTGAATCAGACACTTTTAGGATATCGAGTGTCCTTACTAAAAAACTACTGCATTAAAAAAATAAATTAAATTTATCATACGACCTAAATTATTTCATCAGATACGCCAGCACTCATAAACGATCCTTTTGAAATTCTGCTAACAACATCGATTTTCAAGGTAAAAGTTGGAATCAAACACTTTTAGGATATCGAGTGTCCTTATTGAATAACTACTGTATTAAAAAAAATTATCATGCGACATGAATTAGTTCATCAAAGACAGGTCAGCACTTATAAACGATCCTTTTGAAATTCTACTAAAAACTTTGATGCTCAAGGTAAAAATTGAATCAAACATTTTTAGGATATCGAGTGTGCTTATTAAATAACTACTGCAAAAAATAATTAAAAATTAAATTAATCATACAATCTACATTATTTCATCAGATACGCCAGCACTTATGAACGATCCTTTTGAAATTCTGCTAAAAACATCGATGCTCAAGGTAAAAGTTTGAATCAGACACTTTTAGGATATCGAGTGTCCTTACTGAAAAACTACTGCATTAAAAAAAAATTATCATACGACCTAAATTATTTCATCAGATACGCCAGCACTCATAAACGATCCTTTTGAAATTCTGCTAAAAACATCGATGCTCAAGGTAAAAGTTTGAATCAGACACTTTTAGGATATCGAGTGTCCTTACTGAAAAACTACTGCATTAAAAAAAAATTATTTATCATACGACCTAAATTACTTCATCAGATACGCCAGCACTCATAAACGATCCTTTTGAAATTCTTCTAATAACATCGATGCTCAAGGTAAAAGTTTGAATCAGACACTTTTAGGATATCGAGTGTCCTTACTGAAAAACTACTGTATTAAAAAAAATAAATTAAATTTATCATACGACCTAAATTATTTCATCAGATACGCCAGCACTCATAAACGATCCTTTTGAAATTCTGCTAACAACATCGATGCTCAAGGTAAAAGTTTGAATCAGACACTTTTAGGATATCGAGTGTCCTTACTGAAAAACTACTGTATTAAAAAAAATAAATTAAATTTATCATACGACCTAAATTATTTCATCAGATACGCCAGCACTCATAAACGATACTTTTGAAATTCTGCTAACAACATCGATTCTCAAGGTAAAAGTTTGAATCAGACACTTTTAGGATATCGAGTGTCCTTACTAAAAAACTACTGCATTAAAAAAAAATTAAATTTATCATACGACCTAAATTATTTCATCAGATACGCCAGCACTCATAAGCGATCCTTTTGAAATTCTGCTAACAACATCGATTCTCAAGGTAAAAGTTTGAATCAAACACTTTTAGGATATCGAGTGCCCTTACTGAAAAACTACTGCATTAAAAAAAATAAATTAAATTTATCATACGACCTACATTATTTCATCAGATACGCCAGCACTCATAAACGATTCTTTTGAAATTCTGCTAACAGCATCGATGCTCAAGGTAAAAGTTTGAATCAAACACTTTTAGGATATCGAGGGTCCTTACTAAAAATCTACTGCATTAAAAAAATTAATTAAATTTATCTTACGACCTAAATTATTTCATCAGATACGCCAGCACTCATAAACGATCCTTTTGAAATTCTGCTAACAACATCGATTCTCAAGGTAAAAGTTGGAATCAAACTCTTTTAGGATATCGAGTGTCTTTATTGAATAACTATTTATTAAAAAAAAATATCATGCGACATGAATTAGTTCATCAAAGACAGGTCAGCACTTATAAACGATCCTTTTGAAATTCTACTAAAAACTTCGATGCTCAAGGTAAAAATTGAATCAAACATTTTTAGGATATCGAGTGTGCTTATTAAATAACTACTGCAAAAAAAATAATTAATCATACAATCTAAATTATTTCATCAGATACGCCAGCACTTATGTACGATCCTTTTGAAATTCTGCTAAAAACATCGATGCTAAAGGTAAAAGTTTGAATCAAACACTTTTAGGATATCGAGTGCCCTTACTAAAAAACTACTGCATTAAAAAAAAAATTAAATTGATCACACAATCTAAATTATTTCATCAGATACGCCAGCAATTATGTACGATCCTTTCGAAATTCTTCTAACAACATCGATGCTCAAGGTAAAAGTTTGAATCAAACACTTTTAGGATATCGAGTGTCCTTACTAAAAAACTACTGCATTAAAAAAAAATTAAATTGATCATACGACCTAAATTATTTCATCAGATATGCCAGCACTCATAAACGATCCTTTTGAAATTCTTCTAACAACATCGATTCTCAAGGTAAAAGTTTGAATAAAACACTTAGCATATCGAGTGTCCTTATTGAATAACTACTGTATTAAAAAAAAATTATCATGCGACATGAATTAGTTCATCAAGACAGGTCAGCACTTATAAACGATCCTTTTGAAATTCTACTAAAAACTTCGATGCTCAAGGTAAAAATTGAATCAAACATTTTTAGGATATCGAGTGTGCTTATTAAATAACTACTGCCAAAAAAAGTAATTAATCATACAATCTAAATTATTTCATCAGATACGCCAGCACTTATGTACGATCCTTTTGAAATTCTGCTAAAAACATCGATGCTCAAGGTAAAAGTTTGAATCAAACACTTTTAGGATATCGAGTGTCCTTACTAAAAAACTACTGCATTAAAAAAAAAATTAAATTGATCATACAATCTAAATTATTTGATCAGATACGCCAGCACTTATGTACGATCCTTTTGAAATTCTTCTAACAACATCGATGCTCAAGGTTAAAGTTTGAATCAAACACTTTTAGGATATCGAGTGTCCTTACTAAAAAACTACTGCATTAAAAAAAAAAATTGATCATACGACCTAAATTATTTCATCAGATATACCAGCACTCATAAACGATCCTTTTGAAATTCTTCTAACAACATCGACTCTCAAGGTAAAAGTTTGAACAAAACACTTTTAGCATATCGAGTGTCTTTACTGAAAAACTATTGCATTTAAAAAATAAATTAAATTTATCATGCGATCTAAATTATTTCATCAGATACGCCAGCACTCTAATTCCGATTGTAAAAGCGTGTTTAATCACGTTGCTTGGAAAGGTATCCACAAGTACATGCTCTTAAAAGGTGCCAAGGAACGTAATTTCCCCAAATAACACCAATATAAGTACTCTAAGACACCTCGCCCCCCATCATCCCATCCCTCCAAAAATATTTTATTCAGAGATTTCTTGTTAAAAATTATCCAGTCACTAATTAGAATCAATCACACTCCTATTATTCAAACATTAATTAATATCGTTCATAGAGTCCATTTCGCGAATCCCTTACCCCTTTTTTGCAAATGTCAATCAAACAATTCTGATTGTAACATCAAATTCTTTTTAATAACAAACTATCTTCGATGTCTCTGATTGGCTCCTAAAAAATGTCTACGTCAAACGGTACATTCATTGTGCAATTCTTATCAATAACAAAAAACCAGTTTCTTGTACGCTTCATATCTATTACACTTTTGAGCATATTCTTGTAGGTGTGTATGTACGGTTGAATGTATGGTTTTAATCTATTATACTTTTGACCATATTCTTGTAGGCGTGTATGTGTGGTTGAATGTATGGTTTTAATCTATTATAACCTTACTACTAGTGTCCGTGTTCAAGAAGAAAATTTTTATTTTTTAACGTGTTTAACGGGTCTTTTCATTCTTTTTTTTTTGGGGGGGGGGGGAGGGGGGTTAGTATATGGTATTGAAAAGATAAATTTGAAAGACTTGAAGAAATCAATTTTTTTTTACGGGAAACTTTTTTTTATTGTGCTGGCCTTGGCCACTTTATATTTAGTCTAACAAAAGCAAAATTTAGGGCAAAAAGTCATTTACATTTCCAATCGACCGCCAGTTAGTGTAAAACCTTTTGCAATTCCACTTGTAAGTACTCAAATTTGATTCATTAACAAAATGCAGGGTCTAGACAGATTAGCTACAATTAATTAGCTACATCATTGCTACGGTGGCCAAAAACAAAAGCAAAATTTAGGGCAAAAAGTCATTTACATTTCCAATCGACCGCCAGTTAGTGTAAAACCTTTTGCAATTCCACTTGTAAGTACTCAAATTTGATTCATTAACAAAATGCAGGGTCTAGACAGATTAGCTACAATTAATTAGCTACATCATTGCTACGGTGGCCCGCGTTTACCCCCCCCCCCCCCGGCGAATACCCCCCCCCTCCCAGAAAATATCCCCCGCGGAAAATACCACACAAAAAATACCCCCCCCCGTGGAAAATAAGGCTTTCCAAATTTGAGAATTTTATTTGAGTTTTATTTTTTTTTATTTCCGTAGGGGGAAGGAATTTTGGTACTTTTGTATTATGCGCCACTCACTCAAGTTTACGCTGTGTAAAATTCAAGAACACACCGGTTTTTTTTTGTTAGTTTCTTCGTTACTTTAGAAATAAATTTGCGCTACAGATTTGCACATTAGGGGGGGGGGGCGTAAGTATAGCGGGTCTGCAAGCAAAAAGTGTTTGGTACAATTATTCTGCATATTAGATAGATGGATAAATAAGTGTATTTTAAAGCCAAATATACGGCCATGAACCCAGTGAAATAGCATAAATGAATATAGTTCATGGGGGGGGGCGTTTAACCCTCAGGAAAATTCCCCACCCCCACGGAAAATACCCCCTCCCCCACGGAAAGTAACCCCCGCTGAAAATATCCCCTCCTTGGAAAATACCCTCGCGAAAAATACCCTCCCCCCCCCCATGAAAAATCAGGTTTCTATATTTGAAATTTTTATTTGAGTTTTTTTCTGGTTTCGTTGAAAAGTGCGAAAGAACGAGAAAAAGAGGAATTTACACACCAGAAGTGTCTTATAAACTTAAAAAAAAATACAAATCCATTTGTATTGAAAAGACTTCCATATAAACTTCTGTAATTTTTGGCAGTAGCGGGTGCCAAATTAAAAAAAAAAAAAAATGAAGAAGAAAAACAATTAGGCAAACAATCATCAAAATTAAGCTAAAACATATGGTACCAAAAAGTTTAAGAAGGTTTGGCTATCCTTTGAAAAGATAGTTGGCTTTGGGAACCAACACATTCTAAATTGTTTAAGTTCTTACGGAAAAAAGCGTTGTCAAATTCTACGAGTCTGTTTTTCTTATCTTTCAAGTGTAAAACTACCACAAATCACCATTAACAAATAAATGAAACCCAAAAAACTAACAGACATTATAATAGATATAAAAACTCAAAACGAGCAAAAAGTAAAAGGAGTATGGCTGACAACACCCATGTCTTCTTCAGACCAGAAAATAATTTGCACTCAACCAATCTGGTTTCCGAGCCGGCATGGCCTGTATTGACCAACTTTTCAACTTTTCACAGATTTTTGAACATAGAGCCGAGCATCAACAAATCACCATCGCTGTCTTCATTGAATTCATCACGGCCTTCGATTCAGTCATCCGGGGAGGAATTTGGATGGCAATGGAAAAGGACTGTGTCCCACCTAAGATCATACGACTCATTCAGGCTTACTATCAACACACACGAGCCTGCATCACGGTGAACGGAGAACTTTCTCCGCTCTTTGATATCGACTTCGGTGTGAGGCAAGGGTGTGTACTGTCTCCTGAACTATTCAGTTTTGTCATCGATTGGGTAATGAAAAAAGCAATGCTAAACTTCGAAGGAGTCGAGGTTAGCCCTGATTTCAGTATAACCGACCTGGATTATGCCGATGATGTTGCTCTTTTGGAAAATCCGTTGGCGAAGCCCAGAAAATGCTTCTGAAAGTCTCCGAAGTTGCTGCCCCAGTGGGGCTCAAGATTAATATTGGCAAGACTAAAGCTATGTCTAATGCCCTGGATATAAACTCTATCCCTATAACCCTTAACCATAGGCAGATTGTAGTTGTCACTAAATTCAAGTATCTCGGATTATACATTAACATTAACGGCGGATGTAGCGAAGAAATCCAATGCCGCATTGCATCAGCTTCCGCTGTCTTTGCACAGCTGTGGAAGCCGCTGTGGAAAAGGAAGAAAATCCACCGGAAAAAAAATTCTTATTTACGATGCCCTTGTCCGATCAGTCTTACTGTACGGCTGTGAGACGTGGCCCTTAAAAGTCACCGAGGTACGCGCCCTCAACACTTTTGAACACAGATGCCTGAGGAGCATATTGAGGTTTCGACTCAGCGACCGAATCCCAAATACGATCATCCGCCAACGATGTGACCAGAAGTATGACATCACATCTATCATTCAACGCCGCCACCTGTCCTGGTTCAGCCATGTTTGCTGAAGACCTGCCGAGACTTCCACAAATCAAAGCCTACGATGCGAACCAGCACCTGAGTGGAGGAAACGACATGCAGGACAAGCGAAAACTTGGATTAACACAGTCAAATCTGACCTCGAGCCAATTGGCGGTTTCCGGAGACATGGTCGCGGATGGGACCATTCATGGCTTGAAATTATCGCCCCATTAACCCAAGACCGTAACCTGTAAAATTCAAAAGTCTTCCAGATCCTGTCGCCAGGGAGAACTACATAGCTTGTGTCCTGATCCAAGTACAAAGTAAGTAAGTATTCCTTATAGTCTTAATACTTCTTTATTTGTTGAAGTCAAAAAAGTGAAAACATTTAAAATGTATTTTGTTTTCTTAAAGTGCAAATTACTTCCTGGTCTTGAGGAGGTGTGGGGGTTGTCAGCCCTACTCACGCTAATTGTTGCTGTTTTGGGTTTGAATAGGTCATTTATTGTTATTTCTGTTCTTTTTGGGTTCAATTTTTTTTATGGTGATTTATGGTAGTTTTACGCTTGGAAAATTATTTGAATTTATTTCCACTCATTTTTGGCTTAACGAGGCCATGGGCACCGGCAAGGGGGGCAGGGGGCCATGGCGCCCACCTAGAAATTTGGGACTATATAATAATTATAAGGAGACAAAAGGAAAAAAAGCAGAATAGGGGAAAACCGTGGAAAAAATGTCTGTTGCCCCATTGTTGGCTGCCTGCCAATAGATTTTGACCCATAGTAAGGAAAAATATAAGTTCTAATTTGTGACTGAGTGACCCCTAACAAGTTTTCCACAAAAATTTTTTTCCATATGATTTGGTCGGAAAAAAAAAATAAACACGCATCCGTGATCTTTCTTCTGGCAAAAAATACAAAATTCCACATTTTTGCAGATAGGAGCTTGAAAAATCCACAGTAGGGTTCACTGTTGGGTTTAATCTTGTGGTTTGATTTTCATTAAGATTCTATGACTTTTAAGGGGTGTTTTCCCCTTTTTTCTAAAATAAGGCAAATTTTTTCAGGCTCGGAACTTTTGATAGGTAGGACTAAACTTGATAAAACTTATATATTTGAAATCAGCATAAAGAATCCGATTCTTTTGATGTATCTACTGGTATCAAAATTCCGTTTTTTAGAGTCTCGGTTACTATTGAGCCGGGTGTAAGTAAGGATACTTACAGTTCGTTACCACAAACAGTTTGATCGCTGATCAAAGTTTATGTTATTTATGCCTTTCATTTATGTTATTTTACTGTTTATATTGCCGTATATTTGGCTTTAAAATACACTTATTTGTCTATCTATCTAATATGCAGAATAATTGTATCAAACACATTTTGCATGCAGACCCGCTATACTTACCCCCCCCCCCTAATGTGCAAATCTGTAGCGCAAATTTATTTCTAAAGAAACGAAGAAACTAACAAAAAACCGGTGTGTTCACGAATTTTACACAGCGTAAACTTGAGTGAGTGGCGCATAATACACAATTACCAAAATTCCTTCCCCCTACGGAAATTGAAATAATTCAACTCAAATAAAATTCTCAAATTTGGAAAGCCTTATTTTCCACGGTGGGATTTTTTTTTTTTTTTGGGGGGGGGGGTATTTTCCGCGGGGGGTTAGGGGGGATATTTTTCTTGGGGGGGGGGGGGTATTTTCCTCGGAGGGGGGGTATTCGCCCAGAACCCATTGCTATAGAGGGTTCACTAGCCAAAATATTTGGGGGAGGGCAATTGATTTTACCAACATTCTTATTATTTTTACCGTCTGAGACTGATCTTCTTTCATTGATTTTACGAAATACACTTCCATCACCCCAATTACCCTAATGAAAAAATTAAGTCAGGAAAATATTGACTAATATAAAACTATTTTACCACTCCAATTTTTGGGGGACAGGCACATAGAAGTAGAATGGGGGGTACCAGCGCGATCCCTCACCCCTGCTGCCACCTACAACTTTTTTTACATAATTTATGCATGTTTTTATGGTTTTTGTCAGTGAGAATGGAAAAACAGAATTTTTTCACTTGAAAAAACATGAATTTTCTCACATTGATGGATGTTTTCTTGGATGGTTATGTGTGTTGGTCAATTTATTTGATGTTTTTCATGGATGTCAAAAGCAATTCATGTCTGTTTTATGGTTTTTGTCAGTAAGAATGAAAAAACAGGAATTTTCTCATTTAAAAAAACATGAATTTTCTCACTTTGATGGTTGTTTTCTTGGATGGTTATGGGTGTTGGTCAATTTATTTGATGTTTTTCATGGATGTCAACAGCAATTCATGTCTGTTTTATGGTTTTTGTCAGTGAGAATGAAAAAACAGGAACTTTCTCACATTTATGGATGTCAACAGCAATTTATGTCCGTTTTATGTCTGTTCGTTGTCAGTGAGAATGAAAAAACAGAAACTTTCTCACATTTATGGATGTCAACAGCAATTTATGTTCCTGTTTTATGGTTTTTGTCAGTGAGAATGAAAAAACAGGAACTTTCTCACATTTATGATTGTCAACAGCAATTTATGTTCCTGTTTTATGGTTTTTGTCAGTGAGAATGTACATGCTCGACACGAATGTTATGAGTTTCCAGGAAACAGTTAGATCACGTGTTTCCTTCTTAGCCAATCAGCGAGTCGGTTACATATCCTTTCTCAGCCAATCAGAGAGCTTGGTTACATATTAGCGGCGGAGGGAATATGAGGAAAGGATTTTTGCTATAGTTTTATTAGTCTGTGAATAGAATTCAAAGGAGTGAGACGAAGAACAGTTTGACTTTACTCATTTGGATATATATTTGTGTTGATGACGATAAGTGGAATGTTTACCTTATTAGAAGTTGATAGTGGAGTTGATGATAATAATACAAGAGCACCAAGCATTGCAGTGGAAATCACGAAAGGATCACGGCTTTGTCTGGAATAGGATGCAGTATATGCAAGATATGTGATATCCTTAAGCAAATTTAAAATGGAGGATCAATTATGTTTCGCCGCTAAAGTTGATATAGCACATGTGAATAGACTTCAATGTGCTTTAAGTGCATTGGCGAAACATATTGAAGACAATAAACAGTATCGCTAATTGTACACGCATAGTATTATTGTTGTTATAATTATTCAATAAAATTGTTTCGAAATCGAAAATGTTCCCTTTCTTTTCTGGTCAGGTTAGGCTAACGAATCAGGGTCAGTCTAGAGTGAATCCAAATGATTTACCAGCACTAGTGGTTCACGTCAGTTGCCTATACACCGAAGAAGAAGAAATCTAAAGTGAAGAATTAAAGACATTATTATATATATATGCATTTTATCAATAAACAAATTAACAAAAAACAATATTCAGATATTTATTCTATTGTGATATTTACCACTGTTTTTATGTATTCTATCTCAGGAGGTTCAATTATTTGAACATCCTCCTCCATAGGTATGATATTTATGAGAGAAGGTGTCTTCTCAGATTGAGACACCTCCGCATATAAATCAGCTCGCACTCGAAGTCTAGGGTTCGGTAGTCGATCCGAAGACCCATGTCGCAATAGATCCTCTGATCTACATGTACATAGGAGGAGCTCTTCCTCCTCCTCAGGTGTAATCTCGATGTCATCATTCCCATTACAAGCAGCTAGAAGCTCTTCCTCTTCCTCCATCGTAAGCCCCCACACATGCCACACATCCTAAAAAAAGATTGAGAACACTATGGTGCAAATATAAATAAAAATTTAAACAATGTTGTGGCAGAATGGTTCTTGGAAATTTTCGGTTTGATTTTGAAATAAGAAATTTCTAAAAACTTGAATTTTTTTGCAATTAAAAACGAACAAAAATTAATTAAAAAAACTTTCCGAAAAATATGTTTTCAAAGAAAAGTAAAGGCCATTTTAAACTTAAGCTCGGCATATACAAATACCTTTTAAAATTTAAACTCAAAACGACCAGAAATTACTATTAAAGAATAAATAAAACCAAAAACGAACAGAAATTAAATAAGCAATCATAGCAAAAACAAACAACAAATAATAATATAAATGAATAAATAGATCTCAAAGCGAGTAATGCTTAGATTGAATATGAATATCAAGCTTAAAATGAAAAAAATATTTTCCTATTGAACTATAAATGAAACTTAAAACGAACAGAAATAAAATAAAAAATAAATGCAAACAAACATACTATAGATATTAATGTAAATTAATAAATAAATCTTAAAACGAGTGAAACTTAAATAGAATATGCAAATCAAGCTTGAAATGAACAAAAATCACCACAAACAAGAGTTTGGGTATGATCCCCTTCTCTCACTGTAAAAGTCTAAAACCTACTGCGTCATTGGCGCTTTACTGAAAACTATATGCGTCTTGAACAGTATTGGAAAGTATAAACAAAATCAAATTGAATATTTGATGAATAATGATATTAATTGTTGAAAGATCCATCAGTTCAAGAATTTATTTCACTGTAATTGTATTTTTATTTTCAATACTGTAAGAACTGGAAAAGAAATATTTGTAATAGACCCCCCTACTCAAGACATCGCTCTTTACACAACTTTTTTTTTAGAATTTAAAAACAAAGCTTATTATTATTAAAAATATTGAAAGAAACTTTTTCATTTGATTATCTGAAGCTTAGTTTAATGTTTTACTTTGAACAAACTACTTTGTTAATGCATTACTTTTTATAAACAGCAAGTCTAAAGGCATTTAATTATTTAGGTGCTTGAAAACCAAGTTCAAAACTAACGTTACTGTTTTTTTTTTAAATTAGGTCCAACTACAATTATTATAAGTAGTAACTAATTACTTAATTTTTAATGAACTTATAATTAATTGAACCAACAATCCAAATTTTTTGATACCCCAACAATAAATGGCAAACGAAAAAAGAATACAAAAAAACTACAATATTTTAAGAAGTACAGAGTTTGGCTCATGAAATTGAATAGAATAACGGACTATGACAAATAGCTTCAGAATCAAAATCTGACCCAGTCGAATAAAGGTCCATCCGGCATTTTTGGTCATTCATCCCCCCACCAAACAAGCAGTGCAGTTAAAACCTACTTAGAATCTATACTTAGACCTTGAAACTAGAAGAAACTAAATTTTCTGTAAAGTTATGTCTAGCGATAAAGTTGTTAGAGTGACAAAAACTTTTTTTCCACAAGAGAACATTTTCAACTAAAAGTAAAGAGCTGCTAGACTAAATAAAAAAAAATTATGAATATATGCACAGTTTTAACTAGCTAGGGCTAAATTTGTTAACGATGGATCATTGAGGACATTTTTCAACTAAAAGTAAAGAGCTACTAGACTAAATCAAAGATGTGCAGAAATAATAACGAATAATTGTTCAAACTTAAATTTTCTGTAAACTTTTGTCTAGTGATGAACTTGTTAGAGTAGCAAGAACTTTTTTTCCACAAGAGAACATTTTTCAACTAAAAGTAAAGAGCTACTAGACTAAATCAAAGATGTGCAGAAATAATAACGAATAATAGTTCAAACTTAAATTTTCTGTAAACTTTTGTCTAGTGATGAACTTGTTAGAGTGACAAAAACTTTTTTCACAAGAGGACATTTTTCAACTAAAAGTAAAGAGCTACTAGACTAAATCAAGAGGTCATTCTTCAACTAAAAGTAATGAGCTGCTAGAGTAAATAAAAAATCACGAATTTATACACAGTTTTAACTAGCTAGGGCTAAATTTGTTAACGATGGATCATTGAGGACATTTTTCAACTAAAGTAAAGAGCTACTAGACTAAATCAAAGATGTGCAGAAATAATAACGAATAATTATTCAAACTTAAATTTACTGTAAACTATTGTCTAGTGATGAACTTGTTAGAGTGACAAAAACTTTTTTTCCACAAGAGAACATTTTCAAGTAAAAGTAAAGAGCTGCTAGACTAAATAAAAAAATCATGAATTGATGCATAGTTTTAACTAGCTAGGGCTAAATTTGTTAACGACGGATCATTGAGGACATTTTACAACTAAAAGTAAAGAGCTACTAGACTAAATCAAAGATGTGCAGAAATAATAACGAATAATTGTTCAAACTTAAATTTTCTGTAAACTTTTGTCTACTGATGAACTTGTTAGAGTGACAAGAACTGGTTTTTCGACAAGAAGAAATTTTTCAACTAAAAGTAAAGAGCTACTAGACTAAATCAAAGATGTGCAGAAATAATAACGAATAATAGTTCAAACTTAAATTTTCTGTAAACTTTGTCTAGTGATGAACTTGTTAGAGTGACAAGAACTGGTTTTTCGACAAGAGGACATTTTTCAACTAAAAGTAAAGAGCTACTAGACTAAATCAAAGATGTGCAGAAATAATAACGAATAATAGTTCAAACTTAAATTTTCTGTAAACTTTTGTCTAGTGATGAACTTGTTAGAGTGACAAAAACTTTTTTCACAAGAGGACATTTTTCAACTAAAAGTAAAGAGCTACTAGACTAAATCAAGAGGACATTTTTCAACTAAAAGTAATGAGCTGCTAGACTAAATAAAAAAATCATGAATTTATGCACAGTTTTAACTAGCTAGGGCTAAATTTGTTAACGATGGATCATTGAGGACATTTTTCAACTAAATGTAAAGAGCTACTAGTTCTGGCACTTGAACTAAATCAAAGATGTGCAGAAATAATAACGAATAATTATTCAAACTTAAATTTTCTGTAAACTACTGTCTAGTGATGAACTTGTTAGAGTGACAAAAACTTTTTTCCACAAGAGAACATTTTCAAGTAAAAGTAAAGAGCTGCTAGACTAAATAAAAAATCATGAATTTATGCACAGTTTTAACTAGCTAGGACTAAATTGTCAACGATGGATCATTGAGGACATTTTTCAACTAAAAGTAAAGAGCTACTAGACTAAATCAAAGATGTGCAGAAATAATAACGAATAATTGTTCAAACTTAAATTTTCTGTAAACTTTTGTATAGTGATGAACTTGTTAGAGTGACAAAAACTTTTTTTCCACAAGAGGACATTTTCAACTAAAAGTAAAGAGCTGCTAGACTAAATAAAAAATCATGAATTTATGCACAGTTTTAACTAGCTAGGACTAAATTTGTCAACGATGGATCATTGAGGATATTTTTCAACTAAAAGTAAAGAGCTACTAGACTAAATCAAAGATGTGCAGAGATAATAACGAGTAATTGTTCAAACTTAAATTTTCTGTAAACTTTTGTCTAGTGATGAACTTGTTAGAGTGACAAGAACTTTTTTTTTCACAAGAGGTCATTTTTTAACTAAAAGTAAAGAGCTATTAGACTAAATCAAAGATGTGCAGAAATAATAATGAATAATAGTTCAAACTTAAATTTTCTGTAAACTTTTGTCTAGTGATGAACTTGTTAGAGTGACAAGAACTTTTTTCAACAAGAGGACATTTTTCAACTAAAAGTAAAGAGCTGCTAGACTAAATAAAAAAATCATGAATTTATGCACAGTTTTAACTAGCTAGGGACTAAATTTGTTAACGATGGATCATTGAGGACATTTTTCAACTAAAAGTAAAGAACTACTAGACTAATCAAAGATGTGCAGAAATAATAACGAATAATTGTTCAAACTTAAATTTTCTGTAAACTTTTGTATAGTGATAAACCAGTTAGAGTGACAAAAACTTTTTTCCACAAGAGAACATTTTTCAACTAAAAGTAAAGAGCTGCTAGACTAAATAAAAAAAATCATGAATTTATGCACAGTTTTAACTAGCTAGAACTAAATTTGTGTAAAAATTCAAATTAGGAAAGAAAACCAAATGTTCCTGTATTACCTAAGTAACACGACAAAAAAATCAAGAGTTTATGTACAGTTTTAAATTATAATCACGAAAAAAATTGTCATGCTACAGTTGCGATGTGTGTATAATATACAAGTATCGGAATTGTTCATGGAGAGAGAACCGGATTACACGGTATTATTTAAAACGATAGTAAATTAAATTTAAAAGTTCAACTGAAAGTAAGAAGCAACATCATAGTTTATAAACGAACAGAAATTGTTACGTATAAGAACAGGGTCACCCCCTCCTCAAGACATCACTCTTTACACAACTTTTTTAGAATTTAAAAACAAAGTTTATTATTATTAAAATATTTAATAAAACTTTTTTATTTGATTATCTGAAGCATGGTTTAATGTTTTACTTTGAACAAACTACTTTGTTAATGCGTTACTTTTTATAAACACCAAGTATAAAGGCATTTAATTATCTAGGTGCTTGAAAACCAAGTTCAAAACTAACGTTACTGTTTAAAAAAATTAGCTCCAACGCTTCGACATTGCTTAATAGAATTAAATATTGGGGGTTTTTATCATAGTTTTTGTATAAATCATCTCGTTTTTGTAAAAAAATATAGAAAGTATATTTCTATGGTTCAAATATGTAAATCCATAGGGGAAAATATAAATTAAAATTTAAACGTACATTAGCCATTGAAGGACCGGTGAGTTCATTTGGAGTATTCATTACTTTATATATATATATATATATATATATATATATATATATATATATATATATATATATATATATATATATATATATATATATATATATATATATATATATATATATATATATATATATATATATCTATCTAGATTTCAATATGCACTGAAGTTAATGACATCAAACACTAAATAATATGCGGTAATAACGGTATATTTCCTTTCCTTAATCAAATTAATAAATGTTGACCTATAGGATCATGGAAAACAAGTTCATTTTATGTCTTTTTTTCATTTGCATAAGACCCCCAATGTCATAAGCCATTCTATGACTTGTTTTTCAGAAATAGAGTTTTTTCTACGTGAACAAAGTAACTTTATATATATGAAAGTTCGTGTCGTAATGTGCATATTTTTCCAAAATCGTCTAGTCAATTTTTAGATGGATTTTTTTTTTCTTCAACATAGTTGAAATACTCAATAACTATGTCCTTAGAGATAAAATGGACCCTTCAGCCCCTGTGGGGAAAGGTTTTTAAGTTATGAAATTTATACATAAGCCGGTAAAAGTTGGGATTGAAAAAGATTTGTACTCCAACTCGAAGCACAACAGTCGAGAGGGGGTTCATTCTAATTGAAAAAAGATTCTAGTGACCCTTTTCAGTAACAAAAAATAATTGGAGGACAACTAGGCCCCCCCTCCCACATCATCTTTTTCCAAAATCGTCTAATGGGAGCCACGGAGCCGAAGGCCAGCCACGAGTGGGAACCCCACCACCAAGGTTAGGATAGGTTAGGTTACCTAACATTTCTAGTTGGGCCCCTCACCCCCGGGGCCACGGGGACCGAAAGTCTACCACGAGTGGGACCCCCACCACCAAGGTTAGGTTACCTAACATTTCTAGGTGCCCCCCCCCCCCAACCCCGGGGCCACGGGGCCGAAAGCCTGACATGGGTGGGACTCTCACCACCAAGGTCAGGTTAGGTTAGATTAGGTTAGGTTACCTAACATTTCTAGGTTAGTTTACATCAGGTTAAGTGGCGCTCGCCACTTAACCTGATGTAAGTTAACCTAGAAATGTTAGGTAACCTAACCTAACCTAACCTTGGTGGTGAGGGTTCCACTCGTGGTAGGCTTTCGGTCCCCGTGGCCCCGGGGGTGAGGGGCCCAACTAGAAGTGTTAGGTAACCTAACCTATCCTAACCTTGGTGGTGGGGTTCCCACTCGTGGCTGGCCTTCGGCTCCGTGGCTCCCATTAGACGATTTTGGAAAAAGATGATGTGGGAGGGGGGGCCTAGTTGTCCTCCAATTATTTTTTGTTACTGAAAAGGGTCACTAGAATCTTTTTTCAATTAGAATGAACCCCCTCTCGACTGTTGTGCTTCGAGTTGGAGTACAAATCTTTTTCGATCCCAACTTTTACCGGCTTATGTATAAATTTCATAACTTAAAAACCTTTCCCCACAGGGGCTGAAGGGTCCATTTTATCTCTAAGGACATAGTTATTGAGTATTTCAACTATGTTGAAGAAAAAAAAATCCATCTAAAAATTGACTAGACGATTTTGGAAAAATATGCACATTACGACACGAACTTTCATATATATAAAGTTACTTTGTTCACGTAGAAAAAACTCTATTTCTGAAAACAAGTCATAGAATGGCTTATGACATTGGGGGTCTTATGCAAATGAAAAGAAGACATAAAATGAACTTGTTTTCCATGATCCTATAGGTCAGCATTTATTAATTTGATTAAGGAAAGGAAATATACCGTTATTACCGCATATTATTTAGTGTTTGATGTCATTAACTTCAGTGCATATTGAAATATAGATAGATATATATATATATATATATATATATATATATATATATATATATATATATATATATATATATATATATATATATATATATATAATATATATATATATATATATATATATATATATATAATATATATATATATATATATATATATATATATATATATATATATATATATATATATATATATATATATATATATATATATATATATATATATATATATATATATATAAAGTAATGAATACTCCAAATGAACTCACCGGTCCTTCAATGGCTAATGTACGTTTAAATTTTAATTTATATTTTCCCCTATGGATTTACATATTTGAACCATAGAAATGTACTTTCTATAATTTTTTACAAAAACGAGATGATTTATACAAAAACTATGATAAAAACCCCCAACATTTAATTCTATTAAGCAATGTCGAAGCGTTGGAGCTAATTTTTTTAAACAGTAACGTTAGTTTTGAACTTGGTTTTCAAGCACATAGATAATTAAATGCCTTTATACTTGGTGTTTATAAAAAGTAACGCATTAACAAAGTAGTTTGTTCAAAGTAAAACATTAAACTATGCTTCAGATAATCAAATAAAAAAGTTTTATTAAATATTTTAATAATAATAAACTTTGTTTTTAAATTCTAAAAAAGTTGTGTAAAGAGTGATGTCTTGAGGAGGGGGTGACCCTGTTCTTATACGTAATAATTTCTGTTCGTTTATAAACTTTGATGTTGCTTCTTACTTTCATTTGAATTTTTAAATTTAATTTACTATCGTTTTAAATAATACCGTGTAATCCGGTTCTCTCTCCATGAACAATTCCGATACTTGTATATTATACACACATCGCAACTGTAGCATGACAATTTTTTTCGTGATTATAATTTAAAACTGTACATAAACTCTTGATTTTTTTGTCGTGTTACTTAGGTAATACAGGAACATTTGGTTTTCTTTCCTAATTTGAATTTTTACACAAATTTAGTTCTAGCTAGTTAAAACTGTGCATAAATTCATGATTTTTTTTATTTAGTCTAGCAGCTCTTTACTTTTAGTTGAAAAATGTTCTCTTGTGGAAAAAAAGTTTTTGTCACTCTAACTGGTTTATCACTATACAAAAGTTTACAGAAAATTTAAGTTTGAACAGTTATTCGTTATTATTTCTGCACATCTTTGATTAGTCTAGTAGTTCTTTACTTTTAGTTGAAAAATGTCCTCAATGATCCATCGTTAACAAATTTAGTCCTAGCTAGTTAAAACTGTGCATAAATTCATGATTTTTTTTATTTAGTCTAGCAGCTCTTTACTTTTAGTTGAAAAATGACCTCTTGTGGAAAAAAAAAGTTCTTGTCACTCTAACAAGTTCATCACTAGACAAAAGTTTACAGAAAATTTAAGTTTGAACTATTATTCATTATTATTTCTGCACATCTTTGATTTAGTCTAGTAGCTCTTTACTTTTAGTTGAAAAATGACCTCTTGTGGAAAAAAAGTTCTTGTCACTCTAACAAGTTCATCACTAGACAAAAGTTTACAGAAAATTTAAGTTTGAACAATTACTCGTTATTATCTCTGCACATCTTTGATTTAGTCTAGTAGCTCTTTACTTTTAGTTGAAAAATGTCCTCAGTGATCCATCGTTGACAAATTTAGTCCTAGCTAGTTAAAACTGTGCATAAATTCATGATTTTTTTATTTAGTCTAGCAGCTCTTTACTTTTAGTTGAAAATGTCCTCTTGTGGAAAAAAAGTTTTTGTCACTGTAACAAGTTCATCACTATACAAAAGTTTACAGAAAATTTAAGTTTGAACAATTATTCGTTATTATTTCTGCACATCTTTGATTTAGTCTAGTAGCTCTTTACTTTTAGTTGAAAAATGTCCTCAGTGATCCATCGTTGACAAATTTAGTCCTAGCTAGTTAAAACTGTGCATAAATTCATGATTTTTTATTTAGTCTAGCAGCTCTTTACTTTTACTTGAAAATGTTCTCTTGTGGAAAAAAGTTTTTGTCACTCTAACAAGTTCATTACTAGACAGTAGTTTACAGAAAATTTAAGTTTGAATAATTATTCGTTATTATTTCTGCACATCTTTGATTTAGTCTAGTAGCTCTTTACTTTAAGTTGAAAAATGTCCTCAATGACCCATCGTTAACAAATTTAGCCCTAGCTAGTTAAAACAGTGTATAAATTCATGATTTTTTTATTTAGTCTAGCAGCTCATTACTTTTAGTTGAAAAATGTCCTCTTGATTTAGTATAGTAGCTCTTTACTTTTAGTTGAAAAATGTCCTCTTGTGAAAAAAGTTTTTGTCACTGTAACAAGTTCATCACTATACAAAAGTTTACAGAAAATTTAAGTTTGAACTATTATTCGTTATTATTTCTGCACATCTTTGATTTAGTCTAGTAGCTCTTTACTTTTATTGAAAAATGTCTTCTTGTCGAAAAACCAGTTCTTGTCACTCTAACAAGTTCATCACTAGACAAAAGTTTACAGAAAATTTAACTTTGAACTATTATTCGTTATTATTTCTGCACATCTTTGATTTAGTCTAGTAGCTCTTTACTTTTAGTTGAAAAATGTCCTCTTGTCAAAAAACCAGTTCTTGTCACTCTAACAAGTTCATCAGTAGACAAAAGTTTACAGAAAATTTAAGTTTGAACAATTATTCGTTATTATTTCTGCACATCTTTGATTTAGTCTAGTAGCTCTTTACTTTTAGTTGAAAAATGTCCTCAATGATCCGTCGTTAACAAATTTAGCCCTAGCTAGTTAAAACTATGCATAAATTCATGATTTTTTTATTTAGTCTAGCAGCTCTTTACTTTTACTTGAAAATGTTCTTTTGTGGAAAAAAAGTTTTTGTCACTCTAACAAGTTCATCACTAGACAATAGTTTACAGAAAATTTAAGTTTGAATAATTATTCGTTATTATTTCTGCACATCTTTGATTTAGTCTAGTAGCTCTTTACTTTAGTTGAAAAATGTCCTCAATGATCCATCGTTAACAAATTTAGCCCTAGCTAGTTAAAACTATGCATAAATTCATGATTTTTTATTTACTCTAGCAGCTCATTACTTTTAGTTGAAGAATGTCCTCTTGATTTAGTCTTGTAGCTCTTTACTTTTAGTTTAAAAAATGTCCTCTTTTGAAAAAAGTTTTTGTCACTCTAACAAGTTCATCACTAGACAAAAGTTTACAGAAAATTTAAGTTTGAACTATTATTCGTTATTATTTCTGCACATCTATGATTTAGTCTAGTAGCTCTTTACTTTTAGCTGAAAAATGTTCTCTTGTGGAAAAAAAAGTTCTTGCCACTCTAACAAGTTCATCACTAGACAAAAGTTTACAGAAAATTTAAGTTTGAACAATTATTCGTTATTATTTCTGCACATCTTTGATTTAGTCTAGTAGCTCTTTACTTTTTGTTGAAAAATGTCCTCAATGATCCATCGTTAACAAATTTAGCCCTAGCTAGTTAAAACTATGCATATATTCATAATTTTTTTTTATTTAGTCTAGCAGCTCTTTACTTTTAGTTGAAAATGTTCTCTTGTGGAAAAAAAGTTTTTGTCACTCTAACAAGTTTACCGCTAGACATAACTTTACAGAAAATTTAAGTTTGAACAATTATTCGTTATTATTTCAGCACATGTTTGAATTAGTCTAGTAGCTCTTTACTTTTAGTTGGAAAATGTCCTCTTGTGGGTTGTGGAAAAAAAAGTTTCTGTCACTCTAATAAGTCTATCGCTAGACATAACTTTACAGAAAATTTAGTTTCTTCTAGTTTCAAGGTCTAAGTATAGATTCTAAGTAGGTTTTAACTGCACTGCTTGTTTGGTGGGGGGGGGGGTTGAATGACCAAAAATGCCGGATGGACCTTTATTCGACTGGGTCAGATTTTGATTCTGAAGCTATTTGTCATAGTCCGTTGTTCTATTCAATTTCATGAGCCAAACTCCGTACTTCTTAAAATATTGTAGTTTTTTTATATTCTTTTTTCGTTTGCCATTTATTGTTGGGGTATCAAAAAATTTGGATTGTTGGTTCAATTAATTATAAGTTCATTAAAAATTAAGTAATTAGTTACTACTTATAATAATTGTAGTTGGACCTAATTTAAAAAAAAACAGTAACGTTAGTTTTGAACTTGGTTTTCAAGCACCTAAATAATTAAATGCCTTTAGACTTGCTGTTTATAAAAAGTAATGCATTAACAAAGTAGTTTGTTCAAAGTAAAACATTAAACTAAGCTTCAGATAATCAAATGAAAAAGTTTCTTTCAATATTTTTAATAATAATAAGCTTTGTTTTTAAATTCTAAAAAAAAAAGTTGTGTAAAGAGCGATGTCTTGAGTAGGGGGGGTCTATTACAAATATTTCTTTTCCAGTTCTTACAGTATTGAAAATAAAAATACAATTACAGTGAAATAAATTCTTGAACTGATGGATCTTTCAACAATTAATATCATTATTCATCAAATATTCAATTTGATTTTGTTTATACTTTCCAATACTGTTCAAGACGCATATAGTTTTCAGTAAAGCGCCAATGACGCAGTAGGTTTTAGACTTTTACAGTGAGAGAAGGAGATCATACCCAAACTCTTGTTTGTGGTGATTTTTGTTCATTTCAAGCTTGATTTGCATATTCAATTTAAGTTTCACTCGTTTTAAGATTGATTTATTAATTTACATTAATATCTATAGTATGTTTGTTTGTATTTATTTTTATTTTATTTCTGTTCGTTTTAAGTTTCATTTATAGTTCAATAGGAAAATATTTTTTTCATTTTAAGCTTGATATTCATATTCAATCTAAGCATTACTCGCTTTGAGATCTATTTATTCATTTATATTATTATTTGTTGTTTGTTTTTGCTATGATTGCTTATTTAATTTCTGTTTGTTTTTGGTTTCATTTATTCTTTAATAGTAATTTCTGGTCGTTTTGAGTTTAAATTTTAAAAGGTATTTGTATCTGCCGAGCTTAAGTTTAAAATGGCCTTTACTTTTCTTTGAAAACATATTTTCGGAAAGTTTTTTTTAATTAATTTTTGTTCGTTTTTAATTGCAAAAAATTTCAAGTTTTTAAAAATTTCTTATTTCAAAATCAAACCGAAAATTTCCAAGAACCATTCTCCCACAACATTGTTTAAATTTTTATTTATATTTGCACCATAGTGTTCTCAATCTTTTTTTAGGATGTGTGGCATGTGTGGGGGCTTACGATGGAGGAAGAGGAAGAGCTTCTAGCTGCTTGTAATGGGAATGATGACATCGAGATTACACCTGAGGAGGAGGAAGAGCTCCTCCTATGTACATGTAGATCAGAGGATCTATTGCGACATGGGTCTTCGGATCGACTACCGAACCCTAGACTTCGAGTGCGAGCTGATTTATATGCGGAGGTGTCTCAATCTGAGGAGACACCTTCTCTCATAAATATCATACCTATGGAGGAGGATGTTCAAATAATTGAACCTCCTGAGATAGAATACATAAAAACAGTGGTAAATATCACAATAGAATAAATATCTGAATATTGTTTTTTGTTAATTTGTTTATTGATAAAATGCATATATATATATAATAATGTCTTTAATTCTTCACTTTAGATTTCTTCTTCTTCGGTGTATAGGCAACTGACGCGAACCACTAGTGCTGGTAAATCATTTGGATTCACTCTAGACTGACCCTGATTCGTTAGCCTAACCTGACCAGAAAAGAAAGGGAATATTTTCGATTTCGAAAAAATTTTATTGAATAATTATAACAACAATAATACTATGCGTGTACAATTAGCGATACTGTTTATTGTCTTCAATATGTTTCGCCAATGCACTTAAAGCACATTGAAGTCTATTCACATGTGCTATATCAACTTTAGCGGCGAAACATAATTGATCCTCCATTTTAAATTTGCTCAAGGATATCACATATCTTGCATATACTGCATCCCATTCCAGACAAAGCCGTGATCCTTTCGTGATTTCCACTGCAATGCTTGGTGCTCTTGTATTATTATCATCAACTCCACTATCAACTTCTAATAGGGTAAACATTCCACTTATCGTCATCAACACAAATATATATCCAAATGAGTAAAGTCAAACTGTTCTTCTTCTCACTCCTTTGAATTCTATTCACAGACTAATAAAACTATAGCAAAAATCCTTTCCTCATATTCCCTCCGCCGCTAATATGTAACCAAGCTCTCTGATTGGCTGAGAAAGGATATGTAACCGACTCGCTGATTGGCTAAGAAGGAAACACGTGATCTAACTGTTTCCTGGAAACTCATAACATTCGTGTCGAGCATGTACATTCTCACTGACAAAAACCATAAAACAGGAACATAAATTGCTGTTGACAATCATAAATGTGAGAAAGTTCCTGTTTTTTCATTCTCACTGACAAAAACCATAAAACAGGAACATAAATTGCTGTTGACATCCATAAATGTGAGAAAGTTCCTGTTTTTTCATTCTCACTGACAACGAACAGACATAAAACAGACATAAATTGGTGTTGACATCCATAAATGTGAGAAAGTTCCTGTTTTTTCATTCTCACTGACAAAAACCATAAAACAGACATGAATTGCTGTTGACATCCACGAAAATTATCAAATAAATTGACCAACACCCATAACCATCCAAGAAAACAACCATCAAAGTGAGAAAATTCATGTTTTTTTAACTGAGAGAATTCCTGTTTTTTCATTCTCACTGACAAAAACCATAAAACAGACATGAATTGCTTTTGACATCCATGAAAAACATCAAATAAATTGACCAACACACATAACCATCCAAGAAAACATCCATCAATGTGAGAAAATTCATGTTTTTTCAAGTGAGAAAAATTCTGTTTTTCCATTCTCACTGACAAAAACCATAAAAACATGCATAAATTATGTAAAAAAAGTTGTAGGTGGCAGCAGGGGTGAGGGATCGCACTGGTACCCCCCATTCTACTCATAGAATGGTATTCACTGATGGATCATGCTTTGCTACTGGGGGTGGAGCTACGGTTGTGGTCCTTGGGCTTAGTCATGCACTGTCTTGGTATTTTCCGCAGGGGGTGAGGGGGTATTTTCCTTGGGGGGGGGGGGAGGGGTAATTTTCGCGGGGGGGGGGGTTATTTTCCGGGGGGTATTCGCCCAGAACCCATTGCTATAAAGGGTTCACTCGCCAAAATATTTTGGGGAGGGCAATTGATTTTACAAACATTCTGATTATTTTTACCGTCTGAGACTGATCTTCTTTCATTGATTTTACGAAATACACTTCCATCACCTCAATTACCCTAATGAAAAAAAATAAGTCAGGAAAATATTGACTAATATAAAACTATTTTACCACTCCAGTTTTTATGGGGGACAGGCTGAAAACATTGAGGGGTGGGGGCTTCCCTCTCCTTGTATGACTCCCCATATTGCTATGGACATTATTACCTCTTACTGGATATTAATTAAAAAAACTTTTTCCACAAAATAAGTTTTTCAAAGAAAAGTAAAGAACTCCATTAAACAAAAAATGAGCAAAAATAAAATAAAATAATCTACCAAGCTCGAAACTACCACAAATCAGCATCAATAAATAAATGAAACCCAAAACGAACAGAAATTAAAATAAATAACCGAGTAAAACTCAAAACGAGCGGAAATTAACATAAGTTGGGCGCAAAACCCTATGCCTTCCCAAGGCCAGAACAAAATTTGCACTTTACTGAAAAAAATACAAATTAATGTGCATTGTCAGTTTAATATACGTATACTGATATTTAGTAATCAAAATGATAAAATTGTTTGATTTATTAAAGTTATAAAAGTAAAAACATTTATATTTTTTTCAGTAAAGTGCAAATTTTGTTCTGGCCTTGGGAAGGCATAGGGGTTTTGCACCCAACTTATGTTAATTTCTGCTCGTTTTGAGTTTGACTCGATTATTTATTTTAATTTGTGTTCGTTTTGGGTTTTATTTATTTAGGCACATTTTTTCGTTCGAGAAGTGCACAACAAAGGAGATCGAGAGCACAGTGAAAGGACTGAAGTCCAACTCGGCCGGAATAGATGGACTTAATCTTAGAGCTGTAAATGCTATCCTAGTTTATATATTACCTTGTCTAACTGACTTAATAAATCTATCACTCCAGACCGGCGAATTCCCTAGTGGTCTTAAATTGGCAAAGGTAATACCATTGTATAAAGGGGGGAAGAAACAAGAACTATCGAATTGGCGACCGATTTCGTTATTACCTATTTTTTCTAAAATCTATGAAAAGATAATTCACAGGAGACTTTAAGAATATTTGGATAAACTAGGAATATTGTGTGACAGCCAATTTGGATTCCGCAGTAAACATTCTACTAGCCATGCTATTCATCATCTTCTGGATGTAATCAATGGAGCTCTAGAAAAAGGTCTTATTCCTTTAACGATCTTTGTTGACTTCAAAAAGCCTTCGACACTGTGGATTTTGAGTTGCTGCTGTGTCGCCTATCTAGTCTGGGGATAAAAGATGTTTGCTTAGATTGGTTTAATTCATACTTGTATGGAAGGTCAACTAAAGTAATGATAGATGACATCGTTAGCGGAGTCTATCCTGTAAAATGTGGAGTTCCTCAGGGCTCAGTCCTTGGTCCATTACTCTTTCTCGTATACATAGATACTCTGAGGTTCTACATGCCTGAAGCAACTGTTACAGCATTTGCAGATGATACTGCTTTGACGATTTCTGCACAGTCACTGGAAGAACTAGGGGATAAAGCAAACCGAACGCTGGAAAACCTTTTGGTGTTTACCTCCTTGAGTTACCTTGCTGTTAATACTTCTAAGACAAATTATATGATTTTTAGTAGGGTAGGAAAAATTATTAATAGTGCTTCCGTAGTATTTGAAAATTTGTCGCTTTCACAGGTTTTTGAAAATAAATATTTAGGATTTTATGTTGATAATAATTTGAGTTGGAAGAAACACATAAATATGATTTCTTCTAAACTTGCACGAGGTCTTGGAGTGATGCGGCGTTTGAAACACGTGTTACCCTTAAGTGTTTTAAGAAATATATATCATACTGTTTTTCATCCTTTTATTGTTTATGGTTGCTGTATTTATGCAACTAATTTTACTTCAAATATTAAAAGACTGCAGATTCTTCAGAATAAGGCACTTCGAGTACTGGGTGAGTTTGTTCAGTATGAGCATACGCGTGAATCTTTTATTAGTTTTAGAATTTTAAATATTCATCAGATCAGGGACCATCAGGCGGGAGTGTTTACTTACCAGGTGCTTAATAGATTATCTCCAGAATATTTTAGAGATTTTTTTAAGTTTAATTCTGATTATCATCATCATAGGACTAGAGGTCGTGGAAGCATAGTCTCTGAAGTAAGGAGCACGAGTCGATCTAGTTTTGTAATTAGAAATTATGCAGTTAATTTGTGGAATGGTTTCCCGGAGAGCATTAGGGAGTCAGAAAACCAGTTTCAGTTTAAAATTAGATTAAAAAAGTTTTTGTTGGGTGGGAATTAAAATTTTTTTTTTTTTTTTTTTTATTTTTTTTTTTTTTTTTTTTTTTTTTTTTTTTTTTTTATTTAAAAAAATGTTAAATTGTAATTGAGTTGTAAAATAAAAAGTTAAAAAAAGTTAAATTGAGTTAAATTGTATTGAATGGTATGAAAAGAGTAGAAAGAGTGAATGAGTTTTGGTTTATGATAAAAGATTGTGTGACGCTGCTCAAGTCACAATAGTGGCTTAATAAAACGTCATACGTTATTACCATTTCTACGTTTTTTGATAATGCTATTCAAAAAATGTGTTGTAAGTGCCAGTTAAGTATGATGTATTATTAGTTGAAAATAAAAGTCAAGTCAAGTAAAAAAAAAAAATTATTTATCGATGCTGATTTGTGGTAGTTTCGAGTTTGGTAGATTATTTTATTTTATTTTTGCTCATTTTTTGTTTAATGGAATTCTTTACTTTTCTTTGAAAAACTTATTTTCGTGGAAAAAGTTTTTTTAATTAACATCTGTTCGTTTTATATTGACATAGTCCTTTCAGGGAAAAAGAAAATAACACTTTAAATCTTTTCGTTTTTTAAGACTTTATAGTTTGGCCTGCTATTTGCAGGCTGGAAAAAAATTTTCAGCAATTTTTAACCACATACACCATTTTAAAATCTGGACACAAATAGTACTGTTTAACTTAGTTTCATACCTCCTCTAGTTGACCTGAATTTGAAAACTTGATACGATTCGCAAAAAAATCTGTTTACTTTCTTTGATGTCTTTGATACACTTACACTATTTTGATTTGGTTAAATTTTAAGAGCAGAAGTAGCCTCGAAAGTTTGAACATAATACCCTCAGTCGTTCTTGGGATACTGCTGAGATGCCTTATTGGGAATTAGCATTATCACAGTGCATTTTGATTTAATCTTGAGGCAACATTTAGTTTTTAAACATAATGGGCAAATGGGAGGGTGGGAGTGGAAGGGGGATTAGTAGCCCTCCTTTCGACTTTCGACTATTTAGGAGGGCATCAGCCATTTCTATTTTCAATCGAATGAGCCCCTTTCGAAGTTCCCACGACAACTCGTTCGATGCGAAGTGCCCTGGTCTAAACAACAACAACAAAATATTACTAATCACTTTCGGCTATTAAAAAGGGCACTAACCCTTTGAATTTCAAATCGAATGAGCCCTTTTCTGAAGTTTCTACGACAACGTCTTCTATAAAAACGTTATATGCCCTCAGGGCATAACTTAAAACCCTTGCCCTGAGGGCTGTGGCGGAGTATCCTCCTCAAAAACATATTTTCTATCTGTAAATCAACTACGCTGAACAAAATGGCTTTCTCAAAATTTTTATTGGATGTGTTTGGGGGAATGATTGGCGTGGGGGGGGGGGGGTAGTTGCCGTCCAATCACTTTCGACTATTAAAAAGCGCTCTAGCCCGTTGAATTTCCAATCGAATGAGTTTTTTTGAAGTCTCTACGACAACGCCTTCTATAAAAAAATTATATACCCCCTGGGCATAACTTAAAACCCTTGCCCTGAGGGTTGTGGGGAAGTGTCCTCCTCAAAAACATATTTTTTGTATCTGGAAATCAACCACGCTGAATAAAATGGCTGTCTCCAAATTTTGATTGGATGTGTTTGGGTGAATGATGGATGTGGGGGGGGGGGCTAGTTGCCCTACAATCACTTTTAACTATTAAAAAGTGCACTAGCCCTTTGAATTTCCAATCAAATGAGCCCCTTTTGAAGTTTCTATGACAACGCCTTCTTTAAAAACCTTATATACCCCAGGATACAACTTAAAACCCTTGCCCTGAGGGTTGTGGGGAAGTGTCCTCCTCAAAAACGTGTTTTCTATCTGGAAATCAACTACGCTGAACAAAATGACTACCTCAAAATTTTAATTGGATGTGTTTGGGAGAATGATGGCCGTGGGGGAGGGGCTAGTTCCCCTCCAATCACTTTCGACTCTTAAGAATGGAACTAGCCCTTTGAATTTCCAATCAAATGAGCCTGTTTTGAAGTTTCTACGACAACGCCTTCTATAAAAACCTTATATGCCCCACAGGGCATAACTTAAAACCCTTGCCCTGAGGGTTGTGGGGGAGTGTACTCCTCAAAAATATATTTTCTATCAGGAAATCAACTACGCTGAACAAAATGGCTATCTCAAAATTTTGATTCGATGTGTTTGGGGGAATGATGGGCGGGGGGGGCTAGTTGCCCCTCCAATCACTTTCGACTATCAAAAAGGACACTACCCACTCCAATTTCCAATCCAGTGAGCCCTTTTCGAAGTTTCTACGACAAATCATTCGATACGTAGTGCCCGGGTATGGAGAAAAAAAAACCAAAAACAACACATTGTGCCCACATCGTTCTTTACTTAGGCAGCGCTAGCGCGCTGCCTATGAAAAGATGGGCGGGAGAGGGGGGTTAGTTACCGTCCAATCACTTTCAACTATTAAAAAGGGCACTAGCCCTTTGAATTTCCAATCAAATGATCCTTTTTTGAAGTTTCTATTACAACGCCGTCTATAAAAACCTTATATGCCCCCAGGCAATAACTTAAAACCCTTGCCCCGAGGGTTGTGGGGGAGTTTCCTCCTCAAAAACATATTTTCTATCTGGAAAACAACTACGCTGAACAAAATGGCTATCTCAAAATTTTGATTGAATGTGTTTGGGGGAATGATGGGCGTGGGGGGGGGGGGGTGGCTAGTTGCCCTCCAATCAATTTCGACTATTAAAAAGGGCACTATCCCTTTGAATTTCTAATCGAATGAGCCTTTCTTGAACTTTCTACGACAATGCCTTCTATAAAAACCTTACATGCCCCCAGGGCATAACTTAAAACCCTTGCCCCGAGGGTTGTGGGGGAGTGTCCTCCTCAAAAACATATTTTCTATCTGGAAATCAACTACGCTGAACAAAATTGCTATCTCAAAATTTTGATTGGATGTGTTTGGGGCAATAATGGGTGTGGGGGGGGCTAGTTGCCCTCCAATCACTTTCGACTGTTAAAACGGAACTAGCCGTTTGAATTTCCAATAGAATGAGCCTTTTTTAAGTTTCTACGACAACGCCTTCTATAAAAACCTTATATGCCCCCAAGGCATAACTTAAAACCCTTGCCCCGAGGGTTGTGGGGGAGTGTCCTCCTCAAAAAGATATTTTCTATCTGGAAATCAACTACGCTGAACAAAATGGCTATCTCAAAATTTTGATTGGATGTGTTTGGGGGAATGATGGACGTGGGGGGGGGAGCCTAGTTGACCTCCAATCACTTTCGACTTTTAAAAAGGGCGCTAGACACTCCACTTTCCAATCGAGTGAGTCCTTTTCGAAGTTTCTACGACAACTCCATCGATACGAAGTGCCCGGGTGGAGAAAAAAAAACACATTGTGCCCACATCGTTCTTTACTTAGGCAGCGCTAGCGCGCTGCCTATGATAGAATGGTATTCACTGATGGATCATGCTTTGCCACTGGGGGTGAAGCTGCGGTTGTGGTCCTTGGGCTTAGTCCTGCACTGTATTTTAAAGTAACAGAGAAGTTTTCAATCTTTTCACTTGAGTTGTATGCACTATTGAAAGCACTATTGAATCATTGAAATATCATACAAATATAGAATTAGTTTTAGGGATGGGAGCCAGAATTGATACTTCATCCCTCTTGATTTCTGGGAATAAAACCCCCTGCCTCTATCTCAGAAGGCAGGCAATGACTCTATTGACTTTCTAAGTTTTTTTTTAAACCATGACTTTCTAAGGTTTTTTCTTTTGGTTGTTCCAAAATTATAAGAACTTCAGGGCAAACTACATTTTCGTCATTTTGCCATGCTTAACCGTAAAAAAAATCAGCAAAATCCCTTAGTTAAATTCAAAAACCACTTTTCATCTATGAAATTTGAAAATTATCGATCTGGTGATTCCCATAGACAAGTATACCTCCAAAACAGCTATATCCTCCTAGGTTGTTTGATACCACGGGTTTTATCTGATTTTTCACCCAAGTATTTTTTTCCAAATTTAGGACCTACTTCCACCAAAAATAACATAACTGAATACGGAGATCTTTATCATTAAAATTGAATTCCTTATTTTCCAGCTTAACCAATTAAATTCATTAAATTTTTAAGATAAATCATTTTTTTAGATAAATTAGTTTAAATCATTAAATTTTATATTCATTGCCCTTGGTACGTCAATAGACTAAATAGTTACTATATAACATAGTATAATATAATATAGTATATAATATAATAGTATATAAAACTATATAATAGTATATAATGGACTAAATAGCTCCTAGATAACATAGAAAAGGCTTTGCAATACGGGAGAAGGAAAACGATCACCAGACATTGCAATCGATGGCAGTAATAGAGAGGCAGACCCAAAAACGGGTTTTGCCTGCTGCACCCGCCTGACTGCATTGACGATCATAGGCAGTGCGCCAGCGCTGCCTAAGTAAAGAATGATGTGGGCACAATGTGTTTTTTTTTTCTCCATACCCGGGCACTTGGTATCGAAGGAGTTGTCATAGAAAGTTCGAAAAGGGCTCATTCGATTGGAAATTGGAGTGGCTAGTGCCCTTTTTAATAGTCGAAAGTGATTTGAGGGCAACTAGCCCCTCCCCCCACGCCCATTATTCCCCTAAACACATCCAATCAAAACTTTGAGATAACCATTTTGTTCAGCGTAGTTGATTTCCAAATAGAAAATATCTTTTTGAGGAGGACACTCCCCCACAACCCACGGGGCAAGGGTTTTAAGTTATGCCCTGAGGGCATATAAGGTTTTTACAGAAGGTGTTGTCGTAAGAGCTTCAAAAAAGGCTCATTCGATTGGAAATTCAAAGAGCTAGTGCCCTTTTTAATAGTCGAAAGTGATTGGAGGGCAAGTAGACCCCCCACGCCCATCATTCCCCAAAGACATCCAATCAAAATTTTGAGATAGCCATTTTGTTCAGCGTAGTTGATTTCCAGATAGAAAATATCTTTTTGTGGAGGACACTCCCCCACAACCCTTGGGGTAAAGGTTTTAAGTTATGCCCTGGGGGCATATAAGGTTTTTATAGAAGGCGTTGTCGTAGAAACTTCAAAAAAGGCTTATTCGATTGGAAATTCAAAGGGCTAGTACATTTTTTAATAATTGAAAGGGATTGGAGGGCAAATAGCCCCCCCCCACCCCCATCATTCCCCCAAACACATCCAATCAAAATTTTGATATAGCCATTTTGTTCAGCGTAGTTGATTTCCAGATAGAAAATATCTTTTTGAGGAGGACACTCCCCCAAAACCCTCGGGGCAAGGGTTTTAAGTTATGCCCTGGGGGCATATAAGGCTTTTATAGAAGGCGTTGTCGTAGAAACTTCAAAATATACTCATTCGATTGGAAATTCAAAGGGCTAGTGCATTTTTAATAGTCGAAAGTGATTGGAGGGCAAATAGCCCCCCACCACGCCCGTCATTCCCCCAAACACATCCAATCAAAATTTGATATAGCCATTTTGTTCAGCGTAGTTGATTTCCAGATAGAAAATATGTTTTTGAGGAGGACACTTCCCTACAACCCTCGGGGCAAGGGTTTTAAGTTATGCCCTGGGGGTATATAAGGTTTTTACAGAAGGCGCTGTCATAGAACCTTCAAGAAAGGTTCATTCTATTTGAAATTCAAAGGGCTAGTACCCTTTTCTAATAGTCAAAAGTGGTTGGAGGGCAACTAGCCCCCCCCCCCACGCCCATCATTCCCCCAAACACATCCAATCGAAATTTTGAGATAGCCATTTTGTTCAGCGTACTTGATTTCCAGATAGAAAATATGTTTTCGAGGAGGACACTCCCCCACAACCCTCAGGGCAAGGGTTTTGTGTTATGCCCTGGGGGCATCACAACCCTCAGGGCAAGGGTTTTAAGTTATACCCTGGGGGCATATAAGGTTTTTATTGAAGGCGTTGTCGTAGAAACTTCAAAACAGGCTCATTCGATTGGAAATTCAAAGGGCTAGAACCCTTTTTAATAGTCGAAAGTGAATGGAGGGCAACTAGCCCTCCCCCCACGCCCATCATTCCCCCAAACATATCCAATTAAAATTTTTAGATAGCCATTTCGTTCAGCGTAGTTGATTTCCAGATAGAAAATATGTTTTTGAGGAGGACATTCCCCCACAACCCTCAGGGCAAGGGTTTTGTGTTATGCCCTGGGGGCATATGAGGTTTTTTATAGAAGGCGTTGTCGTAGAAACTTCAAAACAGGCTCATTCGATTGGAAATTCAAAGGGCTATTACCCTTTTTAATAGTCGAAAGTGATTTGAGTGCAACTAGCCCCCCCCCTCACGCCCTTCATTCCCCAAACACATCCAATTAAAATTTTGAGATAGCCATTTTGTTCAGCGTATTTGATTTCCAGATAGAAAATATGTTTTTGAGGAGGACACTCCCCCACATCCCTCAGGGCAAGGGTTTTAAGTTATGCCCTGGGGGTATATAAGGTTTTTATTTAAATCTTTGTCGTAGAAACTTGAAAAAAGGCTCATTCAATTTGAAATTCAAAGGACTAGTACCCTTTTTAATAGTCAAAAGTGATTTGAGTGCAACTAACCCCCCTCTCTCCCTCACCTTTTCCCAAAACACATCCAATCAAAATTTTTAGATAGCCATTTTATTCAACGTAGTTAAAAGTTTTGGAAATTAGGTATTTAAGGATGACAACCCCTCCCCCCACAGCCCTCAGGGCAGGGGTTGTAAGTTATGCCCTGGGGGCATATAAAGTTTTTATGGAAAGCGTTGTCGTAGAAACTTCAAAAGGGCTCGTTTAATTGGAAATTGAAAGGGCTAGTGCCTTTTTTAGTAGTTGAAAGTGATTGGATTGCGACTAACGCCCCTCTCACGCATACCATTTTCCCAAACACATCCAATCAAAATTTTGAGATATCCATTTTGTTCAACGTAGTTGAAAGTTCTGGAAATTAGGTCTTTTAGGATGATAAACCCCTCAGAGCCCTCAGTGCAAGGGTTGTAAGTAATGCCCTGGGGCATATAAGGTTTATATAGAAAGTTGTTGTATATGATTTATAGAATAGATTTTAGTCTTCCTCAAATCCAATTTTTATATGTTTAAAAACTAAATGTTGACTTAAGATTAAATTAAAATATACTGTGATTATGCTAATTCCCAATAAGGCATCTCAGCAGTATCCTAAGAAAGACTGAGGGTATTATGTTCAAACGTTCGGGGCTACTTCTGTTCTTAAAATTTAACCAAATCCAAATAGCGTAAGTGTATCCAAGCTATCAAAGAAAGTAAACAGATTTTTTTGCGAATGGTATCAAGTTTTCAATTACAGGTCAACTAGAGGATTATGAAACTAAATTAAACAGTACTTTTTTTGTCCAGATTTTTAAAAGGGTGTATGCTGTTAAAAATTAATGAAAATTTTTCACCGGCATACAAATAGCAGGCCAAACTATAAAGTCTTAATAAACGAAAAGATTTAAAGTATTATTTTCTTTTTCCCTGAAAAGACTATGTCTTTTCATAAACTATGTAAAAGACTATGTAATTTCTGTTCGTATAAAATGAACAGAATTAATTAAAAAAACTTTTTCCACAAAATAAGTTTTTCAAAGAAAAGTAAAGAACTCCATTAAACAAAAAATTAGCAAAACTAAAATCAAATAATCTACCAAGCGTGAAACTACCACAAATAAGCATTGATAAATAAATGAAGCTCAAAACGAACATAAATTACAATAATTAACCGAGCCAAACTCAAAACGAGCAGAAATTAACATAAGTTGGGTGCAAAATTTCTATGCCTTCCCAAGGCCAGAACAAAGTTTGCACTTTACTGAAAAAATACAAATGAAAGTGCATTGTCAGTTTAATATGCATATACTGATATTTAGTAATCAAAATGTTAATATTATTTGATTTATTAAAGTTATAAAAGTAAAAACATTTATATTTTTTCAGTAAAGTGCAAATTTTGTTCTGGCCTTGGGAAGGCATAGGGGTTTTGCGCCCAACTTATGTTAATTTCTGCTCGTTTTGAGTTTGACTCGGTTAAATATTGTAATTTCTGTTCGTTTTGGGTTTCTTTAGTAGATTATAGTATTTAAATGGTAGGTCAGTGAGGGTAAATCTGGGAGACAAGTTTTCTAGTTTTTTTCCTGTTTCATGTGGAGTTCCTCAGGGTTCCGTCTTGGGACCCCTGTTGTATTTAGTGTATGTCAACTGTGTGCGGTTTTATATTCCTAGTGCGTCTATGCCATCTTTCGCCGACGATACAGCACTTGTTGTGGCAGTGAAGACTATTGAAGAATTTGTCGAGAAAGCAAACAGAGCTCTGCAAGGGATGAGTGAGCTTGTAGGGACTAGCCTATTTAGCATTAACGCGGCAAAGAGTAATTATATTCTGTTTAATTGGACTGGTGTATCCCCAAATCTTCCGAGTGAAATCGTAATAAATGGTTCTTTATTAAAGCAGGTTGAGGAAGTGCGGTACCTAGGACTCATTCTTGATCAGAACCTAAGCTGGAGAAGACACGCTGATGTGGTTGCGTGTAAGGTAGCGCTTGGTCTTGGGATTTTACGACGTTTTCAACATTTTTTTACCATCTCATATTTTAGTTCCTTTATATTACTCTTTGATTGCACCGTATATAAATTATGGATGTAGGATTAGGGCTAGTAATTTTACGTGCAATTTTAAACGATTTCAGATTCAGCAAAATAAAGCAGTGAGGTTAATTGGTAAGTATGAGACAAGAGTTTTAAGTACAAAGTCGATTTTTAGGAAAATTAGGATTTTGAATGTTGGTTAAATTAGAGATTTTCATATTGATAGTTTGGTGTTTCACAGTTTGAATGGTTTCGCCTCTAATGAATTTTCATATTTTTTTTTTTTTTTTAATTCATTTTATCACGGATATGCTACGAGAAATGCTGAAGACCTGGTAAGTGAGCCAAGGAGTACGGTTCGTTTTTGATATGTGGCAAAGCACACGGGTCCGGTGGTCTGGAATACCTTTCCAGACTCAATTTGGGAAGCGGAAAGTGTGCCGTAATTTGAAAACGGGTTTAGGAAGCATCTCTTTGCGGGCAGTTGGTGAGTGTGAGGCTGGATTACGAGAGAGGGCAGTTTAAATATTTTTGGTCTTTTTTCTGTTATTAATATATGTATATATTTTTAATTATTATTCAGTAATTATTATAATCTCTTTTTTATTGTTCCCTTTATTTGTGTTTGTTTCAGTGAGGATTTGGTTTTTTGACTTGACTTGACTTGACTTTTATTTTCAACTAATAATACATCATACTTAACTGGCACTTACAACACATTTTTTGAATAACATTATCAACAAACGTAGAAATGGTAAGAACGTATGACGTTTTATTAAGCCACTATTGTGACTTGAGCAGCGTCACACAATCTTTTACCATAAACCAAAACTCATTCACTCTTTCTACTCTTTTTAGTTGTATGATTTAGTAATTGTCTACTGGTTGCGTTTTTCAAGCATATTTGTGCTATGTTTGTAACAGATCTTCAAGCCGGCATGAATTATACTTAATAAAGATGTTGAATCCGAAAAAAAAATTTGCCGTCTCTTACTGACATAAGCTTAAGGAATGGGGGTGTTGAGTTTCAAAATACAACACAGACATAAAACAGTATATAACGCCTGTAAATGCGACCAAAAGTCTTTGAGTTACAGGGTTTTTTATAAGTCATCCTTCTGTTTCTTTCTGATGCTACCATAGACGTTTTCACGAGTTCACACCCATACAAAAATCACAGATAGGTGACTATGGTGCGTGTGACATTTAATATCCGAGATAAAGAATAGCAAATTATAGTAAATCGCAACAAAATTAAAAAATTAAAATACCATGATTGGATGATTTAAATTTCTTACTTGTCTAGAACTTGGAGTGTTAAAGGCGAGAGGGGGCTACAAATTTAAAAGTAGCTTCACTGCATGGTAAAAAAACAGTTTTTAAAACATAAAAATCTTGATGTATCGATGGGGACACTGGCTATAAACTTCAATGGCTTGGTCACGTCCTCCGGTCGTACATCATGTCCATATAATGAATTATTGTTTACTAAGTAACATTGACTGCTTAATTCTACACAATATTGTTTACTACAGTTTATAGGTTTACTTGAATTTTTTTAAAATTAATTGTTCACTAAATAAATGTTAACCGTTTATTCCACAATTGGATTACTGGGTCACTCTAATATTTGGACGTTGTATGTGTTTTAAAGTAGCGAATTTGATTGCCGAAATAATAAAGGCTCAAATTGATTACCAAAGTAATAATTCCTCATTTATTTCAATAATATTCAGTATTTTTGTAAATCTACCAATGGTCTTTTGCTGTTTTCCGAGGAATTTTGCTTTGCTCGCCAAAAAAATGTGTCAACACGTAAAACGCTAGTCTGTAATTATAATTTCTACTTGTTCATAAAATTCAATGTTTCTCTGGTAAACACATTTTTGTGTATTTTATTTCTCACTAAAATTTGTAAAAGCCTAGTAAACCACGTGTAAAAAAATAAAAGTGAAATACTTTCAAGTCTTGAATAAAAGTCTTGATTCTTGAGTCTTTTCACTAATTTCCCCCTTGACTCGCTGTGGAAGTTCCAACTTATTACTCTAAGCCATTCCTAAGATATTACTTATATACCCTTTTGACAACCTGCATGCACATAGTGTTTTGATTTAGTTGAAACTCTCCTAAATATGCCCTGAAAGTTTTCTATTTATCTTTCTATTGATTTGCTGCGAGAGACGTAAAAATTGACACAGAACAATTTTGAAACCATATCACATTGTAAAAACAAACTCGCTATAAAAAATGGAAAATATGAAGTAGAAAAACACAAATTAAACCAAGAAACCCAGACATGTGACGTCATGATAACAAGCGTGAGAGATAACGAGCTGTTGCCTGTAGCGACCGCAGTGAGTGTAGGAGGCAACAAAAAGCTGGCTCTTTTGCTAGAAATATTTGTTTTATTTCAAAATGTCTAGGTTATTAAGTGGCAATTAGTTATTGAGGAGGTGAAATTCAAATTTACTTTTACTCAACTATAGATTTAATATAATAAATAAAAATAAGGTGTCATTAGCTCCTGTTTCGTCATATCGTATCACTAAAAGTTCACCCCAGCCCTTTAACTAGTCTCAGACAGGCACGTTCTAAATTCGGGAGAGGGAAGAGGGGCCCGTCCCCCGCCGAAATCCTAATTTTCCTGGGCATTTCTTATTCAAATTGTCACAGATTTTTACTTAATACCTCCCCCCCAAGCAAAAAATGATCTGTTTACTTGCCTGTCACAAAAACGTCTATGAAAAAAACTTTAGTCTCAGACAAAGTCAGACTGGGCTTTTGCTCCTGCGTTTTTGGAAAAACTCAGGGTAAGCATCCGTGTTCAAGAAGAAAATTTTCTTTTTTTTACCGTGTTTACCGGGTCTTTATTTTTTTTGGGGGGGGGGGTATTATATGCTACGGAATAGATAAATTTGTAAAGAAATCATTTTTTTTGGAAACCTTTTTTTTTATTGTGTTGGCCCTGACCACTTAATATACCACTTACAAAGTGTTGGCCTTGACCAGTTGACCACTTATTTATTGTCTTGACCGCTTGACCGTATTCACTTGACCACTTGACCTTTTTTTTTATTGTGTTGGCCTTGACCACTTAATATACCACTTATAATGTGTTGGCCTTGACCACTTGACCATTTATAAAGTGTAAACAAAGGGCAATTGGGGGAATAAAGTCATTTACATTTCCAAACGACCTCCAGTTAGTGTAAAACCTTTTACAATTCCACTTGTAAGTACTCAAATTTGATTCATTAACAAAATGCATGGTCCAGTAGAATTAATATGGACATGACTAGTGTCAGCGTTACTTTGAGTGTTCACGACAGGTAATCGCGTTGACAAACAGAATTTCCATTTCTAACAAGAAGAGAAAACATATTTGTAAAGAAGAAAAAACAAGAATACTTCCAGCCAGTGAAAAAAAAAACAATGCAAATTTTTTTGAGACCTCTGCTCAACCGTCCTAAGTACAGAAATCAAAAAATAAAAACCAGCCACTAAAATAAATAGAACAAACCGTAAAAAACAACCAATACAATAAAAGAATACCTTCTCCATGCTATATGCTCCATGTTACTGAATAAAAAATCTGACATTGAATGACGTTTATGACCATTCAATATGCTATATCTGTGCCGCAATTAATCCATTTATAAACTTAATCCATATAAATCTATATAAAAACTTAGCAGGTTTTTAGTTTTGAAATATGGTACGGTTTATAGGGAATGAAGAAACATGTTTTTTATTCTTCCTATGGGAAACTTTTTTGATTGCTTTTGCCTTTTCCCACTTTATATAAAGTACAGGAAAAGACGCGAAAGTTAGCCGAAACCATGATAGGAGGCATCAGATTGTTTACATTTCTAAGTAAAAAAAACTCGGTGTACAACCCTTTTCAAATGCTTCAAAACTGCCACTCTTTATTTTACGTATTCAAATTTTTAAAATAATATTAAAAATTAAAAATTACAATTATTTTCCAAAATTAAAAAAATTTCAAATGCTTTAAAATTACAACGCTTAATTTTACGTATTCAAATTTAGAATTATTTTTTTTTTTCAAAATTAAGAAAAAATTCAAATGCTTTAAATTACTACTCTTAATTTTACGTATTCAAATTAAAAAAAAATATTCAAAATTTAAAATTTAAGAAATTTTCTCAAAATTAAAAAAAAAATTTGAAATGCTTTAAAATTACCACTCTTAATTTTACGTATTCAAATTAAAAAAAATATATAAGTTAAAAGGTTTGGAAAATCCTCTGGACCAAATAATCAGTTTTCAAAACTGTGCGAAATGAATCAAAATGAGTGACTGGGGAAAAGAAAGAAAAAAATCTGT
Organism: Artemia sinica; assembly: GCA_027921565.1. NCBI lineage: Eukaryota > Metazoa > Arthropoda > Branchiopoda > Anostraca > Artemiidae > Artemia > Artemia sinica. The sequence continues at coordinate 48,969,851 of CM051273.1, read as the reverse complement.
CTTGAGGCAAAAACACAAAGTTCCACATTTTTGTAGATAAGATGTTGAAACCTCTACAGTAGGGTTCCCTGATATGCTGAAACTGATAGCGTGTCTATTATTAAAATCACTTGAATTTTTGGGGTGTTTTCTCCCTTCTTAGAAAATCAGGCAAATATTCTAAGGTTCAGCTTTTGATTGGTAGCATTATACCTTATGACTTTTATATGTTTTGAATCAGCATAAAAGTCCAACTCTTTTGGTGGATCTATTGTTATGAAAATACTATATATTAGAGTTTCAGTTACTATTGGGCCGACTCCCCTCTTACTTAAGTTGGTTACCACGAACAGCTTGATGAAGAACAGCGGCCTGGCGAGGGAAAGGGGACATGATTAGCCAATCTGTTCTCCTGGCCAAAACTTCTGTATTTTCTAAATCAGATTGCACTCAAAATGGTGAGACTGAAAACAGGGTAAGGCCTGAGCATTAGGTCAAACAGATATTGCAATGACTATCTGCAAGCTTAAAACAAGGTGCAGCACATGGTAATCGAAGTTTAGAGCCCTTTCACTTAAGCCCTTTCCCTTTCACTTAAGCCAATAATTTTTGGGTGGTGATTAAAATAGCTTAAGTCTATCTCAATTTTGTATATCTAACAAAAGAAAGGACAAATTCAAGCCGAAAAGGTTATTTTTACACGGAGAGTGACAGAACAAACGAGAGGAAGTGTCGAATATTCAGAAAGACTGAATTTAAATTGGCTAAAACCTGGCTAAAACCTGACAGAACAAACGAGAGGTAGTGTTGAATATTCAGAAATACTGAATTTAAATTGGCTAAAACCTGACAGAACAAGCGAGAGGAAGTGTTGAATATTCAGAAATACTGAATTTAAATTGGCTAAAACCGGGCTAAAACCTGACAGAACAAACGAGAGGAAGTGTTGAATATTCAGAAATACGGAATTTAAAATGGCTTGTCGCTGACACTGAATATAATAGGGCCGTTTTTTCACTCATCAGTGTGCTAAGATCTTAAATCTTTTGTCAGAAAACGCTTAAAAGTGAAATATTTGAACTAAGATCTTACATCTTTGGTCGTTTTTATGCAAATGTCTTTCATCATTCTGCTCTGATCAGCGGTCTGAGAACAATGATGAGTATATCATCAAAGTTCTCTCATCATTGTTCTATACGGTAGAGAAATGGCATTCTTCACACTTGTTGCTAACATCAGTGAGCTGTAAGATCTTAGAACACAATAATCACAATCACAAATCTTAGAACACAATGAGTTAGAAAACAATAATCTTTGCAGAAAGATGCAAGATCTTAGATGTAAGATCTTAGTGCTAAAAAACGGGCCTAATGAGATATTCAAAATATAACACTGTTAGTTTTGTACCTCAATTGTCTTCAGAGAAATCTCCCCATTTAAATATTTTTGTTAAATAAGATTTAATCAATTAAGATTAAATCAACTAAGAGCAATGTCATCTTGAATCTATTTACGTGATTGTGACGGGAACCTTCAGGTCTGACCCCCTCCAGATATTGTATATCAAGTTTCTATTTGGTTCTTCAATTTCCTGTCTTAGCCTGCATTTTCAAGTAGAGCATTGTACGACTTTAAATACGAGTTTTCAACGAGTTTGAATACTTGTGAAATTCTTAAAAAAAATATACATACCTTCCATTCTACTTGTAACTCTTTTGATATAATCAGAAAGCGGCTTAAATCTGGTTATATACCCTGGTATAAACTTCCAAGAAGCGTTAAGATAATGAAATTTGTTTTATCAAAAAATGGATTTTAGTATATTTGGGTACTTGCAAAAGCACGTAGATATAGAATTTTTTTTTCAAATGAGCCCTTAAACAGCTCTCTGTGATATTCCAGTGCCCTGTGATATTCTGTGATATTCTGTGATAGCAGCGGAGAAGAATAAAAAAGAGGACATATAAGTGCTACCGGTGCAAAAAAACAAACAAACAAACGATTCTTTGTTGTTCAAGCCAGGGAACCGTAAGTTTCCTGAATAGACTTTTCGGCCATGGCGATTCCAATAGCGTACTTTTTGTTTCGACCTTATGCCATTTTTTAGGGTCATTTTTTTCGAAAATCCCATACGCTGGTTTTCAAAATAGCATTTTACAGTTAAGACTAATCAAGATAATAGTTACCATTCCCAATCTGCTAGAAATTGCATTTAGCGCTTTATTTATTTTTAATTACTATGGTCCGTGGCTCATCTTTAACTTGGTTGCTCCTACCGCTGCAACCAATATGTAGTGAAATTATAGTAATTAAAATAAAAAAAACTATGCGGTACTTATATGTAAGAATTATTGCTTAACTTAGACCAGAACCAAGTTCAAAGAGGTTCTTTAGAATTATAGTTATGACATATTGATACGCAGGGAAAGAAAAGAGTAACTATTCCTTAAAAACACATAAAAATATAAAAGAAGTTGAGGGAACCGCCAAATAAAAACGAAAACTTCTGCCTTGAAATCTGAATGCAATATATCAAAGGAATATACGAGAATACTTGAACCTCTTCTGATTACATATCAATCGAAAAATAATGAGCAACCAAGGTTCAAGTCCTATTCGGTTACATCTTTATTCTTAAAACTCTTCAAAAGTCACGTGTAATATATTATCTTCTCAAAAGATAAAATAGAATTTTTGACAAAAACTATTTCGTAAAAAATTGTGTTTTATTTCAGTATTAACTTTTTTTAATTACAAAAATAGTGTAGATATAAAAATTATATTTCGAATCAGAACCTAAACCTCTCTTTTTGATGTTTCAGTGCCCCACTAGCGGCGACAAAAAAAAAGAGAAGAGAGATAAAAGGAATATATAACAGCTTCCCAAGCTAAAAAGTGATTTTCTTTCGGTCAAGAAGGGGGACTGTAATTCTTCTATATAGGGTTTTCAGCTATGGTGATTCTAAAGCTGCAAATTTCATTTCGATTCGACGCCATTTTTGAAAGGTTTCAAGCTATTTTTCGAGATTCCGCAAAATTTATTTTCGTGATAAGCAATTTACTAAGATCGGTCAAAATAATTGTTGCCATTGCTTAATCGGCTTTGAACGTTGATTCTTGCTCATTTGAAAGTTTCTTTCAAGACTAATTTTTACATTTTCGGTTACTATGGTCTAGAGTTTGCTTTCTAAAGCAGCAAACAGGATTAGAAGATATTTAACGAAGCTTGTATACACAATTTTTTTTCAGGATTGGAGGGTATTTCACAAGGCCCATACTCTTCAAAAAGAGTATATCAAGATGCATCATAAACTACTCGACATTGCAAACTAGCATGGAAAATCTCAGACACAAAGGAAAATTTGATATTCAGAACTAGGAGAGGGACAGACTTGTTTTCCTAAAATCATTGTGTTCTTTATTGAATTTCAATATTTTTCTATGTAAATAATAGAAAAGTAAATATCGTATCAAAAATACATAAAAATAACCTTAGTAAAACTTTGAGCAAAGCCAGAACAAGACTGAAAACGCGTTTTCAGTTACAAGTTTCTATAAATTTAATCTAGTTCAGAGTCTTAAGAGGTCGGGTGCATTAATATAGACCATTTAAAGTCACCCACATGAATGTATCGAAACTAAGATGTGAGAGGCGTTGGAGCATATTTAAAATGTTTTATGTATCAAATTGAAACGTTGGAGCATATTTAAAGAGGCGTTGGAGCATAGAGGCGTTGGAGCATATTTAAAATGTTTTATGTATCAAATTGGATCAGCAACATAAAATCACAATAAAAACAAACATCTAAAATCACAATTACACCGGGGACTTGCCACTCCCTGAGCTGGAAGAGCTTGACTGACTAGAAGAACGAACACTTTTGGCAGCTTTCGAATACAAATCTAAAACCTCTTTACGTATTGCACTTAAGTGAGGTGATAAACTGGGAACTTTTTTCACAGGTAAATTTTTCAGCACCGGTATTAAAGGCGAGTCATAGGCATCACTACTCGCTCCATTTGAGGTATCTATATACTTTATTTGCCCATCAGCCTCAAGAGGCTCTTCAAACTCACTGTCACTGAGTTCATTCATTGTGAGGAGCTTCTGATTACATGGATTTCGGATTGCTTTTGACTGATCTGAATATGATCGCTTATGTTTGTATGAGCGGAGGCTGGATACCTCTGAAGCTGATTCAGGAGAAGCACAAGGAGCAAACGACCACTCTTTAAACATGAATGCTTTTGGTGGGAAAATGGAACAGGCTTCAGTGTTGGCTTGCCGGATTTTTATTTCTTCAACAATCTCTTCTTCGAGACAGCTTAAATATTCAATCCCAATCCCGTACGGCAAGTTATTAGCGGTCAATGTTCTGGAGTGGCTGCTTTTTGAGCTGGCGCTCGACAAAGTGGCTGCATAGGCATATGGATCAAGGGATGTAAAACTAGTTTCTCTGTAGACTAATCTGGGTGGAGTCATGATCAATGGAGAGCTTAGAAGATGCTTAGTTTCAAGGTCACGGATCAATGGGCTAATATGACTCATGGTTCTGTGAGGCTTAGCTGGTCCCATATCTTTTAAAACCTGCAAAAAATGGAAAATCATCACAAAGATCACAACGAGAGAAAAGTATATACTAGGAGATATGTATACGTGAATACAGCGTGAAAGAACGGTAAATACAGAACGGCTACTGTAACCGCACTTGAGTTAAGCCGGCTCAAAAGTGGTATTTTCGCTACACCACTGAAATCAGTAAATTTATTTAACTTCCTATAAGTATCAGTTTCTTATTATATCTATTATTAGTTAACAATTACATTTTTACTGTTTAGCTTATTACTGATTACTCGTATCACATCATTGTTCTATTATTATATTTTCTTTTATATATTTGTTTGAACAAAAGTGTTAAGTATGTGAACTGTCATTACTATAGCGAGAGTTTTATTGATGTTTATTGACGTCTAACTTTTTCTAATCCTAAGAATAAAACACTAAGACTGAGTGCAAAGATTTTAATCTGCCATCAGGGGTTGATTATTCTATATCAACATGCTAAGAAAGAAATGTCCCTTTTTTGTCTTCCTATATTGTAAATTGATTGATGATAATGGAAGAGCACAGCATAAATACACACACATGGTAGCATTTTTTTTTTTTTTTAATCACTTCCACTGAAGAGTTTTCCTCTCAGAGGAATGACAGAGATACTGGGCAAGAACTAGGGCAACAAACTATAAGCTACGAGTAGCCCAGGTCATTAGAAACGAAAACTCAAGAAAGCAGTAATTTGCATAAAGTATATAAACCCCAATAAATTTCTTTACGATAATTCCAAACATTCAAAATTCACTAATTCTAAATTTATCATTCAGAAGTTATTAGCATAATAACGGTATTTTACAAATTTAAAACAAAGGAGGATATAACTTATTTGAAGTTCTACCTTGATGAAAATTGTATCTTATATATCAAAATCTCTTAGAGCACTGGAACAGGGGTTTCAAAGTACTATCTACAAAAGTGTAAAAAATTTTTCCAGAGACGGGTGGTCACAAATGTATTTATTTGTTATATTTTTTTTTTCAAAAGATAGTCAGCAGTGATCGTAGACTATTGGGGAGAGGATGTTTCATACGAAACAAATTACAAATTCTAGAGACGTTTTGAAGAAGTGAAAGAACCGGTCAATTTTGCGCTAAAGAACAAAAATGTTGGCCCAAATGGGGCCAAAACGTTATCTAGCGAAACTTTTGGGATAGCTATTGATTTGGGACTACTAACAGGGTGCTTAAATAGCCTTCCACATTTAGATGTAACTGTGGGGTATTCATCCATAAATTTATATCGAGTCCATAAAAACGAATTGTTATTATAGTCTGTTTACCCAGTAAAACTTACGGTTATATACTGTTGCATAGTTTTGCGCCAGCTTCTAAGGGCGCAAAACTAAATGAATTTTTTGCATTGGGAAGGGGGTGGGTACTTATAGTATCTAAATGTATATTTTTCGGCCTAGGTTTCAAATTTTCCATTAGAGACTCTTCATACAAATTCAGAGGGGAGGGGGATTTGATCCCTTATCTCGTTTCATTTAAAAATTATATGAGAAGTAAGGGTATTGTTCTATTAGCTGGAAGACACATGAGAAGTGAAGTTTGGTTAATGCTAATGAATAAAACAAAATATGATGAAAATTTAATGGTTTAGAAACACATTTCGACTATATATTTGCACATTAGGGGAGTGGGGGTAAAGCATAGCGTATATTAAATACGTAATCTAATCTAGGTACCTCCCCCCCCCTAAACCCCAAAAAAACTAAAGTTTAAATATTGTAAACGGATAGATAAACCATTGTATGCAATGCTCAGCATGAATTCTCCGTTGAAAGAACCTGTTTGACTAGTTTCTTTTATCATCTTCACTATATGAAATGTCACGTCTCTTCCAGCTAATAGAACAGCACCGAAATATGTGTCAAATATAAGTGGTAAGTCGGTGACAGATCCGTCTCATTGTGGAATCATTTTTTTTAATGAAAAGTAAATTTTAAAGCTCTTTGATAAAATGGTTGAACGTCAGCATAATGAGCAGGGTTGACAGAGACTACAGCCTCCCTTGTATTTCAGAAAGATATAATTTACTTCGAAAAACAAATACACCAATATGAGTTTTTTTTTTCAAAACACTGTCATGCTAAAGTTGACAGAAATTATACAGATCGGCCCTTTGCTGCGGCCTGACCTTTTTTGCTTCTTAGGAAAGGCTCAACTTTTAAAGGTATTAATAATAGAATACTAATCGCTCATTTTATGCCTAAAAAGTTCAGGGTATCAGTTATAGTAGTACATGCCCCTGGAGAACCGGCTGACGGATATACTAGTGACTCAGATGAATTTTACTTACAGTTACAGGAGAAAATAGAGAGGGTCCCATGTAGAAATATGGTGTTTTTACTAAAAGATTTAAGCGCCCAGGTCGGTAGAAATAGGGATAGATGGTATCCTAGCCTAGGTAAATTTGGTGTAGGAAAAGAAAACAGTAATGGCTACAGACTGCTGGAATTTTGTAGGCATAAACAATCTAGTTATAACCAATACGGTGTTTGGTCATAAAATGACCCATAAGTTAACATGGTATTCACGTGATGGTAAGATATTAAACCTTATTGATTATGTTATTGTAAACCGAAGACTGGCAGGATCAATACAGGATACTTGGGTATATAGGAGTGCTGTCATTAATGTTAAAAGTAAAGATCACCATCTAGTATCTAGGGTTAATTTAAAGCTGAAATTTTGGAAGGGTAACTACCTCCCAGGAAGTTATGATGTTGGTAGACTCCAGGATGAGAATTTAAGAGAAACTTTCCAGGAACAGTTGAATACTAAATTGGAGAGTTGAAAATGTGACAATGTGGAAAATGACGCTGTGTAGAGCTCAAGAAGAAACCGGTTTCTTTGTTAGGTTCTTTCAGCTTAGCGTGAGACAAGACGAAGACAAGTGACAGAATATATGGGAAATATATAATTTGGGTTATATATTTGCACATAAGGTGGGGGGGGGGTAAAGTATTTGGACAGTTTGAAGTCAGAAAACAATTCTTACTTCATAATATGCAGAATAGTTATACCTAAAACATTTTGCATACGGACCCGCCATACTTACCCCCCCCCCCCTAATGTGCAATTCTATAGCTCAAATTTGTTTCTAAAGTAAAGAAGAAACTAACGAAACAACCGGTTTGTCCTCGAGTTTTATACACAGCTTAAACTTGAGTGAGTGGCGGATAATACATAAGTACCAAAATTTCTTCCGTCTACGAAAATTGAAAAAAACAAAACTCAAACAAAATTCTTAAATTAGGAAATCGTTATTTTCCACGGGGGGGGGGTACTTTCAGCGGGGTATTTACCAGGGGGATATTTTCCACGGGGATTTATTTTTCACGGAGGGTATTTTCCCGAGAGGGGGGGTCCGAGTGGGTATTTTCCAGGGGGTGGTAATCACCGGGGGGACCAATGCCGGCCACCGGATAAAATTATCGAGGATCTGAAAAAGTGGTGCACTCACAAAATAATTATGGGGGGACAGACCGAGAGTCCCTGGCCCAACCAACGGAAAACTTTAAAAACTCCTTAAGAAAAACGGTATTTTAGCTGTGCTTGGGTATTATTTTTTTCTTGAGGGGGGGGATACAGTTCCTTTAGCCCCCCCCCCTGTTGGTGCGCACCTGATCTGGAAGACGCAGATGGGAGGGAGTAGTCAATCCGGACTTGTCCCAGTTGAAGATAGGAACGGGGCCACGATTAGAGATAAGGAAAGAGTTAAAGAGAGATGTGCAGACACTTTGAGAATGTGCTGAACCGAGATAGTATTGCAGGGAAAGATATACAGGAAAATGAAAAAGTCTGTGATACCTTGGATGTTAAGGAAGATTTATTTTGCGACGAAGAGTTAGCGACAGTACTAATAGGATTAAAAAATAGTAAGGCTCCAGGTGCTGATAGTTGTGGTAAATGAGTTTCTTAAATATGGCGGCTCTGAGGTTAGAAATAAGTTACTGAAGATTATGAATATGATTTTTGAAAAAGAGGAAATACCTAGCGATTTTAGGAAATCCTTAATTAAACCACTGTATAAGAAAGGTGATGAGAGTGAGTGTGGTAATTATCGAGGCATTAGTCTGGTCTCTGTAGGTACCAAATTAGTTAGTAATATGATACTGTTTAGACTGAGAGATGCTACAAAGTAGACAAAGTTGTAAGAGAAGAACAGTGCGGTTCTAGAAAAGGTAGAGGATGTGTCGACCGAATTCTCACTCTTAGGTTAATAATTGAGAAGTGCCTGAGCTATCAAACACCTTTGGTCCTCAGTTTTATAGATTATGAGCAAGCGTTCGATTCTGTTGATATAAGAGCTTTAGCGAAGGTCTTATCCTTGTATGATATGCTAGATAAAGTGATTAGTGCTTTGTACGAAAATAACACTCCAATCCAATGAGCCCTTTTTGAGTTTCTACGACAACGCTTTCTATAAACATCTTATATATCCCTAGGGCATAAATTACAACCGTTACCCTAGGGGCTGTTAGGGTGGTTGTCATCCTCTAAGACCTAATTTTCAGAACTTTCAACTATGTTAAACAAAATGGCTATCTCAAAATTTTGTTGGATGTGTTTGGGGAAATGGTGGGCGTGAGAGGGGCGTTAGTCGCTTTCAATTTCCAATCAAATGAGCCCTTTTGAAGTTTTTACGACAACGCTTTCAATAAAAATCTTATATGCCCACAGGGCATAACTTACAACCCTTGCCCTGAGGGCTGGGGGGGGTCATCCTCAAAGACATAATTTCCATAACTTTCTACTACGTTGAACAAAATGACTCTCTGAAAATTTTTATTGGATGTTTTTGGGGGAATGGTGGGCGTGAGAGGGGGGTTAGTTACCCTCCAATCACTTTAGACTATTAAAAGAGCACTAGCCCTCTCAATTTCCAATTGAATGAGCCCCTTTTGAAGTTTTTGTGACAACTCTATCTATAAAAACCATTTATGCCCTCAGGGTATAATTTACAACATTTGCCCTGTGGGCTCTGGGGGGTTTGTCATCCTTAAATACATAATTTCCAGAACTTTCAACTTCGTTGAACTAAATTGCTCTCTTTAAACTTTGATTGACTGTTTTTGGGGAAATGGTGATTGTGAGAGGGGGGTTAATTACTCTCCACTCATTTTCGACTATTAAAAAGGGCAATTTTAATTTCCAATCAAATGCACCCTTTTTTAAATTTCTACAACAACTTTCTATATTAACCTTATATGCCCCCAGGGCATAGCTTACAACCCTTGTATTGAGGGCTCTGAGGGGGTTATCATTCTAAAAGACCTAATTTCCAGAACTTTCAACTACGTTGAAAAAATAGATATCTCAAAATTTTGATCGGATGTGTTTGGAAAAATGTTGGGCGTGAGAGGGGCGTTAGTCACTCTCCAATCATTTTCAACTATTAAAAAGGCACTAGCCCTTTCAATTTCCAATTGAATGAGCCATTTTGAAGTTTTTACGACAACGCTTTCAATAAAAAACCTTATATGCCCCCAGGGCATAACTTACAACCCTTGCCCTGAGGGCTTTGGGGGGGGGTTCATCCTTAAGGAACTAATTTCCAAAGCTTTCAACTAAGTTGAATAAAATGGTCATCTGACAATTTTGATTGGATGTGTTTGGGGAAAAGGTGGGCGTAAGAGGGGGATTAGTTACCCTAAAATCACCTTCGACTATTAAAAAAGGCACTAGCCCTTGAATTTCCAATCGAATGAGCCCTTTTTCAAGTTTCTACGACAAAGATTTCAATAAAAACTTTATATGCCCCCAGGACATAACTTATAACCCTTGCCGTTAAGACTGTGGGGAGAGTGTCCTGCTCAAAGGTATAATTTCCCGAACTTTAAATTGCGTGGAACAAAATGGCTACATAAAAAATTTGATTAGATGTGTTTGGGGAAATGATGGGCGTGAAAGGGGTGTTAGTTGCCTTCCAATCACTTAGACTATTAAAAAAGGAACTAGCCATTTCAATTTCTAATCGAATGAGCCCTTTTTGAAGTTTCTACGACAACGCGTTCTATAAAAACCTTATATGCCCCCAGGGCACAACTTACAACCCTTGCCCTGAGGGCTGTGGGGGGGTTGTCATCCTCAAAGACCTAATTTCCAGAACTTAAAACTACGTTGAATAAAATGGCTATCTCAAAATTTTGATTGGATGTGTTTCGGGAAATGGTGGGCATGGAAGGGGTGTTATTGGCCTTCCATTCCCTTTCGACTATTAAAAAGGGCACAAGCCACTCCAATTTTCAATTTAATGAGCCTTTTTCGAAGTTTCTACGATAACTTCTTCGATACTAAGTGCCCTGCTCTAAAGAAAAAATAAAAAATAAGACGTTGGGCCAACATCGTTCTTATATGCCCCCAGGGCCATAACTTAAAACCCTTGCCCTGAAAGTTGTGGGGGAGTGTCCTCCTCAAAAATATAGCTTCTATCTGGAAATTAACTACGCTGAACAAAATGGCTATCTCAAAATTTGTATTGGATGTGTTTGCGAGAATGCTGGGCGTGGAGGGGGCGGGGGCTAGTTTCCCTCCAATCACTTTCGACTATTAAAAAGGGCACTATCCACTCCAATTTCCAATCGAATGAGCCCTTTTCGATATTTCTAAGACAACTCCTTCGATACGAAATGCCCTGGTCTAAGACGACGCAAAAAATAAATAATACATTGTGCCAACATAGTTCTTTACTTAGGCAGCGCTATTGCGCTGCCTATGATTTCTGATCGTTGTTTAAATAATGCTGGGAAATCCAGTGCCCCGTTCGTAGAAATATCTCTTCCCCCAAGGAAACATCCTCCATGGAAAGATCCTCCCCTTTAACCCCCTTCTGCAATCCCCCCCACCAGAAAAAATTCACTCCTGAAATCGTCTGTATACTTTGCATTAACCAGTACTCTATGTAAACAATGGGCAAGGTTCATAGCTTGCAGCCCTTCCCCCGGGAACTGTGGGGCATTAAGTTATCCTCAAAGACTTATTTATTTGATTTTTCGACTATGCTGAACAAAATGGCTACCTGAAAATTTTGATTTGGGTGACTTCGGGAGACAAATGAGCGTAGAGGGGGCCAAGTTGCCCTCCAATTTTTTTGGTCACTTAAAAACGGCACTAGAACTTTGAATTTCCGTTCGAATGAGCCCTGTCACGATATTCTAGGACTATTGGATCGGTACGACCACCCCTGGGGGAAAAAACAAATAAACACGCATCCGTAATCTTTCTTCTGGCAAAAAATAAAAAATTCCACGTTTTTGCAGATAGGACCTTGAAACTTCTATAGTAGGGTTCTCTGATACGCTGAATCTGATGATGTGATTTTCATTAAAGTTCTATGACTTTTATGGGTTGTTTCTCCTTTTTTTCGAAAATAAGGCAAATTTTCTAAGGCGCTTAACTTTTGATGAATAGCCTATAATTAAACTTGATTAAACTTATATATTTGAAATCAGCATAAAAATCTGATTCTTTTGATGTATCTATTGGTATTAAAAATCCGTTTTTTAGAGTTTCAGTTACTATTGAGCCGGGTCGCTCCTTACTTACAGTTCGTTACCACGAACTGTTTGATTTATTGTTCTTATATAAAACCCTGTCTGGCACCCTGGGTTGACCAAAGACCAATGTTCCAAAGTTGAAAGTATTAAAAAAAAGAGCAACAAAAATTATACTGGGGACGCCCTATTCTACATAAGGTTAAGGTTTGGCTAGACTGGAACTTACTACATTGAAATCACGGCGTCAAATGAATGCCTTACCATGAACTTTGGTCACAAGTGCCGTAGTTCTGACAATTATCGACGTTTTTTCCTCTCTTTAAAAAAAAATCCCCCAATCCTCCCAAATACAAGACTCAATGCTCGTAGAGCTCCAAATACCCGACTTGACTTGTGTCCCCAAATGTTGACCCTGGGCCAATAAATCGTATTTTATTCTTTTCATAGATAATTCTAATACACGTATATAAAACCATATCGTACATAGTAATCGATGTCATAGTAAATGTTGATCAGCCACAAGCTATCCAACAAAAAAACTCTAGTGGGAATCACGTACCAACATCACCTTAAGATCACGTACCAACAAACTTCAATTACGATTTCAATCGGCTGCAACCGCTAAAACCTAAGATTTGCATTTTCCGGTTAAAAAAAAAAAGAATGTAAAATAGGAATTTTATTTTTGATAGAAGAATTAGATGAAGATGCAAAATTTCGTAGCTAAGTATCTCGAGGTTCGTTTTCTTTCCATCTTTGCGACTCCGTTTTCTGCTGGATGTAGATACTAGTTTTCATAAGTCTAGTATGTCCAGACTAGATTTTAGCTGTGAAAAATGAGGACTTTTTTTTTATCTCAGATAGAACATAAAAATATCCGGGCTGCGCTACTAGACTGGCGAGTGAGAGGCCAAAGTCCCTCCTTAGCACAACATTTAATTTTTGGGTAGATACTTGTAGCAGGGGACAGCTAATTTTCCCTCTAAACAGCTAACCCAATTGCCTTCAAGTGTTAAATACGAAGCAGCATTAGCAGAAATTCTTGATCACTTAATTTTTACTTTATAGCCCTTTCCTTACTTTACTTTTACAGTTAATTCTCTTTTCTATTGCAGCACCTTAATTTGCAGCACAATATAGCCTCATAGCCATGTATATGTCACTCGGATATTTCAAAAGAAACATAACCAAACAGGAACAAATAAATTGGAATTTTTTTTCCTTGAAGGGACCCCATGGTTTAATCACCCAGGCACTAAATTCCTAACCTAGTGTTGCCTGCAACAATTCGTAAAATCTAAAATAGATTAATGGAACACACAATTTTTCTATCAGCAACTTCACTGTATGTAATTCAGATTAATACTTTCAAAGCACAAGTTTATATACATAGATTAAAGAACTGCTTAAACGTTTAAATAGGAATCAGATTTCCAGATTTCACACTCCCCTAAAAATAAAATGTCTTCCTGTGTGTGAATATTGGATATAGTGTTTGGATATAGTGTTTTTGAAATTGGATATAATGTTTTCGAGAAGTGTTTTCCCAGGAAAATTTACATTAAAAAGGTTCTGAATCGAAGCGTTTAGAAAAAACAAAAACACTTAATTTTCATGACCCCATTCTTCAGCTTTTCCGGAAAGTTCCTTTTGGTCATTCTTGGGAGGGGGATTAATTATAAGGGCAGAGCGAGGAAAACATACAAGCGAAACTATCCAAATTTTTACCTTAGATAAATTAATGAAATAGATTTTAAGAACAGAAGTGTAACTAATAGCCTGTTTCTTAAACTAAAACATCATTTATTCGTTAATCTTTTCCTTTAGATCCTTGATTCCCAGCGTGGGGCATAGACGCCACCGGTTGGGCATGACAATATTTTGATGGTTCATGGGCGGATCGTGCACCCTTTGGCTGACTATACTTCAGAGCCTTAACAATGAAAAACATTGTTCATGTGAATCACTTCACATTTAGATGCATTATAGAGCAAAAGAAACCCCCTGCAAAAATACCAATTTATGCCAAGAGGACAACCCCCTGCAAAAATACCAATTTATGCCAAGAGGACAACCCCTGCAAAAATACTAATTTATGCCAAGAGGACAACCCCCTGCGAAAATAAGAATTTATGCCAAGAGGACAACCCCCTGCAAAAATACCAATTTATGCCAAGAGGACAACCCCCTGCAAAAATACCAGTTTATGCCAAGAGGACAACCCCCTGCAAAAATACCAATTTATGCCAAGAGGACAACCCCCTGCAAAAATACCAATTTATGCCAAGAGGACAGCCCCCTGCAAAAATACCAATTTATGCCAAGAGGACAACCCCCTGCAAAAATACCAATTTATGCCAAGAGGACAACCCCCTGCAAAAATATCAATTTATGCCAAGAGGACAACCCCCTGCAAAAATACCAATTTAGTTGCATTTTAAGCTTATTTTAGGTAAATAAACATAAAATTTTAAATAAAAAATTTAAATACTACAAGGGGGCATCAGAAATTTATAAGCATCTAGGTAGGGTATTGCTCAAGATCGGTTGGGAATGGATAATGTCCATTGTTCACTAACCTGTTTGTTTCTTCTTTTTCTTTTGTAGTTGTTCTGCCCTTTTATGTTGCTGTTAATCTATTTTATTTTGTTCTGTAGTTGTTAATCCGGTCCGTTAATTTTTCTATTGTTTTGCACCATATTTGAATTCCATTGATTTTATTTTGGGTGGAGAATCAGAGAAAAGAAAAAGAAATATAAATAACCAAGAACCTTGAGCAACACATTATAACTTTACCATTTTTAGCTAATTAGTTGTGTACCTGCTTATTCCGTTCTTTGAAAACAGAAACCGTGACATTAGAATTCGAATTAAAACCAACTCTTCTTGAAGTAAGAAGGTGAAAACCTTGGTGAAGTACCTTGGTAAAGTGACAGTTGAATTAACAATGTGAAGTTACAAACCTTATTCATGTCTGAAAACGCCTATGTTATAATATTCTTGTTGTGGTTTTTTCGACATTGTGAATTTTTAAGGCCAATCTGGTCTAAGAACTTATTTATGTCTTACTGTAAGCTACAAATATGGAGGTTTGTGTTCTGTGGTTGCATTTTTGACCACATTTTCGACCCTTTATACTACCCACGCAAACAATACTTAGGTGTGTTACAAATCACCAAGATCCTAAATAAAGTTTTTGGCAACAGTGTGTTTTTTAATTATAGACCATTATTGAAGATTTTACATGTCTAACAATGTATAGTTTCGGCCTATATCAGGGGTATCAATTTTCAACCTCTACATGAATTTTGTATTCTTTTCTTCCTAAAATAGTCTCCATATTTTATAGGAAATACATTTTTCATAAGAAATTATGAAAATAAGAAAATTTTCATAATTTGTTGCTTTTTCATAAGAAATTAATTTGTTATCTGTCTCATTTGCTTTTAAGGAAGTATGGGGCAACGTTTTTTCAAAGTCCAAAAACACTATTTAGCAGCAAAACCTTGAATCTGCTTCTTTTTTGAGTAATGCTCAAATGGTTCAATAATGCTTAAGATTGGCATCACAAATTTGGTTGCAACAGACCTGTGAGGCCTCAGCCTCGACCCGGATTGTATGGGTCTGCCCCGCCATTAAATGGGGATCACTGTACATAGTTTTTGGACAAGGAAAACCTTGAATCTCGAATGTCTACAATACGTTTTGTTAAAGTATTCCTACTCTTCTGTGTAGTTTGAAAAATACAGTGACGACCCAGTCCCATGAGCACAAGAGGCAAGAAGGTAAGGAAGGTAAGCTAGAGGAAAAGAGATAAGCTCTGGCCCAGAATTATGAGCCAGACTCAAAATTAAAATTATTTAGCTCACTGGCAGGAGCACATAATTCTATTTCGGGGTTGGGTGTGGGGGGTTAAATTAAAAAAAACGGTAAAAAGGAGAAACACATAGAAAAGGAATGAAAATACAGGGAAAAAGTAATTTTTTTTATGTTTCAAGGTACAAGGGCACACTGACTTCCAGCTCAAGCTTAAGTGCATACCTAAGACACAGTCTATGTGAGTGAAACTTAGTGAGTGAAACTGGTCATAATCTTTAAAGATCATGTTTCATTTGAATCTTATAAACTGCTGAAGCTCAACTAAAGAGAAAAAAGGGAATTAATTTCCTATTATTCTGTGAAAAAAGTGGGCTTCAATTTCATAGGTTTAAATTGCCGAGGTATTTTTGTAAGCCAATCACATTATTTGAGATTAGCATATCAGAAAGGAGGACTTCTCAAGGACAAATAATCTCACATTTTAAAACCTGAAGGATTTCGAGGCCAGTAAATTGAACAAAAGTTGAGTTTTTCAGGATTAATGAAATTTAAAGTTGCTAGTTTTTTTTGCTTATTTTTCTTTAATCACAATATGTGCAACAAAATTTCATTCAAAGTAAATAATAATTAATAAGGGAAAATGTGTGACCCTGGGACGATTCCTTGAGAAGGAGGCAGAGTTGGGGAGGTCTTCGTAGAAGGAGCTTTGTCTGCATGCACGGGACAGGTTAAGCTGGCGATCTACTCTTGCTGCCCTATGTACCTCCCGGTGTAGAAGGGTCTATGTCAAAGTAACTGAGAAAATAAGTGAAAATATACTACACAAATAAAATAAATTAAATAAAGAAAAACAACAGAGTAAGTCACGCCTGTACCTTGCGTAAAACTTGCAAATTCTTGAATTTCACCATGACTTGAAATAGAAACATAAACATTAAAAGAAATTATGTTTAAGTTTGAAGATTGCAAGACAAAAACAAACTATATTCATAAATATTATTCTAATTATTTTTTAGTAGCACGAGCTTGTTTGTATCTGAAATTATTCTCTGGAGTTTTCCTCGACAGTATTTCATATTTTGATGCGCTATTTTCCTGTTTTTTTTCCATTTGGTTTAAAAAAAAAAGGTTTATTTAAGGCAGCCGAACCTGTACATTGGAAAAAGTTGCAAACGTTTGATTTCCCCTGTGAATTGAAATAAAAAGATAAAAACTTGAAAGAAATTCTGTGTAAATTTGAAGATTGTAAGACGAAAAAAAAAGTATATTCATAGGTCCTGTTCTAATTCTTATATAAATTAAAACTAGTAAAATAAAATTAAATCATACCTTATTTCTGACGCATGCTATTTACATCCACATGCTTCTCGTGTAACAAAGCAACCTACGGTGAACAGAAAGAAAAATAAAAGAAACTAAAAATGAAAAACGAAAAATGAAAACATGCAAAAGAAAAACAAACTTTTAACACGAAAAAAGCAACTACAGAGCTCTTCAAACAGTTCTACCGCTTGATGTATTATTCTTTTTTATTATACTTGAGGCTGTACCAAGAAATTTTGTTCGGGAAGAGGATTATTTTTCGGAGGAGGAGGGCTACAAAAAGTAACAAAAATAACTCTTTTTGGTTGACTTTAATATTGATCTGTGTTTTTAGGTAATATTCTTATTGAAGTGCATAACTAAGTTTTAAATCGGTTTTAAAAGCCAGTGGACTTAATTAATTTGGATTCTGAATGGCTCAATAGTGAACTCTACGAGTTCCAGCTATAAAAGAGTATTGGGAGTTTTATTACGTAATTCAAGTGCCAGATAGTGCCAAAATCAATTTGGATTAATTTTGGAGATCCATAATTAAGATCCATTTGCCATTCAATCAACAATAGTTACTTAATCTTCTGTTTTGGTTTACTTGTCAAATTATTGAAGCACACAATAATATAAAAACTGTAAAACAGGAAACACAGGTTTCATTCACCTTGCCTAAAAGAAATTGCCAAGGAGTCTGCAAGAGCAGGAAATTGCCAAGGAGGAAAGGCATAAAAAAACGTAGAATATGCTCTTTAGTTACGATTTCAGAAGAAAGTATTTTGGCCCAGTCCCCAGAGAATAAAAGTAAAAGTTCCTATATCACCTCCCCCTTATATCAAAGACGATCAGAAAATAAAAACAACTTTTTTTTATAAATAACAGTAAGTGTTTTAGTGCTTTGAATTTTTTTTTTTTATTCCAGTACAATGGTTCTTGTGTTTCAGCAGTTGTTTTTTGTAATTTTTTTCCGTTTTAAAATTTGAGTTTGCTGCTTACTTTCAGTTGAAAAACCTTTTTTTGCATTTAATCTCTGATCTTTTTTCAAATCAGGCCAGGCTGAACAGCCCCATAAACAACCTTTTTTCATATTTAATTGTATATATCAATAATTGTAAATCAATTGTAGCGCCATATTTTTTCAGTTTTTCTGTTTAAGAGTTAAAACCTTGAATAGCAATTAAATTTTTGGATTTTTTTTAATCTAGTAAAATTTTTGAGGATAATGGGACATTAAATTAATATCTTTGAAGCATCTACCCTTACCCGCCTGCACAACGTCTAATCAGCCTTCATAATGGCTGATGCGTTCTTACGCTACACATCCCTGTATATGAAAAATTAAATAAAAAAAACAAGTTTTTTTAACTGAAAGTAAGGAACGACGTTAAAACTTAAAACGAACAGAAATTATTCCTTATATGAAATATTGTCCCCTCCTCAACGCCTCACTCTTTACGCTAAAGTTTTTTATTGTTTAAAAAAATAGAGTTGTGAGAAAGTCAAACTTTAGCGTAAAGAGCGAAGCGTTGAGGAGGGGACAGCCCCTTTCATGTACGGGATAATTTCTGTTCGTTTTAAGTTTTAACGTCGTTCCTTACTTTCAGTTAAAAAAACTTGTTTTTTTTAGTTAATTTTTGAACGTTTTTGAATTAATGCAGGTTTTGATTTTGGCTCGCCGTACATGAATAATTAAAACGAAATTTGCATATTAATTTTACTTTTATTTGGTTAAATGGCTTTCTCGAAACTTGTTTAATTTTATTTACGAACGTTTTTATTAGTAATAAATATACGGAACTTACGAATTAACTTACGTAACCAACTTCTATATTCATATATTTTTAATACGTATATTAGGGGGTTCGCCCCCTAGTCATTACCTTGCTCTTTAAGCTAAATTTCGAATTTTGTTCCAATTCTTTAAAAATGACCCCTTAATCACAAAGGCCGTCAATTGGAATAAATTGCTCTTAAGAAAGTAATAAAAAATCTTTGGCTTAAAGAGCGAAGTATTGACTAGAGGGTGAACCCCATCATATGCGTAATATTTTCTGTTCATTTTAAGTTTTTATGTTGCTCCTTACTTTCAGTTGAAAAACTTGTTTTTTTTATTTAATTTCTGATCTTTTTTTAAATAATGCTGGAAAATCCGGCGCCCCCTTTATAGCAATGTCACTTCCCCCATGAAAACTTCCTTCATGGAAATATCCTCCCACATACCCCCGACCCACCCACCCCCACTACCAGAAAAAATCCCCCATGATAACGTCTGTATCCTGGCCAATAACCAATACTATATGTTAACTTTGGGTAAAATTCACAACTTTCAGCCCTCCCCCCAAGGGACTTTGGGGGATTAAGTCATCCTAAAAGACATAGTTATCATATTTTCGACCATGCTGAACAAAATGGCTATCTCAAAATTTTGATCTGGTGACTTTGGGAAAAAATGAGCGTGGGGGCCTAGTTGCCCTCCATTTTTATCACTTAAAAACGGAGCTAGAACTTTTAATTTCCGTTCGTTTGAGCTGTCTCTTGATATTCTAGGACCACTGGGTCTATACGATCACCCCTGGGGAAAAAAACAAATAAACAAGCATCCATGATCTTTCTTCTGGCAAAAAGCGCAAAATTCCACATTTTTGTAGATAGGAGCTTGAAACCTCTACAGTAGGGTTCTCTGATACACTGAATATGATGATGTGATTTTCATTAAGGTTCTATAACTTTAAGGGGGTCTTTCCCCTTTTTTAAAAAATAAGCCAAATTTTCTCAGGCACGTAACTTTTGACGGGTAAGACTAAACTTGATGAGACTTATATATTTGAAATCAGCATTAAAATTGAATTCTTTTGATGTGTCTATTGGTATCAAAATCCCGTTTTCTAAAGTTTTGGTTACCATTGAGCCGGGTCGCTCCTCACTTACACTTCGTTACCACAAACTGTTTGATTTTATGCAAGGTGAAACAAATTCACTCTTATCAAATACTTCTTGGTAACAAATTCTAGATAAGGAGTGACTCAGGCCGATAAGAAACAAAGCTCTAAAAGAAGGGATAATAGTTAAAAAATCAACAGAGTCGGCTTTTTATTTTGATTTTAAACATATGATTTTAAACCCCAATTCCCGAAAATCAAGCGATTTTAAGAAAATCAAACCATTCACCATATCAGAGAACCCCAGTATAGAATTTTCAAGCCCCTATCCACAAAAACTCAGAATTTTGCTTTTTTTTCCCCCAAAGGAAACATCATGGACATATGTTTACTTGTTGTTTTTTTTGTGGTTTTTTATTTTCAAAGGATGATCGTATTGAACCAGTGGTCGAAAAAGATCGAAAGACAGCTCATTCGAGCGGAAATAGAAAGCTCTAGTGTCCTTTTCGAGTGATAAAAAAAATTGTGCCACGTTGAAGTAACGGGTTCTGCCAATTCGTGCCACCAATCAACGGTTTTACCCTAAAGAAGATAAAGTTGTTATCGATTGAAAATTCTGAGATAGCCACTCAATTTAAAAATATCAAAAACCTTAAATTGACCTTCTTAGATGCAGAAGAAGTAATGGCGCATTCGATCCTGAAAAGCCACGTGGTCTATACAAGATAAACGGTTAATATGGACATTTATCTTAACGCTTGATTTAACTGATTTGATTCATTTAGTTTTTCATGAAACTGTGTTTAGTGATGCGTAATTGCACATCAGCTATTATGAAGGAGGAACGGTGGGTCATTTTGTGGGTAGGCGGGCAGATGCCTAAAAGAGTGCATTTCAATGCCCAAATTGTCCAACTCTCCATAGTCCTTCATACAAATATAGGGGGGGGTGTAGGATTTAGTCTTTCATCTCCCTTTAATTAGGCTAAGCCTTAATAAGGGTGCTGCGGGATAATACCCCCCTCCTTGTTGCAGGCAAATGTTTCTGATAATTATTTTAAGGCTTCAATTAACTAAACTGATTTGCTTCATATTTCATATATTATACATAGTGATGTGTAGGTTCGCGTCAATATTGTTACGGAGGGGCAGTAGGCCA
The DNA here is from genome assembly GCA_027921565.1 of Artemia sinica. Lineage (NCBI taxonomy): Eukaryota > Metazoa > Arthropoda > Branchiopoda > Anostraca > Artemiidae > Artemia > Artemia sinica. The sequence continues at coordinate 48,948,586 of CM051273.1, read as the reverse complement.
TTTTATAGCTGGGCAGCAGATACCTCAGAGCCCGCACTTTAATGTCTAAATATCCTAACTCTCATTGAGCGTTTAGATAAATATGGAATCAGTTTAGAGGAGAAGAGGTGGTAGAAGCTGATATGAAATCCCTCTTCATTTCTGGGAATGTTTTTGGTATATACTTTTACTATCAAGGCCGTACCCAGAAGATTATGTAGGCCGTACCCAAATAATATTACATGTATCTGCCTACCGGGCCTATACAAGATAATGGTAAATATAGATATTTATCTTAATGCTTGATTTAACTAAGTTAATTCACTTCGATTTTTCACGAAACTATGGTTAGTAATGAATATTATATAAATATCCATACTTATAATGTCCATGTTTATAAAATAATTTGCAACAATTATTATGAAGGAGGGGCGATCGGTTATTTTGCGGGTTGGAGGCAAATACCAAAGGACTACATTTTAATGCCCAAATTGTCTAACTCTCGATGATCCTTCGCATAAATATGGAAAAAGGTATAGGGGGGAGGGAGGTGGTAGGATTTAGTCTCTCACTTCCCTTCATTTAAATTAAGCCTGAATAAGGGTGCTGCGGGCTGATACCTTGCTTCTTGTTTCAGATAAATGTTTCAGATATTTATTTTAAAGAATCTCTTAGCTAATCTGATTTGCTTCATATTTTATAAAATTATACAGTGATATTTAAGTGCGCATCAGCTGCTTGAAGATGGGCCATTTTGTAGGTAGGGGTTGGGGCAGATGCCTCAAAGAGTGCACTTTAATTCCCAGATGTCCTAACTCTCATGGAGTCTTCAGATAAATATAGACTGAGTTTTTGGGGAGGGGAGTTGAGGAAATTCACATATAACCCTTCTTTATTCCTTGAAATAGTTTTAATCGACGCTTTTATTATTGGTGATAGGGAGGGGGGGGGGGGGTAATAGTGTCCATTCCATTGCAACAATCTGTATCTATTTAACGTAAAATATTTCATTTACCTTCTTACCAGGACAGAGGAGGAAAAGGAGAAAGGGGCATCACGAACCTCAACAGGAAATTTCTTGATAGGGGGGGAGCAAGTACTACCTAAAAAAATATTTAGGTGATTTTAAATGGCAATATTTCTCTTTTCCTAATTATGTACAATGTTTCAATGCGATTAAGCATATATGTACACTGTACTCAAACATAAGAAAACGCTTTTGTAGACGTTGCAATGGCTTCAGCCACGTGGAAGATCAAAAGGGACGCAGAATTTCCATCCATACGAATTGTAATACCCCTTTCCTATCATCCAAAATTCTACAGTAAAAATTTTATTATGGACTTATTCAACAAAACTACTGTTTATTGAAAACCTTGAATAAATATTCAAATTCCATCCAAAATATTAATTAAATTCCAACATTTTAATTCTTAACCAGAAAAAAAACTGAAAAAGACGGACGCTACCAATTAATATATAATTATTGATATACACAATTTATGAGCAGGAAATCGAGGGTTTATGGTGTCAGTACCCCATATCATATCTCGGTTAGGCCTGGGCATGATTTAAAAAACAATCAGAAATTAAAATTTTAAAAAAATCAGCTGAAATTAAGGAGCATCATTAACACTCAAAATCAAACAGAAATCATTCTATACATGAGGGTGACTGCCCCTTTTCAATCCCTCATTCTTTAAGCTAAAGGTTGACTTTCTTGTCCCAATTCTTTAAGAACGATTGCTGAAAAGCAATTTTTGTGCTGATTTGGGATAAGAAGCTTCCTAAAGTACTAAAAAACTTTGGTGTAAAAGGCAAAGCGTTGAGGGGGGAGCAGCTCCCTCATATACGGAATAATTTCTGTTCGGTTTAGGTTTTAATCTTGCTCCTTTCTCCTAGTTGAAAAAAAAACAACATTTTTTTATTTAATTCTAAAAGAAGGAAGATGAGAGGTTAATTCCTATCCCCCCCCCATATCTCTTTCTATATTTATATGAAGGCTCATGGAGAGTTAGACAATTTTGGCATTAAAATTTACTCTTTTAGGCATCTGTCCCTGCCCTTTCCTACACAATGACCCACCACCCTTGGTTATAGCAGATTTGCAATTACGCATCACTAAACATAATTTCGTGAAAATATATAATGAACCAACATATTTAAATACAGGATTAAGATAAATTTTTTTATTGATCGTTTATCTTGTGTGGATTATGTGAGCTTTCAGGAGGGAATACGCCACAATGCGGCACTACTTCCCTTGCAATTGGTAAGCTCCATTAAAATTTCAGTGACACTTGAAAATTTATTGGCTATCTCAGAATTTTTAGTCAATAGTAACTTGGTCCTCTTTGGGTAAAAATCATAGTTTGATACCAAAGACTGGCAGATTACACCAATTTTCTGTGGCACAATTTTCTTGGCCCCTCAAAATGGACACTAGATCTTTTAATTTTTGTTTGGACCAGCTCTCTTTCGATATTCTAGGACCATCGGTTCGGTACTATTACCCTTGAAAAAAAAATCTATTTTCTTGGAAAAAAATTCCGAATTCCATATTTTTGTAAATAGGAGCTTGAAACCCCTTACATTGTCACTTTCTTATATGCTAAATCTAATGGTGTGATTTTCAGTAGGATTGCTTGCCTTTTCGGGTGTGTTTTCCCCTTTTTCGCAAATCAGACAAATTTTCTCGGGCTCGTAGCTTTTCATGTGTAATATTAAACTTAACGAGTTTTTTTTATAGTGTTCCAGACAAAAGTAGCTTCTAGTCTTCATTATGGTTCAAAGGTTTGGGGTTCTGCTAGATCAGCTAAGTTAAATGTAGTTCAGTTAACATATTTGAATAAAATTTTAGAAATAAAGGATTTATTTAGTTCAGTTTACTGAAAGGAAATTGGGTGCTTTTTACGTTATGGAGTGCTAGAACGACTAGAATGGTGAAATTTAGGGAGAAGATAATTAGATAAACTGGAGTTCGGCTTCTTAAGTCAGCTTATTTGAAGAGTTTTTAAGGCTTCGTGGCCAAATCAGGCTAAACCCCCAACCCACAATATATTTAAACCCACAAGAGACTCTTTTGGCTAAATCCCTGTATGTCACACATTAATCCCTTAAAGCCTTGCCATAACTGATGTAGAGAGAGTCGTAAGAGTTCTAGACTAAAGGAATAAATTTCAAACCTTTAAATATATTGTTTCGAAATTAGTCTGCTAATTAAGCTCAGTTCAAAATAACCGTTACTTAACATATCAAATTAAGTTTAGCTTAAATTAACAATTTCCTTTGAGTACCATTTATGAGCATAGTAGAGATTTAAACAAAATATAATTTATAATTAACATAAAGTAAAAAAAAAGCCTATTCTTACCATTTCTAATGCATAGAGAATTTTCTGTGGCATGTGGTCTTGAACCATCACAGGTGAGATAAGGACTTCATTAAAATCAGCTTTGTCAGCCCATATTGCCTGATACACGGGCTTTGGAGCACCGCGAATTTTCCTACAAAAACGATGATTACTATAGCACAAACTAAAATAATACCATGTGTGAACTTACTAAATCAAATTTGTAATAAAAGTAATGCAATAACCATAAAATAATACAAATAAAAACAACAAAAAAGGTTTTTCATATTTGCATTTGTACACACAGACACACTTCCATGGTAAGTAGGGAGAGCAAGTTTACAAAATTTCTCCGTGAGGGATTAGAAGGGGGGGGGGGGGCTAACGTTTGAAAAAGAAACATGTCTTGCCAGAAAACACAACGAAATTCCATTTAAATCTTACAAAACTGTGTACTTTCTGCATATTTTATGTCTTCTAGGGAGTTGTTTAAGCCCTCCCTTGTGGGCGCACTTTCGTATAATGGCCTTGTCCAGAACTCACCGTTTTAAAGAACTCGATGTTCTTAAAAGTAAAAAAAAGGGTTTACAGTATTTTGAACTGTATTTTAAACTGTTGTGAAAAAATTTGAGGGAAGCTAAACTTTAGTTTTCTAAGAAAAATTCGACATTTTATCAAACAGTTTGTGGAACGAACTGTAAGTAAGGAGCAACCCGGCTCAATAGTAACCGAAACTCTAAAAAACTGAATTTTGATACCCATAGATACATCAAATGAATCGGATTTTTATGCTGATTTCAAATATATAAGTTTAATCAAGTTTAATCTTACCAATCAAAAGTTACGAGCCTGAGAAAATTTGCCTCGTTTTCGAAAAAAGGGGGAAACACCCCCTAAAAGTCATAGAATCTTAATGAAAATCACACCATGAAAAAACATGGGAGGAACTTTCCGTGGATGAAGTTTTCATTGGGGGAGGGACATTTCTATGAAGGGGGTGCCGGATTTCCCAGGATTATTTAAAAAACGATCAGAAATTAAATTAAAAAAAAAAAATTTCAACTGAAATTAATTAGCAACATTAAAATAAATTTCAAACGTTTTTGAAACTACCTTAAAATGTTCTTAAAACAAACGAAATTGTGGCGTATATTAGGGGGTTCACCCCCTAGTCAATACCTTGCTCTTTACGCTAAAGTTCGAATTTTGTTCCAATGCTTTAAGAATGGCCTCTGAATCACAAAGGTCATTTGATTAGAATAAATAGCTCTTTTCAAAGCACTAAGAAAACCTTAGCGTAAAGAGCAAGGTATGACTAGGGGGCGAACCCCCTAATATAAGCAATAATTTTTGTTCGTTTTAAGTGTTAATGTTAATCCTTACTTTCAGTTGAAAAAACTTTTTCAGCTGAAATTGTAATATTTCAATTGCAATATAAAGCTGTCATGAAACAAGCTAACATATAAAGGCAAAAATATAATAATAACATGAACGCTGTCTGAAAACTTCATATGGAAGCTATCGGGCAAGTTTCGGTGAAATTTTATTAAGCTTTGTTCATTGAAAATTTTATTCAGCAACATTTATTAAGCTTTGTTCACATGCACTGTTTTTTCACAAAGATAATAGTTATTATTACTTTTGTTTTAATAAAAATCTATGCTTGCATAGCTATATTTAAAACAGAATTCTTCTTCAAGAAAAACGATCACTATTGTCAAAAAAAAACTGTGGACACCAACAATTTTGCTAAAAGATAGTCTATACTTGAAAAATTAAATAAAAATAAAAATGTTTTTTTCCGTGTTAAACTGAAGAGCGAAAGTCAAACTTGAATCACGTGATAGAAAAACTATCCTGTATATTAAGGGTAGCCCCACTCCTCAATCTCCCGCATTTAGCATTAAAGCTTTACTAATGCTTTAATGAAAGCGTTTCTGAGTGTAACAAATATACTTAATGGGTAATTGAAAGTGTTTTATTTACCGATCGCCTTTCACCCCATTTGAACTGAATCTTTTGTTGTTTAATGTAAATGCACGTCAATAGGCCTTAAAATTGAGTTTATTAAAGTCAGGTAGTTGCAGGCATCAAGCCATGGTTTAATTGTAGAAAAAGCCAAGAAAGATAGTCCTGGTGAGAGGCAAAACCTGGCATAAGCCCTTTTTAGGATTTATCATCCATCCGTCCGTGCATCATTCCTAGGGTAGACCTGAGGTAGATAGTCATAGAATTAAGGGATGAAATATCAAATTGATTTTTGGTTGACGCGTGACGGACTACATTGGGGCAATAGGCATCGTGAAAAATAATTTTCATCCCATTCTCAACATTCTATCTTGTGGTTCTGGGTGGCAAAAAGTCATTCTGTGATTTTGCTTTTTGGTTTATAACAGCCATTTACATTATGTGTTATATATACATAATATCATCGATTATATATACATTATGTTTAGATATACACTTAATATCGATTATAAACCCATAATTATGTATTATATAATATATAATGTATCGATATATACATAATATTATTTGAAAAAAACTACGTTTTCTAAAGAGTTAAAGAGGCTAAGTTACAAGGTCGAACCTTAAAACGTACTGGGATTAGGAGGCACAGTTGGGGGGCTGCCGCCCCCCAAACCCCCGCTTTCCCAGCCTTTAAATAAAAAAAAAGTTCTTTAAACTGAAAGTAAGGAGCGACATTAAATCTTAAAACGAACAGAAATTATTCCGTATATGAAAGGGGCTGTGCCCTCCTCAACGCCTCGCTCTTTACGCTAAAGTTTTTATTGTTTAAAAAAAAAGTTGTGAGAAAGTCAAACTTTAGCGTAAAGAGCGAGGGGTTGAGGAGGGCACAGCCCCTTTCATATACGGAATAATTTCTGTTCGTTTTAAGATTTAATGTCGCTCCTTACTTTCAGTTTAAAGAACTTTTTTTTTATTTAAAGGCTGCGAAAGCGGGGGGTTTGGGGGGCGGCAGCCCCCCAACTGTGCCTCCTAATCCCTGTACGTTTTAAGGTTCGACCTTGTAACTCAGCCTCTTTAACTCTTTAGAAAACGTAGTTTTTTTCAAATAATTTCTGCACATTTTTGTACAGTTTATTACTTATTATTGCTTGACTAACTGTTAGCTGATCGTGTCAGGAGTTAAAGTTGGGGGGCTGCCGCCCCCCAAACCCCCCGCTCTTCAACATTCTTCTGTTAAGACTTTTAATTCCTGATTACTCAAATCACGTCGTACAGGGTGCCTCCCAATCCCTGTACGTTTTAAGGGTTGACCTTGTAACTCAGCCTCTTTAACTCTTTAGAAAACGTAATTCTTTTCAAATAATTTAAAAAAGAAACTGAGTTTCTTTTTTAAAGTTTAAATTCAGTATATAAAAAATTTGCTCTGACGGTGAATCGAACCCGGGTTTTCCGCCTGACAGTCTGGAGTATCAACCGCTGGACTAAAGAGACACAATTGTAATTGTTTTTTAGTAAATGGAATCTATTTTTGACGCAAGCAAATTCCCACAAAACTTGATATTTGGTTTTTGGAAAACAGGGAAGGAGTAATCAGATTGAGCTGAAATTTTGAAAATAAGCTCCCAGGCCCCAGAAAAGCTTATCCTCTAAATTTCAGCCCGATCAGACAACGTTAAAGGGGGGTTGTGGTGGGAAAAATTAACATGGGCTATTATAGGAAAACGAGGTTTTTCGTAAATGTAAATTCGGGGGATAATTTTTTCGGTCTGAAAATATCAAAAGGCCCTAACAGGTCGAATTCTGCTTCGAATGAGTCCTCATTCACCCGGATCAGTTGCCAGCTGTGGCCTGTAGGCGTGGATAAGAAAAAAAAGAAATGAATTTTAAGTGGCTATATTTGGTTTTTTGAAAACAGGGAAGGAGTAATCGGATTGAGCTGAAATTTCGAGGATAAGCTCCCGGGCCCTAGAAAAGCTTAACCTCTAAATTTCAGCCCAATCGGACAACGTTAAAGGGGGGCTGTGGTGGGAGGGTCGAAACTTCCGGCCCAGTTTACCCCATGAAGATAAAGTTGGAGGAGGATGAAATTTTGCAAGTTTCTTAGTTTGAGCTTGGGCTACAAAATGCGATTGCCGCCGTCTCTCTGCGACCTCTAGGACCTGAAATCGCTTAACATTGTGGTGGGTCGCCTCTTTATAGAGGCACAAGTGTGCCTCCTTGATGATGTATCGATATACACGTAATATCAATTAAATATACGCAATTATGCGTTATATAATATGTATTATATAACATATAATATTAGATATTATATAAGAAGCTCGTTACGTTATAAGAAGCTCGTTACGTTACGTCTCTTTTTGGAACAACACTATATTTTTGTGAATATAACACACTAAGAGGGAATTTTCACCGTAATGGGCAGATGATGGACGTTAGTCTTCTGCCTCAATAAAAGTAGATAATTGTTCACTTCGTGAACACCTTTTGTTTTCAGATTTCAATATTAACTTTATACTTCTTGGTTATTCAGTCGGCTGAAGTGCTGCAGTGCCAAAACCGTATGCTAATCAAATAAAGAAAAGAAATCAGATAATTTTTCAGGTGATGATTGAAAATTCATGGTCATAACTGGCCATGGACACAATTATTGTAAAAATTTTGATGCAAAGCTTAATAAACTTTGATGGTCTTACAAGAAGGAAGTACATGAATAAAGAGCAACAACCAAACCAGACACTTGCCTCTGTGATATCATAGGAATGAAATCATTCTAGACCTTACCAAGGTTATTTAGTTCACGAGCACCCAGCATGCTTATACAAGGTCAAAAAAAGACACAGCCAATAAGGATTTTACAGAAGCTGATCAAGATCCATCAGAATCTGTAGTCTTTCAGCAGAGGCTCAGCTTATGAATCTTGTCATCAGAGTAAATGTTGAATTGGAGGACAAGGTCAATGATGTCAAAGATACTAGGTTGCAGATACAGCAAAAGATGGAGTGAAAACGCCCAAAGATTTTAGTGCTCAAGGGGAAGGCCAATTCGTAACTACAGCTATAAACTCTGTCCCAAGGCTTGGCAAAGAGCAAGTTGACACTGACCGGACATTGTTCCTTCAACAACTAGCATATGTAGCTAATTCCTGATGTTAAGATCTGTCTCATACCATTAGTGTTTAACTTTATGCTTTTCAAACTCGCCTCACGGATTTCTTTCTGAGTCTGCACACGGCTAGTAAGGCCTCCGTAACAAATCAACTTTGGAAAATTACCAAATTTTCTTTAATGAAGATAACTTCAATGAAATGCAATGAGAAACTGTGCACGGAGGTACCCTTACGAATTCGATTGCCTTGCGAGAGACAGAGAGAGAAAGAGAGAGAGAGAGAGAGAGAGAGAGAGAGAGAGAGAGAGAGAGAGAGAGAGAGAGAGAGAGAGAGAGAGAGAGCTCTGTCTCTCTGTCCTTTTTTTTGTTATTTAGTACCTTCTTTAGGTGAAGCATATCTTTAAATTAGCAAAAGCGTAGTAGTAAGTTGTTTTTACCTGCCTTTTTGGCAAAGACAATAATCTGCTAATCTTGCTTATTTCTAATCACTATCAAAGAGTCTAATAATTCTTCTTCCAAGGATGAAGAATTGAAGGTCAAAATTCATCAGCATAAGGAAATTGCAAAGCAAGCCTAGAAAAGCTGCTGAAGCAATACTTTTCATTTACACATTCCTTTGCAGCGACATTCTTCAAGATCCTACGACACATCAAAGCCAGCGTCTATGCTCGAGGTCAATGAAGAATTCAGAATGAATAGAAGAGAATATACTATTTTTATAGAAGCATAAATATAAGCTTACAAGCTTGGAACACAGCGCATATGCCTAGGGGCACACTTTAGAAAGAATAGGATGGAATATAATGAGAAAGAATATTTCTGAAAGAACTCCTATAATCTATATCAATACATTTGAAAATATAACACCATTTATTTATTGATTTAAATCTGATAGTAATTTTCATTGTTAAGATGCACAATTCTTATTTCAAAACTAGACTTGTTTTCCACCTCGTCTGTTCACCCCAAATTCTTGTCACAACAATGTCAAAATCGAAGTTTCCCTTCTTTGTAGTTTATCTACAAGTCATAAGCCCCTGAGGCTGTTGGGCTGATCCGGACTCTCGTAGGGTTGGGGCTAATAACACGCCTTTAACACTACGTTTAAAGCCTGCACCTTAAATAAAATTTTACCCCAGAAATGGTAAAGTGTGCCTGCAATTTTTGTTTTGAATCCAAGCACTGCGATTTGAAAAAAATAGCTAGAACTAAATCAGGCATTAATACAACGGTACCGATTGCTGAAATTCAGAAAGTACTAAACTTACTAACAATTTTAATAGGTGTTTTATAATACAACGGTACCGATTGCTGAAATTCAGAAAGTACTGAACTTGCTAACAATTTTAATAGGTGTTTTATAATACAACGGTACCAATTGCTGAAATTCAGAAAGTACTGAACTTGCTAACAATTTTAATAGGTGTTTTATAATACAACGGTACCGATTGCTGAAATTCAGAAAGTACTGAACTTGCTAACAATTTTAATAGGTGTTTTATAATACAACGGTACCGATTGCTGAAATTCAGAAAGTACTGAACTTGCTAACAATTTAATAGGTAAACTCGTGTTTCAAGTTCGATCTGTTAGAAGTCAGTAATTAACCGAATAAGACGGTGATTAGTTGAATGCAAAATTTAGTTTGCATATAAAGCGTTCGTTTATAGGCAAATAAATACAAAAAATCCCCAAAACACACGAGTCTGCAATTAACCGAATAAGAAACATATCAAACAGTTCGTGGTAACGAACTGTAAGTAAGGAGTGACCCGGCTCAATAGTAACCAAAACTCTAAAAAACGAGATTTTGATACCAATAGATACATCAAAAGAATCAGACTTTAATACTGATTTCAAATATATAAGTTTCATCAAGTTTAGTCCTACCCATCAAAAGTTACGGGCCTGAGAAAATTCGGCTGATTTTCGAAAAAAGGGGAAAAGACCCTCTAAAAGCTATAGAACCTTAATGAAAATCACACCATCAGATTCACCACATCAGGGAACCCTACTGTAGAGGTTTCAAGCGCCTATCTGCAAAAATGAGGAATTTTGTATTTTTGCCAGAAGAAAGATCACGGATGCGTGTTTATTTGTTTTTTTCCCCCAGGGGTAATCGTATCAACCCAGTGATCCTAGAATATCGTGGGAGGGCTCATTCAAACGGAAATTAAAAGTTCTAGTGCCCTTTTTAAGTGACCAAAAAATGGAGGACAACTAGGCCACGCTCCCACGCTAATTTTTTTTCCCAAAGTCACCCGATCAAAAATTTGAGATAGCCATTTTGTTCAACATGGTCGAAAATATTTAAATATGTCTTTTAGGATGACTTAACCCCCAAAGTCCCCGGGGGAGGGCTTAAAGTTATGAACTTTACCCAATGTTTACATATAGTATTGGTCATTGGGAAGTATACAGACGTTTTCAAGGGGGATTTTTTTCTAGTAGTGGGGGGTGTTCTGGGGTTACGTGGGAGGATCTTTCCATGGAAGAAGTTTTAATGGGGGAAGGGACATTGCTATAAAGGGGGCGCCAGATTTCCCAGCATTATCTAAAAAATCGATCAGAAATTAAATAAAAAATAAACGAGTTTTTCAACTGAAAGTAAGGAGCAACATCAAAACTTAAAACGAACAGAAATTATTACGTATATGATTGGGTTCGCCCCCTAGTCAATACCTCGCTCCTTAAGCCAAAGATTTTTTAGTACTTTCATAAGAGCTATTTATTCTAATTAACGGCCTTTCTGATTAAAGGGTCATTTTTAAAGAATTAGAACAACATTTGAACTTTAGCGTAAAGAGCGAGGTATTGACTAGGGGGCGAAAACAACTTTCGAGAAAGCCATTTAACCAAATAAAAGTAAAATTAATATACAAATATTTTTTTTAATTATTCATGCACGGTGATTCAAAATTAAAACCTGCATTAATTCAAAAACGTTCAAAAATTAAATAAAAAAACAAGTTTTTTTTTAACTGAAAGTAAGGAGCAACATTAAAACTTAAAACGAACAGAAATTATTCCGTATATGAAAGGGGCTGTCCCCTCCTCAACGCCTCGCTCTTTACGCTAAAGTTAGACTCTTTCTCACAACTCTGTTTTTTAAAACAATACAAAACTTTAGCGTAAAGAGCGAGGTGTTGAGGAGGGGACAGCCCCTTTCATATACGGAATAATTTCTGTTCGTTTTAAGTTTTAATGTTTCTCCTTACTTTCAGTTAAAAAAACTTTTTTTTATTTAATTACATATATAGAACATTCGTTTAAACGCAAAACCGTACTGTCTGTCCTAGTTCAAGTTCTCTTATTACTATAATCGGCTTTAGTTTTATTCGCCATCTACAATCACAAAAATGAAATTACGAAGTTTCTATAAAAATTGAAAAAAGGACAGCTTCAAAGGAACATAGACAGGCCCAAAACCACTTCTTTAAAATATCGATTTTTTAACCTGATACAACAGAAAAGCAGTAATAAAAAATCCAGTAGAGGGGTTGTAAAATTATGCAAACATTTACTAGGGTCTTTTAATTAAAAAGAAATATTTTAATTATTTTACTAAAAAAAGGAAAACAAAAAAAATTCAACAACTGCATAAAATTAAGAAAAAAATTAATAAAAAATGTATGTCAGTTGTTTTTTAATTGTAAAATTAATTACAAGAAATTGAAATTTTGAAAATAGAGGACAAAATGAAACTTACCGCCATCTTGTCTCATATTTTTGACTGCATGTAAAAAAAATTGATTCATATACAGAGCAATCATTTAAACGCCAAATTGTAATGGCAGTTCTAATTCAAAACGCATTCATTATAAACCCGGTTTTAATTATACTTGCTATTCTGATGATCCATGCAGCTGCATCTACTTGCAAAATCAGCAAAATCACCAGAAATTCTCCTTTTGATTTATGCTAGCACGAAAACTAATGTGTCTACTCGCAATGTGTTTGTTGTAATGTGTTCATTGTCATATACAATAAACACATCACCACCTTATATGATTTAGAAACTTCACACCAGCTGTCCAAAGCAGAGACTGCAGAGACTAATGCAGAGACTGCATTATGGTTTTGAATGGGCAATATATATTACCAATATACACTCTGCGCTTTGCTTAGCCCAAAAGACTATTGACCCTATTCATAAATAAAAAAATATATATATTTATACACATAAGAAATACATGTATACATATAGAGGTAAATTTTCGGCAGTTCATATTATTGACCTACGAATAAAGTGAACATACTACTCGATGCCTTTTTTTATGTTCTTTACGAATATAATATTTATTTTTGTCGGAAATGAATTTTACCCCCACCCCTGTATATACCAATACAGGGTATATATTTGCACATTAGGGGGTGGGGGTGGGTGTAAAGTTTAATTTTTACCCCCAAGAGTTTTATTTTTAAACTCTTATTTGCATCAGAAATAAACTTTACCCCCCCCCCCCCCCCTAATGTGCAAATATATACCCTAAATTGGTGTATTCAGGGGTGGGGGTAATATTGATTTCCGACAAAATGATTGTTATATTTGGAAAGAGCATTAAAAAGGCATCGAGTGGTATGTTTACTTTATTCGTAAGTCAATAATATGAACTGCCGGAAATTTACCCATATATGAGGCTAGCTTAGAAGCTATCCCCGACTGATCAAATAAGTATTTAATAGCTTCGTCTATACAAAAAATTACAAAATGTAGTCGTTTCTATAAATACGCTTTTTGTTGGGTGGAGGGGAAAATTTAGGCATTCTTATTTTTTAGATTTAAATCAGTAGCTTGCCAAGAAATTTTATTTAAAAAGTTATGTTACTTTGATTAGAAAAACAAAACTGCACTAAAATGTCAATTACCTGAGAGGTGTATCTAATAGAATTAGGAGAGATTAGGATATTAGGAGAAGTTAGAATATTAGGAGAGATATATTAGGAGAGAGAATATTAGGAGAAATTAGAATATTAGGAGAGAGATATACTAGGAGAGAGAATATTAGGGGAAGTTAGAATATTAGGAGAGAGATATACGAGGAGAGAGAATATTAGAAGAAATTAGAATATTAGGAGAGAGATATACCCGACAAAACATTGCTATTTTCTATCTCCCTAAGGGACAACAAATTGTTTTGAATCAGATCATTAACAACAATACACATAGAACTTGTGAAAGCAGTTGTCCCGTCTAAATGTACAGAGGTATAGAAACCCAAAGATGCTTTAAAATCGGTAAAATTGATACCAGTTCTTCAGTACTAGGATTGGGCCTGTTTGTATCTAAAGTCTGGGTAGCAAGCTTGCTAATTTTGGAACTCAAGAAATTTATCTAAGACAGGGATACCGATTGCTAAATTCGTTGCTTTGGAAAATCAATAGAACTATATAGAGGAGATGATAGTTCTTCCATGTATACGGGAGCTTAAATGGATCATTACTTGCTAGGATCGTTATGCTGGGAAAACAGAAGTCACAAGTCTGCAGAAGAAAATAGGGAGGAAATAATAGTTGATATATTACATTCACAATACCCTCCCGCACACACCAAGACGCCGAAACGCAAAATCATAAAAGTTAAACATTTATTTTTACCGGAAATTACCGATGGCTTCTCTACACAAGGAAGATACTGCAACGCTACCTATTTTATTCAATTATGTTCAAAAGTTAGTGGAATATCTAATATTGTACCAAGGCCCAATCTTGGTGAGACCTGTGAAAAAGAGGGGTTGAGTTCTTGTGCCATAGTCTCTTCCGAGTGTTGAGTATTTGTTCTTAACTCTATTAGAAAATCTCCATGATCTTGGCTATCAAATAAACAAAAAAAACTTTTAAAGAATCTTCAATAAATTCTTATTTGTTGCTTAGACTACGAATATCGTTAAGAAGAAGCAGTAGATGACGTTATTACTAGAAAGTGCCAATGACATCGTTTGTGCCATCACGATTTGTGCCGAACCGTGATTTTCTAAGGTTTTTCTTTGGTTGTTTCGGAATTATAAGACTGTTGGAGCAGTTACGTTTTGTCAGTGTTGCCACGTTAAATTGTGAAAGCCAATAAGCAAAATTGATTAGTTAAATGTGAAAATAGTTTTCGGGTGTAAAAATTCAAGCATTAAAAACCAGTTGACAAGCATTAACAACCAATTGACTCCCAAAGACAACTACGCCTTCAATTGAAAGCTAAACCTTAAGCTGTTTAATGTCATAGTTTTTTCCTTTTTTTGCTGATTTTTCATACGCTTCTTCTTTTTTTATTTGGAACCTGATAATCCCATAGACTGTACTAATATATATATATATATATATATATATATATATATATATATATATATATATATATATATATATATATATATATATATATATATATATAATATATATATATATATATATATATATTATATATATATATATATATATATATATATATATATATATATAGATATATATATATATATATATATATATTATATATATATATATATATATATATATATATATATATATATATATATATATATATATATATATATATATATATATATAATATATATAATATATATATATATATATATATATATATATATATATATATATATATATATATACATATATATATATATATATATATATATATATATATATATATATATATATATATATATAATATATATATATATATATATATATATATATATATATATATATATATATATATATATATATAATATATATATATATATATAGAGTTTTTTTTTATTGGCAACTGAATATTCAATTGTCCTTATTTTGAAATAAAAATGGTTGCGTAAATTTCCACTTCACCAATTAAAGAAGTCAAATTCTGTTTTCATTTTCTTAAGCACACCCAAGTTTAACCTAAAAATATGGTAAATTAACGCAAAAATAAAATTTTTATATCTAATAAAATTTCTACAAATAGCCCAATCAAACGAGTAAAATATTCAACTTCGTGGAATTTGACTTTAAATTTTGTTTCCTTTCTATCGTTAGTGGCTTGGTTGGTTTGGTTGGTTGGTTGGTTTGGCTGGTTTGGTTAGTTTTACACAGAAGCACCAACCAAAATGAGAATATGTAGATTTTTATGCAGAGAATATGTAGAGAATATGTAGATTTGTTGACAAATATTTTCCTCACAGGTGTGAAGCTTTGTCAGAGGCAGTATTACCGTAGATCAGCATAACTATGTCAAAATTTCTCTCGAAATTGAAACCAGTGTAAATCACCAAGTCTACCATTATTTCAATGCTGCCATACATTGCTGCCAATTTCAAATTTTGAGGAATGAATTCTTAAAATAGCAATGTACTATAATATTAATTTTCTCGAGAAAATGAATTGTTTCTCAATTTAAAATATTACTGAAGAGTAAAAAAAAATTTCTTTTTCTTCCATTCATTGGTATTACGACATTTAATAAATATTAAGGCAAAAATTAGCCATTCTTTCAATTTTACCATCAAAACTGACCAGCATACCAGTGTTACATTTGTACTTATTGTCTGACTGTCTCATTACTTACTGTCTCATCATTACCAAAAACAGTTACTGTAATCTCAAACTTACCATAAAAACTGTCTAGAAAACTGTTTTAGTTTTCTTAAAAAATCAAAATAAATGATACCTTTATTTAAGCTATAGTCCTAAGATTAAGATACTAGGAGCCTTGTTAATGATAATCATCATCATTGCTTCCAAATCAAGGGTTGTTTGAAAGGTTAAAAAAGGTATACTAGGTCTTTTTCAGTGGAACTGGAAAGCTAATAATGAAGCTACTCTTGGCTACCTAAGGGTAGCTAAGGTAGTTGTCATTCAGTGTTTTTATATCAAGCGATAAGATTTATGAAAAACGGAAATAAGTCTGCCCAAAGAAATACTAGGACTATTAGATCATTTTTCACTGATTAAGCATTATTACTTGTCAATAATTGGACCATTTGGCAATTTAACAGGGGCCATCAGAAAGCAACACATCCCCGAAGATAATCAGATGAATTTCCCCAAAAAAGATTCAGAGTTGGAGGTAGCATAGAGTGAAACTTAATTTAAAGTGGTTCGGAAGAATCGTACAGGAATTTGTGTTGTTCCAAGTAATTGCCGCAATGTATTGTCATTAGTAGTAATAGAAGCGGTAGTTCTTTTCATATAAGAAAATTACCGTTATTTCTCTATAACTGTAAAGGCTGAGTTCTGTGATAAAATAACATTTTCTTGAAAAAAATTACCGTCTAGCTACCACCTTAAAAATGTACCGAAATTTTGAAAATTTCGGTAGAAACGGAAAATTTTCTCTTGAGATTGAAAAAGAAATTTTATGCTTTCATTGATTTAGCGACAATTTACCACACTGAAAACTAATCAGCGTAGCAAAATTGCTGTTATAATCAGAAAGAAATAATTATATAACCTGTTCAGAATAACATAAAATTTTACTCTAATATCAATACTACCATAAAAACTGAGTAGCATTTAAAATAAAACAAAATATTTAGTCGAATCTTCCAATATGTCTGACGACCTGTATAGTAAGGAAATTATGAGAAGGAAGACGATTAGAGAGGCAGCGAAACCCTGCGTAAGTAACCGAGCTTTAACTGACTTTACCAAACTAACCAGCTTTAAAACTTAATTAACTGAATAAATTGGAGCTAATCTTCACAAATCAAGTGAAAATGAAAGTGGAAACTGAAAAATGAGCCATATAGTAATAAAAAAGGTAGAGATGTACTAAAGAAAACTGAGAAGTTTCTGTGGATGCTTGAATTATGCTTATCATAGTTTTGACAAGATTTTTGGACAAGCTAAATTTCAGCTGAGGGGGTGGGAGGGGGCAACCTGGGTTCTGGGGAGGGGAGCAAACTGAGGTCGGGGGGGGGGGGGGTAGGGTAGTTTCCCCCTGTTGCATAGCAAATTACGCCCCTGATTCTAAATAAGCTATGTTTACAGTCGAGTACACGTGACAAGTTGACACGTATCAGTTGACAAGTTGCCAGATAAGTATTTGCTGTTATCTTTTCCGGATTAAATCCGGAAAAGTCAACATTAAGCGGATAAGTCAAACTAATAACCAGATGTACAAACTAATTACTAATTAAATTGGTTATTGTTGATTATTCGTTCTAATTTTAAACAAAGTATAAAATAGCAAGTTGTTCGTTTTAAATCATTAATTAAACAAATTTTTCCACAAAATGAATTTTTCAAAGAAAAGTAAAGAACTCCATTGAACAAAAAATTATCAAAAATAAAATCAAATAATCTACGAAGCATGAAACTACCGCAAATCTGCATTGATAAATAAATGAAACCCAAAACGAACAGAAATTACAATAAATAACCTAGTCAAACTCAAAACGAGCAGAAATTAACATAAGTTCGGCTCAAAACCCGTATGTCTTCCCAAGGTCAGAACATAATTTGCACTTTACTAAAAAAAATATAAATGTTCTTACTTTCATAACTTTAATAAATCAAGTAATATTAACATTTTGATTACTAAATATCAATATATGTATATTAAACTGACAATGCACATTAATTTTTATTTTTTTCAGTAAAGTGCAAATTATGTTCCGGCCTTGGGAAGGCATAGGGGGTTTTGAGCCCAACTTGTATTAATTTCTGCTCGTTTTGAGCTTGACTCGATTATTTATTGTAATTTCTGTTCGTTTTGGGTTTCATTTATTTATCGATGCTGATTTGCAGTAGTTTCACGCTTCGTAGATTATTGGATTTTATTTTTGCTCATTTTTTGTTTAATGGAGTTCTTTACTTTTCTTTGAAAAACTTATTTTGCGGAGAAACTTTTTTTTAATTAATTTCTGTTCGTTTTATATTGACATAGTCGTTTCAGGGAAAAAGAAAATAATACTTTAAATCTTTTCGTTTTTTTTAAGACTTTATAGTTTGGTCTGCTATTTGTATGCTGGAGAAACATTTTCAGCAATTTTTAACAACATACACCCTTTTAAAAATCTGGACACAACTAGTACTGTTTAATTTGGTTTCATACCTCCTCTAGTTGACCTGAGATGGAAAATGTGATACCATTCGCCAAAAATCTGCTTACTTTCTTTGATAGCTTGGATACAATTACGCTATTTTGACTTGGTTAAATTTTAAGAGCGAAAGTAGCCCCGAAAGTTTGAACACAATACCCTCAGTTGTTCTTGGGATTCTGCTGAGATGCCTTATTGGGAATTAGCATTAATGCAGTGCATTTTGATTTAATCTCAAGGCAACATTTAGTTTTTAAACATAAAGGCAAATGGGAGGGTGGGCGTGGGAGGGGGATTAGTTGCCCTCCAATCACTTTCGAAAATTAAAACGGGCATCAGCCCTTTCTATTTTCAATCAAATAAGCCCTTTTCGAAGTTCCTACGACAACTCCTTCGATATGAAGTGCCCTGGTCTATACAACAACAACAAAAAAAAATCATACATTATACCCACATCGATCTTAACTATAAAAATTTCAAGCTTTCCAATCACTTTCGACTATTAAAAAGGGCACTAGGCATTTCGATTTCCAATCGAATGAGCCCTTTTTAAGTTTCTACGACAACGCTTTCTATAAACACCTTATATGCCCCAAGGGCATAAATTACAACCATTACCCTAAGGGCTGTGATTGTGGTTGTCATCCTCTAAGACATTATTTCCAGAACTTTCAACTACGTTAAACAAAATGGCTATCTCAAAATTTTGATTGGGTGTTTTTGGGAAAATGATGGGCGTGAGAGGGGTGTTAGTCGCTCTCCCATCACTTTTAACTATTAAAAAGGCACAAGCCCTTTCAATTTCCAATCTAATGAGTTCTTTTGAAGTTTCTACGACAATGCTTTCAATAAAAACATTATATGCCCCCAGGGCACAACTTACAACCTTTGCCGGGAGGGCTGGGGGGAGGGGGGGTTGTCACCCTAAACGAACTAATTTCCAGAACTTTCTACTACGTTGAACACAATGGCTATCTGAAAATTTTCATTGGATGTGTTTAGGGGAATGGTGCGCGTGAGAGGGTGGTTAGTTACCCTCCAATCACTTTCGACTATTAAAAGGGCACTAGCCCTCTCACATCTCAATTAAATGAGCCCCTTTTGAAGTTTTCACGACAACTCTAACTGTAAGAACCTTATATGCCCCCAGGGCATAACTTACAATTTTTGCCCTAGGGGCTCTGGGGAGTTTTTCATCGTTAAATACACAATTTCCAGAACTTTCATCTACGTTGAAAAAAATGGCTATCTCTAAACTTTGACTGAACATTTTGGGGAAATGGTGGGCGTGGGATGGGGGTCAATGCCTCTCCACTCACTTTCAACTATTAAAAAGGGCAATTTAATTTACAAACAAATGAGCCCTTTTTGAAGTTTCTACAACAACCTTCTTTATTAACCTTTTATGCCCCAGGGCATAACTTAAAACCCTTGCACTGAGGGCTCTGAGGGGGTTATCATCCTAAAAACCCTAATTTCCAGAACTTTCGACTACGTTGAACAAAATGGATATCTCAAAACTTTGATTGAATTTGTTTGGGGAAATGGCGGGCGTCAGAAGGGGGCTAATTGCCCTTCAATCACTTTCGAATATTAAAAGGGCACTAGTCCTTTCAATTTCCAATTGAATGAGCCCTTTTTGATGTTTTTACAACATAGCTTTCTGTAAAAACCTTACATGCCCTCAGGGCATAACTCACAACCTTTGCTATGAAGGTTGTGGGGGGGGGGGGGGGTAGGTTGTCATTCTTAAAGACCTAATTTCCGAAACTTTCAACTACGTGAATAAAATGGTTATCTAATATTTTTGATTGGATGTGATTGGGGAAAAGGTGGGCGTGAGAGGGGTGTTAGTTGCCCTCAAATCACTTTCGACTATCAAAAAGAGTACTAGCCCTTTGAATTTCCAATCGAATGAGCCCTTTTTCAAGTTTCTATGACAAAGATTTCAATAAAAACCTCATATCCTCCCAGGGCATAACATATAACCCTTGCCCTGAAGACTGTGGGGGGGGAGTGTCCTGCTCAAAGGTATAATTTCCCGAACTTTAAACTGCGTGAAAAAATGACTATCTAAAAATTTTGATTGGATGTGTTTGCGGAAAAGGTGGGCGTGAGAGGGGGGTTAGTTGCCCTCAAATCACTTTCGACTATTAAAAAGAGTACTAGCCCTTTGAATTTCCAATCGAATGAGCCCTTTTTCAAGTTTCTATGACAAAGATTTCAATAAAAACATCATATGCCCCCAGGGCATAACTTATAACCCTTGCCCTGAAGACTCTGGGGGGAGTATCCTGCTCAAAGGTATAATTTCCTGAACTTTTAACTGCGTGGAACAAAATGGCAGTCTCAAAATTTTGATTGGATATGTTTGGGAAAGTGGTGGGCGTGAAAGGGGTGTTAGTTGTCTTCCAATCACTTTTGACTATTAAAAAGGGCACTAGCCATTTCAATTTCCAATCAAATGAGCTCTTTTTGAAGTTTCAACGATAACGCGCTCTAAAAAACATTATATGCCCCCAGGGCATAGCTTACAATCCTTGCCTTGAGCGCTGTGGGGGAGTGTCCTCCTCAAAAACATAATTTCTATATGGAAATCAACAACGCTGAACAAAATGGCTATCTAAAAAATTTTATTGGATGTGTTTGGAGAAAAGGTGGGCGTGAGAGGGGGGTTAGTTGCTCTCAAATCACTTTCGACTATTAAAAAGGGCACTAGACCTTTGAATTTCCAATCGAGTAAGCCCTTTTTGAAGTTTCTACGACCAAGATTTCAATGAAAACTTATATGCCCCCAAGGCATAACTTATAACCCTTACCCTCAAGACTCTGGGGGGAGTGTCCTACTCAAATGTATAATTTTCTGAGCTTTAAACTGCGTGGATCAAAATGGCTATTTCAAAATTTTGATTGGATATGTTTTGGGAAATGGTGGGCGCGGAAGGGATGTTAGTTGCCTTCCAATTACTATCTGCTATTAAAAAGGGCATTAGCAGTTTCAATTTTCAATCAAATGAGCCCTATTTGAAGTTTCTACGACAACGCGTTCTATAAAAACCTTATATGCCCCCAGGGCATAACTTACAACCCTTGCCCTGAGGGCCGTGGGGATGTTGTCATCCTCAAATACCTAATTTTCAGAACTTAAAATTACGTTGAATAAAATGGCTATCTAAAAATTTTGATTGGATGTGTTTGGGGAAAAGGTGGGCGTAAGAGGGAAGGTTAGTTGCCCTCCAATCACTTTCGACTATTAAAAAGGGCACTAGCCCTTTGAATTTCCAATCAAATGAGCCTTTTTTGAAGTTTTTACGACAACGCGTTCTATAAAAACCTTATATGCCCCCAGGGCATAACTTACAACCCTTGCCCTGAGGGCCGTGGGGATGTTGTCATCCTCAAAAACATAATTTATATCTGGAAATCAACTACGCTGAACAAAATGGCTATCTCAAAATTTTGTATTGGATGTGTTTCGGGAAATGGCGGGTATGAGAGGGGGGTTAGTTGCCCTTCAATCACTTTCGACTATTAAAAGGGCATTAGTCCTTTCGATTTCAAATTGAATGAGCCGTTTTCGAAATTTTTACAACAACCTTCTCTATAAGCCTTATATGCCCCCAGGGCATAACTTAAAACCCTTGCACTGACGGCTCTGAGGGGATTATCATCCTATAAGACCTAATTTCCAGAACTTTCGACTATGTTGAACAAAATGGATATCTCAAAATTTTGATTGGATGTGTTTGGGGAAATGGCGGGTATGAGAGGGGGGTTAGTTGCCCTTCAATCACTTTCGACTATTAAAAGGGCATTAGTCCTTTCAATTTCCAATTGAATGAGCCCTTTTTGATGTTTTTACAACAACGCTTTCTATAAAAGACCTTACATGCCCCGAGGACATAACTTACAAACCCTTGCCCTGAGAGTTGTGGAGGGAAGGGGTTGTCATCCTTAAAGACCTAATTTCCAAAACTTTCAACTACGTTGAATACAATGGCTCTCTAAAAATTTTGATTTGATGTGTTTAGGGAAAAGGTGATCGTGAGAGGGGTGTTAGCTGCCCTCAAATCATTTTCGACTATTAAAAAGGGCACTAGCCCTTTGAATTTCCAATCGAATGGGCCCTTTTTCAAGTTTCTACGACAAAGATTTCAATTAAAACTTATATGCCCCCAGGGCACAACTTATAACCCTTACCCTGAAGACTGTGAGGGGAGTGTCCTGCTCAAAGGTATATTTTCCTGAACTTTTAACTGTATGGAACAAAATAGCTATCTCAAAATTTTGAAGGCTGTGGGGGAGTGTCCTACTCAAAAACATATTTTCTATCTGGAAATCAACTACGCTGAACAGAATGGCTATCTCAAAATTTTGATTGGATGTATTTGGGGGAATGATGGGGCGTGGGGGGGAGGCTAGTTGCCCTCCAATCACTTTCGACTATTAAAAAGGGCACTAGCCACTCCAATTTCCAATCAAATGAGCCCTTTTCGAAGTTTCTACGACAACTCCTTCGATACGAAGTGCCTGGGTATGGAAAAAAAAAAAATAATACATTGTGCCAACATCGTTCTTTACTTAGGCAGCACTATTGCGCTACCTATGATTGTTATCGGATCTAACTATTTTTCTGATCAATTATTTTATATTTTTTTTCATTACATTTCTCTCTAAATTTATAATTTTTTATTTACTGCCAAATAAATCTTGGGCATTTGTCTCCACATTTATTTTTAATTGGTTGTGTTAGACTAGCTCACGTCCCAAGAATTTTTTAGGCCTATAACTAAAAAAAAGTACCAACGGCAAAACTTACTTTCATCAGTGATATGACGTCTTACAAGATGTATTATCTTCCCAGGAGGATATAGTAGAGTATGTGTAACTGATGGACCACCTTTCACTTGCTCTTCAGCTTCTATATCCTCTTTGTTGTCTTTTGGCCCAATTACGGGTTTTGGAGCACCTTGGCAACATAGCAAACTCGAGGCAAGTATCTTCCACTATGTTTAATTAAAAACAAATACGGATGTTATTTATGCTTATTTTGAAGTTCCGTCTTTGTTACTGTAAAAACTAAGAGAGAGGAGTGGTTGCGATGGTAACTGGTTACTACTATTAACAACTTATTAAGCCAATCTCTCAGACGTAACCAGTGGCGGATCCAGGGGATGAGGTGAGGGGGCGTGCTCCCTCCTCTAGCGTAGTCTAAAGTAGTGTAATTTACTTAATTAACTCAAGTTTGCGTTAATTAAACTTGCTCCAAACGCAAGTTTAGCGGACCAACCTATTTTGCCCCCCCCCTTAATTTTTTTATCGGATCAACCTATTTCGCCCCCCCCCCCTAAAAAATCCTGGATCCGCCCCTGGACGTAACGTACGGAATGTGCAAAAAATACGGTTTTTTTCACTAGATACGTTCTCTTTTTTACACTAATGCTCTTTTTTACACTAATGCACCATTTCTGCAACCTAAGCTTTGAACTAAGCACAGCTGAGATAAGTAAAACATGCTTGACCAAAATGCAGTATGTTCAGTAGAGACTTGGCACCAAATATGATAAATAAGCCATTTCTAATGATTTTCCAGATATAAGAGGTGAAAATCTTCTGTATTTTTAAAGATTAAACAAATTGCATATTTTTGGTTTTGGAATACCAATGTATTTTGGTGAGTTGAACCACCAGAATAAATTCAAAAACAGTAGCCTAGAATCAAGCAAATTAAACAGTAAATTAAATCCAAGTCTTCATATTTATAGAAAAGTTATTTGGTTAAACAAAATATTCAATTTAACATTCAATTAATCAATCAGCTTATTTATACTAAAACAATATTTACAAGCGCTGCTAAATATTATTTAGCCCAAGAGATTTAGTTTTTTGAGGGACTTAGCAATACAATGACGTGAAATCTAAATAAAATAAACAATAAACTAAAGTAAAAAAATGCAAAAACAGAGGAACCGAGAAAATACACAAGAACACAGAAATCCACAAAAATACAAAAGAATGTGCTATGAAAAAGAACGCATTGAGAAAGCAAACAATAACAGAGACGACATACTTAACATTAGAATACAAAAAAAATTCTGTATGTTTGAGTTGTTTCAGTCCTTTAAGTTTTCTGTAAAGCACAAATACCAATCTATCTGTTTGCGGGATTTGAGGGCTTTAGTGTTCATTGTAACTTCTGTTCATTTTGGCTTTCATTCATAGTGATTTCTGCTCATTTAGGTTAGACGCCTTATTTAAGCAACTCTTGTTTTTGTTAAAATTTGCCCTTTACTTTTCTGTTGAATACTTTTGTTTTTATATTTAATCTCCTAAGAAGAAAGTTTTACCTTTGGCTCCTTACTTTCTATAAGGACCTCTATGATACCTTTGTTTGAATACCTTTGTTTTTTTATTCAAGGTCTTCCACTGAGTACCTTTGCTTTTCTATTTATTCTCCTAAAAATAAAGTTTTACCTTTGGCTCCTTACTTTCAGTAAGGACTTCCATGATACGTTTGTTTGAATACCTTTGTTTTTCTATTCAAGGACTTCCGTTGAGTACCTTTATTTTTCTATTTAATCTCCTAAAAAGATAGTTTTACCTTTGGCTCCTTACTTTCAGTAAGAACTTCCATGATACCTTTGTTTGAATACCTTTGTTTTTCTATTCAAGGACTTCCGTTGAGTACCTTTATTTTTCTATTTAATCTCCTAAAAAGATAGTTTTACCTTTGGCTCCTTACTCTCAGTAAGGACTTCCATGATATCTTTCCTCAGCATTTCCAGCTGTGATAGTCCTATCCTTGGGACTAAATCTTTCCCGAGGACAAAGGATGTCACAAACTCTTTAGTGTAATCTGCCAGGGAGGAACTGAAATAAGAAAGGACGGATACCATTATTATATCTAAAAGGACTGAAATTGCAGAAGAACTCGTTCTCTGGTTAGGGTGGTGATTCGAGGAAGATAAAGGGGATATTAGACTTGTCTTGGAATAAAACAAGTAAGTGGAAAGCCTTGAAAAAAGGGCATTCTCAGAAAAAAATGACTAATTATCAAAAATTTTACTCCTCCTAACTTCAAGCAGTGGCAACATCACAAGTAGTACTGCCAGTTCTTGGAATTTTCCCAAGATCTTGAAATTTCAGCTCCAAGCTAGACCTTAAGTAAATTTTATATTACAAATGCTACCCTTAAAAAACAATAATAAATACAAATATTATTACTATTTAATAGTTTAAATTTTTTAAGCCTTGAGGTTTTTTGCAAGTGAATCTTAGGATTTTGTTAAATTCTCAGTGGCAGCCTAGCTCATATGCCTGCCACTGATTTTAAATATTCTATTCCAATGATAAATATATGAAATATTAAACATTCTTTTATTTACATAAAATATTCTATAGAAGAAATGAAGAAATGAAGAAATATTTTATTTACATAAAATATTCTATAGAAGAAATGAAGAAGAACCGGCATTACTGATAAAACACTTTTGTACAGAAACTGAGCGCCGACCAACGAAGTACAAAATAATTTTAAAGGGTGAACGAGTTGTATATGTATATAACGTTTTACGTTATAACGAGTGTTACGTTATAACGTTACGTCATAACGAGTTGTATATAACGAGTTGTAAAGGGTGAACGAGTATCGAAAGTCTCTGTAGTCTAATGAAATCTAGTTAAATAGTCTGTCAGAATTACACGAACGATACACAACTAAATCTATGTTTATTAATTGACAATTAATTAACAGTTACAATTTACAGAGTTGAAATTCAATGGGGCATCTAGTTTTAAGCTTCTAAAAGAAACGAATCAATGCATAACGAACAAAAAACGAATAACGAAAATTTAACATAGCTTGTGAAATTTATACGAAATTACATCAACAATAATGAAAAAATAAATAACTATACGACTTCAAATATTAAAGTGGTTTCACACTGACTAAGTCTGCAAATCAAATTGGTCTATGTAAGGTTCGTAAGCATGTAAACTCGGTTCTGATTCGTGGATTACTCTAGATAAACCGGCTTTCCTACTTCAATATTTTAACATCTTTTTGGACAGCAGTTGCTCTTTATTTCTCATCTTTTAGAAGGGTCGCTGGATTTAGCAGAAATCCTCACTAAAATCGAAAGGGCGGGGTATCTCCTGAGACATAGAATTAATCAACAATGGGTATTTTTTTTTAGCAAAAATGAATGTTCAGAACCTGTGACTTAAAATTTTTTTTTTCAAAGGCTAGGGGGTAGTACATCAACGAATATGTGTTCCCAGTTTCTCCCATCTACACTATCTCCCAGCGCAACAGTTTTAGCAGGATACGATCCGCTGGCACAATGTATATATAGAAGTAATATCGTGTCATCTATATTACTTTTTTGATTTTTCCTGCGCACCGAAGTAAGGAAGTAATGATGCTATTGACACCGTGCATTATCTCTACCGCAAAATCATGCCATCTATACTAGAAGTTATTCGGGGGTACTGAAGTTAGCGAGCTGCTTCTTTAATTTTCCAACATAAAGAAACCTGACTCGAGTATTGAAGATTAAAACCGATATTATATTTTAAGCTTCGATACTAGATTTATCGATATTAAATAGTAAATCGATATTAAACAGATTTAAATAGTACCGATATTATATTTAAAGCTTCCTAAAATAGTCTATTAGTGTATTAGTGAAATTTTTACTGCTTTGTTTTGAATGTTCAATGTTTGTGTTCGAAATTTGATTCAATGAATTTGTTCGTTCAAATAGATGACAATTTTCGCTTTGCAAATTCTTTACAAGGGTAGCATGTTATTAGTTTGAATGAAAAATCTCAAGAATGTTGAGAGAAAGATCCATGGACATTAGTAGCTGTTGTACCAAACGTGACGTTTAGATTCAATTCTGTAATTATTATTTAAAAGATGGTTGAATGGAATTTTTACTATCGTAAATAAAGTGAATAATAAAATCTGTCTTTCAAAAATTTAATCTTTCCCATTTCAGTTAAACAAGCTCCACGGATTGTTTTCTATGAAAGTGGGAATGGAGTCATCCAGTCAAATATAGGTCAATATCTTTACTGTCTCTATTCAGCAAATTGTTTTAATAGTTCCCGTCCACTCGCCTTTTTAGAAGTAAAACAATTTGTTCATGAATTTAATTTTCGCTTCTTAGGTAAGCACTGAACGAATTGCGCATGCGCTACTCTTTTGAATTTTCTACATTCAGCTCTTGTTTCTAATCTGATTCCAGGCGCTAAATGCTTCAAATTCTACCTTCCAAATTATCTCTTTACGGTACAAGAGGAAACTCGAGATCTAGGTTTGACTCCTATTTGTCTAGAAGGGTTACCTCCATGGGTTTTCTCTTCTGCTCACCGTCTATGGTTGAGTTCAGTATCTTTCAAGGCTCAATTCAAGAGCCGGTGCTGATTCAATTTATGATAATATTATTACTGTTACAGTTTGAAACCAAAGACAAAATTTTGATGTCGTCTCTATCACCTCAACTCTATCTAAGCTGAACAATTTATATTACCACCAAAAGATGGGGATATTTTATTTGCTATCGCTAACGACAGTATCCTCAACACTACAGTCAGAAGGAAACCTGAGTTACTGGACAACAGACATACAAGCAGCAGCTCGGACTGTAGAACCAGGGTTTCCGATTCTAGAGATTGGAACTTGACCTGAAGGTATTCAAAGGCATACACCGGGCGTTAGGAAGCTGAAAACCCTTAGCATATATCTAGTAAAGAAAACTCAAGGAGAGGGAAGGGTATCTTTTTAAGAAAATGTATTACTCTATTGTAATGATCATGTAAAAAAGTAAAAAAAAAAAATATTACTGGGACGTGTGTTTTTGAACAAAAGATGTTGATCATGAAAAACACGACGCAAAGGTTTTGACCCTGATAAGGTTGAAAACTGGTTTAAAACCTTGATAAGGTTTTGAACCTTAGATAATTATCAAATGGTTAGTTTTTTGGGAGAATAATTCGATGGCTCGACACTAGTCTCCTTGCTCTAAATATTTCATTGTAGAGTTTTTTTTTTTCTCATGAATTTCTCAGACTTGCCAACAACTATCTGAAATTCGTGTTTCAAGGGGTTCTCTCGGCAGACCTGGTAATCGATGTGTCCGTTTCTTAGATATTCTTCTTAATGCGAATCTCTCCTTCATGCATCATACTAATAAAATTAACATGAAGATATCGAGGCATCTTGGAATTCTCAGGAAGCTCGAATACTTTATTTTTTAAGACGATTCTTAGATTGTCTTCCTTTTTCTTCCCCCTGATACCACTTTCTAATGTACACAAAGGAGCCAAGAACTTTATATTTGAAACAAATAATAGTCATAAGCCTTTACTTGATTTGAAATCTCTTTATATTCTCTCAAGTCTTTATTTCCTTTTTCCTTCAACTAAACAGTGATGTTCCTCTTGTCCATCTCTTGTCTTTGATCATTCTACTTATAATCTTCGTAGTTCTGGCAACATGCAAATCTCATTCGCTCCATCAGTCACATTGGACTCAAATCCCCTGACTGCCTCTCATGCTACCTAGAATACTCTGTCTGATTTGGCTAAAAACTGTCACTCGTTGGAGACTCTACAAAAATCATAAAACACTTTTTTCATATTAAATTGTTTGCAAAGGACAGGGACGAATTTCCAGTATTTTCATTGGGGGGCAAGAGGGGTCCATATCCGGATAGTCAAGGGGCTTGGAATATATAATAGCTTGTTTCTACAAGTTATTGGGGGCCGACTGCCCCCTTGCCCCACCCAAAAGACACCCCTGGCAAAGGAGCAAAAGCACAGGCAGCAAATCCCGGGAAGAAAAGAGTCAGCGTATAGAAAATGTGTTAAGTAAATATAATTTTGTGTATATATTTACACATTGGGGGTAGGGGGGGGGGTTTAAATAAAGCAATGCATTTTCCGGAATGATATAAATAAGAACTCTTTTTTTTAAAGTAGTATCCAGAAGTTTAATAATGTTTTTTTTTCTAGAGAGGGTAAAGAAACTCACAACGACAACGACATGAAAATTTATGATTCTTAGGAATATTTGTTTTAGTGGTGTTGGGGTTCCACCCCTGTTTCTTTTCCTTTCAGATAAATGACCTGTTTTCGTTCTAATTACATTTGCGTAGATTTGCCTATAGTATAAATTTTCAATGACAATTTAAAAGTCTCGTTGCTACGCTATAGTGGTTTTGCAATAAGTAAGCTTTGAACTAAATTCTATTTTGGACTTCCTGGTTTGAAGTCATTGAAAGATAAAGCTAAGAGAGTAGAATGGGCTTTGAATGGGGATTGAGATGATTGGCTGGGCCAAGCGAAGGTCCACCCCTATGAACAGTTGTGTACAAAATTTTATTTTGATTTAGTCTGCGTTTAGACCCCGATTGGGGAAACATATTTTTGTGATTATTGTGACCCTTTGGAAGAATACAAGTAAGGTATTTTCTACAAACTGTGTACTAGTTTCCGTAACCCAGGCAGGGTAGGAATAGAGCTACGAGGTACCGTCATTATTTGTTGACAGGGGATTTGTTACCTCCAAGGAGAGAGTTATAGATTGTCAGCCGTAACCCAAGGCGGGTACATTTGGCTTTAGAAAGTGGCCATTTGACCACTTGATCGCGTTATCATACCCTGGGACAGGGTATACTGTAAATAGGGTAGTACCAAACCCGATATTTGCAGAACCGGTGTGGTAGACGCGGCATCACATTATATTTTGGGGCCGGGGCTTTCCCCTCCAATAAGTGGTGACACCCGTATATTACCACGCCAGTGGCGTTGTGACCTACCGGTATAACACTGGTGGTAAAATACCACGAACATGGTGGCAGCAACAAAAGGTCCTATCAGTAAACCTGATAGTAAAAGAATTCCGCGTTTTCGAAGAGACAAGTAATTTAGCCTACAAGAGTAGCCTATTGTGGTTACATATATAAAAAATCGCAAAGAGAAATTTTTTTTATCTGGGTTGTGCCTAGTTGGATAGTAATAAGTAATAAAATTTAAGTATCAATAGATCACGCGAATAATTAACTTGTGAGACAAGGGAGGCTGCGCCGCCCACGTAGAATCGGCAAATTAAAAGGAAACAATTTTTCGCGAAAGGATAAAAATAGACATTGATAAAAGGATTTTCATTTGGACGGAAGACATTAAGTAACCTTGAAATAATGGTGGACAAATGAAGAATTCAGACAAGATTTATCGCGGTAAAACAAAAATCGTATTCAGACGCATCGCAATTATATGCGACTCCCGTTGGAAATACCCTAAGAAAAACACTATCAGATAGAGCCTTATATCACTCAGGGGGTGAAATAGAAGAGATTTCTGAGACGTGTGAAGGGGAAATCTTCAAAACAAAATCAGTAATAGAGCGATCTCCGGTAAAAACCATGGAAGAAGAAAAGAGTTTAAGGCAGATTCAGAAAGAATTATTCCCAAATAGAGAAACCCAGACAAAAGAATCAATGGCAATAATACATGAAGAAAACTCACTATATGAAAGCACGAATAAAACAAAACCAACTCACCCTTCAGAGGAAGTACAAAATGTAGGGGAGTTGAGGGTAAAAGAAAATATAATTATAGAACGAACAGAATCAGAAAACGAATTAAGAGGATATAAAAACAGAGAGATTCATAGTAGGCTAAGTAGCACTAGTAGTAGAAGCTCAATTTCCAGCAGGAGCTCGCGAAAAAGCACTCAAAATAGATATGACACAACAACTATTAAATTTCATGGAGAAAGAAAGAGAGAGAGATAGACAAGAAAGAGAGAAAGATAGACAAGAAAGAGAGAAAGATAGACAAGAAAGAGAGAAAGAGAGGATAGCTAGAGAGCAGAGAGAAGAGAAGATTAGAATAGATAGAGAACGAAAGGAGGAGGAAGATAGAGTAGCCAAAGAAAAAAAAGAGGAGGCAGACAGAGAGGAAAGAAAATACATAATGGAAATGATTGCTGGGAGAAATTCCCAAGAGCCTCAGAAATCATCTAAAATAGAGGTAATGCAGGCAATAAACCTTCAACCAATGAAAGAAAATGAAGATGTACATTTATACATATACAATTTTGAAAAAAAAACGGCGGAATTAAGCAGATTGCCAAGAGAAAATTGGGTGACAAAAATACAGCCCCTCCTTAACTACAAAGCACAAATTGCATATAAAGCATTACCAATGGAGTACTCAAAAGATTTTGAAAGACTAAAACAAGCCATTTCTGAAAAGTTTCAACTCTCCCCCGAGCACTTTCAAAAGAGATTTAGAAGTGAAAGAAAACGAGACAACGAAACTCATAAAGAATTCTGGTGCAAATTGAAAGATATGTGTTTAAAATGGCTAGAGTTAGAAAACTATAGAATGTTAGAAGACCCGGAAGAAATAAGAGAAAATATAAAGGAAATAATAGATAAAACAGTAATGGAACAATTTTTAGAAAATACCCACAGAGAATTGAAAATATATTTGTAAGAAAAGAACCCAAAAACAAGCGAAGAAATGGCGGAAATGGCAAATAGGTGGACCGAAATAAGAGAGGAAGTTGAGGAGACAGACATATTTCAATATAGAGATTATAACAAAAATAGGCACTATAACACAGGGCAAGGAGAACTAACTTGCTATAAACTGCGGTACCACGGGGCATTTTACAAGAAACTGCCCAATTAAACATGACCAAAAACCACATAAAACGACAGCCTGGGCCATGACCCATAATAAGGAAAAGAATTACGCATTTGCAGAGTCGCATAAAATATACGGAAAATTGAACGGGGAATTAGTCGAAATGGCAATTGATTCCT
This sequence comes from Artemia sinica, assembly GCA_027921565.1. Taxonomy (NCBI): domain Eukaryota; kingdom Metazoa; phylum Arthropoda; class Branchiopoda; order Anostraca; family Artemiidae; genus Artemia; species Artemia sinica. Next base: position 48,916,307 of record CM051273.1, on the reverse strand, counting down.
GCAGTGACCAAACCTAAGTGCGAACTGAGCTAATTAATAAAACGGAGATAGACCATAAAAATAAGATTACAACATTATGTTATTATGGAGACAAGCACCCATGCCCGCCTGCTTGGGTAAGAATAGAAAATATAAAGAAGGACGGTACGGTCCAGAGAAAAACGATAAAAGTAGGCTTAGTACCTACGCTAGCAGTGGATGTTTTAGTAGGAGGAGACTTTGGGGATATCGGAAATTTCCTATCGTTAAAAGTGACTTCTTTAACAGTGGGAAAGTTACAAAATTACACTACGACGGAAAAATATACAACTCCGTTGACTACGGGGGAAGGTGGACCGGCCCATAAAACAAATTGGGACGCTGTGCCACCCTGTCGGAAAAACGAAATACTTCATACGCATGTTCGATATATTGATAATCCACAGAAATGGGATGCAGAAGTAAACAGACAACATAATATTGAAAATAAGACGCGCGAAAATGATTTTTCAGGAAAATTTGCAGAAAATAGAAAACTTGAGAACACTTTTAATGAATATGAGACGCTAACAAGTACAGGCCAGAATGAAACACTGATTGTAACAAAGAAAAATGAGACGAAATTTATTGTACGCGCTTTTCCTCGCAAAGTTCGGGAAATTTTAGTACAATATAAAAAACCAAATGTCGGAATTCAGTTCCCATTTGATAACGAAATATTTGTTTCTGCAGTAAGAATAAAGAAGACTAAGAGTGAGAAAAGAGATATTAAACGGAGCTACAATGAAGTAATGCAGTCAAAGATGGTGGACACTGGAGTCCAAATCAGATTTAACGATGATTTATTATTTTGCACGAACGACAAAATTGAGAAAAGTGAAAAGGAACAAATAAATACAAAAAAGAGAAAAAATTTGGAGATTCAGCCTGAAGTGGCGAAAAATAAAAAAATGTTGGATGGGCTGTGACTTGATAACATAAATACTAGGGAGAAAAATGAAATGTTGGATGGGCTGTGCCTTGATAACATAAATAATAGGGGAAAAAAGAGGTCAAAGACCCATGGGGAATAAAACAAGATTGTCACAAAATAGAGATGAATGACCTACAACGGGTTGGGGGAAAGTTTGGAGATATTGAAGGTCGAGTCGGATTGGAAAAACTTGGAAAAGAATCTGAGATTGGCATTATCAACTCAAAAGATATGTCGATACTTTATGAGGGGGAGGAATCCCTTGGGGAAGATCCCCTGCGGGAAGTCACGAAAGATAGCCCTTTTCCTCAATGCACAACTGGCGGACAAGTTGTGATCCCTTTACCGAGATTTTGCCTCTCTGATCTGGAGTCCTTGGGGGATACTCTCTCCCAGTCACTTCATACTTCACCCAAACCTTTGTCCAGTAACCCTATTCATAGCTGTTATTCTTCATGGGAATTGACAATTATTTCCGGAAAACCATATTCAGTATCTAAGTTTCATCTTCAACTAGCATCAACGCATATTCTTCATTTAATTATCCCAGGGGAGGGAACCCAGAAAAAAGGCGATTCATGGTTCACTCAAAATTTTACTTCATTCCCAGTACCCTTATCGTTTTCACAGGCCTTTGCATGTTCGGCCTTAGATTATTTCAAATTATGCCAAGGGGCAATTTACTTTTTTATTGAGATGTGGGGTTGTTTCTACAGATAGAAATTAAGAGGCTAGTGCAGCCAATTTTTCATGATGGCTGGCATCATCATATGTGCCAGAAACTGATTCGTTTTTGATTGTGCTGCGCACAATCATTGTCTACGAACCTTGGGGACTTCAACTTTCAAAACCTAATGCGGATACTATACGATTTAGACCATGGTGGTCCTACAGTAGAGACGTGTCGATGAAGTCCGATCCAGAGCCAAGAGGTGGAAGTAGTAGAACGGACACTGGTTGAAGAAAGAAGGCAAATGTATTTTGTAAAGTTGAAGTTATGTGTTTATGTTTGTAAGGGTGGACCAAGGTAGCACGTGGGCAGTCATTTATCTTACGGGGGGAGGTGATGAGGTTCCACCCCTGTTTCTTTTCCTTTCAAATAAATGACCTGTTTTCGTTCTAATTACATTTGCGTAGATTTGCCTATAGTATAAATTTCAATGACAATTTAAAAGTCTCGTTGCTAAGCTATAGTGGTTTTCCAATAAGTAAGTTTTGAACTAAATTCTATTTTTGGACTTCCTGGTTTCGAGTGATTGAATGATAAAGCTAAGAGAGTAGAATGGGCTTTGAATGGGGATTGAGATGATTGGCTGGGCCAAGCGAAGGTCCACCCCTATGAACAGTTGTGTACAAAATTTTATTTTGATTTAGTCTGCGTTTAGACCCCAGCCGGGGAAACATATTTTTGTGATTATTGTGACCCTTTGGAAGAATACAAGTAAGGTATTTTCTACAAACTGTGTACTAGTTTCCGTAACCCAGGCAGGGTAGGAATAGAGCTACGAGGTACCGTCATTATTTATTGACAGGGGGGTTTGTTACCTCGAAGAAGAGAGTTAGAGATTGTCTAGCCGTAACCCAAGGCGGGTAAATTTGGGTTTAGAAAGTGGTCATTTGACCACTCGATCGCGTTATCATACCCTGGGACAGAGTATACTGTAAATAGGGTAGTACCGAACCCAACATTTGCAGAACCGGTGTGGTATACGCGGCATTACATTATATTTGGGGCCGGGGCTTTCCCCTCCAATAAGTGGTGACACCCGTATATTATCACGCCAGTGGTTTTGTGGCCTACCGGTATAACACTGGTGGCTAAATACCACGAACAAGTGGTTAATTGAACATCAGTAATAATGGATTCATATGATCAGACGTACACGCTAGAATCAGTTTGAAGAGAGCTGCAAAACTTCGAAAAAAATATAATAATGAACTTATCAAATAGAAATTAACAGATAATACAAGTAAAACTGAAGCACACCGAGACTCTTTGGGACGCAAATGGGCCAGAATATTCTCTTATGCGCAAGTCTACACACGGCGTGTTGAAATTTATAAAACGTACCTGAGCAATCCTCCTGGCGGAGCAAATGAATAACACTCTAAATTGGGGTATGTTTGTCGAAGAAGTACACTGAGAATAGCTGCCGTCCCGGCACCAAGGGAGTGGCCAACAACCACCAGTTTGAAATCTTTAGTTCCCTGATCAGGATCAGCAGCTTGAGCTTTGGCAATCAAATCTTCATCTTCGAGTTTCTTTTTTACATAAGTTGCCGCCTGAATTATACCCTAAAAATGTTGTTGTACAATAGCAAAATCAAATCCTAAAAAGGTTTTACATCAAAGGCTCGCTGAAGGTGTTTTGGAACTTACAGAGAGTGTGAATAAAAGATCTAAAGCCGAATTAACCAGCCACGTCAAAACAAAGAAATAAATCTGGAAATAGCAAACGGAACTAAGGCCAGTATGAAGAAAAAGAAGAGAAGGCTGTCAAAGGAATATTTTGTCCGAATACAACAAGGCGTCTTCAGAACTAAAAACAGAGAGAGAGAGAAAACAAAAGAAACAAAAACATCTAGAATCTAAAAAAGAAAAAAAAAAAACTTTTTCGCATGCTGACCAATGGTGTGCGTTGCGCAGGTATCGATCTCCTGATTCGGTACCCTCGGCCAAGAGTGCAATACGTGGTTGGGGGTAAATCATCCGAAGCTTCCTGTGTTTTCCCTCAAGATTTCTCCAGATACCCATTTAAGTATAAAACTAAAATTAAAATACTCATTTGAGTTTTATCCATACCCATTACCCCTTCCTCCATCTAAATCTAAAACTAAAAGAACATGAATAAAAATGGATACAGAACTATATATATATATATATATATATATATATATATATATATATATATATATATATATATATATATATATATATATATATATATAATATATATATATATATATATATATATATATATATATATATATATATATATATATATATATATATATATATATATATATATATATATACAACTAATACTTACATGTACAATTAACCATCTGCTTCCATGAGCACACAAGAGCAATTGTTTATTTTATTAAATCTATTTTAAATTTATGATTTTGTTTTTGCCAGTCGTTTTTGTGTGCTCAAGGAAGTAACTGTAAAGGACCAGCCTTTACCCCATACCACAATCTTTCTTGGATCTGCTTTGCAAAAATGAATGTCTTACAGCTAAATTTCTCTTCTACCAATGTGTAGAATTTTAAATAATGCATGAAATTTTAAAGTCAAGTATATAATTGCGGATTTAAAACCGGTTCTTTCATTTTCTCCGAATTTTAAAGGCCTTCCCAAATTCCCCAAGGAGACTGATGCTCTCCAAGATCTCCCAAAAATAAGCTTCAATGAAAATTAACGATTAGTTTTAAGTCTTAGTGCTTGTATAATTACAGATTGGAGAGATTTCGGATTACAAAATTCTCTTTCGGAGAAATTCGAGGAAGCCCTGAGAAATCCGGAGATAGAGGAGGCACTCCTGTGTGCAGCAAAAAAGTGACCACGAATTCTATGCAATGCTGCGAGTGTGAGAAATACGTTCACACAGCTTGCAGCGACATGACAATAAAAGACAGACAGACTGATATAAAACAAAGGACTCAAGTGGTTTTGTCAGCCGTGCCGTATCAAGGCCAAAAGCTTAACCCCAAGGGATGAAGGCGAGCGAATCAAACCCGCTGGACTTTCCAAGGTAAACTATAATCATACCTCAAATCCTAATCCTGATGAAAAACCTTGCCAACTCATGGCACATATTCAGAGAAAGACAACTCCGTAGGTGGCACCTACTTAAATTTATTTTTCGTCGGAGTGCCATCTAGCAGCATTGTTGATGCACTTTACTTGCCAATCAGCTCCTACAGATGCCGTTTGACAATAAACACTAGAATCAACACAATTCTCCGTGTTATTCCCGCGAGCCAGTCGTCCAAGATCTCAACAGTCAGTACCGATTCGTCCACAAATTCTTCTTGGCTGAAAAAAGTGCTATAGCCTTCCACTAGTAAAGAAAGCCACTCCTTATAATGGGATGAAGTAGGAACGACATCCTTTGAACTCTACAATAAACAGGATCAGGTCCCAGCAGCATCTAAACCCGTGAAACGGGATAATAAAAAATCACTAGCCTTAGATCTGATCGATGTTCTTTTAAAAAGAGTTCAGGATCAGAATCAAATCATAAATGAGCAAAAATCGTTGATTGCTCAACTTGGCACAACCAACGCAGCATATCAAGCCATCATAACGGACACCACAAAAATCCTACACAGCAACAACGATGTACGACAATGCAGTATTAGCTACAAGTTAGGAGAGGCAACGAACTCCCCCACGTCCTCAAGTGTGGTCACAATGACTGAACCACTCGAACTTGTATTTACTAGAAAAGTTTCGCGAATTGTTCAGTCAGTAGCTCAGACCAAGTCACGTGAAATAGAAGCCAAAACAGATAATTCCCATGCGATTCAAAACTCCCACTTTGACCCCTCGTTAAGAAAAAACCCAAACTCAAATACCCTAATGACAAAAGAATTGTGCTTTTATTTCAAAAAAGGTCACTGTAAATGGGGATCAAAATGCCGACTCAGTCATGAAGAAATACTGCCGCTGATCTGCCAAGATCACCTAACAAGTAGAGGCTGACTCATTGCTCCGGGAAATTGCGGAGGGATTCATCCTGAAAAGTGCAAAAAATTCACGGCAGGCATTTGCAATAGGAGATTACGTTGCAATTACTATCATGCAGACATCAAACCTACCCCAAATCCAAAAACTGACCAGCACAAAACAATAATATCAAAAAAACTGGAGACGTGCCCTAGACCACCACCACCCGGAAACGAAACAATCAACCAAATGGATGTCGCGAGTTTTCTACAGAACTGGCTCAGACACCACCAGCAAGAACCCCTACCAGGGTTTTCTCCAACAACAAAATGGCTGGAGAAACACAAGAACAAACCCCCACCAACCCGATCGAAAACAAAATCACAATCGAAGGCGAAGCTACTGGACCCCATCTCGTTCAACTTACCAGCCAAGAGATCCCCCTGGTCACAGCTTCTCAAACAGTCAGCAATCGACGATGAGACCTTATCTGAAACCAACCAACATTCTAGCACAGGAAACACATGTCTAAATGTGGAGACAACAGCAAAATCTAATTCAAAATGCCCCACTATCTCTCCCACCTCAACAGGTACTCACGATCTGGGACTAGAGACTCCTGATCCTTCTTCCTGCAGCCTGGAAAGAGGGAAAAAGAAAACAAGTTTTAAAACAAAACCAATCCAGTCTTACCGTTTTCCAACAATAGCCGTGTCAAATGTTCGATCTCTCAATAACAAGGCAGATGATATGGAAGTTTTCCTAAGGAAACATGACATTGACATCATGTGCATGACAGAAACATGGATCCCGTCTCCTACCTTGGCCGTGATTGATGGGTATTCCTGTTACATTTCCCCACGCTGCAGTGCACTGGCAGAACCCAAGACGCATGGTGGTGGTGTCGGTTTCTACTGCAAAGAAAACGTGCCTCATAGGATTCTGGACGTCGCAGTACCAAAGGACCATGACATCGAAGTTTCGTGGCTTTGGGCACGACCAAAAGGCCTACCTCGGCAAGTGTCGTCATTGATATACGCCACTGTATATTTCCCACCAAGAGGACCATATCGGCGACAACTAGTGGAAGTTGCAACTTCATCAGAACAAAATATCCATATGCAGGAATCTTTCTTTGTGGGGACTTCAACGATCTCAAGGCAAACTGGATGGAAAGATCTACAGCCCTGCATCAAATAGATAAAGTGAAAACACGGGGAGAAAACACCCTTGACTTGATCTTCACTACGCTTGGTAATTTCTACTTAGATCCTTTGGCGGAAGCACCACTCTCAACCAGTGACAATGCAACAGTTATATTACGGCCAAATTCAACAATGAAACCTACTAAACCAACCCAGTTCACCTACCGTCCACTTACAGAAGAATGTATAATTGGCTACAGAGAATGGCTCAACTCAGTATGCTGGTTCCGCCTTTTCGAAAACAAAGACGCAAACAGCATGACTGAACTCTTCTATGAACAAACAATTCGAGAGTGCGAACGTTTCTTCCCTGAAAAGCGAGTTACAATTAGGGCAAAGAATAAACCATGGGTTACTCGGACAATTAAAGCAGCAATGGCAGAGCGAGACATGCTTTATGAGACAAAGCCACACTCTGACGAATATAAACAGAAGAAAAACATTGTAGTTAGACTACTAAAGCAAGCTAGACGTCTGTATGGACACCAAACTTTTGCTAAGTTGTCAGCCAGTGACCCAAGAAAGTTCCACACAACTGTACGGAAACTAATGGGACAGCAGAAGTCTAAATCCATCCTGAGGGACCAGCAAGGAGAAGTAACCGCAGAAGCAATTAATGCATACTTTCCAAATATTTGCCGCCAACAACCTCCACTCAAGACTATAACACAGAATGGTCCAATCAAAACCATCTCTATTAATTACATTTTCCCAGGTCCAAGACAAACTCGGAAACCTAGACATTAGAAAAGCCTCGTACCCTGGTGAAATTCCTATAAGTCTGATACATGCATGCTCCCCCCTAATTGACCATGGTGTATAACCAGTGCCTACTGGAAGGCATTTTCCCAGATAAGTTCAAAAAGGCATTTATCACACCAATTCCAAAGAAAATATCACCAACCTCACCATCCGATCTCAGGCCAATCTCAAAGACACCCATCATTTCAAAAATCTTCGAAGAATTTATTTTACAATGGCTACTAGCAGAAATAGAACACAAAATCGATCCTATGCAGTTCGGTTTTCGTCGAGGACACAGAACAACTCACTATCTGGTCAGATAACTTCATGATCTATTAGAGCACCTTGAAAATCCTGAGGCTCTTGCTGAAATAATCATTTCTGATTTCGTGAAAGCTTTCGATCTGCTTGATCATGAGACTGTGATCAATGAAGCCGTGCTCTGGAAGTCTCGCAGTTTCTCTTGTATACCATTGCAATTTTCCTTTCTGGTCGTCAACAGTGCGTACAACTCGAAAACGGGGAAACATCCAACTTCCAAGACATCACGTGTGGAGCTGCCAAAGGAAGCAATTTAGGTCCCATCTTATTTGTTATAGTCATCAACCGACTGATGAGGCAACACAAAAAGAGGTATAAATTTGCAGATGATCTTTCGCTAAGCCTGCTGCACTTCCTGTCACAAACTCCCAATCAGCCCATACCCCTTGTTCCAGAGATTCAACATCAAGCTGATCAAGTGAAGCTCCAGATAAGCCTAGAGATAAGCTGTGTAATGCATGTCAACTTCCTGAAGAAGAAGAAGAGCATAAATGAATCTGCACGTCTAAAAAAAAATCAGTAAAAATACTTGGTATCACATTAAGTGATGATCTCTCGTTTGGAGATCACATCAGCCAGATCACAGCAAAGGCAGCTGGTTTTCTAAAATCCTTTGCAAATCTAAGAAGGTTTGGAATGACAGAGCAACTCCTTCTTTCGTGCTATAAAACCTATGTAGTGCCCTTAATGATGTACGGCTGTCCTGCCTGGCACCCGTCGCTTACAGAGAACCACAGAAACGAATTGGAAACGATTCAGAAGAGAGCCTGCAAAACAATTCTTGGGCCGAATTATAAAAACTATGAACAAAGCCTGGGCCAACTCAAGCTCCCAACCCTGGAGGAAAGGAGGCATGAAATGCTAATGAAGTTTGGAGCTGACATTCTGAAGTCCTCAACACACCGAGATATTCTTCCTGCGTTTACTTCTGAGACCCACGCACACAAAACAAGGTTGGCAACTCTGAAAGAGGGAAAAAAAACTGTTGGAGTGCCCGCCTACACACTCGACAAAAAGATATCTAAAATCGTTTGTGCCCTACTATGTCAGATGTTATAACAATAGTGTCCTGAAGTAGAGGTGATGGTTCATCATTTGTATTTTTCTTGGTGCTGTGTCTTTTTGTGCCTTTCTTTTCTTTTTGTGCTTAAATTGACGATACCCATGTTATTGCAGTGTGATAAAGGGAACGAATAAAGATTATTATATTATTACCACAAATAAGTAATTTTTATTTTCAAGTTATTGCCAAATCATCGATTGGTGATAAAATCAGCGATTGGTGAGGAAATGAGCGATTGGTGATAAATGAGCGATTGGTGATAAAATCAGCAACTGGTGATAAAATCAGCAATTTGTGATAAAATCAGCGATTGGTGATAAAATCAGCGATTGGTGATAAAATCAGTGATCGGTGATAAAATCAGCGATAAGTGAAAGGTGACTTTGCATCTGGTCAAAGTAACGGAAAGTATATTTTTGGCTATTTTTTTTTTACTGCCCATCTATGATAATTATCTTCAAATAAGGTATTGCTGCTCCTAGCAGCATGTGCAGCCAGGTAGTTCAACAAGCAATGTGTGAACTATGCAAATAACTTACCCCATGACCAATCCAATCTTCTTTTAATGGGGAGATTGGTATAAAATCCTCTTCGGCCTTTAAGTCTGTAATTATATCCTAAAATAAAGTATTTTTAGTTAAAGTATCTATATATACTTTATTAATAGCAAATAAATAAAGAATTTTATGGAAATAATTTCACAATTATTTTTAAAAATTTAATTCTGTTGAAGTTATATTTAAATTTGAATTGTTTAAAATTCAAATTTAATTAAAATTTAAAGTTTTAATTTTTCATTTTTAAATTGATAACTAAAAAATAAATGCTTATTAATACATAAAGCATTCAATAAAAGTAATAATTGAAAAATAAAGTATCAAGCTTCAAAGGCATAAATATTTGAATATTTCAAAACTACTTATCGTTTTGGCAATAAGAGCATGTTTGCAAATATTATCTGTGAAACAGGAAGAATTTATTTTTTTTTAATATAATCCTTAATCAAAAACACAATCATCATGCTTTCGTGATAAAAAAAGTAAGGACATCAAAAATATAAATTTATTAGCTTAAAAGGTCATACAAGAGCAAATTAGGTTTTGGGCTTTTTTGAATAAGTCAAAATCTGACTTATGTAAAGAATGTGAATAAAAAGTTTACAAAAATCATTATTAGCTTAAAACGCTAATAATATTAAATAAATTAAGAATAAAAACAAATGAAGATACGAGATAATTTTAAGAACACACACAATATGTTAGTTACAAATTACATGCCAATACACATATTTTGTTTCTGTTTCATTTTAAGAGCCTATTTTCAACAACTTATATTTTAAATTGAAAGTGAAAGCGATGTTATGCATTGATGATTTTTTTTTCCGTATTTTATCGAATTCGTCATATTTTCATATTCATTGAATTCATCATACATATCACGCGTTCATATCTTTCATATTATCGCGTTTTGAAGAAAAGATTAATTGCCTAAAACTCAAGTAACTTCGACTGAAGTTCTTTTTAATTTTACTTGACATATTGAATGTTTACCTTTATTTGAAGGTGATTCATAGAACTTTAATTTTAAGTCAAGAGACATCTATCCTGAAGGTGATTGAAGGTGATTCATATTGTGATTGATTGAAGGTATTGAAGGTGATTCATAGAACTTTAATTTTAAGTCAAGAGACATCTATCCTGAAGGTGATTGAAGGTGATTCATATTGTGATTGATTGAAGGTATTGAAGGTGATTCATAGAACTTTAATTTTAAGTCAAGAGACATCTATCCTGGTATAGAACGAAGTTCAAACCATATTAACTGAAAAATGGGTAAGGACCGTGCATCGAAATAATCTGATTCTTTAACTAGCTCATACAAAAATTCGTCACAAAAATAAACCACTTCAATTAAAGCATACTTTTTAAAACAGTTGTACAGCTCAGTAATATATATTTTTGTCTTTTTGCTCGTCAATTATTGTCACCCACAGAGGAGTCACGTGCGAAAAAATTACGAGACACGACCATGATAGATTACAAATGATAGAAACGAATGATGATGATTTTCCAACGATTTTGGTTTTCCAACGAAGGATATAATTTTCGTGTCAATTAAGAATCGATACGTTTCAAGAATAATGACTCGCCAACACCCCAAGGTACCAATATATATATGAAATTGTATCGAACATCGAGAAACACTAAGTCTTGAGTGGCTGTTAAGGTAACTGTCAAGTGTTGGTAAGTTAAAATTGTTTCATTCATCAAATATGCTGTGGTGGCAATTGTGCCATGAAAGTGGATATTAGAAGCTATACTTTTGAAGGGCAAGATAAATTCGCCCCCATTCTTTACCTTTCGCTTACTAGCAAGGCCGTACCCAGGATTTGTTTGCGGAGGGGGTGTTACTCAAAGATTTTTTCGGGGGGGGGGGGTCTACACAAAAAAGCTCAAAAAACGGATACAAAATTTGTTTATATCCATTTTGTTATGTTTTTACGAGTCAAAAAAACATTTCGGTGGGGGTTCAAATCCCCCTAACCCCCCCTCTGGGTGCGGCCTTGCTTACTAGATAAGTTGGATTAAACATGAAGCTTACCGCATTTGGTATTGTAATGATTTGTCTCTTCAAGAATATACTTCAAAAACCTAGGTCACAAAACCTGAAATAATGCAACCATAAGCAAAGCACAAGCAATACATAACAGCAAGCACAAGCAAAAGCACAAGCAATATATAACAGTGTGCATACACAAAATGCAAGCAAAACATGCAGGGAATAATAAATTTCCATCCTTTTCACAAGAGCTAGTCAATCATATTCTTGACGGTGGCTTGACTTGTCGACCCGTCCCAGCAATAACAGAACTTCTAAGACTGTTGTCGAGTTCCACCGTAGAAGGCAGGGAGACCACAGTGTTTTCCTAGGCCACGATGACCGGCAATTCTGGCATGCTGGCTTGACGAAAGTGCACGTCCTCTATTTGGGGTAAGTCCTGAGAACGATGCCATGAATCGTGTACTGACGAGCTGCCGGTGTTTGAATCAGAACTCTTCTCATCTTTAGTCACGATTTTCAAATGCTTTCTATTCCGGCGGTATTGTCTGTTTGTTTTCGCTTGTACTACAATACAATCGTGTCGCATCTGATTCTTGGAGGACTGATGCAGGTTGCCAGGTTTGATCATTGGACCTTACTCGAACTTGGTTGCCTATCTGCAGACGACTAAGGCTTTTGGTAAATTGATCATAGTAGCATTTCTATTTTTCCCTTTCTTTATTCCTTGCGGGCATGAATTCCTACACAGGTACGCCTTTTGGAGACAAGTACTCAATGGTGCAAGGCACTAGGAATCTTAAGTTTCTACTCATTAGCAGCTAATCTGAGGAAGCTAGACCATCGATCCGTCTGTTGTGGTACTCAAGGAGAGCAAGACCGCGGTTAGTTTTTTTTTAGCTTCTGAACTGATGATGTTCACAGTCTTTTTGCTGCCACGACAGACACGTGCAAAATGGTTGGGTTTTCTGCAGTTAATGCATATCTTCCCTTTTGCAGGGCACATGTGATTCTGTGAATACTCTCCGCCACAGAAGAAACATTCAAGGTCTTCAATTTGGCCGTGATTAGGTGTCCATATATATAACAACACATTGACCCAAAAAGCAAGCAAAACAAGTAGGGAATATTACAGTGTTAATAAATAAATAAAAGAAAGTGTTTTTAGAGAAGTGATTTTATAACCTTATTCCTTGAGCTAGTCTTATTCTGATTCATCAGCGATTACTCTCAAACTCATATGCTAAGGATTAAGAGAAGGGAAAATTTTCTCTAATGGATTTTCACTCACGAGCCACACTTATAGCGGCTCAGTTACAGATCACATCTGGGGCCTACAAAATTACAGACCCCCTAAGTTGTAGTCCTTAAGAAGTATGATAGACAATCCACGAGTGGGGCAAATATTTCAGTAAGTTTAGTAGACAGAGCAAAACATTATCTTGTGAAACACTAGTAAAAGAGCCATAAAACTTACCTGGGTAAGTTTTTTTTGTTCTGAAGATCGAACTTACCTGGGTAGACAATGTTCCTCGAATAGTAATTACTATTGATTTGGTAAAATAATCTAGAGCTACAAAAAAGGCAGTTTTTTCAACATCTGAATCAAAACTTGCATACAAAATCTCTGTATCGTTATCCATTTCGATGACATGTTGGGCTGCAGCTAGATGGCACGTACAACAGTTATCACCTAGTGGTTGCAGTTCACCTTGTTTGCAACACCTAAAAAAGTTTATCATATATCATAAAAATCAAGGTGTCTTATGGAAAACACTAATTTTTTATGGGTGTTTCTTCCAAGCTGCCTCAAGCGGCTTGGTACTGTAGTGAGTTGCTAGGAATGGTAGTAGTCGTAGTAGTATAATAGTAGTAGTAGTGGTATCTTTATAAAAAATTAAACAGGTAGCAACTCATATCAAAAGTGTTATTTTAAAAACTAATATTTTTATAAGCTAAACCAGTTTTGTCTCTGATTTTCTGCTTTCTGAAACATCTGAATTTAGATTCTAATATTTTGAATTTTTTGAAACTTGGAATTTCGATAACTGAGAAAGCACGGTCTCTTTGAAAATACAGTGATTTTTATAGATATTTCTTAATCAAAACACTAAACAGGTTACAAAATGTGTTAAAAAAAAGTTTTTCAAAACAAAGTTTGTATATGCTGAATCAAAAATTTCAATGTTGGAGTTTTGACCTTCTGAAACTTCTTAATTTGGATTTAGAAATTAGATTTTTGAAGTTTAGATTCTTAAAAATTTGGGAATTTCAAAGTCTGGGATCCTGTAAATCGGATATTTTCATTTTGAAATTCAAAATTTTAGTTAAAGTTGGATGAATTTTTAATATTTAGTGACTCCATAAGGCACAAAAGAGTTTTGAAAATTAACTTTCACTTAAGATTCTTGTATTGACTCTGCTGTTTCTTTTTTTCTTTTTTTATGGTTTTTCTTTTATTAATTATTTTTCGCAAAATTTCAGATTATGAGAAAAATTTTACGTAAACCAAATTTTGAGCTGAAAATCAGTGTTAGATTTTGATAAATCGCTTAAAGTTGCTTTCAAAAATTTTTGATATTTAATCTCTGAATTGTTTCTCGTCTAAATTAATTAATCATGTGTCTATAAAAGCAGGAGCTCCAGTCCTTGAGTCAGATTATCTGGTTTGGAAAAGGATTCAGCGATGTGATTCTGTATGCTCAGCCACAATCGATCTAGCTAAAAATGTGTACCTTGAGAAATCTGGGAGAAGACCTAGGAAGTGTCGGGGGATTTGCCCCAACTACGCATAAAACTCCCGGCCAAAGGTAGAGAATCATGATATCGGTACCCGCGCTACGCAGATCATTATACACATGCGGAACAGTTTTTTGTTTTTATTGTCGAAACATTAAACAAGCAGCAAAAATGTTAACAGAATTATTTCAAAACTGATATTTTTTTTGAGTTAAATAAAAAACTTTGATGTTTGATTTTTAGCTTTCTGACACGTCTGAATTTAGCATTTAAGACTGTCTATTTTTTTTTTTTTTTAATTTCGACTCTCGACAATTTTGAAATCACGGTCTCTTATGAAACTAAATTTTAAAAAACAAGTTTTTTAACTGAAAGTAAAAAGCGACATTAAAGTTTAAAACGAACAAAAATTGCTCCGTATATGGAAGGGGCTGTTCCCTCCTCAACGTCTCGCTCTTTAAGCTAAAGTTTGAGTCTGTCTCACAACTTCATTTTTTAAAGCAATAAAAAACTATAACGTAAAGAGCGAGGCGTTGAGGAGGGGACAGCTCCTTTCAAAAACGGAATAATTTCTGTTCGTTTTAAGTTTAGAGGCGCTCCTTACTTTCAGTTAAAAAAAAAAAAACTTGTTTTTTTTTATTTAATTTCTGAACGCATGTGAAATAATGCAGGTTTTGATTTTGGCTCACCGTAGATGAATAATTAAAACGAAATTCGCATATTAGTTTTACTTTTTTTTAACTTTTATAACTACTTTTTTTTTTTTACTTTTTTAATAACCTTATAATAATCTAAGTTTGATTTTTGTTCCATTTATTTAGGAATGACTCCTGAATGGCAAAGGCTGTTTAATTCGAATAATAGCCTCTTTTAAAAGTAAAAAAAACTGTAAAAGTATCCAAACAAGAGTTTGGATAATGCTCCTTTCCTTAACTGCAAATAAAAACCAAAAGCCTACTGCGTAATTGGCGCTTCACTGAAAACGAATTATATTACAAATATTTTCCTTTTTACCTCTTACAGCGTTGAAAATAAAAATAAAATTAGAGTGAAATAAATTCTTGAACTGTTGAATCTTTCAACAACAAATATCATTATATATCAAATATTCAATTTGATGTTGTTTATACTTTCCAAGACTGTTCAAGACGCATGTAGTTTTCCGTGAAGCGCCAATGACGCAGTAGGTTTTAGACTTTTACAGTGAGAGGAAGCGAAACCCGAACTCTTGTTTGCAGAGATTTTTGTTCTTTTCAAGCTTGATTCGCATATTCAATTTAAGTTTTACTCGTTTTAAGACTTATTTATTCATTTACAATAGTATCTATTGTATGTTTGTTTGCATTGATTGTTTATTTAATTTCTGTTCGTTTTAAGTTTCATTTATACTTCAATAGCAAAATATTTTTTTTCATTTTAAGCTTGATTTTCATATTCAGTCTATGCATTACTCGCTTTAATATCTATTTACTCATTTATATTATTACTTGTTGAATGTTTTTTCCTATGATTGTTTATTTAATTTCTGTTCGTTTTGGGTTTCATTTATTCTTTAATGGTAATTTCTGGCCGTTTTGAGTTTAAATTTTAACAGGTATTTGTATCTGCTGAGCTTAAGTTTAAAATAGCCTTTACTTTGCTTTGAAAAGCTTATTTTTCGGAAAGTTTTTTTAATTAATTATTGTTCGTTTTCGATTGTAAAAAGTTCCAAAATTTTAAAAATTCCTTATTTCAAACCAAACTTAAAAAAAATCAAATCTTTATCAAAGTATCAAAACTGGTATCAAAGTAACAATATCAAAGTGAAAAAAGTTTTCCCTCTTTGAAGTTTATACGACGACCCCTTCTATATGAAGTGCGTCTGGGAAAAAAAATTAATGGAGTGTGGGGAAGGCTAGCTGCACTCCGATCACTTTTTATTTTTAAAAAGTGAATTACAACTTTCAATTTCCAATCAAATGAGCCCTTTATGAAGTTTACACGAGTATCCCTTCCATAACAGCCATATATGCCCCCGGGGCATAACTTACAACGCCTACCCTCGGGCCCTGGTGGGCTGTGTTGACACCGGAGTTTTTGTTATCTGAACTTTGAACTATTTTTAACAAAATGTCTATCTCAAAATTTTTATCTCATGCATTTAGGGCGTAGAGGGGGGGGGGGCTAGTTGCTCTACAATATCTTTTGACGCTTAAAAGGTGAATTAGAACTTTCAATTTCCAATCAAATGAACCCTCTCCGAAGTTTTTACAAACATCCCTTCCATAAAAACGATATATGCCCCCAGAGCATTACTTACAACGCCTGCCTCAGGGCCAAGGGGGGGGGTGCGTCGACACAGGAGTTTTTCTTAAATGACCTCTCAATTATTTTTAATAAAATGGCAATTTTGAAAATTCTATCGGATAGGCTTGGGAAAAAAAGGGTGTGTGTGTGTGGTGGGGGGGCGGGCCAGTTGCCCTCGGATATCTTTTGACTCTTGAAAAGTGAACAAGAACTTTAAATTTCCGATCAAATAAGCCCTCTCTGAAGTTTATACGAGCATCCCTTTCGTAAGAATCATACACGCCCCCAGGACAACACTTACAACACCTACCCCCTGGGCCCTGGGGGGTTGTGTTGACACCGGAGTTCTGTTATTTAATTTTTGAACAATTTTACATAAACTGTCTGTCTCAAAATTTGTAGCGGATGGGCTTGGGGAAAAAGGGCATGGGGGGGGGGCTAGTTGCCCTTAAATCTCTTGACTCGTAAAAAGTGAACTAGAACTTTCAATTTCCAATCAAATGAACCCTCTGTGAAGTTTATACGAGCATCCCTTTCATAAGAACCATATATAGGGCATAGCTTAGAACTTCTTCTCCCGGGCCCTGGGGGGTTGTATTGACATCGGAGTTTTTCTTATTTGAACTTAGAACAATTTTTTTTAACAAAATGTCTATATCCAAATTTTCATCAGATGGGTTTGGCAAACGAAGGCGTGTGTGGGGGGACTAGTTGCCCTCGGCGAAGGGTGGGAATGAGCCCTCTGAAGTTTATACGAGTATCCCTTTCATAAGAACCATATATGCCCCAGGGCATAACTTACAACGCCTGCTCCCGGGCTCTGGGGGGTTGTGTCGACACCTGAGTTTTTGTTATCTGACTTTTTAACAATTTTTAACTTAATGGCTATCTCAAAACTTTTATCGGATGCATTGAGGAAAAAAGGGGCATGGGGGGCTAGTTGCCCTCCAATCTCTTTTGACTCTCAAAAACTGAACTAGAACTTTCAATTTCCAAGCAAATTAGACCTCTCTGAAGTTTTTACGAGTATCCCTTCCATAAGAACCATATATTCCCCCAGGACATAACTTACAACACCTGCCTTTGGGCCCTGGTGGGCTGTGTCGATCCCGGAGTTTTCGTTATATGGTCTTTAAACTAATTAAAAAAAAAATGACTATCTCAAAGTTCTTATCTGATGGTTTTGAGAAAAAAGATGAGGAGGGGGGGGGCTAAGTGCCCTCCAATCTATTTTTACTCTTAAAAAATGAACTAAAACTTTCAATTTCCAATCAACTGAGCCTTCTTTGAAGTTTATACGAGCACCCCTTCCATAACAACCATATATACCCCCAGGGCATAACTTACAACGCCTGCCCCTGGGCCCTGGGGGGTTATGTCGACACCGGAGTTTTTGTTAAATGACCTTTGAACTTTTTTTTAACAAAATAGCTATCTCAAAATTTTTATCAGATGCGTTTGGGAAAAAAGGGCGTGGGAAGGGGGAGGGACTGGTTACCCTCCAATATCTTTTGATGCTTAAAAAGTGAACTATAACTTTCAATTTCCAATCAAATGAGCCCTCTCTGAAGTTTATACGAGCATTCCTTCCATAAGAGCCATATATGCCCCCACGGGGTAACTTATAACCCTTGTCCCTGAAGACCTTGGGGGGGGGGGGGGGGTGGGAGTGTCATGCTCAAAGATATAATTTCCAGAACTTTCAACTACGTTCAACAAAATGGCTATCTCAACAAAAATTATGATTGGATGTGTTTGGGGAAATGGTGGGCGTGGAAGGGGTTTTAGTTGCCTTCCAATCACTTTCAACTATTGAAAAGGGCACTAGCCATTTAAATTTCCAATCGAATAAGCCCCTTTTGAAGTTTCTACGACAACGCTTTATATAAAAACCTTATATGCCCCCAGGGCATAACTTACAACCCTTGCCCTGAGGGCTGTGGGGGGTTGTCATCCCCAAAGACATAATTTCCAGAATTTTCAACCACGTTGAACAAAATGGCTATCTCAAAATTTTGATTGGATGTGTTTGGGGAAAAGGTGGGCGTGAGAGGGGGGTTAGTTGCCCTCCAATCACTTTCGACTATTAAAAAGGGCACTAGCCCTTTCAATTTCCATTCGAATGAGCCCTTTTTTTAGTTTCTACGACAAAGCTTTCTATAAAAATCTTATATGCCCCTAGGGTATAACATACAATCCTTGCCCTGAGGCCTGTGGGGGAGTGTCCTCCTCAAAAACAAAATTTCTATCTGGAAACAAACTACGTAGAACAAATACCTATCACAACCTTTGATTGGATGTGTTTGGGGGAATGGTGGGCGTGGAAGGGGTTTTAGTTGCTTTCCAATCACTTTCAACTATTGAAAAGGGCACTAGCCATTTTAATTTCCAATCGAATGAGTCCCTTTTGAAGTTTCTACGACAACGCTTTATATAAAAACCTTATATGCCCCCAAGGCATAACTTACAACGCTTGCCCTGAGGTCTGTGGGGGGGGGGTTGTCATCCTCAAAGACATAATTTCCAGAATTTTCAACCACGTTGAACAAAATGGCTATCTCAATATTTTGATTGGATGTGATTGGGGAAAAGGCGGACGTGAGAGGGGGGTTAGTTGCCCTCCAATCAGTTTCGACTATTAAAGAGGGCACTAGCCCTTTGAATTTTCAATCGAATGAGCCTTTTTTGTAGTTTCTATGACAAAGCTTTCTATAAAAAGCTTATATGTCCCCAGAGCATAACATACGACCCTTGCCCTGATGGCTGTCGGGGAGTGTTCTCCTTAAAAACATAATTTCTTTCTGGAAACGAACTACGTAGAACAAATGCCTATCACAACCTTTGATTGGATGCATTTGGGGATATGGTGGGCGTGGAAGGGGTGTTCGTTGCCTTCCAATCACTTTTGACCTTTAAAAAGGGCACTAGCGCTCTCGGTTTCCAATCGAATGAGCCCCCTTTGAAGTTTTTACGACGACCCCTTCATATGACGTGCCTCTGGGAAAAAATAATAAATGAATAAATAATAAAACATTGGAGCCGTATGGCCTTTACTATAGGCAACGCTATAGCGTTCGAGTTCAAGTTCCATTTATTTCCTATGCCTCTGTTTCCGCTGCGTTTGTGTCTTTAGTAAAGATTTTCCCCTGGATTTGATATTGTGAGAAAATTTTAAAACAATCAGGTTGTGGGATAAAGATAACAATTAGATTCCAGCTAAATTACCCCAAAGATGTTTTCTAAAATTTTTAATCTTCAGTTTTTCAGTTACCAATGGTGAAAATTAGAGGGAATTTCTTTTAATCTAAAACATAGGTGTTTGTCTTTAAGCGACAAGAATTTTAGTTACAAATTGCAGTTGAACTCCTCTAATGAATGTAATTTTCAGATTTCCCCTTCCAAATTGTAAAAGGTACAAAAAAGTTATATAATTTAAAAACTATATATGAATTAGCAGATTTACACAACCACCACCCCCTCCTTAAAAGATAATGTGCACATGTCTACTTGCGACATCTCCTCTTTTACAAAAAAAACTCAATACTCAATACTTCACAATTCGATTAATGAAAGTTTATATCAATAACACAATTAAAAACAAAAAAAGCTCATAGGCTTTTGACTTAGATATTTCAAAAGAAGAATAACTTCAAGCATCAGCACACGCAGGGCGGGGGTTGGAATGTTAAGGTGTTTGCATTTAAAATGTAGCTTTATCTTCATGAAAAAATGGCTAACACATTTATGTGGGCTAATGGGTTGTTTATTCTGTTCCACAGTGCCTCAACAACTTTTTTTTTTTTTTTTTTGCAATGTGTACTTCTTGAAAATATTAGTATTTTTGAAATATGTTAGTATTTTCAATTGTTAAGTAGTTTCGTTTCAAACTGTTATCTCACATATACATTAATATTTTCCACCTTGCAGAGTTTACTTCTGGAAGATGGGGAAGGAAAAGATTTTGACCAGCCCAAACTAAAAAAAAAAAAAAAAAAAAGATACAAAAAAAAATTCAACAGGCTAATCATGGCATGCTATAGGAAATTATAGAAAAAATCACAAAATTTGAGATTTTTTTGTGAGAGTGAAAACCCTTTATTTATATCTGCCTGCTTTCGAACATAAAAGATAGTCCAAAACATAGTCCATAATCCAAAAAACATAGTTGATAGTCAAGATGTGTGACTCGAATAATTAACTAAATCAATTACCTCGAATGACTAACAATCTGGCAGCATCCACATTTAGGGTGCATCATCATATACAATGGCCAGCCATAAGCGGCAGATGCATACCTCATGTATCTAATGATGACTTTGAACCAGGCTTGATCTCTTGCATCAGATAACGAAACAAATTCTGTGTCTGGAGTTACTCGCACACCTGATAAGAAATCGTAAGTCGCGTCCTTATGCTAAAAAGAGATAATTGTTCAGCCATAATAAAAACCTGTAAACAGGGGGGTGGAGTAGATCAACCTGATATTGGCCTTAAGCACCCCTCACACAAAAAAGATGGCCAAAAATATCGTATTTTAAGCTTGAATTTGAAAGGCTTTTTTGACAAGCCTTTAACTTATGAAAATAAGTAAATAAAAGAACAATAATTCTGGTTTCTAGATGCCATTAAAATTCTTCAAAAGAAACATAGCGATGGCGGACTATTTAATATCTGATCGTGCAGTTATAAAAGTGAAAATGTAAAAAAATTTAGCTGGAGACGATGCTGAAACAAACGCACTAAGAAAAAAATAGAAAGATTGTTAAATGATACATCTAGGAATAAAGATTTGTGATGAAGAATCAAACGTGATTCTTTATGAATGAATTGGTTCTATGTCACTCGTATATGCATCTCGAACACGCGCCTTCGATACCTTGAGCATTTACTACAGAGGGGTAGATTGTACATCAGTTCCACCAGATGCAGAGATAGTGCAGTCATAAAAGTGAAAATGCAACAAATTTATCATTTTTGGAGCAAAAACTGCTCTTGAAAATGGGCTGATTTGAAGAATAGAATTAACAACTATCTAAAAATAAGCACTCAAATGGATTAAATTCACCTTATTAGGAAACACCGCTTTATATTTGGAACAGTTCTACTTACATACAAGTAGATAAAAGAAAGGCCTTTTGTCCTAGATTAAGCCAGAGTCTATAAGAAAACTGACTAGAAATCTTTCTGGGATTTTCAAAAAGTAGCCAAACCATCCTCGAAGAATGTGGAAGAGAGGATTTTTTTTTTTCCTTTTTGTTTCTGGCTCTAGTGGCTTAATGCTGCAAAATATTTGTAGCAGCATTAATGTTACATAACTTCGTATTACTGTCTTATAAAATAATATCTTTAACTTCAACTTTTAACTTTTGAGCGTCTTCATAAAATTAGTAGTATTTGACTATTTTGTTTATCATTAATTTATCATCTTATTATTTAACTATTATTTCATACTATTTATTTTTAAAAACATTAAGATTATCACTTGAAAGAATTTTACTCTAAATTTATTCAAAACCATAATAAATAGATTTTTCCCATTTTTCATCTAATATACACACACAAAGTTTTAAAATTAAGGCACGTTGCAAACGAATACAAAAGAAAATATCTTAGTCCTGAAACTGATTTTAACCAAAGGGCCAGAGAGAAATGCTAGGCTATGACCTATGACCTAATACGCATGCCATGCGTATGCTCGTCCCATATGTAGTTAAAACGTTCCTTTCAAGGAACCATTTATTAGTAAAATAAAAAAAAATTCAATTGCTTTCCTTCTCTCAGATAATTTTTTTTAGTAGATATCAATGGAGATAGTAATAATTTTTACAGTCAAACACACTGTCTTTAGCTATGAAATATCTATCGTAATTCTAACATTCCACCAGAAAATCTTCGGCAATTATCAATGATATTTCCATGGAAACAATCTTATGCTTCGTCTGTCTTACAACAGTTCTATTATCTTCAGTTGCACATTTAAATAGACGTTGGATATATTCTTAGAAAAATCTTTTAGGGGCTGGATCAATAATTACTTGCCTGCTTGGCGATTTGTAGGAACACTTTGAAAATTGTAAACATTCATTGTGTATGAGAGTTAAGAGCCCATTGATTTCTTGAGTTTCACGTAAAGGAAGAATAGGCTTAGAATCAGCCATAAACATATCATATTTTGTAATACTAGTAAAGGGGGGGGATGAGTTCCCCTAAAGGGTAGGAATAACCGAACTATGTGGGAAGGACAAAAAGCTGCGAGGAATAGATTTCAAAATCGTGAAATTTTGCGGTAGTCCTTTTACCAGATTGTCCATCAAAAGGTACAGTTATGATTATGTTGGCGGGAGTGGGACATTCCTGCCACTATGTCGTACTATGTCAGAGACATTTAAAGGTACATCTATGTCAGAGACATGTAAAGACACATCCATGTCAGAGACATCAAAAGGGACACTAATGATTTTCGTTGCGGGGATGAAAAGACAGTGACCTAATGTTCACACAGACAGGTGTGTTAGGGAAAAGGCAGTGTGGTGCGTATTCCGCACAGCATCGTCACACCGGTGAAACCACAGAATCTTTTCCCATCAAAGAATTTAGAAAGGCAAATAATTTAAATTTGAGAAATGCTGGCGATTCCATTCAGCCATACACTGGGTTTTCTTTTGATGTTACGAAGAAGAAGAAAGAGAGTAAGCTAAAAAAAAGTCGTTGTTTTTTAACTTATCTAAAAACATCTCTAGGTTAAAAGATTCATTTCATTTCATTCCAGCGGATTGTGATCTTTGGTCACACTTTGTTGGATAGCTTGCTGTTAAAACAGCCCAGTGCACTGTTCAACACATCCTTACCTGGCAAATTCGTCTCTCACGAGGTCTCTTCCTAAGAATTTTGAATAAAATTGGATCTTTCATACTCTTTATGACTTTAGTCATATATTATTTGATGAAATTTAACAGCTGAAATCAAATTTCCGTTGCCTTCATGTTCTTTTCTTCCGCAATCCGCAATCGTTTTAACCGCATGAGTTGGATTTTTTTTAAAGCATGCGTCTTGCGGAAAACCGCAAGGACAAACGGCAAGAAACGCATGTATTCCTCCGCAAAATGCAATCCACAGCGATTTTTCGCAGATCCTTGCTCTATGTGAATATAGGATGAGTCAGAGACTATGTCAGAAACATCTAAAGACACATCTATGTCAGAGACACCTAAAGGACAGTTATGATTTTAGTTGCGGGTATTGGAAGACTGTCGGTCAGAGATAATGAGTCAGAACGTTATTTAATATCGTATTTTAATATCAAAGCGACTCCTTCGATATATTTTGACTAATATTGTATCTTCACAAATTTACGATGCCATGTTTTGAGCACTAAAAATGAAAGACAAATGATGGACGAAAAAACGAAAGAATGTACGATAGAGTCTTTATTTAGACAATATTATTGAGGATAGAGTCTTATTAGCCTATAAAGCCCTATTAGGATGAAGGGTGTAACTTGCTATGGGACAGAGAGCAACTGCCCCCCCCCCCTATACCCAAGTGTGTCCCCCACACCTTAGTTTGCTCCCACCTCCCCCCAGCTGAAAGTTAGTTTCTGAAAAAAATTTTGTCAAAATTAAGATTAGCCTGCATAATTCAAGTGTCCAGGGAAACAGGTCATTTTTCTTTTGTATATCTTTGCCTCTATGGTGATTAAATAAAAAAACAAGTTTTTTTTAACTGAAAGTAAGGAGTGACATTAAAACTTAAAACGAACAGAAATTATTTCGTATATGAAGTCCCCTCCTCAACGCCTCGCTCTTTACGCTAAAGTTTTTTATTGTTTTAAAAATAAAGTTGTGAGACAGAGTCAAACTTTAGCGTAAAGAGCGAGACGTTGTGAAGGGGACAGCCCCTTTCATATACGGAATAATTTCTGTTCGTTTTAAGTTTTAATGTCACTCCTTACTTTCAGTTAAAAAACTTATTTTTTTAAATTTAATTTTTGAACGTTTTTGAATCAATACAGGTTTTGATTTTGGCTCACCGAACATGAATAATTAAAACAAAATTTGCGGATTAATTTTACTTTTATTTGGTTAAATGGCTTTCTTGAAAGTTGTTTAATTTTATTTACGAACGTGTTTATTAGTAATAAATATACGTAATTTACGAATTAACTTACGTAACGAACTTCTATATTCATATATTTTTAATACATATATCAGGGAGTTCTCCCCTTAGTCAATACCTCGCTCTTTACGCTAAAGTTCGAATTTTATTCCAATTCTTTAAAAATGACCCCTTAATCACAAAGGCCGTTAATTAGAATAAATAGCTCTTATGAAAGTACTAAAAAGTCTTTACCTTAAAGAGCGAGGTATTGACTAGGGGGCGAACTCAATCATATACGTAATAATTTCTGTTCGTTTTAAGTTTTGATGTTGCTCCTTACTTTCACCTGAAAAACTTGTTGTTTTTTTTTATTCAATTTCTGATCATTTTTTAAAATGATGCTGGAAAATCCGGCGCCCCATTCATAGCAATGTCCCTTCCCCCATGAAAACTTCCTCCATGAAAAGATCCTGCCACATAACCACCTGACCCCCCCCCTACCAGAAAAAATCCCCCTTGAAAACGGCTGTATACTTCCCAATAACCAATACTATATGTAAACATTGGGTAAAGTTCATAACTTTCAGCCCTCCTCCCGGGTACTATGGAGGATTAACTCATCCTAAAAGACATAGTTATTATATTTTCGACCATGCTGAACAAAATGGCTATCTCAAAATTTTGATCGGGTGACTTTGGGAAAAAAATGAGCGTGGGAGGAGGCCTATTTGTCCTCAATTTTTTTGGTCACTTAAAAAGGGCACTAGAACTTTTAATTTCTGTTCGAATGAGCCCTCCCACGATATTCTAGGACCATTGGGTCGATACGATCACCCCTGGGGGAAAAAACAACAAAAAAACAAAAAACAAATAAACACGCATCCGTGATCTTTCTTCTGGCAAAAAATAAAAAATTCCACATTTTTAAAGATAGGAGCTTGAAACGCTGAATCTGATGGTGTGAATTTCATTAAGGTTCTATAGCTTCTAAGTGGTGTTTCCTGCTTTTTATTGAAAATCAGGCAAGTTTTCTCAGGCGCGTAACTTTTATGGGTAGAACTGAACTCGATGAAACTTGTATATTTGAAATCAGCATTAAAAGTTGATTCTTTTGATGTATCTAGTGGTTTCAAAATTCTGTTTTTTTTTTTAGTTTCGGTTACTATTGAGCTGGGTCGCTCCTTACTTACAGTTCGTTAACACGAACTGTGTGGTATATGACTCATTTTCAGTTTTCACTGTCATTTCACTTAATTTGGGGAAATTAGCTCCAACTTTACCTTATTTATGATAGAGAGTCTTTCCTTCTTCTGTTTTCTTCTTAGTAAGATCAGACCAGCGAGAATATCAGTCACAACAACGTCCAAGTCTCCAAAGAATTCGGATAAAAGTTTTGCTATTGCTGTCAACGAATCCTGTGAAGTTAAATATTTTAGTTTTAAAGATACCATTTGAATGTGAGTTCTATATAGGGTCGAAATATACATTCAAAGTTACATTCCACTGTCTTGTAAAAAAAAGCCCTAGTGTTCTAACTGTTGTTTATGATGGAGAGCCGGTGTGGTCTTCCTCGCTATTTAATTAGTTGAACTATTATGCATGGGTCAGTTGGCTTTCTAGCAATGATTTTTTCTTTCAGTTATTTGTTTTATTGTTTGAATCGATGAAATTAAGGTATTACACATGTTTTGTAACACATGATAAATAACAGAACCATTATACTTTGATTGAGATATGGGCTTGGGGGCCCCTCCTTAAGTACATGTCTTCCTGGTAAAAAAAAAATTCGAGGGAGGGAAGGGAGTATATTGAATTTATTTCAGAAGAAAAAAAACAACTTGAGTGCAGTTTTAATCGAGATGATCAAAGTTAAAAATTACTTTGTTTTTGGCTAGCAAAATTTCTTTTAGGATAAATGTAAAACAAATAAATATAATATAGTACGAACACTAATATAATAATATATTATAACAATAAATACATATAACATATAAATATAAGTAAATACAATACTAAATAAATATAAATAAATAAATATATAATAATTAATAAAACAAAATTAATTACAGGGTCCTATTCAGAGTATGCACTACTAAATACCAATAGAATATATCGGATACTAATATTTATTTTTATGAACATAAAACGAAGGAGAAAAGAATATTGAAAATTAAGAACAAAAAATATTGAAAAACTAGAAAGAACAAATAATGAAGAAGAAAAAGACAAGCAACAGCAATGATAATTTCAGCATTTGAATAAGAAATACGAAATAAAGTACGTATTATGGCAAGTAATTCCACCAAGTAGTCTTCTGTGCTAAAAAAAGAAAAAAATAAATACTGAAGAAATAAAATAAAAAACACGATACGAAAAAAAATACAATACACCGCATAAAACAAAAGCAAGGATATGGAAATTTTTAAAGATGAAACTTATATGAAACGACCATTCAAAAATTACAGTCTACAGAAACCACTCAGCGCTTGCATAGCGACGTCGCTCAATCGTTTCGCTTAACAAAATTTGCCGTCATCTACCAAAAATTAAATTCGTTTCTTTTTTTCTTTTTTTTTATTATTTGACACTTATTTGGCTTTATTTAGCATTATGAGCCAACTGCTGGCAAGAAACAGGCATAAGATAAAATGGTAAATCGACAGAATCATCGAACTTTTATATATGGCCAAGAGATATATCTGGCCCCATAAGGGGAGGAGGGGGGCTGGAACGCAGATACGGTGGCAACTATTATTGTACTTTAAAAATTAACATCTAATAGGAAATTTAACACTAAAATCTTCTGGAGGACTATCTGATTTCAAGCTAATACTATACTTATATCAAATATTTTGTACCGACGTGCAGCAAAATTGCTTTAAAATTTGATTACTCCCATGACATACTCGTGCAAGCCGAACATTCATTTAATTTTATTAATGATTGTCAATGCGAAAACTACATGTACATTTATAAAGTTCTCTAACAGTTTTAAGAAAATCCTGAATTCGGATTACTCATTCACCTGAGTAAGTCACTGTGTGTAACATGCTGGTGTAATATTTTGGTAATGAATAGAATCAATACGAAAGGTGTTTCACCACATCTGCACTTACATCACTCTCTAGGAATTTCATGAAAACCTGAGCTTGAATCACCGAGTCAAACGCAGATGATATACCAAGGCTGCAAATTAATAAGGGACTACCGATCGATCAGCTTTTGAATAATATGATCTAGGATTCAGTGAGAAAAATTGCAGCTCAGACTGTGATTGATTGCAAATCGGTGATAATCTAACAAACAAATATAACTATCCTTTCGAGAAGATGTTAAGTCGTTTTCATCTGTTCGCAAGAAATTCTTGTATTTCCGAATTATTATTATAATAATATTTAATATAATTTTATATATTATATAATATATAATATATTATATATATCATATATAATATATCATATCTATCATATATATCATATTATATAATATATATATATATATATATATATATATATAATATAGCATATATTATATATAATATATAATATAATAACATATAATAATATAGAATTATATAAATAATAATAATTATTAACGTTTTTGCTGGTTATTAAACTTTGACCAGAAGGGGAAGGTTTTTCTTTACCTAGGTTACTTCCACTAGCAGGGGCGGATCCAGGATTTTTTTAGGGGGGGGGGGGGGAGGGCACAAAATAGGTTGATCCGAAAAAAACTTAGGGGGGGGGGCAAAATAGGTTGATCCGATAAACTTGCGTTAGGAGCAAGTTTAATTAACGCAAACTTGAGTTAATTAAGTAAATTACACTACTTTAGACTATGCTAGGGGAGGGGCTGCTCCCCTCGCCCCCCTCTGGATCCGCCACTGTCCACAAGGAGAAATCTCACCACCCCTACGCTATCTATTTATACTTTATACCCTGATTAAGCCCAATATATTCAAGCCTAAAAGCAAATAACGACGAAGACCATACTGCCTTTCCATGATACAAAACTACAAGAGGTAAAACAGGTAAGATTCCAGGCTGAACTTCCTTGAAGTAATGGGACTGCTTTAATTTTAGTGATCGTGTTTTATTGAAAGTTTTATTTTATTTTGGCTGAGGACGACCCTTAGATTTAGAACCGATATTTTCAGAAAAGGTTAAACATGTTTAACCTTTTGTTGCTTCTAACCTACAAGGCGCGTACGCAGGAGATTGCTTCGAAGGGGGCTGCTTAAAACAACAGAAATAGGCCAACTCAGTGGGAAATATAGTGGATTAAATTACAAATCCTAAAAATGCTGCTATCTGGGTTAGGTTTCACCCTATCTTACCCATGTACCTGTATCATACTCTATTTACAGCCTGTGAGTTTCTGTTTAAATTATAGTTGAAAATAATACCTTGTTCCGTTCTGACTTTGATATGCAACAACATAAACAAAGTAAAGAACATCGATGACGCCATCGTTTTTGGTAAGCCATTGCAACTTTTCTGGAAAATAACAATAAGCTCATTATATCAAAAAACATACTTTCATTTTGCTACTTTAAAGTAAAGTATAAGCAGCTAATAGTTAGTTTTTTTTACTGCTAATGAATATTTTTATTTCATTATATTGCAGTTAGACATTAATTTGATTAATGTAGTAAGAAAATATTTAAGAAAATGGGCACTTCCTGGGAGGGTGTAAAGAGGGAGATTTTGAATAAACTGGGATGGAGCAGAAGCGTGCGTATCTGTACTGACCTCAGGCAGCTTGGTGCTGCAGTGTGCTTTCAATAGTAGTAATAGTAATTAGACTATATTTTCAAACTTTAAACGCTCAAATTTAAATTATATTCAAATGTGCCTTAAATTCTCTCCAAAATTCTAATGGAAACTCCATCAAAAGGGACTATTTGCTGAATGTAAAATTCTTCCTTTTTTATTATATATATATATATATATATATATATATATATATATATATATATATATATATATATATATATATATAATATATATATATATATATATATATATATATATATATATATATATAAAATATATATATATGTATATATATATATATATATATATATATATATATATATATATATATATATATATATATATATATATATATATATAATATATATATATATATATATATATATATATATATATATATATATATATATATAAGTCCATGTATTGTGGAGTTGTCCCCTCCTCAATACCCAGCTCTATACACTAAATTTTGACTCTCTTCCCAATTCTTAAGGAACAATTGTTCAAACAAAACTGCCACTAAATTGAAACAAGACGCATTTTTAAACCACCACAAAACTGTAACAAAAATAGCAAAGTGTTCAGGAAGGGTTTTTAGTTTTTATGTCACGTCATTAAAGAAACCTGTGTTTTTTTTTCAATCCCTTTGAAACTCCACTCAAGCCAATTTCAATATTTTGATATTATTTTATAAATCTCATGAATCTTTTGTCATTACTTTTTTTTATTATGGTCTGGTTTCTATCAATGGTTCACTTACGTTCTGATTCACTCCCCTGGAGATAAAACTTCTTTTTAGAAAGTCGTATCGCCTTTAATATTTTGGCTTCGTGTAGTGTTTCTGTCACCATGCTGGATTTTGTTTAGAACTTTTACTAAACAACCGCTATAGTTTTTCAGATGTGAGTTTTGTTTCTCTCCTTTCTTTTCTTTATTGTATGATATTGCTTGTGTGGAACGTTGACTCTTGTTGGTATTAACTAAAAAAAAACAAGTTTTTTTTAACTGAAAGTAAGGAGCGACATTAAAACTTAAAACGAACAGAAATTATTCCGTATATGAAAGGGGCTTTCCCCTCCTCAACGCCTCGCTCTTTACGCTAAAGTTTTTATTGTTTTAAAAAATAAAGTTGTGAGACAGAGTCAAACTTTAGCGTAAAGAGCGAGGCGTTGAGGAGGGATAAGCCCCTTTCATATACGGAATAATTTCTGTTCGTTTTAACTTTTAATGTCGCTCCTTACTTTCAGTTAAAAAAATTGTCTTTTTTTTAGTTAATTTCTGAACGTTTTTGAATTAATACAGCTTTGATTTTGGCTCACCGTACATGAATAATTAAAATGAAATTCGCATATTAATTTTCCTTTTTTTGGCTAATTGGCTTTCTCGAAATTTTGTTCTGACGTAACTTACGAATTAACTTACGTAACGAATTCCTATATTCGTATTTTTTATTACGTATATTAGGGAGTTCGCCCCCTAGTCAATCCCTCGCTCTTTACGCCAAAGTTCGAGTTTTGTCCGAATCACAAACCCCTGAATCACAAAGGCCGGTTAATTAGAATAGATGGCTCTTTTGAAAGTACTAAAAAAAACTGTAGCGTAAAGAGCGAGGTATTGACTAGAGGGCGAACCCCCTCATATATGTAATAATTTCTGTTCGTTTTAAGTTTTAATGTTGCTTCTTACTTTCAGTTGAAAAAAAAACCATTTTTTTTTAATTTAATTTCTGATCGTTTTTTTAAATAATGCTGGGAAATCTGGCGTCCCCTTCATAGAAATATCCCTTCCCCCAAGGAAATATCCTCCATGGAGAGATCCTGCCACCTAGCCCCTACTCTAACCCCGACCCCCACCTAGAAAAAAAATCCTCCTGAAAACGCCTTTATACTTGCCAATAACCAACACTATATGTAAACAATGGGAAAAGTTTATAACTTGCAGCCCTTCCTCCGGGAACAGTGGGGGATTAAGTCATCCTTAAAGACATATTAATTAGATTTTCGGCTATGCTGAACAAAATGGCTATCTCAAAATTTCGATCGGTGGACTTTGGGAAAAAATTAACGTGGGAGGGGGCCAAGTTACCCACCAATTTTTTTGGTTACTTAAAAAGGACACTAGAACTTTTAATTTCCGTTCGAATGAGCCCTCTCACGATATTCTAGGACCACTGGGTCAATACGATTGCCCTGGGGAAAAGAAAAAAAAAAACAAATAAACACGCATCCGTGATCTTTCTTCTGGCAAAAAATGGAAAATTCCACATTTTTGTAGATAGGAGCTTGAAACCTCTAAAGTAGGGTTCTCTGATACGCTGAATATGATGGTGTGATTTTCATTAAGGTTGTATATATTTAGGGGGTCTTTTCTCCTTTTTTCGAAAATAATCCAAATTTTCTCAGGCACGTAACTTTTGATAGGTAAGACTAAACTTGATGAAACTTATATATTTGAAATCACAATTAAAATCTGATTCTTTTGATGTATCTATTGGTATCAAAATTCCGTTTTTTAGACTTTCGGTTACCATTGAGCCGGGTCGCTCCTTACTTACAGCTCATTACCATGAACTGTTTGAAAGAGTGCATTGTCGAGTACAGAAAACCATGTAGTAAGCTATGCAGTAAGCATAGCTCAATAGCCGAAAAGGATTTTTTTTTGTGGGGGGTGGGGGGTATTTTACCCAAGAATTTTTTTTCGAAGGACGGGGGGTACACAAAAATAAACTCAAAAACGCATAAGAGATTTGTTTATATCCATTTTTGTTACGTTTTTACGAGTCAAACATACATTTCGGGTGGGGGGGAGGGGGTTCAAGCCCCCCATGGGTACGGATTTGAGTGGACATAAGCACTTTGTGTATAATTGAGTAGAAAATAATATTCCCCGACCTAGGATTGGTTAGACCCTTTACTTTTTTTAGGCCATAACTATTTTAATGATTTCAATATGAAAATTGCGACGTTGCACGCTGCGACGCGGAAAAATACCTATTATATTGAAATGTTGATGGCCAGACTGATGCGTTTGAGCTAATCTTGTTAGGTATTTCATATGCTCTTTCATAGGCAGCGCGTTCGCGCTGCCTAAGTAAAGAACGATGTGGGCACAATGTATTATTTTTTTTTCCTCCATACCCGGGCACTTCGTATCGAAGGGGTTGTCGTAGAAACTTCAAAAAAGGTTCATTTGATTGGAAATTGGAGTGGCTAGTGCCCTTTTTAATAGTCGAAAGTGATTGGAGGGCAACTAGCCCCCCCCACGCCCATCATTCCCTCAAACACATCCAATCAAAACTTTGAGATAGCCATTTTGTTCAGCGTAGTTGATTTCCAGATAGAAAATATATTTTGAGGAGGACCCTCCCCCATAACCCTCGGAACAAGGGTTTTAAGTTATGCCCTGAGGGCATATAAGAACGATGTTGGCACAATGTATCATTTATTTTTTTTTCCTTTAGAGCTGGGCACTTCGTATGGAAGAAGTCGTCGTAGAAACTTCGAAAATGGCTCATTCAATTGGAAATTGGAGTGGCTTGTGCCCATTTTAATAGTTGGAAGTGATTAGAGGGCAACTAGCCCCCCCCACGCCCATCATTCCCCCAAACACATCCAATCAAAATTTTGAGATAGCCATTTTGTTCAGCGTAGTTGATTTCCAGATAGAAAATATGTTTTTGAGGAGGACACTCCCCCACAACCCTCGGGGCAAGGGTTTTAAGTTATGCCCTGGGGGCATATAAGGTTTTTATAGAAGGCGTTGTTGTAGAAACTTCAAAAAAGGGTCATTCGATTGGAAATTGAAAGGGCTAGTGCCCTTTTTAATAGTCGAAAGTCATTGGAGGGCAACTACCCCCCCCCCCCCCCCCCCCCCCTCACGCGCATCATTCCCCCAAACACATCCAAACAAAAGTTTGAGAGAGCCATTTTGTTCAGCGTAGTTGATTTCCAGATAGAAAATATGTTTTTGAGGAGGACACTCTCCCACAACCCTCGGGGCAAAGGTTTTAAGTTTTGCCCTGAGGGTATATAAGAACGATGTTGGCACAATGTATCATTTATTTTTTTTGCTTTAGAGCAGGGCACTTCGTATCGAAGAAGTTGTCGTAGAAACTTTGAAAAGGCCTCATTCAATTGGAAACTAGAGTGGCTTGTGCCCTTTTCAATAGTCGAAAATGATAGGAAGGCAACTAACACCGCTTCCACGCTCACCATTTCCCGAAACACATCCAATCAAAATTTGGAGATAGCTATTTCGTTCAGCGTAGTTAATTTCCAAATAGAAATTATGTTTTTGAGGAGGACACTCCCCCACAGCCTTCAGGGCAAGGGTTGTAAGTTAGGCCCTGGGGACATATAAGGTTTTTATAGAAGGCGTTGTCGTAGAAACTTCAAAAAAGGCTCGTCGATTGGAAATTCAAAGGCTAGTGGCCTTTTTAACAGTCGAAAGTGATTGGAGGGCAACTAGCCCCCCACCCCACACCCACCATTCCCCCAAACGCATCCTATCAAAATTTTTAGATAGCCATTTTGTTCAGCGTAGTTGATTTCCACGTAGAAATTATTTTTTTGAGGACGAAACTCCCCCACAGCCTTCAGGGCAGGGTTATAGGTTATGCCCTGGGGGCATGTAAGGTTTTTACAGAAGGCGTTTTCGTAGAAACTTCAAAAAAGGCTCATTCGTTTGGAAATTGAAAGGGCTAGTGCCCTTTTTAATAGCAGAAACTGATTTGAGGGTAACTAACCCCCCTCTCACGCCCACCTTTTCCCCAAACACATCCAATCAAAATTTTCAGATAGCCATTTTATTCAGCGTAGTTGAAAGTTTTGGAAATTAGGTCTTTAAGGATGACAACCCATCCCCCCAAGCCTCAAGGCAAGGGTAGTAAGTACAGCCCTGGGAGCATATAAAGTTTTTATAGAAAGCGATGTTGTAAAAACATCAAAAAGGGCTCATTCAATTCAAAATTGAAAGGGCTAGTGCCCTTTTAATAGTCGAAATTGATCGAAGGGCAACTAAACCCCCTCTCACGCCTACCATTTCCCCAAACACATACAATCAAAATTTTGAGATATCCATTTTGTTCAACGTAATCGAAAGTTATGGAAATTATGTCTTTTAGGATGATAACCCCATCAGAGCCCTCAGTGCAAGGGTTGTAAGTTATGTCCTGGGGGCATATAAGGTTTATATAGAAAAATGTTTTAGAAATTTCAAAAGGGGCTCATTTGATTGGAAATTGAAATGGCTCTTTTTAATAGCGGAAAGGGAGGAGAGAGTAATTAACCCCCTCTCACGCCCACCATTTCCCCAAACACATTCAATCAAAGTTTGGAGATAGCCATTTTGTTCAACGTAGTTAAAAGTTCTGGAAGTTATGTATTTAAGGATGAGAAATCCCCCAGAGTCCCCAGGGCAAAGGTTGTAAGTTATGCCATCGTTTTTTTTTCGATGTGGACCACATCGAAAGGGCTAGGGCCATTTTTAATAGTTGAAAGTGATTGGAGAGCGACTACCACCCCTCTCACGCCCACCATTTCCCCAAACACATCCAATCAAAATTTTGAGATAGCCATTTTGTTCAACGTAGTTGAAAGTTCTGGAAATTCTGTCTTAGAGGATGACAACCACCCTAACAGACCTTAGAGTAAGGGTTGTAATTTATGCCCTGGGGCATATAAGGTGTTTATAGAAAGCGTTGTCGTTTCCAAAAGGGCTCATTCGATTGGAAATCGAAAGGCCTAGTGCCCTTCTTAATAGTCAAAAGTGATTGGAAGGCTTGACATTTTTATAGTAAAGATCGATATGGGTATAATGTATTATTTTTTGTTGTTGTTGTTGTTTAGACTAGGGCACTTCGTATCGAAGGAGCTGTCGTGGGAACTTCGAAAAGGGTTCATTCGATTGAAAATAGACAGGGCTGATGCCCTTTTTAATAGCCGAAAGTGATTGGAGGGCAACTAATCCCCCTTCCACTCCCACCCTCCCACGTCCACCCTCCCATTTGCCTACCCTCCCATTTCCCCATTATGTTTAAGAACTAAATGATGCCTTAAGATTAAATCAAAATGCACTATGATAGTGCTAAATCCCAAAAAGCATCTCGGCAATATCCCAAGAACGACTGAGGGTATTATGTTCAAACTTTCAGGGCTACTTCTGCTCTTAAAATTTAACCAAATCAAAATAGCGTAAGTGTATCCAAGCTATCAAAGACAGTAAGCAGATTTTTTTGCGAATGGTATAAAGTTTTCCATTTCAGGTCAACTAGAGGAGGCATGAAACTTAATTAAACAGTACTATTTGTGTCCAGATTTTTAAAAGGGTGTATGTTGTTAAAAATTGCTGAAAATTTTTCTCCAGCATACAAAGAGCAGGCCAAACTGTAAAGTCTTAAAAAACGAAAAGATTTAAAGTATTATCTTGTTTTTCCCTGAAAAGACTATGTCAATATAAAACGAACAGAAATTAATTAAAAAAAACTTTTTCCACAAAATAAGTTTTTCAAAAAAAAGTAAAGAACTCCATTAAACAAAAAATTAGCAAAAATAAAATCAAATAATCTAACTAGCGTGAAACTACCACAAATCAGCATCGATAATGCTGGTCATTTGGAGAGATTGCTATGCAAGAAACTGCAGGTACAGATGAAGAACGGTTTCCTCCAACGGTTGGGCTCGAAGGCCTTTGGACAGATTTCTTTGGTTTTGTATCTTGGATTTTTTTTTTTTCCACAGTAATATCACATTTACTATCACATTCTGAGCTTGAATCGTCTTTGGACTCAGACGGTTCGTATTCGCTGCCACTTTCACATCCAAAAAACTCTTCAAGGTCCTGTTGTTCTACCAGCTTCTGAATTTCCAAGGATATACAACTACGGTTCAGTGCAGAATCTCCTTTTAAAACTACTCCAGAACTGTCTTAGTCACATTTCAGTGCCTCGGAAAGTAAACTCATATCAAGTAAATCAACTTGAGGAAAATATGACAGGTGTTCCAGTTCCATTTTAACCTTTTTGTCAAATGAGGTTTCAGGCCGAGGGGATATATGTTGCACAAAGTTCGAAGCTGAAGGTCTTCGAAGCTGAAGGACTGAGAAATACTGAGATAAGTGCAGGACTTGCCCATCGGTGAACAGTCGAAAGTGATTGGAGGGCAACTAGCCCCCCCCCCCCAACCCACACCCACCATTCCCCCAAACACATCCAATCAAAATTTTGAGATAGCCATTTTGTTCAGCGTAGTTGATTTCAAAGTAGAAATTATATTTTTGAGGAAGACACTCCCCCACAGCCTTCAGGGCAAGGGTTGTAGGTTATGCCCTGGGGGCATATAAGGTTTTTATAGAAGACGTTGTTATAGAAACTTAAAAAAAGGCTCATTCGATTGGAAATTCAAAGGGCTAGTGCCCTTTTTAGGAGCAGAAACTGATTTGAGGGCAACTAACCCCCTCTCACGCCCACCTTTTCCCCAAACACATCCAATCGTAGTTGAAATTTTTGGAAATTAGGTCTTTAAGGATGAGAACCCATCCCCCCCACAAGCGTCAGGGCAAGGGTTGTAAGTTATGTCCTGGGAGCATGTAAGGTTTTTATAGAAAGCGATGTTGTAAAAACATCAAAAAGGGCTCATTCAATTGAAAATTGAAAGGGCTAGTGCCCATTTAATAGTCG
The DNA here is from genome assembly GCA_027921565.1 of Artemia sinica. Lineage (NCBI taxonomy): Eukaryota > Metazoa > Arthropoda > Branchiopoda > Anostraca > Artemiidae > Artemia > Artemia sinica. The sequence continues at coordinate 48,879,217 of CM051273.1, read as the reverse complement.
AAATTTATTGAAGGGCAACTAACGCCCCTCTCACGTCCACCATTTCCCCAAACACATCCAATCAAAATTTTGAGATATCCATTTTGTTCAACATACTCGAAAGTTCTGGAAATTAGGTCTTTTAGGATGATAACCCCATCAGAGCCCTCAGTGCAAGGGTTGTAAGCTATGTCCTGGGGGCATATAAGGTTTATATAGAAAGTTGTTGTAGAAATTTCAAAAGGGCCTCATTTGATTGGACATTGAAATTGCCCTTTTTAATAGTCGAAAGTGAGTGGAGAGTAATTAACCCCCCTCTCACGCCCACCATTTCCCCAAACACATTCAATCAAAGTTTAGAGATAGCCATTTTGTTCAACGTAGTTGAAAGTTCTGGAAATTATGTATTTAAGGATGAGAAACCCCCCAGAGTCCCCAGGGCAAAAGTTGTAAGTTATGCCATCGTTTTTGTTTTCGATGTGGACCACATCGAAAGGGCTAGGGTCATTTTTAATACTTGAAAGTGATTGGAGAGCGACTACCACCCCTTTCACGTCCACCATTTCCCCAAACACATCCAATCAAAATTTTGAGATAGCCATTTTGTTTAACGTAGTTGAAAGCAAGCTCTGGAAATTCTGTCATAGAGGATGACAACCACCCTAACAGACTTTAGGGTAAGGGTTGTAATTTATGCCCTGGGGCATCTAAGGTGTTTATAGAAAGCGTTGTCGTTTCCAAAAGGACTCATTCGATTGGAAATCGAAAGGCCTAGTGCACTTCTTAATAGTCAAAAGTGATTTGAAGGCTTGACATTTTTACAGCAAAGATCGATATGGGTATAATGTATTATTTTTTGTCGTTGTTGTTGTTTAGACTAGGGCACTTCGTATCGAAGGAGTTGTCGTGGGACCTTCGAAAAGGGTTCGTTCAATTGAAAATAGAAAGGGCTGATGCCCTTTTTAATAGTTGAAAGGGATTGGAGGGCAACTAATGCCCCTTTCACTCCCACCCTCCCATTGCCCACCCTCCCATTTGCCTACCCTCCCATTTACCCATTACGTTTAAAAGCCTAATGTTTTAACATCACATTTTGAGCTTGAATCATCTTTGGACTCAGACGGTTCGTATTTGCTGCCTCCTTCACATCCAAAAAACTCTTCAAGGCCCTGTTGTTCTACCAGCTTCTGAATTTCCAAGGATATACAACTACGGTTCAGTGCAGAAGCTCCTTTTAAAACTACTCCAGAACTGTCTTGGTCACATTTCAGTGCCTCAGAAAGTAAACTCAAATCAAGCAAATCAACTTCAGGAAAATCTGACGAGTGTTCCAGTTCTATTTTAACCTTTTTGTCAAAAGAGGTTTCAGGCCGAGGGGATATCTGTTGCAAAAAGTTCGAAGCTGAAGGTCTTCGAAGCTGAAGGACTGAGAAATACTGACATAAGTGCAGGACTTGCCCGTCGGTAAACTTAACTCTTTTGGACTGCAAGACAGCCCGAGAAATGCACATAACGCCTTTTTAACGGATCACAAAGCTTTGAATATCTCGGAAACGAAAAGAGATACTACATTCTGAATAGATCAATCGATCGAGCGTGTTTTGTTTGGTGGGGATGGGGATAAAACTCATTTTTCGAGAACTTGTCATTTACCGCCTTATGATTTGCCACAGCCGGAATAGTGATAAGGTAAGTAAGGTAAGTGTTAAGTAGAGACGGCAGAAAATTTTCAGGTTTTCTAAATTTCAGGTAAACTATGCCTAAAATTAGCCTAAAATTTTTGCCTAAAATTCGGCAAAAATTTCAGGTAAACTATGTTAAGTCGTAGGAAATGATATACAAAAGGAAATAGCAAAAGTATCTTAGGAATAATGGAATGATGAATAACGTGACTGGTTTAAGAAAACACGTCACAGGTGTAAACGAATGGAATCCAAGCACAACTTTAAAGCAAAATTATTACTAATATTATTTTGCTGTTAATTTTTTCTTTTTAGTTGAAATCTGTGTTTTATTCTTTGATGTTTTAGTTACTGTGTTCGAAACTTTAGTTATTAATATTAAGAATTGATGTGTTCTGTCATTTCTAAGTATTGAGCTAAAATCCGTCAAGGGCTAAACGGAAAGCAGGTCGTACGCGGTTTGGGTGGAAGGATGTCATAAACAAGGATATAAAGGGAATAGGAACTTCCTGGGAGGATGTAAAGAGGGAGACTTTGAATAAATTGGAATGGAGGAGGAGCGTGCGTAACTGTGTTGGGCTCAGGCGGCTTGGTGCTGCGGTGAGTTGTTAGTAGCAGTAGCAGTAGTATTCACTAGTCAACTAACTTTGGTTTCTCAGGTTCATACTGTCCATATCTTTCTAAAAGTGTTAAAAAAAAAACATTAAAAAAAGGAGCGGTTTGAAATACCGAAGGTACTCCAAAATAGTACCTTCTCATATTCGTACGCATCTATTTTTGTTCAGACTAATTATTTCTTCCAATCATTTGCAGAAGAGAATTGTTAAAACAGGCCTATTGGCTTGCGGCGTACTGTACCTTATTCTAAGGTAAAAATTCGAAAAAACAAGAATGTAAAATAGAGGAGCAATATTGGGAAGCTCAAAAGGCTTTGGATATTGTGGAAAGGGGAGCTTGACCGAAGTGACCCGAGACGAAGTTAGTGTCATATAGGAAAATTACTATCATTTCAGTCTTATTTACTTTATTCATTGGTTTTCAAAAAACACCAGAATTAGCAAGTTTCTATTACAGATTTAGATCCAAAGAAGAAAAGAAACCCTGTGGATTCATCCCCAATGCACCGAAAATTGAACATATTCCACTCAGTATTCAAGATGCATTTGGTTAAATTCCACTCTTTGTGTAGACCTTTTTTTTTTTTTTTTTGATAAATCCGCAACAATTTTAAATAATACTGTCATTACTAAAAGTGAGAAGTTACCTTTCACTCTAGTTACGGATGTTGCCACTTCTACCTCGTTTTGGTCTTAGCCATGTTAGCCATTTCGGTTTAGTGGTTCAGCCATGATGTTACAATAATACCATGATTTTCAAAAGAGAGAACTTACCTTTGTCTCCAATTACGGGTACTTCCACTTCTACATCGTTTGGGGTGAGTGATGTTTTTACTATTTGACATTTCTTCCAGATTCATTTGATGTTTTTTCATTTTCAACCATTTCCTACCAGCTGGATCATAGAGTGCATACATAGATACTAGTAAGCCAGTGATTTCTACACCATGAATAATCATTGTAACTAGAAAATTATTTAGGCTAGAATACATAAAAAATACGACCTTTGTGAGACAATCACATTATATTTTAGAACCTATGTTTTATTCTTTTGTTCTTCAGGAGCAGCAGTCAGGGCGTTATGTATGGGGTGGAAGGGGAACACCTCCTCTCCCAATGTTTTCAGCCACTGGGTAAAAAAAATTGAGTTGGTAAATACTTTCATTTTTAAATTAGGCAAACAGGCCGATTGAAATAAATTGCACAGATGAAAAACCTTAAGCCGAAGAAAAAAAACGAGACTGCAGCCAGTGGAGAGAAATTCTTTCCACTGGCCACAGTCTCGTTTGTTGTTTTTTTTTTTATTATTGAGATTTCTCTCTCTGTTGGTTTTTTGAAATGATACAGAATCAACGGAAGAAGATTGGCCTCAGTCGGAAAAAAATGAAAATGTTTTGATAGCAGTTATAGCCCAAACCAGTAAGAAAAGTGACCAGCAAGACGGTATTATCTATTGCCCCATCCCTACTTCTCAATTGCAATTGGAAAACAGTTGAAGTTGGGACGTTTTGAAAAGTTTTTCTAAATGAAACAATCAAATTAGACCATCCTTTACCGCCTTTTTGGACTCTTTATTTCAATTAAATAAACAAAAATAAGGTTTTCAACTCAAAGTAAGGAGCAACATTGAAACTTAAAACGAACAGAAATTATTACGCATATGAGAGAGTTAGCCCCCTAGTCAGTGCCTCACTCTTTACGCTAAAGTTCGAGTTTTGTTGGAATCACAAATCCCTGAATCACAAAGGCCGTTTAATTAGAATAGATAGTTCTTTTGAATGTACTAAAAATAACTTTAGCGTAAAGAGCAAGGTATTGACTAGGGGGAAAACCCCCTCATATACGTAATAATTTCTGTTCGGTTTAATTTTTAATGTTGCTCCTTACTTTTAGTTTAAAAAACTTGTTTTTTTATTTAATTTCTAATCGTTTTTTAAATAATGCTTGGAAATCCGGCACCCTCTTCATAGAAATGTCCCTTCCACCCAGCAAACATCCTCCATGGAAAGATCCTCCGACGTAACCCCCTCCTCCGACCCCCCCCCCAGAAAAAAATCCCTCCTGGAAACGTCTGTATACTTCCCAATAACCAATACTATATGTAAACAATGGGCAGAGTTAATAACTTGCAGCCCTTCCTCCGGGAACTGTGGGGTACTAAGTCATCCTCAAACACATATTTATTAGATTTTCAACTATGCTCAACAAAATGGACATATCAAAATTTTGATTGGGTGACTTTGGGGAAAAAATGAGCGTGGGAGGGGGACAAGTTGCCCTCCAATTTTTCGGGTCACTTAAAAAGGGCACTAGAACCTTTAATTTTCGTTCGAATGAGCCCTCTCTCGAATTTGTAGGACTACTTGATCGACCTGGAAAAACAAAACAAACAAACAAATAACCCGTACAAACATCACAATCTTTCATGCAACAAAAATCCGTGATCTTTCTTCTGGCAAAAAATACAAAATTCCATAATTTTGTATATAGGAGCTTGAAAAATCTACAGCAGTGTTTTCTGTTACGCTGAATCTGATGGTTTGATTTTCATTAAGATTATATCACTTTTAGGAGATGTTTCCCCCTTTTTCGAAAATAATGCAAATTTATTCAGGCTCGTAACCTTTGATTGGTTAGACTAAATTTGATGAAACTTATATATTTGAAATCAGTATAAAAATCCCATTCTTTTGATGTATCTGCTGGTATCAAAACTTCGTTTTTTAGAGTTTTGGTAACTATTAAGCCGGGTAGCTCCTTACTTACAGTTCGTTACCACGAACTGTTTGATAAACTGTCTTGAACATAACGGAAAACTTCATGTTTTGCTACAAACCTGCTTTAAAATGCAAATATTTACAATTTTTTTCTTTTTATATGGTAACTTGCAGGGAAAATTTGCGTATTGGTTGAAAATAAAGAGCAGATGATCTGGAGGTTCTCCTACTTACCCAAACTGATATTTTTGTTTAAAAAATCATAGTCTCTGTCAGACTATCGGAAAACTATAAGCATCAATGTATCACCACACATTGTATAAATAGGAACCATCAACTGCATTATCGTATGTATGAATAACAGAAAAGGAACAACAACACAGAAAAAGTTCCTTTTCCAAACAGAAAAGGAACAATCTTCTTTGTCAGTCTTAACCAAATTAATAAGAAGTGATGAGGCTAAGGCTCTGGTAGATTTCGTTTTTATTTTTGGTTTTTAGTTTGCTTTTCCATATTTACCGGTCTCTGTTTCTTAACGACAAATTAGTATGTACCTAGATGGCAAGTTAAACATGGCATGCAGTCTGGTAAGTCTTGTTGGAAGGTTAGGGATTCAGAAGTAAGAAAAGGAAGGGAGGTAAATTTAAAATATTTTACTTCAGATAATACAAAAGCATCATTGTTTTCTGCGGCTCTCTGCGGAACAGCTTGTAGTTGTGTTCTTCATATATCGATCCGTCTATCAGCATACCCTTAATAGGACGATAAAACCTTCCGCTATTTCAAAGCCTTCAGCGGTTTTATTTTGAAATTCCAAAGTGCATAAAACTTGAAACGATGCAGAGCATATGTCATGTTGAAGGTGGTCAGTCCAGAGAATTCCTCATCAAAAATGAATGTCCAGTTGCCTGACCTCTAACTTGGTGAAAATACCTGGCTGCGTGAAGTTCTATGCTGTCTTTTCAACAGTTGGTGTAGGATAAAATAATCATTTGATAATTTTGTCTAGAACCACGGGATCAACACACTACTATGAATTTCTTCTTTTTTTAACCCTTGTCATATCCAATCAGTAGGGCTTGTAACTTTCTCAATTAGCTCAAGCACAACCATTCGATTCAGCTTGCTGAAAAGTTTATTTAATGGTCACAACCACATTAACTGGTGCTGACACTGTTAAATTTCCATTCATTAAATTCATATTTTAACCAAAATTTTATGAGTTATGGCTTTTCAAGTCGCTAAAAAGGCAAATTATCTCCTTGAGATTTTACTATATTTTTTTTTATATATTTTAGTAGTAAATTTCAAACACCTCTGATAGTTCAACTTAAAAACAGAGAGAGTAATATGCGTGCTGCTGACGTCTAACAAAATGATTTGAATATACATAAGCATAGTTTTAAATATTTTGAAGTCCTAGCGATAGGTGGTACACTAAAAAGATAGTGCTGGTGAAAGGGTACCTTCCCAGAAAAACACGGCAACAAGAAAACAAAAATTCATTTTTTTTTACTGGATGACAATTTCAAATTAATCAAGGGGAATTTAGATTTTTGCTGTTTTGACTGGATTAAAGTTTCTGCAAGAAAAGTTCCCAAAACCAACCAGGTTCTAAAAATGCGGGGTTATTTCGTCTCTACGGTAACAAAGAGCTACTTGATTTGCCGAGAGACGTAAACCAATGAAATTAAATCAAACATTTTTCCATTGTTATATAAGAGTAGTCGCTCTTTTTCTATTTGGTAGCATCTCAGTAATAAGTAAATTATCTTCAAAAACAAATATCGTATTTTACACTTTGGATGGGTCCTTGTTAAAAAATAGAGTGCTTTTAAGTGATCTGATAATGATAAACTACAATTTCTCTGATTGGTTAGCCACACTGTGATGCAGTGATTAAAACAAGAAAGTTCACTCAAATTATTTCTGATTTTTCCATTTTTTGCTGCATGTGCCTCCATGGCCCAGAAATCGAGAACTTTTATCTGTTTAAGGACCCCCAGATACCTGTTTACAGGTATCTGGTAAACTACCCCAGCCTAATATTAGCATATGCCCATCCATAGGGGTTTTACTTGCTTGATTTTTTGAAGGGTTTTGTTTTTTGTTGTTGTTCTTTATTGCAACTCTGCTTCTGAACTTTTTAGCGGGTTCAAAAACAAATAGATAGATGACTTTACAAAAATTTAGCAATTTGTTATGGAAAGTCAGTAGTTTGGCTATGTCTATATTGCCAAAAAAAATAGCTTTTTGAATCACAAGATTGAGACCAATGTTGAGGAACAATTCAACTTGAAAATAAATTACGTCTTTTTACACTTGGACAGCAGAATCAACATGTAATTTATTCTTTTGCTGTGTTGGTCAGTCTGTCTGTGTGCTAATACATATTTTGTTTTCTGTACTTAAAACATGTAATAAAAAAAATTCACTAAACAATAAATTTGAAAACAGCGTTGAATAACCATTCAATTGAAACAAATGGCTTCTTTTACACTCTGTACGACAATATAAAGATAAATTCTCTTTTCATTTCTTGTGTTAGTCTGTTTGCCACTTTGCTATTGATATGTTTTCTTATGAAGCAAAACGCATGCCAAAAATATTTATAATAAAAAAAAAATGATCTCTCTCAGTAATGATGACAATGTTAAGCAGCAACTCTTTTTAAAAACGAATTACATCTTTTTCACTCGCCATGGCAGTACGTTTAACAGGCAGAGTAGGCTCCAAATTATACCAAGCATTCATTGCCCGGGTAAATTTAAACTTAGGTTGACAGCTTACTAATTTCGGGACCCAAAGTTATCTAAAGTCGGGATAGCCACTTGTATATGAAAGCAGCTCGTTTACATGTTCTGCCGATGGAGGATGGTAGATTGCTAAGGATAGTCCTTATGGGTAAAATGTCTAGGGCCGAACGAAAAACAGCTCGTCCCCAAATCCGGTAGGAGCATGTAGAAAATATTAAGAGAAAGGGAAACGTCTTGGGATGCTGTAAATTACGCTTTAAATAGATTAGGATAGAGGAGGAGCTTGCGAACCTATATTGGCCTCGAAAGGCTTGGTGCCTCAGTGAGATGTTAGTAGTAGTAGTAGTTGTAATTCCGGTATTCTCTGAAATTCAAAAAATAAATACAATATTTCCCTGTATGCTGTGAGCTCCTTGGTTACTTCGAAACTGCACGAATTGTCATTTTTCAGTTCTAAATAATATTTAATTTGGTTTCGAATGGTGAGGTCGTTGGCAAAACTATTCTCCTACTCTTTCCCTTGGTTAGAGTAATCATGCAAACTCTACAACAAATATATTTGTTACCCCTTATAACTTTACCCTTGTGGCTCTTGGATTGAGAGAGAAGTGTAAAGGTAGTAAATCACAAGAGGTTAGTTCCTAATTTTCCCCCATTTATATTACGTACTCATGTTTTCCTAGCATAAATGTTATAGTAAGTGATGGTTCCACTAGTACCCTGATATATATGAGGGCACTTAAAATCAACACTGCTGTTATTGATTATCCTGAGGACCTGCATTAGATATCGACCGACATGACGACACGACGTTAAAATTTCATGAGTATCAAAATTAGCTAGCTGCTAGCCCAAACTTTGATCCAAAAGGAGCCCACGGGCTCCAAAGAACCGATTTTCGTTTTAGTAAGCTTTATAATGATCTAATACTTACAAACAACAATTTCAGATTGTTTGGCCTCGCAGAGAGAGTAGTATCTGAAGAGCCAAAGACCACTTAAGAAGCCCCAAAGAAGTTCTACCAAGTAGAGACCTAAAAATAAAAGTCATTATATAGTAGAGATTCAACATTACAAACAGTAACGAAGATTCTAAACACTAACACAGAACCATAGGTAGTGCAATAGCGCTGCCAAAGTAAAGAGCCAACTAGGCTCTGTCTATTATTTATTTTTTCCACAATGTGCATACATTTTATCAAAAGGGCGAATCAGCAACATCTCAGAAAAGTTTGGAGTATCAAGTTGAAGCAATTAGGGCATGTTCAGGAGATACTGAACTAACCAAAAAGGCGCTATGTGAATACTACTACTACTACTACTACTACTACTACTACTACTACTATTACTACTATACTACTATCCACTTCTACTATCGCTACTACTACTACTACTACTAATGCTACTACCGCTACTACTACTGCTTCCACCACTACTAGAACACAGCACCACGCCGTTGCATGTATCAAACGACGCCAAAGAGAGGTCCGGTCAACCACCACCGAAGTGTCGTAACGGCACCGGCCAAGGCGGCGGTGTTCCACTGACTTTGAATTAATTTGAGTCAATTCTTTATTGCGTCAATCGCAATGTGTGAGCTTTTCTTTTCTCATGTGGTTAAGGATTAGATTTTACAGCTTAGAAATCAAGTGCAGTTTGCAAAATTAAACAAACAAGTGCGCATACAAATAGTTTTCAGGAATTCCTTGCGCTTCCAGGGTCAGTTTTTATTCAGCACTAGTTCTTATAGTGCATCCATTGATTAGACGATTATCTTTAGAACAGACACAAGATTAAATTCCCGGTAGGAACTTGAGTTTTAAGGACCCCTCTATTTCAAGATACCTTGGTATAGCAAAGAGTCAATATTTCTTGATTCCTTGCCAAAGATCTTTTAAATTCTGCACTTAACATCGAGGACAATTAATGTGTTTCCTTATTAGTCATAAAACCAATGCAGCAGTAATAACTAGGAGTAGAGTAGGAGATGTCTAATTGCAGGAGGGGCACCTATTTCAGTCATCCAGAGAAATAAATGGAAAGGAAACTACAAATGCAGGTCTCCCTAATCACCATCTCAATAGTTATATCTATTATACCACCTGAAAAGTTAATTTTTATCTACTCATACTGACTAAATTTTCTTAAGAATCCAAACAAAGGGGGATAGAACACAACCCTGCTTAACTCCTGATTTAATACAAAACCAGCTGCTAACCTCATTTCCTACCTTAACCGCAGCAGTGTTATTCTCATACATAGCACTAATCACTTTAACGTATTTGTCTGGTATCATAGGCAGCGCGCTAGCTCTGCCTTAGAAAAGAACGATGTGGCCAAAATGTGTTTTTTTTTTCTTCGACAGGGACTTCGTGTCGAAGGAGTTGTCGTAGAAACTTCGAAAAAGGCTCATTCGATTGAAAATTTGGGTGGCTAGTGCCCTTTTTAATAGTCGAAAGTAATTAAAGGGCAACTAGCCCCCCCCCCACGCCCATCTTTCCCCTAAACACATCCAATCAAAAGTTTGAGACAGCCATTTTGTTCAGCGTAGTTGATTTCCAGATAGAAAATATGTTTTTGAGGAGGACACTCCCCCACAACCCTCGGGGCAAGAGTTTTAAGTTATGCCCTGAGGGTATATAAGAACAATGTTGGCAAAATGTACCATATATTGTTTTTTTTACTTTAGAGCAGGGCACTTCATATGGAAAGGGTTGTCGTAGAGACTTCAAAAGGGGCTTATTCGATTGGAAATCGAGAGTTCTAGAGCCCTTTTTAATAGTCGAAAGTGATTGGAGGGCAACTAGCCCCCCCCCAACGCCCATCATTCCCCCAAACAAATATAATCAAAATTTCGAGATAGCCATTTTGTTCAGTGTAGTTGATTTCCAGATAGAAAATATCTTTTTGAGGAGGACAATCCCCCACAACTCTCGGGGCAAGGGTTTTAAGTTATGCCCTGGAGGCATATAGGCTAAGGTTTTTATATAAGGCGTTGTCGTAGAAATTTCAAAAAGGGCCATTCGATTGGAAATTCAAAGGGCTAGTGCCCTTTTTAATAGTCAAAAGCTATTGGAGGGCAACTAGCCCCCCCCCACGCCCATCGTTCCCCCAAACACATCCAATCAAAATTTTGGGATAGCCATTTTGTTCAGCGTAGTTGATTTCCAGATAGAAAATATCTTTTTGAGGAGGACAATCCCCCACAACTCTCGGGGCAAGGGTTTTAAGTTATGCCCTGAGGGCACATAAGAACAATGTTGGCACAATGTACTATGAATTATTTTTTCCTTTAGAGCAGGGCACTTCATACGGAAGGGGTCGTCCCAGAAACTTCAATAGGGGCTCATTCAATTGGAAATTGAGAGTTCTAGTGTCCTTTTTGCCATTGCTCTAGTGCCCTTTTTGCCATTAGCCATTTTGTTCAGCGTAGTTGATTTCCAAATAGAAAATACGTTTTTGAGAAGGACACTCCCCACAACCCTCTGGGCAAGGTTTTAAGTTATGCCCTGAGGGCATATATGGTTTTTATAGAAGACGTTGTCGTAGAAACTTTGAAAAGGGCTCATTCGATTGGAAATTGGAGCAGCTAGTGCCCTTTTTAATAGTCGAAAGCGGTTGAAGGGCAACTAGCCCCCCCCCCCCCACACGCCGATCATTCCCCCAAACACATCCAATCAAAATTTTGAGCTATCCATTTGGTTCAGCGTACTTGATTTCCAAATAGAAAATATCTTTTTGAGGAGGACACTCCCCCACAACCCTCGAGGCAAGGGTTTTAAATTATGCCCTGGGGGCATAAAAGGTTTTTATAGAAGGCGTTGTCGTAGAAACTTCAAAAAAGGCTCATTCGACTGGAAATTCAAAGGGCTAGTGCCCTTTTTAATAGTCGAGAGTGATTGGAGGGCAACTAGCCCCCAAATCCTATCATTCCCCCAAACACATTCAATTAAAATTTTGAGATAGCCATTTTGTTCAGCGTAGTTGATTTCCAAATAGAAAATATCTTTTTGAGGAGGACACTCCCCCACAACCCTCGAGGCAAGGGTTTTAAATTATGCCCTGGGGGCATAAAAGGTTTTTATAGAAGGCGTTGTCGTAGAAACTTCAAAAAAGGCTCATTCGACTGGAAATTCAAATGGCTAGTGCCCTTTTTAATAGTCGAAAGTGATTTGAGGGCAACTATCCCCCCCCCACGCCATCATTCTCCCAAACACATCCAATCAAAATTTTGAGATAGCCATTGTGTTCCACGCAGTTAAAGTTCAGGAAATTACACATTTGAGCAGAACACTCCCCCCACAGTCTTCAGGGCAAGGGTTATAGGTTATGCCCTGGGGGCATATAAGTTTTTATTGAAGTCTTTGTCGTAAAAACATAATGCTTTTTCACTAATATTCTTAGCTGCAGTCCTAGCTTTCTTCCCTAAGACGCCTGCAACTTCACAAATTATTTTATAAAATCATTCCAACCGTCTTCCACATTGTCAATTTTTAAACCCTCAAGTTTATTATTCAACAGTTCCTGGAAAGTGTCTCTCTAGTTATCATCTTAGAGTCTACCAACATCACATCTTCCTGGGAAGTATTTAGCCTTCCCAAATTTCTGCTTTAAATTAATCCTAGCCACTACTAGATGGTAGTGTCTAGCACTCCTATATACCCTAGTATCTTTTATTGATCCTGCCAGTCTTCAGTTTACTATAACTTAATCAATAAGGTTTGCTGTCTTACCATTACGTGAATACCATGTTAACTTATGAGCCATTTTATGACCAAACCCCGTATTGGTTATAAGATTGTTATACCTACAAAATTACAAAAGTCTGTGTCCGTTACTGTTTTCTTTTCCTATACCAAATTTACCTAGGCTAGGATACCATCAATCCCTATTTCTACCGACCTGGGCGTTAAAATCCCCTAGTAAAAACGTCATATTTCTACCTGGGACCCTGTCTTTTTGCTCTTGTAACTGTAAGTAAAATTCATCTGAGTCGCTAGTATCTCCGTTTACTTTTACTTTCGCTAGTAGCTCCGTTTTTTTTTACTTTCAGTTTAAAAAACTTGTTTTTTTTATTTAATTTCTGATCGCTTTTTAGTTAATGCAGCTTTTATTTTGGCTCACCGTCATTGAATAAGTAAACAAAATTTGCATAAAAATTTAACTCTTCTTTTGCTAAATGGCTGTCTCTAAATTTTGTTCTGACGTAATTTACAAATTAACTTGCGTAACGAACTTCTATATTCGTATATTTTTCTTCTGGCAAAAAATACGTTGCAGATATAGTTGCAGATTTTTGCAGATATGAGCTTGAAACCTATGTAATAGGATTTTCTGATACGCTGAATCTGACGGTGAAATTTTCATTAAAATTCTTTCACTTGTAGGGGATGTTTCCACCCTCTTTAAAAAATCAGGTAAATTTTCTCAAGCTCGTAACCTTTGATGAGTAATACTAAACTTAATAAAATTTATATATTTAGAATCAGCATTATAAGCCCATTCCTTTGATACTATTTATTGACATCAAAATTCCGTTTTTAAAAGTTTCGATTACTATTGAGCCGTATCGCTTGTTTTTTTGTTTTTTTTATTACGTATATGTTATTACGTATATGAGAGAGTTCTCCCCTTAGTCAATACCACGCTCTTTACGTTAAAAGTTAAAACAAATTTTACTTCACAAACCCCTGAATCACAAAGGCCGTTTAGTTAGAATAGATAGCACTTTTGAAAGCACTAAAAAAAACTGTAGCGTAAAGAGCGAGGTATTGACTTGGGGGAGAACCCCCCCCCCATATACGCAATAATTTCTGTTCGTTTTAAGTTCTAATGTTGCTTCTTACTTTCAGTTGAAAAAACTTGTTTTTTTTTTAATTTAATTTCTGATCGTTTTTTGAATAATGCTTGGAAATCTGGTGCACCCTTCATAGAAATGTCCCTTACCCCAAAGAAACATCCTCCACGGAAATATTCTCCCGAGTAACCCCCTCCTCCAGCCCCCCCACCAGAAAAAAACCCTTCCTGAAAATGTCTGTATACTTCCCAATAACCAATACAATATGTAAGCAATGGGCAAAGTTCATATCTTGCAGCCCTTCCCCTGGGAACTGTGGGGGATTAAGTCATCCTAAAAGACATATTTATTAGATTTTCAACTATGCTGAACAAAATGGCTATCTCAAAACTTTAATTGGGTGACTTTGAGAAAAAAATGAGCGTGGGAGGGGGCCTAGTTGCCCTCCATTTTTTGGAGAGCACGCATCATGATCTTTCTTCGAGCAAAAAATGCAAATTTCCACCTTTTTGCAGATAGGAGCGTGAAACTTCTTTAATAGGGTTTTTTGATAAGCTGAATGTGATGGTGTAATTTTCGTTAAAGTTAATTAAAAAATGCAAAATTCCACATTTTTGCAGATAGGAGTTTGAAGCTTCTTTAATAATGTTCGTAGCTGAATCTGATGGTGTGAATTTCGTTAAAGTTAATTAAAAAAATTTGCAATTTAAACAAAATTTTATTCTTTAAAAAAAATTGAGTTGTGAGAAAGTCAAACTTTAGCGTAAAGAGCGAGGCGTTAAGGAGGGGACAGCCCCTTTCATATACGGAATAATTTCTGTTCGATTTAAGTTTAACGTCGTTCCTTACTTTCAGTTAAAAAAAAACTTGTTTTTTTTATTTCATTTGTGAACGTTTTTTAATTAATGCAGGTTTTGATTTTGGCTCACCGTGCATGAATAATTAAAACTCAATTTGCATATTAATTTTATTTTTATTTGGTTAAATGGCTTTCTCGAAACTTGTTGAATTTTATTTACGAACGTTTTTATTAGTAATAAATATACGTAACTTACGAATTAACTTACGTAACGAACTTCTATATTCATATATTTTTAATACGTATATTAGGGGTTTTGCCCCTTAGTCAATACCTTGCTCTTTAAGCTAAAGTTCGAATTTTGTTCCAATACTTTAAAAATGACCCATTAATCACAAACGCCGTTAATTAGAATAAATAGCTCTTATGAAAGTACTAAAAAATCTTTGGCTTAAAGAGCGAGGCATTGACTAGAAGGTGAACCCAATCATATAGCTAATATTTTTTTAATCGTTTTAAGTTTTGATGTTGCTCCTTACTTTCAGTTGAAAAACTTGTTTTTTTATATTTAATTTCTGATTTTTTTTTAAATAATGACGGGAAATCCGGCGCCCCCTTCATAGCAATGTCCCTTCCCCCATGAAAACTTCCTTCATGAAAAGATCCTCCCATATAACCTCTGACCCACCCCCACCCCCCAGAAAACCATTCCCTCTGAAAAACGTCTGTATACTTCCCAATAACCAATACTATATGTTAACATTGGGTAAAGTTCATAACTTTCAGCCCTCCCCCTAGGGGCTTCGAGGGATTAAGTCATCCTAAAAGACATAGTTATAATATTTTCGACCATGCTGAACAAAATGGCTATCTCAAAATTTTGATCGGGTGACTTCGGGAAAAAAATGAGCATGGGAGGGGGCCTAGTTGCCCTCCATTTTTTTTGTCACTTAAAAAGTGCACTAGAACTTTTAGTTTCCGTTCCAATGAGCCCTCTCACGATATTCTAGGACCACTGGGTCGATACGATCACCCCTGGAGAAAAAAAAAAATAAATAAACACGCATCCGTGATCTTTCTTCTGGCAAAAAATGGAAAATTCCACATTTTTGTAGATAGGAGCTTGAAACCTCTATAGTAGGGTTCTCTGATACGCTGAATATGATGGTGTGATTTTCATTAAGGTGCTATAACTTTTAGGGGGTCTTTCCCCTTTTTTTGAAAATCAGCCAAATTTTCTCAGGCGTTTAACTTTTGATAGGTAAGATTAAACTTGATGAAACTTATATATTTGAAATTAGAATTAAAATCTGATTCTTTTGATGTATCTATTGGTATCAAAATTCCGTTTTTTAGAGTTTCGGTTACCATTGAGCCGGGTCGCTCCTTACTTACAGTTCGTTACCACGAACTGTTTGATATACTAACTACTATAACTGACACCCTGAGCTTTTTTAGTCTATTTCGTCCTATTTTGGCAAATAGGGCAGTATTTATTTAAGTAGCACCATTGAATCATTCTTATCTCCTTAAAATCTATAGCGGAGATTTTCTAAATTTATATTTTACGAAATGTTCAAGTATACAG
Source organism: Artemia sinica (assembly GCA_027921565.1). Classification (NCBI taxonomy): domain Eukaryota; kingdom Metazoa; phylum Arthropoda; class Branchiopoda; order Anostraca; family Artemiidae; genus Artemia; species Artemia sinica. The sequence continues at coordinate 48,863,283 of CM051273.1, read as the reverse complement.
AAACAGAGAGTTTACTTTCAAAAAATCTTGTGACTCAAAAACTGACAAAATTGCACACAGAAATCAATCGAGCTTTTAAAAGGTGGTGTTATTACTTCTCCTTCTGGGAGGAAATAATATGATTGAGTTGCAAAAATACGCCACGGGCAAAAGCAATGAAATCAAATAACATATTTTAACTTTAAAGAAAGTAATTTCTTTTTCCTTTTGGTTAAATCACCAATCCTAAATATTTGGTGTAGTTTCAAAGTGATTTTTTGTTTTTCCTCCAAAAATTATTGAACCGACCGAAAACGCTCTGGGTCATTTATGAGCCAGTCTGGGACGAACTATAATTGATAGTCACTCTCTAATTCAGCTTCAATTTACAATGTCCTAGACATCCTTCTATTTCTGCAAGAAATAATAATAAAATCAGCTATGTTAAAGAGTCATTAACTGATTGAGAGTAAAAGAAATCTTTTTGGTATCTTCCTATTGCTTTTTATATAGTTTAACTTCAGGCAAATACGTCTATAAGCACTTAAATTTAGTGTACTAGCTCTAAAAATAGCCGGTACTTATTTAGTAGTCGGTAAACACGCGAGACAGCCACTCGAAAAAACAAAGATCAAATAGGCATTACCCGGTAATTCCTATGAGACGCTGAATAAACAAGGGGTTTCTCACTGCGGGAACTATATTTAAACATTAGTTTTTTGGGAGTTTAGGGGGAAAAAGTTACCTAAATTTGGTTAGTAACCTAGTACTTAATATATGATATGCTTTACCCCTGCCCCCTTCCCTTCAATGTACAAATATATAGCCCAAATTCGTTTCTAAACTATTATATTTTTATAATACTTTGTTTTATTTCATTAGCATTAACCGAACTTCACTTCTCGCGCGTGTACCGGCTACTGAATAAGTACCAACTAGTCTAGGCTACCTGAAAAAGGTCTAAGATGGTCTAAGATGGACAGTTTCTGGTAACCCCTGTTCACATATTAAATATTTTTTAATACCTACTAAAGCGAATATATAGCAGCGGGATAGTTGGTTTTCTAAGTTGGCTTTCCATAATAGTTCCACGAAGCGACATTAAGGCAATAGAAAGCTCTAGGAGGCAAGCTGCTGAGAAAATGACTATATGACCAATTACCAATTCCATCCCCAGTTCAATGCAGGCTCTTTGACCTAGAAATAAAAAAATTGTAAACAAGATATGACACAGCACAAGCTATGAGAGAGAGAGATTCCTTTATAGATCAATTCAAAAAAAAAAATACTAAGAAATAACTGAAGAAAAAATAATAAGAAGAAGAAAGAAAAAAAAACCCTCACAAGGGACCTGATCTCACCCTGCATCTCTACCAAGTAGGAACTTTTTGACCTGTGATTTAAATGAAGAAACTGATACAGAGCCCCTAATGCTGTCCGGGAGGGTATTCAGAGGGTTACACTTATGTGACGAAGCACATGAACTGACCTCACTGTATTTCTCTTCTCACATACTAGTTTATCCGCATTCCTAGTATGATAAGAATAATAGTCAGAATTTATAGAAAAACCTCCGCAAAAAGAGCTGGCGAAACACCACTTAAACATTGCTATACCAGTGTTAATAACTGGCGATCCCGTAACTGACCAACATTCAAAATTTTAAAATGGGAACAACAAATAAGTGTATCACTAAGATTAGCACATTCCCCCACAGAACGACCTGCTTTATTTTTTATCGTCTGGATTCTTCTGCAATTAGCATAAAAATCGCTTGCCCAAAGAGCACACCCATATCAAACAGTTCGTGGTAACAAACTGTAAGTAAGGAGCGACCCGGCTCAATGGTAACCGAAACTCTAAAAAACGGAATTTTGATACCAATAGATACATCAAAAGAATCAGATTTTAATTCTGATTTCGAAAATATAAGTTTCATCAAGTTTAATTTTACCCATCAAAAGTTACGCGCCTGAGAAAATTTGGCTGATTTTCGAAAAAAGGGGGAAAGACCCCCTAAAAGCTATAGAACCTTAATGAAAACCACACCATCATATTCAGAGTATCAGAGAACCTTACTGTAGAGGTTTCAAGCTCCTATCTACACAAATGTGGAATTTTCCATTTTTTGCCAGAAGAAAGATCACGGATGCGTGTTTATTTGTTTTTTTTGTTTGTTTTTTTCATGGGTAATCTTACTGACCCAGTGGTCCTAGAATATCGTAGGAGGGCTCAGTGGAACGGAAATTAAAAGTTCTAGTGCCATTTTTAAGTGACCGAAAAAAATGGAGGGCAACTAGGCCCCCTCCCACGCTCATTTTTTCTCAAAGTCACCCAATTAAAATTTTGAGATAGCCATTTTGTTCAAAATAGTCGAAAATCTAATAAATATGTTTTTTAGGATGACTTAATCCCCCACAGTTCCCAGGGGAAGGGCTGCAAGTTATGAATTTTGCCCATTGCTTACATATTGTATTGGTTATTGGGAAGTATAGACATTTTCAGGAAGGATTTTTTTCTGGTGAGGGGGCTGGAGGAGGGGGTTACTCGGGAGAATCTTTCTGTGGAGGATGTTTCTTTGGGGTAAGGGACATTTCTATGAAGCCGGATTTCCAAGCATTATTTAAAAACGATCAGAAATTAAATTAAAAAAAAACATGTTTTTTCAACTGAAAGTAAGAAGCAACATTAGAGCTTAAAACGAACAGAAATTATTACGTATATGAGGGGGTTCTCCCCCAAGTCAATACCTCGCTCTTTACGCTACAGTTTTTTCTTAGTGCTTTCAAAAGAGCTATCTATTCTAATTAAACGGTCTTTGTGACTCAGGGGTTTGTGAATTAAACAATTTTTTAACTTTTAACGCAATGAGCGTGGTATTGACTAAGGGGAGAACCCCCTCATATACGTAATGACATATACGTAATAAAAAAAAACAATAAAAAAAACAAGCGATACGGCTTAATAGTAATCGAAACTTTTAAAAACGGAATTTTGATGTCAATAAATGTATCAAAAGAATGGGCTTATAATGCTGATTCTAAATATATAAATTTTATTAAGTTTAGTATTACTCATCAAAGCCTACGAGCCTGAGAAAATTTACCTTATTTTTTAAAGAGGGGGGAAACATCCCCTACAAGTGAAAGAATTTTAATGAAAATCACACCGTTAGATTCAGTGTATCAAAAAACCCTATTACGTAGGTTTCATGCTCATATCTGCAAAAACCTGCAACTTTGAATTTTTTGCCAGAAGAAAAATATACGAATATAGAAGTTCGTTACTTAAGTTAATTTGAAATTACGTCAGAACCAAATGTAGAGACAGCCATTTAGCAAAGGAAAAGTAAAATTTTTATGCAAATTTTTTTTACTTATTCAATGACGGTGAGCCAAAATCAAAACCTGCATTAATTCAAAAACGTTCAAAAATTAAATAAAAAAAAACAAGTCTTTTAAACTGAAAGTAAGGACGGACATTAAAACTTAAAACGAACAGAAATTATTCCGTATATGAAAGGGGCTGTCCCCTCCTCAACGCCTCGCTCTTTACGCTAAAGTTTGACTCTGTCTCACAACTTTATTTTTTAAAACAATTAAAAAACTTTAGTGTAAAGAGCGAGGCGTTGAGGAGGGGACAGCCCATTTCATATACGGAATAATTTCTGTTCGTTTTAAGTTTTAATGTCGCTCCTTACTTTCAGTTTAAAAAACTTGTTTTTTTTTTATTTAATACAATATAAGGTCGGATAATAGTACCATAAATAATCTTTAAAGCTGAGACCGGGAAAATTGCGAAAACAACGAAGTAAACCTAGGCCTCTTGCTGCCTTGGATGATATAAATTCACCGTGTTTCTCCCAATTCAAATTGCAAGCAATTTAAATACCTCGTTTCAAAAATTTGATTAGTAATAGTACCACCGAAGCAAATACGAAAATCGGATAAAAAAATCGATAAGAAAATTGGATAAGAAAATCAAATAAGAAAATCGGAGAAACAAAAACGGAAAAACTAGAGACAGTATAGCAATCAAAATAACAACACATTATTGTTGTAACAAATAAATAGTTTAATGGGGCCTTGGTTGGACTCAAAAATTTGGTCTTGAAAGCACTGTATAACCAGAATATCTATAGGGGGAGGGGATGTCACTTGTCCTTGTTTGTCTCAAGCTAAGCTGAAAGAAAGTAACAAAAAAACAGTTCTGCAATTCGTCAATGAAGCAACACCTTGAGCGGTAGGGGGTATGTCATATAAGCACCGAGTCTTTGATTGTCTTCACCTACGATTCGGCATAATTTTACGTTACGTTATTCGTTAGAAAATTCGTTATGCAGGGAGAACAAAATGTTGAAATTTTTCGGTTATAGTACGGTGCCAAATTTTTATATTTTTTTTTCAGCAATAAAGCATGTTTGCTTTGTCGCAATATTGAGAGAGACAGTATCATGGGTGCAGTTTATGATGGGGGAGGGAAAAAATATCCCGGGGTTGTAAAGTTGGAGGAACACGATATTTTGGGAAACTTAAAGAAAGCCTATTTTATGTATCTTGAAATAAAGCTTTTTGATTCTAACTTGTTTTGAAATTCAGTTGGTTTCAGAATTGAGCTTGACTAAAAAGGGTTATACAGACCTAATTTCTAACATGCTATTTTAAAGTCTGTTTTAAGGCTACACTATTATGGTAAGTGTAAAGAAACTCTATTTTATTTGTGTTGAAATAAAGCTTTTCGATTGCAACTTATTTTGAAATTAAGTTGGTCTTAGAATTGAGTTTGACTAAAAACGGTTATACAAACCTATTTTCTAACATGCTATTTTAAAGTCTGTTTTAAGGCTACATTATTTTGGGAAGTTTAAAGAAACCCTATTTTATTTGTCTTGAAATAAAGCTTTTCGATTGTAACTTATTTTGAAATTCAGTTGGTCTCAGAATTGAGTTTGACTAGAAACGGTTATACAAACCTAATTTTTAACATGCTATTTTAAAGTCTGTTTTAAGGCTGCATTATTTTGGGAAGCTTAAAGAAACCCTATTTTATTTATATCGAAGTAAAGCTTTTTGATTGTAACTTGTTTAGAAATTCAGTTGGTCTTAGAATTCAGTTTAACTAAAAATGCTTATAGATACCAAACTGCTAACACGCTATTTCAAAATCTGTTTTACGGCTGTACTGTTTTGGAAAGTTTAAAAAAAGCTTATTCCATCTATCTTAAAATAAAGCTTTTCGATTGTAGCTTGTTTTGAAATTCAGTTTGGTCTCAGAATTGAGTTTGACTAAAATGGTCATACAAACCTAATTTTTAACATGCTATTTTAAAGTCTGTTTTTAGGCAGCATTATTTTGGAGAGCTTAAACAAAGCTTATTTTATTTATATCGAAGTAAAGCTTTTTGATTGTAACTTGTTTAGAAATTCAGTTGGCCTTAGAATTCAGTTTGACTAAAAATGCTTATGCATACCACACTGCTAACATGCTATTTCAAAATCTGTTTTACGGCTTCATTATTTTGGAAAGTTTAAAAAAAAGCTTATTCCATTTATCTTAAAATAAAGCTTTTAGATTGTAACTTGTTTTGAAGTTCAGTTGGTCTCAGAATTGAGTTTGACTAAAAAGGCTTACAGAAACCACATTGCTAATATGCTATTTCAATATGTTTTATGGCTACATTGTTTTGGAAGGCTTAAAGAAAGCTTATTTTGTTTGTCTAGAAATAAAGCTTTTCGATTGTAAATTGTTTTGGAATTCAGTTGGTCTTAGAATTGTGATTGACTAAAAACACATAAAGAAATCTCAATGCTAACATGCTATTCAAAAGTCTGTTTTAAGGCTACATTATTTTGGAAAGCTTAAAGACAAATTATTTTATTTATTTCGAAGTAAAGCTTTTTGATTGTAACTTGTTTAGAAATTTAGATGGTCTTAGAATTCAGTTTGACTAAAAATGCTTATACACACCACACTGCTAAAGGCTTCTTCAAAATCTGTTTTACGTCTGCATTATTTTGGAAAGTTTCAAAAAAAAGCTTATTCCATTTATCTTAAAATAAAGCTTTTCGATTGTAACTTGTTTTGAAATTCAGTTGATCTCAGAATTGAGTTTGACTAAAAACACTTACAGAAACCACATTGCTAATATGCCATTTCAATCTACTTTATGGCTGCATTATTTTGGAAGGCTTAAAGAAAGCTTATTTAATTTGTCTAGAAATAAAGCTTTTTGATTGTAAATTGTTTTGAAATTCAGTTGGTCTCAGAATTGAGTTTGACTAAAAACACTTACAGAAACCACATTGCTAATATATTATTTCAATCTGCTTTATGGCTGCATTATTTTGGAAGGCTTAAAGAAAGCTTATTTAATTTGTGTAGAAATAAAGCTTTTCGATTGTAACTTGTTTTGAAATTCAGTTGATCTCAGAATTGAGTTTAATTAAAAACACTTACAGAAACCACATTGCTAATATGCCATTTCAATCTACTTTATGGCTGCATTATTTTGGAAGGCTTAAAGAAAGCTTATTTAATTTTTCTTGAAATAATGCTTTTCGATTGTAACTTGTTTTGAAATTCAGTTGATCTCAGAATTGAGTTTGACTAAAAACACTTACAGAAACCACATTGCTAATATGCTATTTCAATCTGCTTTATGGCTGCATTATTTTGGAAGGCTTAAAGAAAGCTTATTTAATTTGTCTAGAAATAAAGCTTATCGATTGTAAATTGTTTTGAAATTCAGTTGGTCTCAGAATTGTGATTCACTAAAATCACATAAAGAAATCTCAATGCTAACATACTATTCAAAACTCTGTTTTAAAGCTGCATTATTTTGGAGAGCTTAAACAAAGCTTATTTTATTTATATGGAAGTAAAGCTTTGATTGTAACTTGTTTAGAAATTCAGTTGGCCTTAGAATTCAGTTTGACTAAAAATGCTTATACATACCACACTGCTAACATGCTATTTCAAAATCTGTTTTACGGCTTCATTATTTTGGAAAGTTTAAAAAAAAAAACTTATTCCATTTATCTTAAAATAAAGCTTTTAGATTGTAACTTGTTTTGAAGTTCAGTTTGTCTCAGAATTGAGTTTGACTAAAAATACTTACAGAAACCACATTGCTAATATGCTATTTCAATCTGTCTTATGGCTGAATTGTTTTGGGAGGCTTAAAGAAAGCTTATTTTGTTTGTCTAGAAATAAAGTTTTTCGATTGTAAATTGTTTTGGAATTCAGTTGGTCTTAGAATTGGGATTGACTAAAAACACTTACAGAAACCACATTGCTAATATACTATTTCAATCTGTTTTATGGCTGCATTATTTTGGAAGGCTTAAAGAAAGCTTATTTTATTTGTCTAGAAATAAAGCTTTTCGATTGTAAATTGTTTTGAAATTCAGTTGGTCTCAGGATTGTGTTTGACAAAAAACGCATACAGAAATCCCAGTACTAACAAGCTATTTAAAAGTCTGTTTTAAGGCTGCATTATTTTGGAAAGCTTAAAGAAAGCTTAACATGCTATTTGAAAGTCTGTTTTGTGGCTGCATTGTTTGGGAAAGCATAAAGAAAGCTTATTTTATTTATGATTAAATAAATCTTTTCCTATTGTGGCTTACTTGTTTTTAAATGCAGTTAGTCTCTGAATTGAGTTTTTCTAAGAACACTTAGCAAAACCTCATTTGTAAGATGCTATTTTAAAGTCCATTTCAAGGTCAAATTTTTTTGGAGACCCCAATTCCATGACAATTTAGACAGTATATCCATCAAATTAGATTTGTTTTTCTTTAGGCGGGGAAATAATCAAATCCAATATACTACGACAGATGGCCAGATCTTTTTTTTTAATTTTGTGGGAGTAAAATGTTATTCTTACTCATCTCTTGACATTTAAATAAATTATTAGAGGACGACTTCTATATTGAAAAAAATTGTATTTTAGATGTATAAATTTAGATGATGTCTTTTTTTATAAAACGGTAAAATATAAAAGAATAGGTAAGGTAATCTACAAAACGAGGCCATAACAGAGACTGCACTCTAGGGGAGATTAAAGGATTCTTTTTGGTGTGCATGAAGCTTCAAAAGAGCACAGTCTCGGCAAAAATTCCTGAAGCTAGGAAAACGTCTATTTGCGTTTTCGTGAAACTTAAATGAGCACTGGGTGGTATTTGGAACGAGGGGAAAGGTATTTCATTTTCTCTATGGTTATATGTTAGGGACAATAAACTGCCAAAAAGCATATTTTTGGCAATCCAGATAAGGCAAAAGAAAAGCATGACTTGCGATGGGAGAGGTCATAACAAAATATTTCAGGAAGCAGAAACTCCACAAGGGAAGGACTAAATGGTGAAGCTGTGAATCTAGTGGGGTGGAGGAGGAGATTTTCTTAGCTATGTTAGTCTCAGGCGGCTTGTTCTTTTAATAAGGGTCATTCCTAGAATTGGTGGTGCCCGGGGAAAAATTAGTCCCTCTCCACGCAAAAAATATGTGAACTAGAATATGAATAGAGGAGTCAGATTATTTTTATGCTGGCCCCAGAACCCCTCTCAGCATGGCATATGAGGAACACCTTGAAAATTGATTTCCTCTTCAGAAACCCATCTTTTGACTGAAGGTTACTTGATGTGGGGTTTATTAGTTTTTGATAAGTTTTATATTAGACCTTACTTACAGTTTAGATTGTGTTGATGTATTACATTTGCTTAATATTTACACTAGTTTTTGATTTCGGGTCTAGCTTCTTTTTATTTGTCTTAATATACTATTTGAGAAGGGACTACCCCCTCCACCTCCTTCTTTTTGTTCTAAAGTCTTAATAGCACTCTACAAAGCTGCACCAAATATAGCCAGAAGGTTTCATCGTCTAGAATATAATCAGAATATAATCGTTTTAAGAAAAAACAGGGAATCAGTAAGCCCTTTTACTTTTGAGGCATTTTAAAAATACTTTGTATTTCATTCCCTCAGCCCGTGTGTTTTCCATTCCTCAACCAGGTATTGGGAGAGAAATAGAACTTTAACATAAAGAGAGCCATGCAGAGGCGAAGGTGGGCAGCTCCCTTCATGCAGGATATTTCTTTTTAGTATCGCTTCTTACAAAACTATCCGTGTTTTCTATTATGTTAACATTATAATGTTAATCTGTTAATTTTCAGTGATATATATCGGGTTATCTTAAATATGAGGGGTTTAACGTCCCTCAACCCCTTTACATTAAAGTTTAACTTCTGCACAACAATGCTTCTATGTAAAAGGTTCATTCAGTGTATTTTCTTTTCAAACAGTTCGTGGTAACAAAATATAAGTAAGGAGCGACCTGGCTCAATAGTAACCGAAACTCTAAAGACAAAATTTTAATATCAATAGACACATCAAAAGAATCGGATTTTTATGCTGATTTATAATATATAAGGGATATATATGGAATTTTGTATTTTTTGCCAGAAGAAAGATCAGAGATGCGTGTTTATTTGTTTGCCTTTTTTTTCCCGTGGGTGATCGTATCGACCCAGAGATCGTAGAATTTTGCGAGAGGGCTTATTTGAACCGAAATTAAAAGTTCTAGTGACTTTTTTAATAAAAAAAAATAAAAACAAAATCACTTTTCACGAAAAAACTGCATTTTAGATGTCTTTTCATATTTTCAAAGATATTTGATTTTTTAAGCAATCATAACCATATATGAAGTAATAAGTGACGTGACGTAAGATCTAACACCGACTGTGTACTAATAACCATATATGACGTAATGAGTGACGTTACGTAAAAATTGAAAAAAAAATGTTATGAATTTCTAGCAATATCGGCACCATCATCGGGCATTTCGTTATCTAGTGTATGTGCATGTCCGGGATACCAGATTATTTTCAGATCTTTTGCTTTTGTTTTATCAAACAGTTCCTGGTAACGAACCGCATAGTGAGAGCGACTCGTCGCAATAGCAACCAAAACTCTGAGAAACGGAATTTTAATATCAATAGACACATCAAAAGAATTAAATTTTTATGTTGATTTTGAATATATAAATTTCATCAAGTTAGCTCATATCCATCAAAAGTTACAATCCTGAGAAAATTTGAAAATTTACAAACAGGAAAAAGCCGTAGGCTTTTTCCTGTTTGTAATCATATACCATAGAACGAACCCCAGTTGCAACTGAAGTCATCATAAAGTTTAACTATAACGTCATTTATAATTTTAACCCACTATTAAGACGACATCCGGGTTATAGCGGTAGCTTGCAACCTAGTAAGAGACGATCAAGTGCCCTAGTAAACAATAAAATAGCCCAAAATTCCTAAGAGCAGAGTCAGATAAAAATAAATGATGTACACTAATAGAACAACCTTGTCCAAAACCCTTATCAAACAGTTCGTGGTAACGAACTGTATAGTAATTGCGACTCGTCTCAATAGTGACAGAAACTCTAAACAACGAAATTTTATATCAATAGGTACATCAAAAGAATCATATTTTATCTAATCTATTTTTAAATATATAAGTCTCATCTAGTTTACTCATATCCATCAAAAGTTACGAGCCTGGAAAAAAAAGAAGGGAAAAACACCCCTTAAGAGTCATAGAATCTTAATGAAATTCACATCATCAAATTCAGCGTATCACAGAACCTCACTGTGGAGGTTTCAAGCTCCTATCTGCAAAAATGTGGAGCTCTGTATTTTTTGCCAGAAGAAAGATCACAGATGTGTCTTTATTTGCTTGCCTTTTTTCCCAGGGGTGATTGTATCGACCCAGAGGTCCTAGAATTTTTCGAGAGGGATTATTTTAACAGAAATTGAAAGTTCTAGTGCCATTTTAATCAAATAAAGTAAAGACCGAACGCTAACAATCAGTATTACAGTGACGTCATTTGCCAACATAATGTTGAATTGAACTTAACGGTACCTAAAAATTTTTCTTTTGAATATCTGGGTTCCAGCGGTAGCTAGTCAAACAGTTCGTGGTAGCGAACTGTATAGTAAGAGCGACTCGCCTCAATAGTAACTGAAACTCTAAAAACAGAATTTTCATGTCAATAGATACATCAAAAGAATTGGAAATTTATAATGATGTTAATCCGGGTTGTATAGTAGAGAACAAACTGACGCCAGTTGCAACAAACGTCATCATAAAGTTTGATTTATTGGAGATAGCTGAAACCTAGTAATGAATATTGGTACATGTAGGTACATCAAAAGAAGATTTTTATGCCGATTTTAAACATATGTTTCATCAAGTTACGTGGGAGGATCTTTCCATGGAAGAATTTTTCACGGGGGAAAAGAATTTCCATGAAGGGGATGCTGGGTTTCCCAGCATTATTTAAAAACAATAAGAAATTAAATAAAAAACAAGTTTTTTCAACTGAAAGTAAGGAGTAACATTAAAACTTAAAACGAACAGAAATTATTAAGTATATGAGGGGGTTCGTCCCCTCCTCCATACCTCGGTCTTTACGCTAAAGTGTTTTTAATTATTTCAAAAGAGCTATTTATTCTAATTAAACGGCCTTTGTGATTCAGGGGTCATTCTTAAATAACCGGAACAAAATTTGAACTTTAATGTGAAGAGCGAGGTATTGACGAGGGGGCAAACCCCGCATATTACCTATATGAGGAATTTTGCCCCCTCGTCATTACCTCGCTCTTTACGCTAAAATTCGAATTTTGTTAAATAATGGCCAATATTAGAAACAATTTGTTTGCGCTATTTTCCGGCCAATCTTAGCATTTGATTTTACCTTAAGAAGCTTCATAGCTATGATTTTTATGTGATAATAAACTAAAGATATTGTATATCTTCGGCTTGTGGTTGCTATTAAATGAAAAAAAAAGCTTTTTACACTTAAAGTAAGGAATAACATTAAGACTTAAAACGAGCATAAATTATAACGTTTATCTTTTAAAGATTTTCCCTTTCATTCATTTTAGTAATTTGAGAATTGCTCAACTTGTGACTTTCATTTTCATAAAAATAGTTTCGACCTCTTTGGCCGTTTTGTTACTATGCCTTACAAAATTAGTTCCGCAAATATCGCTAATTTAAGTTACATAAGAGAATCTTTCCATGGAGATAATTTTTCGTGGGGGAAGGGGATTTTCCGTGGAGGGGGATCTGAATTTCCGTACATTATTTAAAAACGATCAGTAATAAAATAAAAACAAGTTTTTTCAACTGAAAGTGAGAAGCAACATTAAAACTTAACAGGAACAGAAAATATTACTCATATAAGATGAGTTACCTCTCCTCAATAGCTCGCTCTTACTCTAAAGTTTCTTTTTTAGCTATTAAAAGAGATTATTATTCTAATTACACAGCCTTTGTGATTCAGGAGTCATTCTTAAACAACTTGAACATAAATCAAACTTAGGTTATTATAAGGTAATTATTAGTAAAAAAAAGTAAAATTAATATGCAAATTTCGTTTTAATTATTCATGTACTGTGAGCCAAATTCAAAACCTGCATTAATTCAAAAATGTTCAGTAATTAAATAAAAAAAAAGTTTTTGTAACTGAAAGTAAGGAGCGACATTAAAACTTAAAACGAACAGAAATTATTCCGTATATGAAAGGGGCTGTTTCCTGCTCAACGCCCCGCTCTTTTCGTTAAAGTTTTTTACTGTTTTATAAAGCAGAGTTGTGAGAAAAAGTCAAACTTTAGCGTAAAGAGCGGGGCGTTGAGCCGGAAACAGCCCCTTTCATAAATGGAATAATTTCCGTTCGTTTTAAGTTTTAATGTCGGTCCTTACTTTCAGTTAATTTTTTTTTTTTTATTTAATCATAACAAAAAGGGAATTTTCTTGATGATATTATTAATTGTACCGCACACCAGTGTATCCTCTGAGATTGGGAGGCTAAATAAATAACGTTTCAATAGTTCCAAAAAATTCTGTTTGATATCATTTGGATGGTTCTAGGATGGTGAAGAGACCATCCTAGAGCCTGATCAAAATATTGGACATGAAAAGCCCTTGCTATAGCCTCTTCAAAATATTGGACATGAAAAACACATCCTAGAGCCTTTTCAAAATATTGGACATGAAAATCCCATCCCAGAGCCTCCTCAACATACTGGACAAGAAAAGCCCATCCCAGAGCCTCCTCAACATATTGGACATGAAAAGCCCATTCTAGAGCCTCCTCAACATATTGGAGACGAAAAGCCCATCCCAGAGCCTCCTCATAGTATTGGACATGAAAAGCCCATCCTAGAGCCTTTTCAACATACTGGATATTAAAAACCCATCCCAGAGCCTCCTCAACATATTGGACATGAAAAGCCCATCCCAGAGCCTCCTCAATATATTGGACATGAAAAGCCCATGCTAGAGCCTCTCAACATATTGGAAATAAAATGCTAGAGCCTCTTCAAAATATTGGACATGAAAAACCCATCCTAGAGCCTTTCAACATACTGGATATGAAAAGCCCATCCCAGAGCGTCCTCAACATATTGGACATGAAAATCCCATCCCAGAGCCTCCTCAACATACTGGATATGAAAAGCCCATCCCAGAGCCTCCTCAAAGTATTGGACATGAAAAGCCCATCCTAGAGCCAACCTAAAACAAGATTCTTGTTCATTTCTTTTTATAACTTTTATTTTGTGGCAAAGTATTTTGTGTTTTGGTAATAAGTACAGCAAAACAACAGACCCAATTCACTGGAGTTCCGCAGTCTGATGCCAGGTGTTGGGTTTTCGGAAGCATTACGGATATCAGCAGATTCCAGGTCCCATGGATATGTAGCAGAACATACAATGATGCTGAAACAAAAAAAACGGCCATGAATTGCTGGTTAGCTTTTCAACAGACAGAACTTCAATTAAATTTGGCATCATCTCCAGCAGGGCTACGAGAAAGGGGAAGGGGGATCTATACAATCTTTAAAACGGACATCCACCATATGGCTAATATGGGAGTGAAGGTCATTTGTGATGCAAATGGATGTTATTATTAGATTAAGGATGCAATTCTAGGTATATATTTGCACATTAGGGGGGTGGGGGTTTATATTCTATGAATATATAGGTCCTAAAAAATTCATGAATTTCTTAGAAAAATTGGAAAAACAAGGAAAGAAGTGAAGATAAAGGCTCTCCCCATGCAAAATGTGTTAACTAGGATTATTCTACATATTATGGAGCACGAATTGTTTTCTTAATATGTTTCCTTATGTCCAGCTGGACTCCTAGGCTTAAAATACTGGTTGGCCGGTTGGCTAATTTAAAGATTTATATATATATATATATATATATATATATATATATATATATATATATATATATATATATATATATATATATTATATATATATATATATATATATATATATATATATATATATATATATATTTATATATATATATATATAATATATATATATATATATATATATATATTATATATATATATATATATATATATATATATATATATATATATATATATATATATATATATATATAAACTGTCAAATTAGCCATCTGGTGGTAACCCCTTTAAAACTAGGAACTTTGAAAGGAGTCACCTATAAATCGTTGCATATCAATGTATCAATAACCATTTATTGGACAATCAAAATCTTACGCGTAACAATTTGAATTCTTATATTATATAAATATATTCTTAGACCACACTGGCTATACATGACAAACGAAACTCAGAGAGGAGAGAAAGTAACAAAATGAAAAATAAAATCAAAAAGGGTGAAAAAACGAGGATTTTGTCAGCCAGCGAACCATGAAGATGACAAAATATAAGCAAATATTTCGACAAGGACCTCCGCCAAGTCGTCCTCAGTGCTAAACAAAAAAAGAAAAAAAAAAAAACGAAAATCTAACCTTTCGAAGCTTACTGTACAAACACAGAACAGACACTGAATAAAAAACCAGGCAGGAATCAAAGAAAATGAATTTACCAAGATGATTGTGCAAAGATCTTTCGTCTTGCAATAACTTTAGCTGGTCTACAATTTCGGTTTTCATTAGATATGCAAATAGGTTCTTTTAAGTTTTTTCGGGTGAAAATATTGATTGAGTCCTTCAAGATTAAACCGTCGTAAATTGGGCTTAATGAAATATCTCCAGTATCTCTATTTATTGCTAAATTTTGGTTCATATATTTTTTTATCTCAATTACCTCCTTAAAAGTTTGTGGTACGCCATTAACAGTTGATATTAAGGTTGCCTCGTCAAACAGAACTAGATGGGTCGGGTTTACGAAAATATGCGAAGCCAATGCCGAATCAAAGTTGTCATTGTTATTTTTTAATCTCAGGGACTTATCTATTGAAATTTTGTGCTCATGCAAACGCTCACCTAGTTGTTGATGGGTCCTACCAATGTAAAACTTTACACAAGAACACGGGATTCTGTAGACACCACTACCCAGTACAGGGTCTGTTTTATCCTTTCCTGAGTTAAAAAAATGTTCAACCTTTTGTTCGGTTTTGAAAGAAACAGAGAGATTATGTTTATTTAAAATTTTTCCAAGTCTATCGCCAAGTTTCGGGATGTATGGTAAAACGATGAAAGTTTTTTTCTCAATTGCCGGTGTAACTGAATCAAGGGGGACAAGCTCCCTATTTTGTTCTTTTATCTTTTTTAATCGTCTATCTATTATATTTTCAATGAGTTTGATTGGGTAACCATTGCAAAAAAGAATATCCTTGACATAATTTAGTTCAGAATTTATATGATTACGGGAACAAATTTTTAAAACTCTGTCGACTAAAGAGATTCTACCCCTCTCTTCACAGAAGGAGGGTGATGGGAAGAGAAATGTAGATATCGATCATTATGAGTCGGCTTTCTATATATAGAAAATTCAAGACTAGGATTAGTTTTTATAATCAAAACATCTAAGAAAGGCAGCTTACCCGAATCTTCGAGTTCCATTGTGAACTGGAGATTCGAATCAAAAGAGTTCAAATGTGCCAAAAAATCTCTTAGAGAGTCTTGTCCATGTTCCCAAACAGAAAGGATATCATCAACAAAACGAAACCAGATAGAGTGTTTTAAGTGGAAACTATTCAAAGCAGACTGTTCTATGAAATCCATGTAAAAATTTGCCAAATAAGGAGACAAGACAGTGCCCATGGATAAGCCCATTATTTGAAGAAAAAATTTGTTTCGGAATTTAAAATACGAGGAGTACTTGTTGCAAAGACGGACAAGGGTCATTATTGTATCAATTTCCAAAGTTTTGTAATCCGACCAAGCTGAATTTTCCTCTAATTTTCTTTGTAAAGCCTGCTCACATTTATGAACATCGCATGAAGTGTACATAGAAACTGCATCAAAACTAGATAAAACGGTATTTTCTGTTGTACTTTGATTTTTTAACTTCTCAACAAGATCTATGGAGTTTTTAATATAGGATTTCTGTGTGCTTAAAAGAGGCTTAAAAATGGTGGCTAAGAAACTTCCTATACCCGTAGCTGGAGAACTATAACATGCTACAATTGGACGTAACGGAATATCTTTCTTATGGATTTTAGGCAGACCATAAAACTTAGGGGCTGAACAACCTTTGGGATAAAATTTTCTGTACATTTGAGGGGTAATTAGTCTAGTATCTTTTAAAATTCCTAGTTGAGAAATGAACAAGCAGTTTGTTCACTCGCATCCACCTCTCGATTATCACCATTCCTTGTTTCATGCCATTTTTCAAATCCGCTTCTGTTTTCGCAGCCATTGTAAATTGAGTATCATCAGCAAAACTTGGAAGTATTGCTCGCACCGGGCCATCAGTGTACCTTGGAGTTGACAGTTGTTTGAGGCATCCATTTAAATCATTAATGTACACAAGAAATAATAGGGGACCCAACACAGACCCCTGTGGCACACCGCACTTTACTACCATCTCTTCTGACAGGACTGTGCCCAGCCGTACTCTTTGCATTCTTCCTTCAAGAAATGAAGCAATCAAGTTCAGACTTTTAAAACGAATTCCAGCATTTTCAAGCTTAGCCAATAAAATCTTATGATCAACACAGTCAAAAGCCTTCATAATATCTAGAAAAATTGAACCCACCTTTAACCCTGAATCTAGGCAATCGTTAACAAATGTTGTCAAAAATAATAAAGCATGCTCTGTAGACATATTTTTTCTAAAACCAAATTGACTAGAGTGAAAAAAACATCTTTTTTCAAAATAATCCATCAGTCGTCTATAAATCAATTTCTCAAAAATACGAGAAATCATTGGAAGTAGAGATATCGGACGGTAGTTGTTCATATCTTCCTTATCACCTCCTTTATACAGAGGAATAACCAAAGCACTTTTCAGGCAATTAGGGTACACTCCAAATTCAAAACATTGATTAAAAAGGTACAACAGATGACTAGATATAATTGGGTAAATTTTTTGAAATATTTGAAAGGTTATTAAGTCCATTCCAGCTGCCGATTTTTTCATACTTTTTAAGATATCCTCAAGTTCACGCGATCTCACTGGTTGAAGATAAATGGTTGTATCACTTGCTTCAGGAAGAAAATTCTGGTATGTACCATCACCATTTATACATTCCACAGATGTCGATATTTTTAGCCCTACTTCTGAGAAGTGGGTACACAAGTTATTGGCTACACCACTATCCGACTCCCGCGGCAAATTACTAGGAGTTATTGGTTCACTTTTTGGGCTTATTACCGACTTAATCAGTTGCCAAGTTTTAGCTGGGTTTCCTTCATAATCTTTAAATTTCTGTGCAAAGTAATCAATTTTTGCCTTTCTTAAAAGACTTTTTAACTTTCTATTAAATTCTTTATATTGTTCTTTATCAGATGCTGAATCTTGAGTCACGCATCTTTTATACATCACTTGCCTTTTTTCCATTGAGGCTAGTAATCCTTTTGTAATCCAAGGTTTAATTGGCAACTTATATCTTTGCTTTGTCTCTTTAAACTCCAAACACTCTTGAAATAGTATTTTTATTTTTTCATACCATTTACCAAATTTGGTATCAATACCCGTACTATCCTGAAGAAACTCAAAATCTGCACTTTTAAGCTTCCGCTTAAACTTCAAAAGCACATTTCCATCCATATAAGGCATCTTTGGCACACTTTTATTCTTGGGGTTTGGACCAAATATTCCAGGTACAGATATTGCAACACCAAAATGGTCAGACGCACTATTAATAACTACTGTGGGGCATAAATAATTCATATTTACGAAAATATTATCAATTATAGACTCTGAAATTTTTGTCACTCGTGTGCATATGTTAATTGCAGGATAAAAACCAAAACCTAACATTGTGTTAACAAAATGTCTTACCTTACTATTTCTATCAACCATATTTAAATCAATATTAAAATCCCCACATATAAAACATGGTATTTTTGAACTTGGTAACTTTCCCAAAAATTCATCAAGCAGTTCGATAAACTCCTCAACATTACCTGAAGGCGGTCTATAAATTACTACAACCATAAACTTATTATTTGCATTACTCACATCAAGAACCATAGACTCAAATTTCATTTCATAATTAACCGCTAAATCTGACCTAATCTGAGCACTAAAACCACTTTTTACATAAACAGCTAAACCACCACGTTGGTGTAGTACCCTATTTTGCACGTACATCTTATAACCTTCTATTTCTAATAAAGTAGAATTATAATCCTTAAGCCAAGTTTCCGTTAGGGCCAGGATATGCGGCTCTGTTTTAAGACATAGCTCATTAAGAAACTCATATGATGTGTTTATCCCTTGACAGTTCATGTTGTAGACTTTCATTTCTCTCATATTCTTCCAATCACGCATCTCACACAAAAAAGCATACCGGGAATCCAAACAACCAACATTCTCACTTACATCATAGTCCCGATGCAGAACACCATTTATCAATCCACACACATCCAGTGGACTCCTTTCAAGTTCCCTCAACCTACTGGTTAAATTAACCATTATCAAAAATCAAATATGGGCAAGAGAAAGTCAAAGGAGGAGTAAAGAACCACACTTTCCCCAAATAACATCTACATCTTACAACATCCGAGGACGCATTAACTATCATAATAAAGTAAACATAAGAAACAAAAAATAAACAAAACAAAAAAACAAACCGGTCGATATGTATACGCATATCAACTCTCAAAATAAAACTCAGTGGGCTTAATATGGCACACAAATTCATTTATAAGCAAATCAAAATTTAATAACCTTCATAATTGATAACATTTCATACAACCTCTTAAAAAAATAATTTCCAAACACTATAAATAACTAGCTCAAAACCACTATTTACATTTTTAACGCTTTGAACCATTCAACCTTTTCAACGTTACCACCAGATTTAATAGAAAGAACCGGCGGTACCACGGGTGGTATCCAGCATTCAACACCTCTCTCCATCAAATATTTTCTTTTCACCACCAATTCCTTTCTAATTTGGCGCACCTCTCTACTAACATCATCACTAATAAAAACTGGTTTTCCAAACTGCAAGTCTTTTCCTCTTAATTTCTTTGCATTTTTCATTATACCATATCGGTCTTTATAATCTGTAACTTTGATTTTGATGAAGTTACTCGCTTCTTGTACCACTGAAAATGGAGGAATATTCTTCACTTCTATTTCTAATCCCTCATTCAGCACTTTTTTAATGGTATTTTTTGCATCTGACAATGAATCAGTCCTCACATTCCAAAACAATATGTTATTTTTTCTTTCCATATGCTGCAACACAAGAGACTGATTTTTTAATGATGTAACTTGTGTAAATAAATCATTCACGAGTTTATCCTGATTTTCCATCTTAGACTTCAAAGTATCTACCCGATTATTTGTTTCTCTTGCATCAGCTTCCACACGCGTGCATCTTTCTCCCAATTCACGAACAGTTTTTTGTATATTTTGCACATCAGTCTTCACACTATGAAGGGACTCTCTAATTTCCTTTACGTCTGATTGTAAAGTTTCCAACAACTCCAAAATTCTCACAATATTTTCTGCATTTGTTTTCTCACATTCCTGTCGTAAGCATTCGCCACTGGAATCCAGAATAGAATCTTCCGGCGAAGGCCTTTTCTTCCCTGTTAGAATTTTTGGGGTTGACGTTAGGCTTTCATTTGATTTATCCCCACTCTCATTACCACCGTCGGTTTTTACTTTCTTATCATTTCTCTTTCTCCCCATTCTCATGGACAATTACGGCAAAAAAAAATCCAAAAAAGGCAATCTTTAATCAATATATGCCACACGGTTCAAGCGTTCTTTATATTTTCATATTTACTGTGACATTTTGTTATTATTTATTCGTTCATTTTACTGGCCACTGCTAGCCCACTTCATTAACTATATTAACGGAATGATTGCATAACCACAATCTTCAAAATAAAGTTAAAGTTTTTTCAAGGTCATTCGTTACTTGTGTAATCATATATTAGCTTACATACTTCTTTCAGTCCACGCAAAAATCAATAGGCTCCTTGTCCAGGTTTATCACAGGTAAACAGGTTATCCGTGAGATGTAATTTATCAAATGTAAACAATTAATCCGTGAAATGTACTTTTTATTTGAGATGTTAACTGTCCAATGACTGAATGAAGACTGAATATATATATATATATATATATATATATATATATATATATATATATATATATATATATATATATATATATATATATATATATATATATATATATATATATATATATATATATATATAATATATATATATATATATATATATATATATATATAATATATATATATATATATATATATATATATATATATATATATATATATATATATATATATATATATATATATATATATATATATATATATATATATATATATATATATATACATATATATATATATATATATATATATATATATATATATATATATCTATATATATATATATATATATATATATATATATATATATATATATATATATATATATATTTATATATATATATATATATATATATATATATATATATATATATATATATATATAAATATATATATATATATATATATATATATATATATATATATATATATATATATATATATATTTATATATATATATATATATATATATATATATATATATATATATATATATATATATATATATATATATATATATATATATATATATATATATATATATATATATATATCTATATATATATATATATATATATATATATATATATATATATATATATATACATATATATATATATATATAATGTATCGTGATCAAGTTTATTGATCTCGATATATCAATAAGCATTGATATATCGATATAAGAATGTTTTTTTTATCCAAGTTTTTTTTTATCTGGAAATTATGTATTTGAGTATGATAAACCCCCACACCCTTAAGGGGAAGGGTTGCAAGTTATGCCCTGGGGGCATATAAGGTTTACATAGATAGCGTTGTCGTAGAAACTTCCAAAAGGGCTCATTCAATTGGGAATTGAAAGGGCTATTTCCTTTTTTATTAGTCGAAAGTAATTGAAGGGCAGCTAACGCTCCTCTCACGCCCACCATTTCCTCAAATATATCCAATCAAAATTTTGATATACCCATTGTTTTTAACATAGTTAAAAGTTCTGCAAATTATGTCTTTAAGGATGACAACCCCTCACAGCCCTCAGGGTAAGGGTTGTAAGTTATGCCCTGGGGGCAAATACGGTTATTACAGAAACTGCTGTCGTAGAAACTTCAAAAAGGGCTCATTCGATTCGAAGTTGAAAGGGCTATTGCCTTTTTTATTAGTCGAAAGTGATTGGACGGCAACTAACCTCCCTCTCACGCCCACCATTTCCTCAAATATATCCAATCAAAATTTTGAGATACCCATTGTTTTTAACGTAGTTAAAAGTTCTGGAAATTATGTCTTTAAGGATGACAACCCCTCACAGCCCTCAGGGTAAGGGTTGTAAGTTATGCCCTGGGGGCAAATACGGTTATTACAGAAACTGCTGTCGTAGAAACTTCAAAAAGGGCTCATTCGATTCGAAGTTGAAAGGGCTAATGCCATTTTTAATAGTCGAAAGTGATTGGAGGGCAACTAACCTCCCTCTCACGCCCACCATTTCCCCAAACCCATCCAATGAAAAATTTGAGATAGCCATGTCTTTCAGGATGACAAACCCCCCACACCCCCCAGGGCAAGGGTTGTAAGTTATACCCTGGGGTCATATAAAGTTTTTATAGATAGTGTTGTCGTAAAAACTTCAAAAAGGACTCAATCAATAGGAAATAGAAAGAGCTAGTGCCCTTTTTAAAAGTCGAAAGTGGTTTGAGGGCAACTAACACACCTCTCACGCTCACCATTTTCCCAAACGCATCCAATCAAAATTATGAGATAGCCATTTTTTTATATAGTTGAAAGTCCTAGAAATTAGGTCTTTGAGGATGACAACTCCCCAGAGCCCTCAGGGAAAGGGTTGTAAGTTATGCCCTGGGGCCATATAAGGTTTTTATGGAAGGGGTTGTCATAGAAACTTCAAAAAGGGCTTATTCAATTGGAAATTGAAAGGGTTAGTGCCCTTTGTAATAGTAGAAAGGGATTGGAGGGCAACTAACCCCCCTCTTACGCCCACCATTTCCCAAAACACGTCCAATGAAAATTTTGAGAATGCCATTTTTTCAACGTAGTTGAAAGTTCTGGAAATTAGGTCTTTGAGGATGACAACCCCCTCACAGACCTCAGAATAAGGGTTATTGAAAGGTTTCTCACATAAGATTTTTATTGAAAGCGTTGTTGAAGAAACTTCAAAAAGGGCTCATTCAATTGGAAATCGAAAGGGCTAGTGCCCTTTTTAATAGTCGAAAGTGATTGAAGAGCAACTAACCCCCGTCTCACGCCCACCATTTCCCCAAACACATCCAATCAAATTTTGAGATAACCATTTTGTTCAACGTAGTTTAAAGTTCTGGAAATTATGTGTTTGAGGATGACCACCCCCCACAACCCTCCGGGAAAGGGTTGTAAGTTATGCCCTGGGGATATATAAGGTTTTATAGAAGGGGTTGTCGTAGAAACTTCAAATATGGCTCATTCGATTGGAAATTGAAAGGGATAGTGTCCTTTGTAATAGTAGAAAGTGATTAGAGGGCAACTAGCCCCCCTCTTCCACCCACCATTTCCTCAAAAACATCCAATGAAAATTTTGAGATAGCCATTTTTTTCGACGTATTTGAAAGTTCTGTAAATTAGGTCTCCGAGGACGACAGCCCCCCCCCCGCTCAGACCTTAGAATAAGGGTTGTAAGTTTTGCCCTGGGAGAATATAAGGTTTTTATAGAAAGCGTTGTTGAAGAAACTTCAAAAAGGGTACGTTCGATTGGAATTGAAAGGGTTAGTGCCCTTTTTAATAGTAGAAAGTGATTGGAGGGCAACTTACCCCCCTCTTACGCCCACCATTTCCCCAAAGACACATTCAAACAAAATTTTGAGATAGCCATTTTGTTTAAAGTAGGTGAAAGGTCCGGAATTATGTCTTTGAGGATGACAAACCACCCACAGCCCCCAGGGCAAAGGTTTTAACTTATGCCCTGTGGGCATATAAGGTTTTTATAGAAAGCGTTCTCGTAGAAACTTCAAAAAAGGCTCATTCAATTGGGAATTGAGAAGACTAGTGCCCTTATTAATAGTCAAAGCGATCGGAGGGCAAATGCCCCCCCCCCTCCCCCCACGCCCATCATTTCCCCAAACACTTCCAATCAACATTTTGATATAGCCATTTTATTGAACATAGTTGAAGGGTCTGGAAATTATGTCTTTAAGTATGTCACACCCCCCCCCCCCCACACAGCCCTCAAGGCTAAGGCAGTAAGTTATGCCCTTGGGGCATATAAAGTTTTTATACTAAGTTTTGTCATAGAAGCTTCAGAAGGGGCTCATTTGATGGAAAATTGAGAGGACTAGTGGCTTTCTTCTTAGTCAAAAGTGATCAGAGGGCAAATGCCCCCCTACGCCCATCATTTCCTCAGACACTTCTAATCAAAATTTTTAGATAGCCACTTTCTTCAACGCATTTGAAAGGTCTGGAAATTATGTCTTTTAGTATAACAAATCCCCCCAGCCCTCTGGGCAAGGGTCGTAAGTTGTGCCCCGGGGGCTTATAAGGTTTTTTATAGAATGCAAGGTCATATAAACTTCGAAGGGGCCTCATTGGATGAGAATTAGACGCTCTAGTGCTCTTTTTAAATGTCAAAGTAATCGGAGGGCAGCTACCCATTCCACCCCCCCCCCACACACACACAAACACTAACACACATCGTACTGTACCGAAATACATCTAATAGAAATTTTGAGATAGCCATTCATTCTATTCAAAACAGTCTAAATATCATATTACAAGGCTTTTTGGGTTGAAACAAATCCCAGAGATTAGGGGCAAGGATCTTAAGTTATGCCCAGAGGGTATTTAAGGTTTTTATGGAAGGAATGGTTGTTTAACTTTAGAAGATGCTCAGTCTTTTTCTCGGAATAAGAATATGTCAACATAAAATGAACAGAAATACTTTTAACTGACAAAAATTCAAATGAATTTACTGAAAAAAAATGCATTGTCAGTTTAATATACATATGCTGATATTTATTTCCCAAAATCTTAATTGATTTTTGATTTCTAAAAGTTATAAAAATGAAAACATTTAAAAGAATTTTTTTCTGTAAAGGACAAATTATTTTCTGTCTTTTAGAAAGCATAGGGTTTTAGAACCCTACTCATATTAATTTCTGCTCGTTTTGAGTTTGACTCTGTTATTTATTTTAATTTCTGTTCGTTTTGGGTTTCATTTATTTATTTATACTGATTTGTGGTAGTTGTATGCTTGTTAGATTATTTGATTTGATTTTTGTTCATTTTTGGTTTAATGGAGTTCTTTACTTTTTTTGAAAAAACTCATTTTGTCGAAAATGTTTTTTTTAATTAATCCATGTCAAAATCCAAAACTTAATCATTATTGCTATCATTTTCAAGTTATTTGGTTCGTTTTACCTCGGCTTGTCTTTCATCATTATTAAATACATAACGCGGAACCTTTGTTTTTTCAACAAAGGTATTGTAGGCATTGATGACCTTATCCATGTCAAAATCCAAAACCTAATAATCATCGCTATCATTTTCAATTTTGACACGTTTTGGTTCTCACTGTCCAGGTTTATTTTCATTGACTCGCTCACATGCTTGGTGTCGCATGTCTTCTAACTGCGTGAGTCTTTGCTTTTCATTTTCATTTTTGACTTACTCACTTGCTCGATGTCGCATGTCTTCTAATCGCGCGTGTCTTTGCTTTTCTTTTTCATTTTTGACACGCCGCCACTGTTCTAACTGCGTGTGTATTTGCTTTCATTTTCATTTTGACTCGATCACATGCTGGCCATCGCATGTCTTCTAACCGCGTGTGTCTTTGCTCTTCCTTTTCATTTTTGACACGCCGCCACTTTTCTTCTAACCGCGTGTGTCTTTGCTCTTTATTTTCATTTTTGACTCGCTCGCATGCTCGGTGTCGCATGTCTTCTAACTGCATATATCTTTGCTCTTCATTTTAATTTTTAAAATGAAAAACTCTAGTTTTCGTTTTCACATATCTTCTAACCGGCCGTCTCTTTGCTCTTCATTACATTTTTTACACTTTCGTTTACCCTTCACATTTTGTTTACTTCAGACAAATTAGGAATGACCTTTGCTTTAGCTGCCCGTAAAGATGTTGTCATAATTGATGGTGCAAATTTAGGTTGTTAGGCTTCCAACAGATATTATATTATATTAATAACTGATGCGTTGGAAACTCAACAATCTTATTTATGCTATGCATAACATCATATAAGAAAACGCATATATGATGTCATAAGAAATGCTTGTATGATGTAAGTAGATTGTTAATTGTGAATTAGGGGACCGATATACTCCTTTTTATAGAAAGTAGGTAGTCCCTAGCTTGTCGAGGCCATATATCCCTAAGGTACTCTTAAGGGTCAATGAGCTCTTATGTAACTGATTTTCTCTGGCCTTGAGAGTTAGTTGCGCAATAGATACTGAGAGTTTTGTGACTCCTCCCCGCAATGAATTCTACGGGTGTCATGCATCATTGTGTTGTATTGATTCAGGATTAATGAACTCTGAACAAACCCGGTAATGGTTATTGCCTAAGGTACTTGGAGGAGCAATAAATTCTGAACAAACCATGACAGGGCGTGGCCACCATGCCAAGTGAACCGTGATGAACCTTACTTGAATGCATTTATTTTTAAAAAGGTGCAGTTTAAGGTTGGCTGCAGGTACCCGGGTGAAGGTAAAAATCAGTTGTGCTACCATCTATAACTATAATGGAATAATGGCAGCACTTGGGATAATATAAAAAATATTACCATCTGTGACTGTAAATGATTAGATGAGAGCATTAGATATTCTAATTTGAATCAGTTAATAATCCTTTCAGGTCTGAATCTTGATAAATTCCCACTTAATATGTATCTAACTCTAAACACTTGAGTTAGTAAAAACGTGTCGTCATCTATGACTGAAAATGAATGGATTGCAGCAGTAGGAATGTGACCGAATGGAATGTTTGGAAATCCCCTTGTTCACGCTCATGTATATCTGGCTTTGAAAAAAGAAAATCCAAAGTAGCAAGACTTACCAAGATTTTTTTTATTTTTTCTGCTATATTCATTTTGAATTGATTCTCATTGTGACCGAATGAAATATTTGAAAATCCTGTTATTCACGCTCATGTGTCTCTGGCTTTGAAAAAATTGAATGTAGCAAGACCTCACAAGATTTTTTGCGCTTTATTCATTTTTAATTGACTTTCATACAAAACAGTAACCCTTTAACAAAAAAGTAATGATCAGCATACACATTCCACTTTCATTTCTTATTTCAAAAATATCAACGGAATGTCGTTAAGACAAAAATGCGTTCCATTGTCTAAAAAAAGAGTGCCCCTAACAAGTAAAGGAAACAACAACGTGATGTAAAGGAAAATTTTTCGTTGCAATAATGACACATACAATATTACACCTTATTAATATCTTCGAACGAAAACATCCTTAGTCTAACATCCTCTCGTTTAAGAGCAGTACGTTCTTCTTGTGACATTAAAGGTCGGGAGATATATCTTGGTGGTTGCAGACAAATATTAGTATAGTTTTGGTTATAGCTTCTTCATCCCGTGTATAGCTCACAAATGTCATAGCTTCCAGTTAAAACAGAAGGTTTCACTAGTATGTTTCCCACATCAACTCCTTCGACAAAAGGACATATTTGGAAGTGTCTTCTATGTTCATTTATAGGCCTTCATTTATACCGCACCTGCAAAAAAGTACACTGAACCTGGTCACTGTGGCCAACAAAAAAGAATCCAGCTTTTGCAAGTTCTTTGGTATCGATGAAATCCTTTGATCACATTCCATTAAACGTCCTTAGTCTAACATCCTTTCGATTAAGAGCAGTACGTTCTTTTTGTGACAGTAAGGATTACGAGGTATATCTCGGTGGATGCAGACAAAAATTAATACAATTTTGACTATAGCTTCTTGACCCCTTGTATCGCTCACAAATGCCACAGCCTCCAGTTAAAGCAGGAGGTTTCACCAAAATTTTTCCCCATCAACTCCCTGAACAAAATTACATGTTTCAAATTGCCTTCTAAGTTCATCTTTAACCACTTCACCCTCTTCCCAGTTTCCAACCACACCTGCCCAAAAAGCACACTGAACCTGGTCACTGTGGCAAACAAAAAAGAACCCAGCTTTTGCAAGTTCTTTGGTATCGATGAAATCCTTTGACCATCTTCCATTAAACGTCCTTAGTCTAACATCCTCTCTTTTAAGACCAGTGAGTTTTTCTTGCGACAGTAAAGGCCGGGAGGTATATCTTGGTTGTTGCAGACGAAAATTAATATAATTTTGTCTAGAGATTCTTGATCCCATGTGTCGCTCACAAATGTCATAACCTACAGTTAAAGCAGGAGGTTTAACTGGAATGTTTCCAACATCAACTCCTTGAACAAAAGGACATGTTTCGAAGCGTCTCCTATGTTCCATCTATTTCAGACTCTAGTACACCACCAGTGAGCCTGGTAATAGTGTCTGTGTCTGACTGAATTTTGATAATTTCCCATTTAATATGTCTCTAACTCTAAAAATATTCCAGTCCAACTCTCTCTCTCTATCTCCGACTTCTATAAAAACCTTATCTACCTATTTCCAACTCTAGCATACTACTTGTGAACCTCGTAGTAGTGTCTGTGTCTGAAAATTCCTGTTCTTACATCTCTAATTTTTGAATAGATATTCTAAATGATGGAGTTTCTAGCATACCCTAAAAATACTGCAGACATAACTGAGTAGTTCAATGAACTATTTTTATTGAAATAATAGAACGAACAATACTACATGTTGTTAATATCGTCATAAAAATTAGAATGATTCAAATCCACTCAAAAATAATTCATCATGTTTTATCTTGACATGACGCTTATTTCATTTCGGGGTTATGCACGAATTTTAACCTGCTTGCATCTACAAGCTCATCACACATTTCAGCATTGCTTTTATTTTGTTCAATGATGGTAACTGTTCATAAACTCCCAATTATACTATTAACGTTCACCGATGCTTTGCTTTTCGTTGAATTCTCTTTAATTTCGTCACTGAGATTATCTGCTAATGTCATTTTTATTTTACTTGCCATTTCATGGTCTATTACAGTACTATTTTTATAGAGGTAACAGTTTCAACATGTAGACAGGGTAGAGCAGTAGGCCCTTCTTTTTTCCTTTTTTCGGTTGAATTCTAATACCAGAAAGATGGCGATAGGATCTATCAACACGTAAAGTGTTACCAGAATCATAAGCCTGAAGTTGCCCCTCGTCATCAACTATTAGTCTCATGCTTGCATTCTCTTTGAGTGCTATCATCTTTTTGAATTTTTTCGATACTTTGTTGAATTTTTTCGATACTCCAAAGGAATCTAATCTCTCACTGTTACGACAACGCACACGGACATTTCCAATAGTGTTACCACTAGTACTTATTTCATAGTTCAAATATTTGCAATTGCCAACATTCAATACTATGACAACTTTATCATGAATACACACTTTCTTTAAACATTTCATGTTAACTTTTTTTAAGCATGATGTAAGTGTTTATCCTTCTAATGTACAAATAATTATGTTCGAACTAAGTAATGTCGATGACGAACAAAAGAGTATCGCGGGGCCAGCTGCATAGCAAAAAAAAAACAAAAAAATCATGTTCACCACTGATTACGTAATGATATTCGTCAAATGCGCATGCATTGCGCAAGCGATTTCTCTATACCGGTGATTTCATAAGACACTTCTGAGGATCCATGTACTCTTGGAATATTTGATAAGATTTTGAAAATATCAGGTATAATTTTACTTTCATTTCATATTCCAAAAATTACCATGAAAAATTCATATTTTGATGAAAATATTTGATATTTTGAATAATACATTTCCTTTTTTTTAATAATTTTTTTATTTTCGTTTATTTTGATTTTTTTATTTTTTTGTTTCTAAATCTTTTTTTAATTTTTGTTATTAATTTGTTTTTTAATTTGAATTTTTTCCGTCATCACCATGCCTATGTTGATAGAAGCGGTCACACCTTTCAATACTACATGTTATTAATTTATCATAAAAAATTTGAATGTTTCGAATCCACTCCAAAATAAATTCATCATGTTTTATCTTGACATTGCACTTATTCCATCTTGGGGTCATACACGACTTTTAACATGGTTTCACCTACAATTTCATGACAAACATGCTATTATTCTGTTCAATGAAGGTATTTGTTGTTAAAGCACCAATGATACTACTAACGTTCACTGATGTTTTGCTTTTCATTGAATTGTCTTTAATTTCCAGGTGATATTATCAGCCAATGCCCTTTTTATTTTGCCTGCTGTTTCGTTGTCTATTACCAAATTATTATTACACGTGTAGCAGTTCCGGCACGTGGACAAGGTACGGCTTATGATATTGGTAGAAGAGTGTGCTTTTCTTATTTTTACCTTCCGTTGAATGCTAATACCAGACAGATGGCGATAGGATCTACCAACAGGTTACAAGTTACCAGAGCCATAAGCAAGAAGTTGCCCCTCGTCATCAACTATTATTTTCAGGCTTGTATTCTACTTAGGTGATATCATCTCTGGAAATGTTTCGACACTCCAAAGGAATCGATTCTAAGTAAAAAAAATGCCAATTCCCCCCCCCCCCCCAAAAAAAAATTCTGTCTAGAAATATCCACTAAAAATTCCAAGTCCAAGAACAATTATAAGTCGAAAAATAATTCAAAGTCCCAAAAAATTCCGAGTCCAAAAAAAATTAAGTAAAAAAAAAATATTTAGATTAAAAAATAATTAAGATCTGCCTTCAGTGCTAAGCCAGTAAACCACCCACAGGCAGTTAGTTTTAATATTGCTCTTTAAAGTCCCCTGATGGTCCATGTTCAAAAATATTCCACAGATCGAATTCAAAAGTTCAAGAATGCCAAGGAGGGAGGGGTGTTTTTTAAACTAAAGATGACATATGATATACAAACACCTACAATTCAATGGCATTGCAAGACCATGACATCAATTGCTTAGAGTGTATTTCCAAGAACACAACAATATCATTAGCTTGTTGGTTCAGATGGCTAATGCATCGTTCTTTTACTATAAGAAATCTCAGGTCTCACATTCTATTCCTACACCAGACAAACAATTCATAAATTCAATGGTTGTTGTCGGATGTATTAATAGGTTACTACTCATTTCATTTAATTCTTAATTCATAAGATGACATTTGAGGGTTTTTGTCAATATATTTCTAAGAACAGTTTATTGGCATCAACTTGTTAGTTCAATTGTCTAGCCCGTCATTCCTTTATCCTTAGGAGTCCCCAGTTCAAATCCCACACCATTCTAGTATTTCTGAGATCATCGGAAATGATAATTTTAGGTCATTACGCAATCTGTTTCGCAATAGCGTCAAGAAAGGTAGGATAACTTTGTCCGGGTTTGTTCAGAGTTCATTGTTCTTCAAGAGCGCCTTAGGAAATCACTACTATCGGGTTTGTTCAGATCTCATTCATGTTCCAGAACACCATTGGAAACACCCTTTCCGGGTTTGTTCAGAATTTATTGCTCCTCCAATTACCTTAGGCAATAACCATTATCAGGTTTGTTCAGAGTTCATTGATCCTCAATCCATACGATGCAATGATGCACGACACCCGCATGATTCATTGCGGGGAGGAGTCATAAAACTCTCAGTATCTATTGCGCAACTAACTTTCAAGGCCAGAGAAAATCAGTTAAGTAAGAGTTCATTGCCCCTCAAGAGTACCTTAGGGCTATATTATTGCGCAACTAACAGAGAAATCAGTTAAGTAAGAGTTCATTGATCCTCAAAAGTGCCTTGGGGGATGTCCTTGACAAAGAGTTCATTGATCCTCAAGAGTGCCTTATGGGATCGCGTTGACAAATGAGGGACTACTTACTTTCAATGAAAAGGGGTATAGCCGCCACCTAATTCATTATGAACAATGTACTAATGCACTAACATAGTACATGAGGTCTTTTGCAAAAACCAAAATTAAGGCTCTTAACGAATTTTATCAAACTTCTGACCTATCCAGATCGTTTTTTATGCGAGAATATCCCTAGATACCAATTTTCCCGAAAAAATATGGAGCCGTTTTCGAAGAAAAATATATACATAAATACACAATTATTGTGTAATTGTGTATTATATTACACAATATAATACACAATTACACAATTATAAATACATAAATACACAATTATTGCTCGTTTATAAGGATAGTATATATATATATATATATATATATATATATATATATATATATATATATATATATATATATATATAATATATATATATATATATATATATATATATATATATATATATATATATATATATATATATGTATATATATATATATATATATATATATATATATATATATATATATATATTATATATATATATATATATATATATATATATATATATATATATATATATATATATATATATATATATATATATATATATATATATATATATATATATATATATATAATATATATATATATATATATATATACTACTAACAACTCACCCCAGCACCAAGCCGCCTGAAGCCAATATATATATATATATATATATATATATATATATATATATATATATATATATATATATATATATATATATATATATATACATATATATATATATATATATTGGCTTCAGGCGGCTTGGTGCTGGGGTGAGTTGTTAGTAGTATATATATATATATATATATATATATATATATATATATATATATATATATATATATATATATATATACTACTAACAACTCACCCCAGCACCAAGCCGCCTGAAGCCAATATATATATATATATATATATATATATATATATATATATATATATATATATATATATATATATATATATATATATATATATATATATATATATATATATATATATATATATATATATATATATATATATATATATATATATATATATATATATATAAGCCGGCTATATTCTAAGCCGGCTTAAGCACTTCGGTGTAGACTTGAGAAGATATGTGATCCCCGTCCTGCACTGGTATCCGGGATCATTGCTTTTCCTGAGGCGAAAAAAATTTCAATGATTTAAAGAACATGAAAATTGGAACTTGGAATGTTACGACATTAAAAAATGACTATCGTATCGACATTTTGACTGACGAATTCAGACGATTCGAACTGGATCTATTAGGAGTTTCAGAAACTCATATCCCAGGGGTAGGAAGCATGAAATTAGGTGATATAGAATTTGTTTACTCAGGCAGGAAGGATGGGTTACATAGACAGGGAGTAGGGCTCATGATGAATAAGGAAGCTGCTAAGTCTTGTTTAGGCTGGGAAGGTATTAATAATAGAATACTAATTGCTCATTTTATGACTAGAAAGTTCAAGGTATCAGTTATAGTAGTATACGCCCCTGTAGAACCGACTGATGGAGATACTAGTGACTCAGATGAATTTTACTTACAGTTACAGGAGCAAATAGACAAGGTCCCAGGTAGAAATATGATGTTATTGCTGGGAGATTTTAACGCCCAGGTTGGTAGAAATATGGATAGATGGTATCCCAGCTTAGGTAAATTTGGTGTAGGAAAAGAAAACAGTAATGGATACAGACTTTTGCAATTTTGTAGGTATAACAATCTAGTTATAACCAATACGGTGTTTGGTCATAAAATGGCTCATAAGCTAACATGGTATTCACGTGATGGTAAGACAGCAAACCTTATTGATTATGTTATAGTAAATCGAAGACTGGCAGGATCAATACAAGATACTAGGGTATATAGGAGTGCTGTTATTGATGTTAAAAGTAAAGATCACCATCTAGTAGTGTCAAGGGTTAATTTAAAGCTGAAATATCGGAAGGGTAATTACCTCCCGGGAAGTTATGATGTTAGTAGACTCCAGGATGAGAATTTGAGAGAAACTTTCCAGGAACAGTTGAATACTAAACTTGAGAGCTTAAAATTTGATAATGTGGAAGATGGTTGGAATAATTTTAGAAAAATAATTTGTGAAGTTGCTGAAGGTGTATTAGGGAAGAAAGCTAG
Organism: Artemia sinica; assembly: GCA_027921565.1. Classification (NCBI taxonomy): domain Eukaryota; kingdom Metazoa; phylum Arthropoda; class Branchiopoda; order Anostraca; family Artemiidae; genus Artemia; species Artemia sinica. The sequence goes on along the minus strand of CM051273.1, from coordinate 48,829,597 downwards.
AACTGCAGCTAAGAATATTAGTGAAAAAGCTTTAAGTTTAATAGAAAGGAGAAAGGACTTGTACAAGAATTATCTGAGCGATAGATCACATGAAAACAAAAGAAATGTAAAGAAAGTGGAGAAAGCATTGAAATATGAACTAAGGAGGTGTGAAGTGGAGGCCATGGATAAAATTGCCGAGGATTTAGAAGATGCAGCTAGACGGCATAATAGTAAAATATTGTACTGGCACGTTAACAAATTGAGAGGTAGTAGTCAATCCGGACTTGTCCCAGTTAAAGATAGGAATGGGGTGGCAATTAGCGATAAGACAAAAGCTAAAGCGAGATGGGCCGAACATTTTGAGAATTTGCTTAACCGAGATAGAGTTGCAGGAAAAAATATAGAGGAAAATGAAAAAGTTTGTGATACCTTGGATGTGAAGGAAGATTTGTTTTGTGAGGAGGAATTAGAAACAGTACTAAAAGGATTAAAGAATAATAAGGCTCCAGGTGCTGATAGGGTAGTAAATGAGTTTCTTAAATATGGTGGCTCTGAGGTTAGAAATAAGTTATTGGAGATTATGAATATGATTTTTGAAAAAGGGGAAGTACCTAATGATTTTAGGAAAACCTTAATTAAGCCACTTTATAAGAAAGGTGATAAAAGTGAGTGTGGTAATTATCGAGGCATTAGTCTGGTCTCTGTAGGTAGCAAATTGCTTAGTAATATGATACTTTTTAGACTGAGAGATGCCGTAGACAAAGTTTTAAGAGAAGAGCAGTGCGGTTTTAGAAAAGGTAGAGGATGTGTTGACCAAATTTTCACTCTTAGGTTAATAATTGAGAAGTGCCTAAGTTTTCAAACACCTTTGGTCCTTAGTTTTATAGATTATGAGCAAGCGTTCGATTCTGTTGATAGAGGAGCTTTAGTAAAGGTTTTATCCATGTATGGTATACCAGACAAATACATTAAAGTGATTAGTGCTATGTACGAGAATAACACTGCTGCGGTTAAGGTAGGAAATGAGGTTAGCAGCTGGTTTTGTATTAAATCAGGAGTTAAGCAGGGTTGTGTTCTATCCCCCTTTATATGGATTATTTTGATGGACTTTGTTTTAAGGAGCACAGGAAAGGCAATGGGAGACCACGGAATCAAATGGGGAGGAAAAAGTCTCCTGGACTTGGATTATGCTGATGATTTAAGCATCCTAGATGAAAGTGTGAGCAAAATGAATGAAGTTTTAGAGGTTTTGCGAGTTCAGGGTGCTAGTATTGGTTTGAAAATTAATGTTAGGAAGACCAAGTCACTAAGGCTAGGAATAAGTGAAGATGAAAAGGTGACGTTGGGTAATGAAAAGATTGATCAGGTGGGCAGTTTCACTTACCTTGGTAGTATTATTAGTAAAGATGGTGGGAGCAGTGAAGATGTTAAAAATAGAATAGCCAAGGCTCAGGGTGTTTTTTCACAGTTAAAAAAAGTCTGGAAGAATAGGAAGATAAGTCTGCAAACCAAGATTAGAATCTTAGAAGCTACAGTGATGACAGTGGTCAAATATGGCTCTGAAGCATGGACGCTCCGAAAAGCGGATGAAGATTTGCTAGATGTTTTCCAGAGAAATTGCTTAAGGATTGTTCTGGGTACCCGGCTGACTGACCGTATTTCAAACAATAGGCTATACGAAAAATGTGGTTCAATACCACTTTCTAGGTCTATAATGAAAGAAAGGTTGAGGTGGTTAGGGCATGTTGTTCGGATGAAGGATGACAGATTGCCGAAGATTGTTCTTTTCGGCCAACCATCTAGGGCTAAACGGAAAGCAGGTCGTCCCCGTCTGGGTTGGGAGGACGTCATAAAGAAAGATTTAAAGGAAATGGGAACTTCGTGGGCGGGTGTAAAAAGGGAGGCTTTGAATAGATTGGGGTGGAGGAGGAGCGTGCGTAGCTGTGTTGGCCTCAGGCGGCTTGGTGCTGCGATGAGTTGTTAGTAGTAGTAGTAGTAGTATATATATATATATATATATATATATATATATATATATATATATATATATATATATATATATATATATATATATATATATATATATATAATATATATATATATATATATATATATATATATATATATATATATATATATATATATATATATATATATATATATATATACCGGTATCACCGTTTTCACTTTGTTTTTAACTCTTCTTTTTTCTTTTCTTATTTTTTCTTCTTATTTCTTATGCTTTCCTCTACTATCATTCATGTTAATTCAACAATAACTTCTATTTGTTATTTACATTAGATACTCGAATGTGCGGCGTAAAACCTAGATAACTTTAATTTCTTAATTACTTAATTAAATGTTTAATCGCTTGGTTGTTTTATTTCGTTAACCATAGACATTTCTTTTTTCAAGATATCATTTTTTTGAATTCTTTCGTTTTCCTATTTTTACGAGCCTATTTATGTTTTAATCCACTATTGTTATATTAATTGAATAATTACTAATAATAAGATATATATATATATATATATATATATATATATATATATATATATATATATATATATATATATATATATATATATATATATATATATATATATATACATATATATATATATATATATATATATATATATATATATATATATATATATATATATATATATATATATATATATATATATATATATATATATATATATTATATATATATATATATATATATATATATATATATATATATATATTTGCTATTCACCCTCATAATGCTATATAGGTATATATATAATTATTGCTATAATTTATAAGTGTAAGGTTTTAAAGACAATGGCATGGTTGCCTTTTTTGTAACTTCTGCTAATAAAATTTACTCATGATATCGCATATTTCACAATATTTTCCAGAATATAACAAAGTCTTTTCCTATCATCTGTATTTCTCGTCTAATGATTTTTGAATTTCTTTTTAATAGAATTTCTAGTGTTTGATACCCAATTTGTTTTCACAAATAAGTTTCCAAAATTCAGGATTGTTATCTCTTGCTTATCTTAAGATTGTGATGCATCTCTCTTTTCCAATTTCCTCCTGTTTCTTTCAAATGGCATTAGGGATTATCAAAGACAGGTACGCCCTCCACAAACTACTTAACATCACTGAGTGTCATTTTTTCCACCAACCTAGGCATACTTGCATCCCGTCATGCCTCTTCGTGCCTCTCATGACACACTTTACGCACCACAAGGCGCAATTTCGTCACGCTCTGTGAGCACCATCTATTGCACACGATTCATAGGATTGGGTAGCTCCTCGGTTATTAATTGCTATTACTACCACTGCTACTACTAACAATTCACCGCACTACCAAGCTATCTGAGGCCAACACAGCTGCACACGCTCCCCCCTCCAACCCAATCTATTCAAAGATTTTTACACCATCCCACAAAGTAACCATTTCCCTCAAATCTTTCCTTACGACTACCTTCCACCCCAACCGAGGATGTCTTGCTTTTCGTTTAGCCCTAGACGGTTGGTCAAAAAGGACAATCTTTGGGTTGGTCATCCTTCATCCTCAGAATATACCCTAGCCATTTCAATCTTTCTCTCATTATAGCCTTAGAAAGCGGGATTGAAGCTCACTTTTTCGTACAGCCTACTTTTTGAAATACGGTCAGTCAGTCGGGTATCCAAAACATACCGTAGGCAATGTCTCTGGAACACGTCAAGTAAATCTTCTTCCTTATTTTGGAACGCCCATGCTTCAGAACCATACTTAACCAGTGTCCTCGCTGTAGCTTCTAATATTCTAATCTTAACTTCCTATTCTTCCAAAAAAATTTTAACTGTGAAAACACAACTGGGGGCCTTGGCTATTCTACTTTTAACATCTTTACTGCATCCACCGTCTTTACTAATAATACTGCCTAAGTAAGTGAAGTTGTTCACTTGACCAATCTTTTCGTTACCCAACGTCACCTTTCCATCTTCACTTATTCCTAGCCTTAGCAACTTAGTCTTCTTAACATTAATTTTCAAGTCTATTTTAGCACCCTGAACTCGCAAAGACTCTAAAAGTTCATTCATTTTGCTCATAATTTCATCTAGGATGCTTAAATCATCAGCATAATCTAAGTCCAGGGAAGTCTCCTGAATTAGAAATTCACTGTTTTTGACGTTATCTCACAATAATATTTTATAATAACAATATTTCTAATAGGCATTCTTCCTTGTGTTTACATTTTTTTTTCGTCATTTTTTACTTCTGATTATTTCCTATTAATGGGTTGACAGAACCTTAAAATCGATAATACTTAATCTTTGTTACGCTTCCTCGCATTTGTTGGCATTCTTCCATTTTCTATCACTTACTATTTGTTCCTCAGGGAATTTAAACAAGAGGCGGTCAGACTGCAAATTTATGATCGGGGAATATTTTTCTTTCCTGTCAGTTGTTCCACTTCAAGATATGGAAATAAACTTTTTTTGCGAGTGGGAGAGAGAGATAATTTAGAATGAGATGAAAAACCTTCCAGAGGTTCTACCAAAGACAACATGAGATATACTCTAAAAAAAAAAAAAACGTACAGCAAAAATGTTTTGGAGGGGCCAGTAGATTTTGACAACTTGCTAATCATTTTTACCGACTGATTTGGATGACACTGCTATAAAAAAAATTTCTTTTTTTACCGACTGAGACCAATCTTCTTTGATTAATTTTACATCGTTTTATTCAGTCTATTTAAAAAAAAAAAATTGCCAGTAAAACAGCGGTGCTTCGTGGCGCCACTATTTTACAGATACTTTTTTCAACTGGCTGAAAACATCGGGGGGGGGGGGGGGGGGTATCTCCCATACCATCCTAAACGTGCCACCCCTGCGCGGATATACAACACATATGCAACACAAGGGCTACATGGCCTGTAAAGAAGAAACTACCGTCAAATGAGGTTACTTTGAGCCCTGTGGGTTACTTTGAAAAAAACAGTAGCTCCCTTACGGCATCTATTGGCCAAACATACAATCTCTTTATATCATCCACAAGGTGTCATTCAAACTGAAATAACATCAGGTTTTATATCCGCCACTTTTCTTCTTCATTTTGCCACGTACAGTTGTCTAGTGCTGATGAGTAAGTAATATTGTTCCCATTTGTGTTTAGTTTGTAAAAAGTGACATAAATATTTTTAGAGGTGTGCGAGGAAGTTGTAATTTGATAACCTAGTAGAAACATATAGAATGTTTAAGACCAGCCTATTATCGATGTGCTGTTTGCGATGGTTCGAGCAGAGAAGAGCTGTTCAAAGCTCCCTCCAAGCTTAGGAAAAAAAATGGGGTTACTTTGAACGAATGGTGGTGCATGTTCAAAGTTCCCCGCGTGCGTTTAATGTTACCGTTGTCAAATTTTTCAGCTGTAATTGGGAATTTTTGGGTCCCTTTAGACTTGGGATACTTGGAATTTAGTGGCATATTTAGGTGGAGGGCGCCCCCTCCCCCCCAAAATTCCCCAAGAATTTTTTTTTAGCTTAATCTCTCCTTGCAACAGTCACCTTAATTTTTTGCTGTAGACTTTGATAAGTTAGCAGCGTTAGTAATGTTTCTAAGGGATTTCCCACTCAAATTATGGAAAATTTTGGGCTGCTCCGCGGCAAATGAACTCCGATTTAGCTTTGTCGATTAAGTCCCAAGTTAGACAAGTTTACCTTAAAAGATTTAAAAAACTTGCATGTTTAGCAAAGCTCATACAACATTCTGTCACTTTTTACTTCTTTCTGAGACATTTCCCTCTCAAATTAACGAAATTTGTTGACGCTTCGCGGCGAGTGAAGTCCAATTTCACTTTTCCATCGCACCCACCTCTGCATGGAGCGTTTACTGCAACAGCGTTTACCAGAGCAATATAAATACGCCACTGCTGGAATTAAATATAATTCTTTCAGGAAGATGCCCCAAGCTTATGTGCGCAAGTTTGGGAGTCGACCATATGTCAATTACAACGAAAATACTCTTCAGGAAGCTTTAACTTAGCTTTCAAATGGAGCAAGTTATCGTGATGTTTCTACAAGATTCAACATACCTGTTGACACTCTGAATAACAGGATGAAGAATCGGCATACAAAGAAAGTTGGATAAAGAATAATAAAGAAGACGAAGAACTTCTTGTGAAAAATATTATAATTGCTGCAGAATGGAGATTTCCTTTCGACAAATCAGATATGCGATGGATAGTTGCATCGTACCTTGACAACATTGGAAAAAGGGTAAACGCCTTCAAAAACAACATCCCAGGTCGTGAATGGGTTGACTCCTTCTTGAGCCGCCACAAAGACCAACTAGCTGTACGAATGTGCCAAAACTATTGGAGAAAGAAAGGAAAAGCGACTCGCCAAGACCCTACCAACTTCTTTGATAACCTTGAATCAACAATCAAAGATATGCCAGAATCCAATATTTTTGACTTTGATGAAACAAATCTATGTGATGATCCAGGCAGAAAAAAGGGTATATTCAAAAGGGGTGTTAAATACCCATAGCGGATTATGAACCAGACTAAAACGGCAGTCTCAATTATGGTCTGTGGTTCAGCTACTGGAAAATTATTGGCTCCTTACATTTGTTATAAAGCAAAAGGTTTGCACTCCAGATGGATAAGTGGGGGACCTCGTGGTACTCGATATAACGTTAGCAAGTCCGGTTGGTTTGAAGGCTATGTATTCGAAGATTGGTTCATGTCTCAGTTGCTTCCGCGCCCTAAAGCTCTGCCTGGAAGAAAAGTTTTAACAGGCAATCAGCTAAGCTCTCACTTCAGTGACAAGGTTATCAAGGCCTGCAAAGAAGAAGATATTGCTTTTGTTTGTTTACCAGCGAATTGCACCCATTTCTTGCAACCCCTTGATATAGCATTGTTTAGACCGACTAAACGAATCTGGAGAAGAACCCTCGAAGAATACAAGATGCAAAACCCTGCCGAAAATTCAGTCCGAAAGGAGGTGTTTCCGAAGCTATTGAAGCTCCTCTGGGATAAGCTGGCAAAGGATGACAATGTCAACCTTCAAAATGGGTTCACAGCATGCTTTGACAGAAAGCGTTGCATCGTAAAGATTCCCGATAGGCGATCAAATGACGAAATCCGTGAGGCAGTTGGTGATTCTGTCATAACTTTCTTTGAAAAAAGGTGGTTTGTCACTGTTGGTACTGTGTCGCCTAGGCGAACAAAGCTTAACATGGCTCCTGGAAAATCACTAACTGAATCGAGCGACAGCGAAGATAAGAATCTTGAGGATTCAAGGACGAGTGAAGTGAAATCTGGCAAAGCTAAAAAGAAGCCGAATAAAGGAAAGGGAGCTGGAAAAAAGTTACGAGAAGTCCTGAGTCTAGACTGCTCATCTGACGACGCATCAGACAACTTGTCGGAAAAACTGTGCGACGATTCCAGTGAACTTCGTTGGGATGAAGGCCAGAACAGTGAACATGAGGGTGGTGACAATTCTACTTGTAATAAGGACTCAGGTCCCTCAATTAAACTCTCTGACTTCTATGCTGTGTTCTATGAGAAAGATTTTTACATTGGGCGAGCAGAATACTTTCCAGATGAGGGGATGGTGAAGTTCAAATTTATGGAACGTGTGAGCAGTGCTGACTTTAGTTACAACTGGCCCAAGAAAGATGATGTCAGTGTTGTTGAAGAAAGATATGCTTTCGCTGGACCACTCGTTCGAAAAGGACATGGCCCCTTCCAAATTGCAGGGCACCGTGAAGTTACAAAGTCATAAAAAAAAAAACTTTGCAAAGAACACAAGTTCTAGCCTCCGGTTTTCCGGGATTTTTCTGCAAGTTCTGTTTTTTGACATGATCTTAGTCTAATTTTCTGTGTTTTTTCTTAATTTTGTTCAATACAAGCGATCTTTTTTACCTTGAATCTTAGAGTAAAAAGTCTGTAAATAAGTGGTTGTTCAAACTTACCCAAAGCATGGCCAACTTTGAACAAATTCGGAAATTACATGAACAGTACATAAAATAAAATAACGTCGTTCAAAGTTGTACGAAGTGTGGGTAACTTTGAACACCATTTTCAAAAAAAAATTATGGCCATGTGGGAAGTGATAGAAAAAATCCGCAACGTCCACCCTCTTCAGCCGTCAGAAATACATATCGAAATGTTTTTCTAGGTTGTTATGTTACCATTTACAATAAAAAAGGTACATTTAGTTCAAAGTAACCCCGTTTTACGGTACTGACCTATACTTAGTACTGAAACTAAGATTTCTTGTGACACATTTTTGCAAGCCAAACGCATTATTCAATATTTCTGGAGAGCAAGATAATATCTTCCTTGTAAAAGTCAACTAAACTATATTAAATGATTCTTCAGGTGAACTAATGGCAAGCAACGTAAAAATGGCAAGCAACGTAAAGCAACGTAAAGCAACGTAAAGATGGACAAGGAAATGCTATTTCTGAAAAGACAGATAATACCACCTTTTTAAAATCGGCTCTGTTTTTTTCGTGATAAAAATTAGGTCAGTATAAAAACGAACAGTTTTGAGCCACGGAATCTTTACAAGTGAACTTGCTGATTCATTTTGGTTCAGTGGTAAAATCTTGATTAGCGCCCCTTCCCCTGTCTCAAAAATTTTTTTAACATAATGTTCATTTATTAATAAAATTATGTTTTTATTTGCTAATAGATTAATAATTCATTTTTGATCATTTTTTAGTCTATCATTTTAATTAAATAACATTATTAATTACTTAATTAAATTACTGTAATTATTATTATTTAATTATTTCTGAATTTAATTTAATTTTATTAATGAATTAATAATTTATTAATTATTTTCACTGATTAGCTCCACCCTCTACTTTATTTTATTAAACATAAAAATTCAAAATCACAAAGTGATTATAACTGTTAGATTATTTATTTGAAATTTTGCGGCTTAAAAATTTCTGTGCCCCTGGCGTGCGCCCCCTCTGTCCCTCCCCTAAAACTGCATCTGCTGTGGTTATACCTACTGAGTAGAAGTTCTTGTATACATGTCTTAAACTCCAAGAAACTCATGTGTCTGTGCCTGTGATACTTTATGTTTGTTGTATTCAAGGACAAGATTTATTATCCATATTGTCCATTGAATGCTAACGATCTTATTCCTAACCTCTTCCTGTTTTGCAACTAACTCAACTACAATACAGTTATATACGGGTAAATAAATTTGGCTCACTAAACGAATGGCCTAGAGGTAAAAGCCCTGGCTTTCCGGCTTGTTTCATTTGTATCTGAATACCAGATCTTAATCTATTTCTATACTGAAAAACTGATAAAAAGTATTTCTCCGCAGCTTTTTTCGTCTTTCGACCAGTTAGACACATCAAGGCAAAGCTCTAACGCTACCTTTGGTAAATAGGGTGTTAGGCGTTCCCACCAGAAAATTCCCCACAGAAAATACCCCCCCCGCGGAAAACTGTTGCACGCAAAAAATTCCCTCGAAAAACATCACAACAAAAAGTACCCCCGGAAAACCCCCCGTGGAAAATTCCCCAGTATTCCCCTTGGATAATTTCGGATATTTATTAGAAAGGAAACTGAAAGGTCTACTCACCTGTTTAAGTCAAAGGCAATGCTATAGTGTTGCCTATAGTAAACAGCCATAAGGCTAAAATGTATTATTTTTCCCCCCAGAGGCACTTCATATGGAGGCCGTATAAGCTTCGGATAGGGCTCATTTAATTGCAAAATAAAAGTCCTAGTGAACTTTTAAGGAGTCCAAAGTGATTGGAGGGCAACCAGTCCCTCCTCCTCACTGTTTTTTCCCCAAACACATCTGATAAAAAAAAAAATTGACATAGCCATTTTGTTCAAAATAATCCAAAGGTCAAATAACCATGCCACCGGGGTTGACAACCGCCCTTCCAGTCTCCGGGAAAGGGCTGTAAGTTATGCAAGTTTTCCATTGTTAAGATCCAAGGCTTTTATGGAAAGATCAGTCGGATAAACTTTGGAGGGGCTCATTCAATTGGATATAAGAAGTTCCAGTGCCCTTTTTAAGATTCAAAACTGATCGGAGGGCAACCGTCTGCCCATGTCCTTTTTCCCCAAATGCTTTCGATTAGAATTTTGAGATAACTATTTATTCAAAATAGATCTAGGGTCAAAGAACTATGGCTCCGGGTTTGAAACTCACCCCTCCAGCAGCCCCCTGTGCGATGGCTGCAAGCTATGCAAATTACTCATTGTTAACATATTCGATTTTTTCTTAAGAAAAGAGGGCATGTTTTATCCTGGATCTACAAAAAAGGTTAGAGTATTAAGGTGGAACTTTAAGGACATGTTGAGAGGGATGCCAAACACAATCAAAACACAATTTGGCCTTGCTGGTTGTGAAAAGGGAATATCCTCAATATCTAAGAAACGGCTGATGGTATTAGGCTGAAACTTTCAATGTATATTGAGGGGGAGTTGAAGAGAGATTGGAGGCAGCCATTCCCCCTCCTTCTCTTTTTTTATGTCCCCCCTTCTAAACAATGGTGAAGATTTTGTAATTGCCATTTTGTTCAAACTTGCCGAAGGGTCTAATAGTTATACCTCCAGGGATGTCATGCCCCCCACAACCCCGAGGCAAGCATTGTAAATTATGCAAATTATGCATCATTTACAAGCAGAATTTATCCTTAGGAAAAGGGGAAAGTTTTTACTAACTCAAACCGTTAGCTAATATGAGCCAAGTAAGAGTGCATTGCCTTTTGTTGAACTTGGAAAGCTGCAAAAGTACTAGGGGGCGTGGGCCAAGTAAGAGGGCATTGCCTCTTGTTGACCTTTGGGAGGGAGCACTTTTCATTACTATAGAGCGCTCTGTACTAATGACACAGCAGTGCACTCAATTTGTAGTATGGATAGAATTTCTAGGTTTGTTGGTTTCGATGGGCTGTTCGACATATTTCTGACAATATTATTTGTTTTCAGTTTCCCCTACTTTATAGGAATTATTTTAATGAATGGGAAAACATGAAACCCAACAAAAGATAATGGGAAAACATGAGGAGACATATGAAATGGATATATAATTAAATATATCAAATGACCGTGGATTGTCAGTTTAATTGACATATACTGAGATTTATTCCTTAAATTTTTGATGTTTTTTTTTATTTTGATGTTCCGCTCATTTTTGGCTTAATGGAGCTCTTTAATTTTATTTGAAAAACTTGTTTTGTGGAAAGTTTTTTAAATAAGTTTCTCTTCGTTTCTTATTGACATAGTCTTTTTCATGGAAAAAATAATATTTTATATCTTTTTGTTTGTTTTTTTTTTTATAAAAATCCATAGTTTTGGTTTTTTATTTGTATGTTGGAGAAACTTTTTTTTAACAATTTTTAATCCTGAGAAAAGAGTATTTTTTAATCTAATTTTATACCTCCTGAAGTTTACCTGAAAATGAAACTTAACATCAATCCCAAAAAATTCTATCTACGCTCTTTGACAACATGGACACACTTATACTCTTTTATTTATTTAAATTGTAAGAGCAGAAGTGGTAATAGTAGAATCCCTAAAAGTTTCAACTTAATACCCCCAGTTTTTTTTCGATATATTGCTGAGGTATATTATTGGCAACCATAAAAACAATGCCTTTTGCTTCAGTTTAAAGCAATATTTAGTTTCACAGCATAATGGGTCAATTGAATATTTGTAGGGGGTTCACATGCCCAGTATCCCTAAGGACACAGTTGCTGGACCGTTCTACTGTGATGAACAAAATAATTGTTTCAAAAATTTGACTGGATGCGTTTGAAAAATCAATGGGCTTGAGAGAAGGGTTGCATACCCTCCAATCTCTTTTTACTCTTAATAAGGGCACCAGAACTTTTAATATTGAATCGAATTAGCTCCTTTAAAAGTTTCAATGATATTACTAGCTATTACAGAGTGGTGCTGGCTCTGAAATTCCTTATATACCCTTTTAAAAACCTGCCTGCATACGGTTTTTTCGTTTAATTGAAACTCCTCCTGAACATTCCCTAAAAGTATCACCTTAATACCCTTAGCGTCATTCTGGCCTTCTGACCAGTTCAAAATCCCCCACAACTTACCCTTAAAGGTCTAACTTAATAATATAAGTTGTTCTTCAGATATTGCTTTGTCACTTTTTCGAAAGTCAACATGCTTATAGTTTGTTTTAAGTTAGTTCAACATCCGCCTAGATATTCCTTAAAATCTGCACCTTAATACCCTTAGCTTGCGTAGTAGCAGTATGTGCATAGCCCCTTTGGTTTCTTCAACATCCGCATCAACACACGCTGAAAGTTTCAGCTTAATACCATTAACCGTTCCTGAAGCATTTCTGATGCGTTCACTTTACAACCTGTGTGGGCATAGTGTGTTTTGAATAAGTTCCATACAGTTCCTATACATCCCAAATTTTTCGCGTTAATGTCCTTAGTTTTAATAGTAGTAGTAGTAGCAGTAGAATTAATAGTAGTAGCCTAAGCTTTAGTGGCAGTAGTAAAAATAGAAGTAGTAATAATAGTAACAGAAACAGTAGTATGAGTAGATGCAGTAGTATTACTTGACTTACTTACTGATTTTAAGCTCCTGCTGGTGGTCCAGCGTAGAGAGAGATGTGACTCTTCACCTCCATTCCGAACGGTCCTGTGCAAGCGTGAAGTCTTCTTGGAGATCAGTACCGATAATGGAGAGGTAATGGGTAAGTTTGTTCCTCCATCTAAACCAGGGTCTTCCACGGGGGTGTTTCCGGCCATGTTCCTGGGAATCAAAATAGAAAAGTGTGCTGGCGGGTGCTTCTGAGGGCATGCGTTGAAAAGTGTGCTGGCGGGTGCTTCTGCTGGCATGTGAATTAAGTGGCCGTACCACCCTAGGGTTCAAGAGTTGGGGGTCTGACCCATTAGTGTCAGCAATCGGGTGTTTCAGACGAAATCGTACCACTTGATCCTTTCGATTCATCTTAAGAAGTTTGTTTGAGCATTATTTATGGTATCACGAACGGAAGCAGCTGCCGGCCAAGTTTCACCACCGTTGAGAAGCACTAGCGTTACGGTCGTGTTGTAGGTCCACATTTTTGTTTTTTGGCTGATGTTGGGCTTTGACCACACGGAACAGCATAATTGAACTATAGTAGATGCGGCTATAGCGATGAGTGACTGGACTTCTCTTTTAATTGAGCCGTTATATGAGACGGTAGATCTAAGGTAAGTAAAAGACTTGACAACTTCAACAGTGTGCCGTAATATGTTGATTTCTGATGGGTTGGCGGAATTACCTGCCAGGTCGATGATCATTAATTTTGTTTTCTGCCAGGTAATATGTAGTCCCACTTTCAGTGCTTCTTCCGACAGTATACTGAGGGCTGCCTCGAGTTCATCTCTAAAATTGCAATCGACTAGGACTCTGTTGCCATATTTAAGTCCAGATCACAGCCGAATCGTCGTTCAATCCATTACATAATCAATAACCGCGCTGAAAGTTCAGGAGCAGCAATACAGCTTTGCCTTAATTCAGTATCTATTTCGAATAGTGGGTTTCGGCGACCATTAAACTGGACAGAGCTTTTTGTACCGGTGTAGAGCGCCTTTAACAGTATTTGCCAGGAAGATCCGTTCGTTATAATATTAACTTTTGTAGTATCAGTCAAAGAGACTCAGCTTTTGTAGAGTCGAAAGCTGCTTTAAAGTCAACAGAGGCAATATATGCTATACGCTGGAACTCACGGGTTTTCTCGATGACCTGGCGAATAGTATATATCTGCCCGGTTGTGAATCTTTTCGGCATAAAACCTGCTTTCTGAATCCGGTGGCACTTACGGATGAACTTGATACTTCTATCAAGCAACGTCGTGGTGAATAGTTTGTCAGGAACTAACAGGAGGGCGATTTCTCTGTAATACAAGCAATCGCTTCGGCTACCTTTTCTTAGAGACGACGCTCGGTCGTCTCTGTAACGCCATGTTTGCGCCACATGGGTTTTTTTAACCCGTTGTGGTATTGCTTTAGTAAACAACAAAAGCACGAAGAACAATAGGGAAATCTTTTTGCAAGACAGTGGAGTAAATTTGAATGAATATTTCGGCCCTATTTCCAAGGGCCGTCCTCAGCAAGACAAAAATATATAAAAGAAAAAAAGACTCACAACAACATGCGACCAATAAAACCAAAAATTAAAAATTTTTCAAAGCAGTCCTAGCATCCTTACTTCAGCGAAGTTCAACCAGGACTGATAAAAAGTAAGGTAAAACAAGGCGAATCAATTAGATGAAAGAAAAATAATTTAAAAACACTTTCTTATTGCTAATCCAGCCTTTTTGGCAGCTAACCTCAAAGGTCTTTTTGTGACCGGTTCTGTGTTAATGTCTATTGTTTTTTTTTAATATTTTGTAAATCATTTTTAATTAAATTCGTGTATAGAGCATTTAGTGCATATTCCCCCAATTCCCTATTTAAGGAAATATTATTATTAATCTTAAGTCTGATTTCCATTGATTCTCGGACTACCTGCTTTATGCCTAGGTCATTGCTAATAAGGGCGGATTCATCAAAAAATATACTGTGGCTAGGATTTTCAAAAATATGGCTGACTAATGCAGAATCAGATGAAACAGAAGAAATATTAGAATTTAGAGCTTTAACTATATCATCTTTATGCTGTTGTATGCGCTTTTCTAAATTCTGGTGTGTTCCACCTACATAATATTTGCCACAATCGCATGGTGTTTGATAGACCCCTCTTTGGCGATTAACTGGGGTTTTATCAGTAGAAATGACCCTATAACTCCGACGAGAACACCATATATGGGCATAGAGTCCCTAGGGGAGATGGATTTCTGAGAAATTGATTGCGTAATCAAAGGGGAAGTGAATTTCCGAGAACTTGATTGCTCAATCGATCGTGAATGTCAAGGTGTCCAGGAATTTGGAACACCTGTGCTGTCGACCTCAATTCCCCTTTCGTGAATCAATAATTCCCCTTAGAAACAACAAATTAATTCCCCTTTCTTGACAGATCAATCAACCAATGACATCATCTGTCTGACCTTAAAAATTTTCACCTAGAAACGATTCTCCAGGAATAGATCCAAGTCATTAATGTCTTTGCCTCGGAAACAATTCTAATGGTCGAACTCCAAAAGATATTAATAACCAAACGCCATGGAAACAATTCTCCAAGAAACATCTTAGCGATGAATTGTTTTAGCGCGGGAATCAGGTTCTTAGTAATTTGAAATGCGTCAGCGCAGAGATGCCAAAAACAAAAGGAACACGCTGAAATTACGTTTAGGGATTATTTGGGCGAAACTGTTTTAGACATTTTATGGAACTATTTCGGTGAAACAGTTAGAAACATTTTAAAAGATGATTTAAAAGATGATTTTAGAAGATGATTTGAGGGTGAAACTCTGTGGTCGTTATAATACACAAGTTCCATTTGAACAGTGATGTGAGGTCCCCTACCACAACCCCAAAGGGTTCCGATCCCCCCACCCCAACCCCGAAGGAAGCCACCGGTCTTTTGGAATAAATAACAGTCGACTTTTGGTGGAATTGACCTGAACTTAACCTAGATTATTGATATTCATTAATTCACTGCTTGAGCTTGAATTTAATTCAGTGACTTAGTTTGGAATAAGGATTAAGTTTGAAATAAATTACAGTAAATTAAATTGCGCGATGCTATGTGAAATGAAATGAATTTTGGCGTGATCCGCGGTGATAGATTGTGAGCGTTTATGAACTGTTTTTTTTTGATATAAGATCACCGAGGAGAACACCTTCCGTAAGCAGAGATTTTATCTGGTAATAGTTTTACTCAGGCGAAGGCGGGGTAGTGGTTTGGGGTAGCCCCCTTGCATTTCCTTAGCGCATAGTACCAAGTCAATATTTATATGTTATTATTATTAATTGATAAATGGCTGTCCGTGACTTCTGAAAAGTTGTACAAGACAGGGTGCAAAGTTTGCAAAGAGAGCCTCAGCCTCGCAACCAGAGGAACAGTTATTTGCAACACATCTGCTGGGGGTTGTGGTCGCCTCTGCCATAACCGCTGTGAAATTCTTCAGAGTATTGAGAAAGACAGTATTATAATATATCAGTGCTCTGACTGCTGCGAGAAATTTTCTGATAAACCTGCTTCCCCGCAGATCCCGCCTCCTTCAGAGACTCTTGTTTATTCACCAGTTTTAAGTTTTTTCCGGCACTGTCTACAGTCAGGAATTTCGTCCGCCTCCTGTATATCTTCGTGTACAAACTTCTATTCTTATGATCATCTTGATCAAGCTAGAAGCCTCCTAACATCTCTAGTGAACCCCACGCATAAACTCCTTGCACGTCGCGGCCCCTCTGCTAAGCAAAGCCTGTCACAGGATATTTTAGACATCCTTATTTCTGAAGATGCAACCCCTCGCTTGCCAAATCTGAAATTCGTTATGACTGCAAGTGATGCGATACCTGCGATAGATACGGATCAAAATGCTCACTTTAGCCGTGCCATTCAAACCTGGGACCGGCATCTTTTTAGCATAATTGATAAACTTGATTACGTCACAAGTAAGGTAGCAGAGACTCCTGCTTTGGTGAAAGAGTGTTGTGACGGAGTACAGAGCGAGGTTTTGAGCTGTATAAATAAAGAAAAACTCAATGATAAATCCTGGCCTCCGCTGAATAACGAGTCAGAAACAGTGGGTCTTGTAGTAGATTCACCACCACAAGATTGTGATGATCCCTTAAAGCGTGAAGCTTTTCTGAAATCGTTGGATGGAGCTGATGGTATAGTGCGGATTTCACTTTCTAAGGAATCAGGATCCCAGCAACAGAAATGGGTCATTCATACGAAAAGACAAAACGCCGAAAACTTGAAAGCCTGTTTGAATGAAAAGGTCGGTAAAACTGAGGTTCGCAAATCGAGAATTGTCGGTTTATTATCACGAGTGGACTTCCCGATCAACCCAGAGAGTGTGTGTGCTTCTAACCATGGTATCGAAGAGATACAGCGCATCGGTGTTTCGAAATCATATCGTGTATACTTCCGTTCGGTGACGGCCAAGTCTCATTATTTGCGTCATGGGATTCACATTGGCTACGAACATTTCCGGCTTACTGATTATAAGTTTTTACCGCGAATGTGCTACAAATGCGGGTCGCTAGAGCATATATCGTCAGGCTGCTCTAGCGTGGAACGTTGTCTCAAGTGCCTTGGTAGTGGACACTCTCATTCTAGGAACAACCCTTGCCAGAATGAACCTTGTTGCTTCCATTGTGGATCTCATGAGCATACTGGATTTAGCTTTCGCTGCAAACAGTTAACCGAAAAAGTTGTAAAGAATAAAAAATGATTAGTGCAAAGACTATATCTCTGAATCTGAATGGTTTTGGTGATAAACAACATGTATTGCAGTCTATGCTGCGCGATCTGGATATTTTGTGTCTGCAAGAGCATCATCTTCTGGACCACTCTACTAGTCTTCTTTCGAGCCTGTCGCAGCAGTTTAAGTGTTTTTTATCTCCAGCTACACCTACAGGTGGACGCCCATCAGGAGGCGTTTGCATTTTTATTCGAGAGAATATTCCAGTTTCAGTGTTTGCCGTTAATCGTTATTTTGTTGCTGTTCGAATCCCAGGGATTATTGTTTTTTCGTGCTATTTACCAACAAATTATCATACTATTGATTCGGATTTTGATTTCAATTTTGCATGTTTAGAATTATCGCGATGTGTGGCGAAAGTTCCATCAGATTTCCAGTGGCTTATTTGCGGGGATTTTAACTGCAACATTGCTATCTCTGATGTCCGCTCCTCCGCTCTTTTATCTTTGTTTTCGGTTTTTACTATAGTTTCAAAAGATGCGGATTTTACGTATGTCCATAATTCTGGTTCTTGCTCTAATCTAGACCATGTGCTGGTCTCAAATGCAGCGTTATTACCACAGCCTGTTCATGTTGGGTTGGATATGCCTATTAGTGACCATTTTTACCTTTCTTTTCATTTAAATATTCAAATTCCATCTTTTAAAATTATCCATCGTTCTAGTCAAATTGTAAATAAAATGATCTGGGATCGGGAAAAAATGTGCAAATATCATGAAGAATCAGATGCACTTTTAGCTAAAATAATTGTAAATTATTCTAAGGATGTTGATCAAATTGATATTGATCTATTTTACCTTGAAATTGTTCATAGTTTAAAAGTCGGGGCTAATAAAGCATTTAGAACTGATTCTTTCCGTCGTGGATCTCGTGTTTTAGGTTGGAACCTTAACCCGATTTTAAAGCAAAGCCAAAAGAATGCATCTCAAGCTTGTTACCTTTGGAATTGCGCGGGAAAACCGCGATCTGGACCATTTTATGATGGTATGAAATTAACTAAACGCGTTTTTCGGGCTGAGTTGCGTTTGCATAATGAAATTATAAAAGATGAAATTGGTTCAAGGATTACTAGTGATAAGAATGAGCTTTGGAGTTTGGTTAATTCTAGACGTCGTAATAATAATTGTTCACCAGATTCTAATAGTTCTCTGAAACTAGATGATTGGATAACTCATTATAATCAAGTTTTTTCACCCGGTGATGCGGCAGTTGAATCACGGCTTGACTCTTTATTATCGGAAGAAATTTCAAAGCCCCGCCCAAATAGTAAAATATCTGTTTCTGTTGATGATGTAACGGTAGCAATTAAAGCTCTAAAAAGTAAGCATTCTTTTGATCATGATGGTATACATTCAAACCATATAAAATGGGCATCCCCCAAAGCAATCCTTCTCCTCGCTACTCTTTTTACTACTATTCTTTCTTCTGGAGTTCTTCCAACTAGCTTTTCTCGTGCTACCACTTCACCCCTTTCAAAAAAGGAGGGAATACGAATCGATGTTCTGATTACAGGCCAATTACTGTTTCGTGCCAGATTAGCAAAGTTTTTGAGTTAGTTTTATTAAAGTATTTGGAGTCTTGTAACCAAGGCCTGAATCAAATTGGGTTCCGTAAGGGTCTAAGCATGGATGTTGCTCATACCCTCCTTTCAAGAATAATATCCTTTTGTAAGCAATGGGATAGAGTTTATACACTTGCGTTAGATTTTGCGGCGGCGTATGATTCAATTATCCATTCTTGGGCTATGACTGCGCTTCTGAAGAATAATGTCCCACTACCAGTAGTTTTGGTTTTAAAAAAGTGGTATGGCTCCTCTCGTATTCGTATTAAGTGGAAGAATCAGTTTAGTGATTATAATGTTAAGTTATGTAGGGGGCTGAGACAAGGAAGCATTATTTCTCCTTTGATTTTCAATATTACTGTTTCGGGGCTGTTTGATCAAATTCAGTTGACTTTTATTTATGGTAAAGGTTATGTTCTGTCGTGGATTGCTTACGCAGATGATTTACTCCTTTTGAGTCGATCGCTTCAGTCACTTCAACAAAA
Source organism: Artemia sinica (assembly GCA_027921565.1). Classification (NCBI taxonomy): domain Eukaryota; kingdom Metazoa; phylum Arthropoda; class Branchiopoda; order Anostraca; family Artemiidae; genus Artemia; species Artemia sinica. Next base: position 48,810,203 of record CM051273.1, on the reverse strand, counting down.
TGTAGATTTTTTAGCAAAGGTTTTTAGTGAGCATGGACTTCGTTTTCGCCCTGAAAAGTGTCAGTTTTTAATTCTTGGTCCTAAGGCTAATGATCTCGTTAATTCAGAAATTTCTGTCCGTATTTATGATAGTATTTTAAAACCTTTGGAATCTTTTTTATATCTTGGTGTGCCTTATGGACCAACTTTAGCTCTATGCCGTGCTTCTATTTCTAAAGCAGTTAAAAGTAGAATAGCGTCTAGTTTCGGGGCAGTAATTTGTCTTCGCGATCTTCTTTCTCGGAAATCACTGGCTCGGGTATATAATACAGTCGCTTTGCCTCAAATTTTAGTTTTTTCATCGCTTCTCCCGTTTTTTAGAATTAGTAATATTGCGCATGTAAAAACCACATTTTTTAATTTTGCTAAGTTCCTTTGCCGCTTTTCTAAATCTGAATCAAATACTTTTTTAATGAATGCATATAAAATAAAAAACCCTGTTGATGTTTTGGAGAAAAAGCAAAAGAATTTTTTATCCAAATTAAATGTTTTTTCTCATAATTTATATAGAGCTGCGCACGAAGCTTAATTTATTTTATTTGATTTAATTTTTGAATGAAGTGTTAATTTGTGAAGTGTTAATTTATTATCTATTGAATGAAGTGTTAATTTGTGTGGTAATTTTGATTGAAGGCCTTTGCGTATTTGTTGTTATATAGTTTAAGATAATTTTATGGCCTGTTGATTAGCGGTTATTATTTTTATTTATTTCTTTTTTTACTCTTCGTATTCGGAGGAAATAAAAAGTTTGAATCGAATTGAATTGAATTGAAGTTTGTGATACCTTGGATGTGAAGGAAAATTTGTTTTGTGAGGAGGAATTAGCAACAGTACTAAAAGGATTAAAGAATAATAAGGCTCCAGGTGCTGATAGGGTGGTAAATGAGTTTCTTAAATATGGTGGCTCTGAGGTTAGAAATAAGTTACTGAAGATTATGAATATGATTTTTGAAAAAAGGGAAGCACCTAAAGATTTTAGGAAACCTTAATTAAGCCACTTTATAAGAAAGGTGATAAAAGTGAGTGTGGTAATTATCGAGGCATTAGCCTGGTCTCTGTAGGTAGTAAATTACTTAGTAATATGATACTTTTTAGACTGAGAGATTCTGTAGACAAAGTTTTAAGAGAAGAGCAGTGCGGTTTTAGAAAAGGTAGAGGATGTGTCGACCAAATTTTCACTCTTAGGCTAATAATTGAGAAGTGCCTGAGTTTTCAAACACCTTTGGTCCTCAGTTTTATAGATTATGAGCAAGGGTTCGATTCTGTTGATAGAAGAGCTTTAGTAAAGGTTTTATGCTTGTATGGTATACCAGACAAATACATTAAAGTGATTAGTGCTATGTACGAGAATAACACTGCTGCGGTTAAGGCAGGAAATGAGGTTAGCAGCTGGTTTTGTATTAAATCAGGAGTTAAGCAGGGTTGTGTTCTATCTCCCTTTGTATGGATTATTTTGATGGACTTTGTTTTAAGGAGCACAGGAAAGGCAATGGGAGCCCACGGAATCAAAGGGGGAGGAAAAAGTCTTCTGGACTTGGATTATGCTGATGATTTAAGCATCCTAGATGAAAGTGTGAGCAAAATGAATGAAGTTTTAGAGGTTTTGCAAGTTCAGGGTGCTAGAATTGGTTTGAAAATTAATGTTAGGAAGACTAAGTCACTAAGTCTAGGAATAAGTGAAGATGTAAAGGTGACGTTGGGTAATGAAAAGATTGATCAGGTGGGCAGCTTCACTTACCTTGGTAGTATTATTAGTAAAGATAGTGGGAGCGGTGAAGATGTTAAATATAGAATAGCCAAGGCTCAGGGTTTTTTTTCACAGTTAAAAAAAGTCTGGAAGAATAGGAAGATAAGTCTGCAAACCAAGATTAGAATATTAGAAGCTACAGTGATGACAGTGGTCAAATATGGCTCTGAAGCATGGACGCTCCGAAAAGCCGATGAAGATTTGCTAGATGTTTTCCAGAGAAATTGCTTAAGGATTGTTCTGGGTACCCGGCTGACTGACCGTATTTCAAACAATAGGCTATACGAAAAATGTGGTCTAATACCGCTCTCTAGGGCTATAATGAAAGAAAGGTTGAGGTGGCTCGGGCACGTTGTGCAGATGAAGGATGACAGATTGCCAAAGATTGTCCTTTTCGGCCAACCATCTAGGGCTAAACGGAAAGCAGGTCGTCCCCGTCTGGGGTGGGAGAACGTCATAAAGAATATTTAAAGGAAATGGGAACTTCGTGGGCGGGTGTAAAAAGGGAGGCTTTGAATAGATTGGGGTGGAGGAGGAGCGTACGTAGCTGTGTTGGCCTCAGGCGGCTTGGTGCTGCGATGAGTTGTTAGTAGTAGTAGCAGTAGTAGTAGTAGTTATCACTTAGCAATACGATACATACTGACGATGGAAGTTTTGATTTTCAAATCAATATGTTGTTAAAAACATCAAAACCGGGCAACCACAAATCAGCAGTTAAATTTTGGCCTTTTCAAGAGTCGTCCCTGTGTCCGGTGACGTACCTAGCTAGGTATATTAGAATGACGTCATATCCAAATAGAAACGACGCACTTTTTCTTACATATCGTAAGCCTCATACTGCTGCCTCAAGTCATCTATTTCTAGATGGATAAAAGAAAGTATTATTTCTTGCAGGTATAGATATCAGTGTTTATGGTGCTCATTGCACACGGTCTGCCTCAACGTCCCACTTTAAAGCAAGATGAGTTGATGTGGATCAAACTGTAAAATATGTAGGCTGGACAAAAGCCAAAACGTTTGCAAGGTTCTATAATAAACCAATTGAAAGTGATCAGCAGTTATCTGTCTTGAAATTATTCACTGTATTTTATTATATTTGAAATATCTTACTATAAATGAATTGTTGTACAACAGCCTCTTTTTATGAATACGGCTATTATTGATCATTAGTGTTGGTTAAGCTCATGCCGAACTTTAAAATCTCAGTTGAACTCGAAGGCGGAGCCAAGGCGCTCCTTTTGGTGTAAAATTGATAAATTAAACAAAAACTTACCAAGTTTGAATTTTGGTTGTAATTCTACTCCAAAGAAGGAGCGCCAGCCTAGCTGAGAGTTCAACTGCCCTCCCAATTTCCCTTCCCGTTGAACTCTCAGCGTTCCGTCATGAGCTTAACCACCACATATTATAATGACTTTAAAATACTGGTGTTGTTTTTGGTCAATCGAGGCCATTGCATGCGTCCGTCTCAGTTGAACTCTCAGCTACGCTGGCACTCCTTCTTTGGAGTAGAATTACAACCAAACTTCAAACTTGGTAAGTTTTCGTTTAATTTATCAATTAAACAGCGATAACTATGGAACAGAGAAAAACAAACGAAATCAAAATCACGATTTTATTGAATAAGACTAGCTAACCGAAATTCGTGTTTTGTTTTGACTTTTGAAGCGGGTAGACAACTCATCCATTTTCTTATTTATCTCAAAAATATAGTATCTCTGCGAAACATAAGAGTTTCTTAACCATATGGGAATTCCCAATAAATACTTGCAATACCGAAAAAAATCTGAACGAATCTGGTTACGCTCGGTTTTACTAAAGCAATAATAGCGACGAAGACCACACTGCCTTTCCATAACAAACAACAAAAGCATGAAGAACAATAGGGAAATCTTTTTGCAAGACAGTGAAGATAATTTGAATGAATATTTCGGCCCTATGTCCAAAGGCCGTCCTCAGCAAGACAAAAATATATAAAAGAAAAAAAGACTCACAACAAGATGCGACCAATAAAACCAAAAATTAAAAATTTTTCAGGTAAATTATGTTTAAGGGCTTATCAGAAACTTCACATGGTAAACTATCATTAATTTTACGGGAATGTCTTTTCAGTCTACAGTTAATTACACTATTAATAAATAAAATAGGATACCCATTTCCAAAAAGTATGAACAAATGTTTAGGGCACGATCGACGAGGGATATTACGACTGCTCTTTTAACCTGTGGGGGGTGGTTTGATTTTTTACTTATTAATAGTGTAATTAACTGTAGATTGAAAAGACATTCCCGTAAAATGAATGATAGTATACCATGTGAGATTTCTGGCAAGCCCTTAAACATAACTTACCTCCCCTACATCCCAAAAATCACTACAAATCTGAAAAAAGTTTGCACAAAAAATAATCTGTATGTGGTATTCACACAATAATTTTAAAATCATAAATTTTCTAAATTCTGGTAAAGATAAAAGTAGAAATGACCCTATAACTCCGACGAGAACACCATATATGGGCATAGAGTCCCTAGGGGAGATGGATTTCTGAGAAATTGATTGCGTAATCAAAGGTGAAGTGAATTTCCGAGAACTTGATTGCGTAATCGATCGTGAATGTCAAGGTGTCCAGGAATTTGGAACACCTGTGCTGTCGACCTCAATTCCCCTTTCGTGAATCAATAATTCCCCTTAGAAACAACAAATTAATTCCCCTTTCTTGACAGATCAATCAACCAATGACATCATCTGTCTGACCTTAAAAATTTTCACCTAGAAACGATTCTCCAGGAATAGATCCAAGTCATTAATGTCTTTGCCTCGGAAACAATTCTACTGGTCGAACTCCAAAAGATATTAATAACCAAACCCCATGGAAACAATTCTCCAAGAAACATCTTAGCGATGGATTGTTTTAGCGCGGGAATCAGGTTTCTTAGTAATTTGAAATGCTTCAGCGCAGAGATGCCAAAACAAAAGGAACACGCTGAAATTACGTTTAGGGATTATTTGGGCGAAACTGTTTTAGACATTTTATGGAATTATTTCGGTGAAACAGTTAGAAACATTTTAAAAGATGATTTAAAAGATGATTTTAGAAGAGGATTTGAGGGTGAAACTCTGTGGTCGTTATAATACACAAGTTCCGTTTGAACAGTGATGTGAGGTCCCCTACCACAACCCCAAAGGGTTCCGATCCCCCCACCCCAACCCCGAAGGAAGCCACCGGTCCTCAAAGGTTCTCCGGGCTCCCAAAGGGCCCCCGGCGCCCCAAAGGCTCCTGAGCCCCCATTTTAATAATTTTTTAAGGCTTTATTATATCTTTTTAGAACAAATTATTATTTTAGGGAATTATTTCGGCGAAACAGTTAGAGACATTTTAAAAGATGATTTTTGAAGAGATTTTAGAAGAGGATTTGAGGGTGAAACTCTGTGGTCGTTATAATACACAAGTTCCATTTGAACAGTGTCGTGAGGTCCTCTACCCCAACCCCAAAGGGTTCCGATCCCCCTACCCCAACCCCGAAGGAAGCCCCCCGGTCCTCAAAGGTCCCCCAAGCTCCCAAAGGACCACCCGGCCCTCAAGGGCCCCCCCAGACCCTCAAAGGCCCTCCCCGGGCCCCGTCTTTCGTTGATGTGTGTTGTCTGAAACCTGTGATTTGGGGTGTATGGGTTGCTATTTTTGATTTTTCTAAGTTGGATTTCTTAGTCTTTCATAGGTATGTGTTGTCTGAAACCTATGATTTGGGATGGGTGGTTTGCTATTTTTGACTTTTCTGAGCTGGATTTCTTAGCCTTCATAGGTGTGTGTTGTCAGAAAATTATGATTTGGGATGTATAGTTTGCTATTTGGACTTTTCAGAGCTAGGATTCTTAGTCTCTCATAGGTGTTTGTTGTCTGAAACTTCTAGTTTGGGATGAGTAGTTTGCTATTTCAGACTTTTATGAGCTAGGGTTTCCTAGTATTTCATAGGTGAATGTTGTCAGAAAATTATGATTTGGGATATGTAAATTACTATTTCGGGCTTTTCTGAGTTAGATTTCTTAGTCCTCATAGGTGTTTGTTGTCTGAGACCTATAGTTTGGGATGAGTAGTTTGCTATTTTTGACTTTTCTGAGCTAGGTTTCTTAGCCTTTCATAGGTGTGTGTTGTCAGAAACTTATGATTTGGGATATGTAAATTACTATTTTTGACTTTTCTGAGCTAGATTTCTTAGCCTTTCATAGGTGTTTGTTGTCTGAAACCTATAGTTTGGGATGAGTAGTTTGCTTTTGGACTTTTCAGAGCTGGATTTCATAGCCTTTCGTAGGTGTGTGTTGACTGAAACTTATGATTTGGGATTTGTAAATTACTATTTCGGGCTTTTCTAAGCTAGATTTCTTAGTCTTTAGTTGGTGTGTGTTGTCTGAAACCTATGATTTGGGATTTGTAGTTTGCTTTTTGGACTTTTCAGAGCTAGGATTCTTAGTCCATCATAGGTGTTTGTTGTCTGAAACCTATAGTTTGGGATGAGTAGTTTGCTATTTCAGGCTTTTCTGAGCTAAGCTTTCTTAGTACTTCGTAGGTGTAGGTTGTCTGAAACTTATGATTTGAGGTGTGTAATTTGCTATTTCAGGCTTTTCTGAGCTAAGGTTTCATAGTATTTCGTAGGTGAATGTTGTCTGAAACTTGTGATTTGGGATATGTAAATTACTATTTCGGACATTTCTAAGCTAGATTTCTTAGTCTTTCGTTGGTGTGTGTTGACTGAAACCTATGATTTGGGATATAAGGTTCTTAGTCTTTCGTTGGTGTGTGTTGTCTGAAACCCATGATTTGGGATTTGTAGTTTGCTTTTTGGACTTTTCAGAGCTAGGATTCATAGTCCCTCATAGACGTTTGTTGTCTGAAACCTATAGTTTGGGATGAGTAGTTTGCTATTTCAGACTTTTCTGAGCTAAGCTTTCTTAGTATTTCGTAGGTGTGTGTTGTCTGAAACTTATGATTTGAGGTGTGTAATTTGCTATTTCAGGCTTTTCTGAGCTAAGGTTTCATAGTATTTCGTAGGTGAATGTTGTCTGAAACTTGTGATTTGGGATATGTAAATTACTATTTCGGGCTTTTCTAAGCTAGATTTCTTAGTCTTCCGTTCGTGTGTGTTGTCTGAAACCAATGATTTGGGATGGACTGGGTTGCTATTTTTGACTTTTCTGAGCTGGATTTTTTAGCCTTTCATAGGTGTGTGTTGTCTGAAACCTATGATTTGGGATGGTTAATTTGCTATTTTTGACTTTTCTGAGCTAGGTTTCTTAGCCTTTCATAGGTGTGTGCTGTCAGAAAATTATGATTTGGGATTTGTAGTTTGCTTTTTAGACTTTTCAGAGCTAGGATTCTTAGTCCCTCGTAGGTGTTTGTTGTCTGAAACCTATAGTTTGGGATGAATAGTTTGCTATTTCAGGCTTTTCTGAGCTAAGGTTTCTTAGTATTTCATAGGTGTGTGTTGTCTGAAACTTATGATTTGAGGTATGTAATTTGCTATTTCCGACTTTTCATAATCAGATTTCTTAGTCTTTCGTAGGTGTGTGGTGTCTGAAACCTATGATTTGGGATGTGTGGGTTGCTGTTTTTTGACTTTTCTGAGCTGGATTTCTTAGCCTTTCGTAGGTGTGTGTTGACTGAAACCTATGATTTGGGAATGAGTGGTTTGCTATTTTGACTTTTCTGAGCTAGATTTCTTAGCATTTCATAGGTGTTTGCTTTCAGAAAATTATTATTTGGGAGGTGTAGTTTGCTTTTTGGACTTTTCAGAGCTAGGATTCTTAGTCCCTCGTAGGTGTTTGTTGTCTGAAACTTCTAGTTTGGGATGAGTAGTGGGCTCTTTCAGGCTTTTCTGAGCTAAGGTTTCTTAGCCTTTCATAGGTGTGTGCTGTCGGAAAATTATGATTTGGGATATGTAAATTACTATTTGGGGCTTTTCTGAGTTGGATTTCTTAGTCTTTCATAGGTGTGTGTTGTCTGAAACCTATGATTTGGGATGGGTGGTTTGCTATTTTTGACTTTTCTGAGCTGGATTTCTTACCCTTTCATAGGTGTGTGTTGTCAGAAAATTATGATTTGGGATATGTAAATTCCTATTTCGGGCTTTTCTAAGCTAGATTTCTTAGTCTTTCGTTGGTGTGTGTTGTCTGAGAACCTATAGTTTGGGATGGGTGAATTGCTATTTCAGGCTTTTATGAGCTAGGTTTCCTAGTATTTCGTAGGTGAATGTTGTCTGAAACTTATGATTTGGGATATGTAAATTACTATTTCGGGCTTTTCTAAGCTAGATTTCTTAGTCTGTTGTTGGTGTGTGTTGTCTGAAACTTATGATTTGGGATGGGTGGATTGCTATTTTTGACTTTTCTGGGCTGGATTTCTTAGCCTTTCATAGGTGTGTGTGTTGTCTGAAACCTATGATTTGGGATGGTTAATTTGCTATTTTTGACTTTTCTGAGCTAGGTTTCTTAGCCATTCATAGGTGTGTGCCGTCAGAAAATTATGATTTGGGATTTGTAGTTTGCTTTTTGGACTTTTCAGAGCTAGGATTCATAGTCCCTCATAGGTGTTTGTTGTCTGAAACCTATAGTTTGGGATAAGTAGTTTGCTATTTCAGGCTTTTCAGAGCTAAGGTTTCTTAGTATTTCGTAGGTGTGTGTTGTCTGAAACTTATGATTTGAGGTGTGTAATTTGCTATTTCCGACTTTTCATAGCCAGATTTCTTAGTCTTTCGTAGGTGTGTGTTGTCTGAAACCTATGATTTGGGTTGTGTGGGTTGCTATTTTTTGACTTTTCTGAGCTGGATTTCTTAGCCTTTCATAGGGGTGTGTTGACTGAAACCTATGATTGGGATGAGTGGTTTGCTATTTTTGACTTTTCTGAGCTAGATTTCGTAGCCTTTCATAGGTGTGTGCTTTCAGAAAATTATGATTTGGGAGGTGTAGTTTGCTTTTTGGACTTTTCAGAGCTAGGATTCTTAGTCCATCATAGGTGTTTGTTGTCTGACACTTCTAGTTTAGGATGAGTAGTTGACTATTTCAGGCTTTTCTGAGCTAAGGTTTCTTAGTATTTCGTAGGTGAATGTTGTCTGAAACTTATGATTTGGGATATGTAAATTACTATTTCAGGCTTTTCTAAGCTAGATTTCATGTCTTTCGTTGGTGTGTGTTGTCTGAAACCTATGATTTGGGATGTGTGGGTTGCTATTTTTTGACTTTTCTGAGCTGGATTTCTTAGCCGTTCATAGGTGTGTGTTGCCTGAAACCTATGATTTGGGATGAGTGGTTTGCTATTTTTGACTTTTCTGAGCTAGATTTCTTAGCCTTTCATAGGTGTGTGCTGTCAGAAAATTATGATTTGGGATGTGTAGTTTGCTATTTGGACTTTTCAGAGCTAGGATTCTTAGTCCCTCATAGGTGTTTATTGTCTGAAACCTACAGTTTGGGATGAGTAGTTGGCTATTTCAGGCTTTTCTGAGCTGAGGTTTCTTAGTATTTCGTAGGTGTGTGTTGTCTGAAACTTATGATTTGAGGTGTGTAATTTGCTATTTCCGACATGATCAATTCTATTTCCCCAAAATAATATAAAAAGTTTCCACTTCAGTTCAGATTTTTCTCAAAGAGATGAAAAAATTTAAAATACTGTTCCAAATTTTTCAAAGAAGATAGAAAAGTTCAAGTTCTCTTCTGAATTTTACCAAAGAACACAATTCAATTCTAATTTCTCCAGAGAAAATAAAAAGCTTCCATTTCAGTTTTAAGTTCACCAAGACATAAAAAATTTAAAGTTTAGTTCAAATTTTTCCGTAGAAGATAGGAAAAGTTATACTATGATTTGTGATTATTTTCCATGAAGATAAAAAGTTTCACTTTAATTCTAAATTTTCTTAAATTCAGTTCCGACTTTTCTCAAAGAGATGAAAAAATTTAAAATACTGTTCCAAATTTTTCATAGAAGATAGAAAAGTTCAAGTTCTCTTTTGAATTTTACCAAAGAACACAATTCAATTCTAATTTCTCTAGAGAAAATAAGAATCTTCCACTTCAGTTTCAAGTTCACCAAGACATAAAAAATATAAAATTCACTTCTAAATTTTTCCATAGAAGATAGGAAAAGTTATACTATGATTGTGATTATTTTCCATGAAGATAAAAAGTTTCACTTTAATTCTAAATTTTCTTAAATTCAATTCCGACCTTTCTCAAAGAGATGAAAATATTTAAAGTTCTGTTCCAAATATTTTCCCGGAAGAAGAAAAGTTCAACTTCGATTCTGAATTTTCTCAATGAAAATGAAATAAGTTATTGATCAAATCTATTTTCCCAAAATAATATAAAAATTTCCACTTCAGTTCAGATTTTTTTCTCAAAGAGATGAAGAAATTTAAAGTTCTGTTCGAAATATTTCATAGAAGATAGGAAAAGTTATACTTTGATAGTGAATATTCAAGTTCTATTCTGAATTTTACCAAAGAACACAATTCAATTCTTATTTCCCCAATAAAAAATTTTAAGTTCAGTTCTAAATTTTTCCGTAGAAGATAGGAAAAGTTATATTATGATTGTGATTATTTTCCATGAAGATAAAAAGTTTCACTTTAATTATAAATTTTCTTAAATTCAGTTCCGACTTTTCTCAAAGAGATGAAAAATTTAAAGTTCTGTTCCAAATTTTTCATAGAAGATAGGAAAAGTTATACTTTGATTGTGAATATTCTTCATGAAGATATGGAGCTCCACTTTAATTCTGGCTAACCTAATATTTAATTCTGGCTAATCTGGCTAACCGTACGCGCGCGTACGTAGGCTAACCTAACCTAACCTAACTTAACCTGATCTAACTTAATCTAGCCTAACCTAACCTAATTTAATCTTTTTACCATGTTTAAGTTAGGTTAGGTTAACTTATCATGAGCGCTCATGATAAGTTAACCTAACCTAGCCTAACTTAAACATGGAGAAATGTTTCTAATTATTTATTAATATTTATTTATACCTAACCTAACCTAACCTATTGTTTTTGGTGGTTAGATGAATGAACTGAATTTAAGAAAAAATAGAAATAGAGTGACACTTTTTATCTTCATTGTAAATAATCACAATCATAGTATAGCCATTCCTATCTTCTATGGAAAAATTTAGAATTGTACTTTACATTTTTATGTCTTTGAGAAATTATGAACTGAAATGGAAGCTTTTTCATTTTCGTTGGTAAATTTCAGAATTGAGCTAACTTTTTTTTCTCCTCTCTAAGAAAATTCAGAAGAGAACTTGTACATTTTGCAGTTCTTCGAGAAAACTCAGAATTAAAGTGGAGCCAGAATTAAAGTGGAGCTCCATATCTTCATGAAGAATATTCACAATCAAAGTATAACTTTTCCTATCTTCTATGAAAAATTTGGAACAGAACCTTAAATTTTTTCATCTCTTTGAGAAAAGTCGGAACTGAATTTAAGAAAATTTAGAATTAAAGTGAAACTTTTTATCTTCATGGAAAATAATCACAATCATAATATAACTTTTCCTATCTTCTACGGAAAAATTTAGAACTGAACTTTAAATTTTTTATTGGGGAAATTAGAATTGAATTGTGTTCTTTGGTAAAATTCAGAATAGAACTTGAATATTCACGATCAAAGTATAACTTTTCCTATCTTCTATGAAAAATTTCGAACAGATTTAAATTTCTTCATCTCTTTGAGAAAAAAATCTGAACTGAAGTGGAAATTTTTATATTATTTTGGGAAATAGATTTGATCAATAGCTTATTTCATTTTCATTGAGAAAATTCAGAATCGAAGTTGAACTTTTCTTCTTCCTGGAAAAATTTGGAACAGAACTTTAAATTTTTTCATCTCTTTGAGAAAGGTCGGAACTGAATTTAAGAAAATTTAGAATTAAAGTGAAACTTTTTATCTTCATGGAAAATAATCACAATCATAGTATAACTTTTCCTATCTTCTATGGAAAAATTTAGAAGTGAATTTTATATTTTTTATGTCTTGGTGAACTTGAAACTGAAGTGGAAGATTCTTATTTTCTCTAGAGAAATTAGAATTGAATTGTGTTCTTTGGTAAAATTCAGAAGAGAACTTGAACTTTTCTATCTTCTATGAAAAATTTGGAACAGTATTTTAAATTTTTTCATCTCTTTGAGAAAAGTCGGAACTGAATTTAAGAAAATTTAGAATTAAAGTGAAACTTTTTATCTTCATGGAAAATAATCACACATCATAGTATAACTTTTCCTATCTTCTACGGAAAAATTTAGAACTAAACTTTAAATTTTTTATGTCTTGGTGAACTTAAAACTGAACTGGAAGCTTTTTATTTTCTCTGGAGAAATTAGAATTGAATTGTGTTCTTTGGTAAAATTCAGAAGAGAACTTGAACTTTTCTATCTTCTTTGAAAAATTTGGAACAGTATTTTAAATTTTTTCATCTCTTTGAGAAAAATCTGAACTGAAGTGGAAACTTTTTATATTATTTTGGGGAAATAGAATTGATCATGTCGGAAATAGCAAATTACACACCTCAAATCATAAGTTTCAGACAACACACACCTACGAAATACTAAGAAACCTTAGCTCAGAAAAGCCTGAAATAGCCAACTACTTATCCCAAACTGTAGGTTTCAGACAATAAACACCTATGAGGGACTAAGAATCCTAGCTCTGAAAAGTCCAAATAGCAAACTACAAATCCCAAATCATAATTTTCTGACAGCACACACCTATGAAAGGCTAAGAAATCTAGCTCAGAAAAGTCGAAAATAGCAAACCACTCATCCCAAATCATAGGTTTCAGTCAACACACACCTATGAACGGCTAAGAAATCCAGCTCAGAAAAGTCAAAAAATAGCAACCCACACATCCCAAATCATAGGTTTCAGACAACACACACCAACGAAAGACAAGAAATATAGCTTAGAAAAGCCTGAAATAGTAATTTATATATCCCAAATCATAAGTTTCAGACAACATTCACCTACGAAATACTAAGAAACCTTAGCTCAGAAAAGCCTGAAATAGTCAACTACTCATCCTAAACTAGAAGTGTCAGACAACAAACACCTATGATGGACTAAGAATCCTAGCTCTGAAAAGTCCAAATAGCAAACTACACATCCCAAATCATAATTTTCTGACAGCACACACCTATGAAAGGCCACGAAATCTAGCTCAGAAAAGTCAAAAATAGCAAACCACTCATCCCAATCATAGGTTTCAGTCAACACACCCTACGAAAGGCTAAGAAATCCAGCTCCGAAAAGTCAAAAAATAGCAACCCACACAACCCAAATCATAGGTTTCAGAAAACACACACCTACGAAAGACTAAGAAATCTGGCTATGAAAAGTCGGAAATAGCAAATTACACACCTCAAATCATAAATTTCAGACAACACACACCTACGAAATACTAAGAAACCTTAGCTCAGAAAAGCCTGAAATAGCCAACTACTGATCCCAAACTATAGGTTTCAGACAACAAACACCTATGAGGGACTATGAATCCTAGCTCTGAAAAGTCCAAAAAGCAAACTACAAATCCCAAATTTAAAGTTCAGTTCTAAATTTTTCCGTAGAAGATAGGAAAAGTTATATTATGATTGTGATTATTTTCCATGAAGATAAAAAGTTTCACTTTAATTATAAATTTTCGAAAGACTAAGAAATCTAGCTTAGAAAAGCCCGAAATAGTAATTTACATATCCCAAATCATAAGTTTCAGTCAACACACACCTACAAAAGGCTAAGAAACCTAGGTCATAAAAGCCTGAAATAGCAAACTACTCATCCCAAACTATAGGTTTCAGACAACAAACACCTATGATGGACTAAGAATCCTAGCTCTGAAAAGTCCAAATAGCAAACTACACACCCCAAATCATAATTTTCTGACAACACACACCTATGAAAGGCTAAGAAACCTAGCTAATAAAAGCCGGTAATAGCAAATTAACCATCCCAAATCATAAGTTTCAGACAACACTCACCTACGAAATACTAGGAAACCTAGCTCATAAAAGCCTGAAATAGCAATTCACCCATCCCAAACTATAGGTTTCAGACAACACACACCAACGAAAGACTAGAAATCTAGCTTAGAAAAGCCCGAAATAGTAATTTACATATCCCAAATCATAATTTTCTGACAACACACACCTATGAAAGGGTAAGAAATCCAGCTCAAACCACCCTTCCCAAATCATACCCTTCCCAAATCATAGGTTTCAGACAACACACACCTATGAAAGACTAAGAAATCCAACTCAGAAAAGCCACAAATAGTAATTTACATATCCCAAATCATAATTTTCTGACAACACACACCTATGAAAGGCTAAGAAACCTTAGCTCAGAAAAGCCTGAAATAGCCAAACTACTCATCCCAAACTAGAAGTTTCAGACAACAAACACCTGTGAGGGACTAAGAATCCTAGCTCTGAAAAGTCCAAAAAGCAAACTACACCTCCCAAATCATAATTTTCTGAAAGCACACACCTATGAAATGCTAAGAAATCTAGCTCAGAAAAGTCAAAAATAGCAAACCACTCATTCCCAAATCATAGGTTTCAGTCAACACACACCTACGAAAGGCTAAGAAATCCAGCTCAGAAAAGTCAAAAAATAGCAACCCACACATCCCAAATCATAGGTTTTAGACACCACACACCTACGAAAGACTAAGAAATCTGGTTATGAAAAGTCGGAAATAGCAAATTACATACCTCAAATCATAAGTTTCAGACAACACACACCTATGAAATACTAAGAAACCTTAGCTCAGAAAAGCCTGAAATAGCAAACTATTCATCCCAAACTATAGGTTTCAGACAACAAACACCTATGAGGGACTATGAATCCTAGCTCTGAAAAGTCCAAAAAGCAAACTACAAATCCCAAATCATAGGTTTCAGACAACACACACCAACGAAAGACTAAGAACCTTATATCCCAAATCATAGGTTTCAGTCAACACACACCAACGAAAGACTAAGAAATCTAGCTTAGAAAAGCCCGAAATAATAATTTACATATCCAAAATCATAAGTTTCAGACAACATTCACCTACGAAATACTATGAAACCTTAGCTCAGAAAAGCCTGAAATAGCAAATTACACACCTCAAATCATAAGTTTCAGAAAACACACACCTACGAAGTACTAAGAAAGCTTAGCTCAGAAAAGCCTGAAATAGCAAACTACTCATCCCAAACTATAGGTTTCAGACAACAAACACCTATGATGGACTAAGAATCCTAGCTCTGAAAAGTCCAAAAAGCAAACTACAAATCCCAAATCATAGGTTTCAGACAACACACACCAACTAAAGACTAAGAAATCTAGCTTAGAAAAGCCCGAAATAGTAATTTACAAATCCCAAATCATAAGTTTCAGTCAACACACACCTACGAAAGGCTATGAAATCCAGCTCTGAAAAGTCCAAAAGCAAACTACTCATCCCAAACTATAGGTTTCAGACAACAAACACCTATGAAAGGCTAAGAAATCTAGCTCAGAAAAGTCAAAAATAGTAATTTACATATCCCAAATCATAAGTTTCTGACAACACACACCTATGAAAGGCTAAGAAATCTAGCTCAGAAAAGTCAAAAATAGCAAACTACTCATCCCAAACTATAGGTCTCAGACAACAAACACCTATGAGGGACTAAGAAATCTAACTCAGAAAAGCCCGAAATAGTAATTTACATATCCCAAATCATAATTTTCTGACAACATTCACCTATGAAATACTAGGAAACCCTAGCTCATAAAAGTCTGAAATAGCAAACTACTCATCCCAAACTAGAAGTTTCAGACAACAAACACCTATGAGAGACTAAGAATCCTAGCTCTGAAAAGTCCAAATAGCAAACTATACATCCCAAATCATAATTTTCTGACAACACACACTTATGAAAGGCTAAGAAATCCAGCTCAGAAAAGTCAAAAATAGCAAACCACCCATCCCAAATCATAGGTTTCAGACAACACATACCTATGAAAGACTAAGAAATCCAACTTAGAAAAATCAAAAATAGCAACCCATACACCCCAAATCATAGGTTTCAGACAACACACATCAACGAAAGACGGGGCCCAGGGAGGGCCTTTGAAGGTCTGGGGGGCCCTTGAGGGCCGGCTGGTCCTTTGGGAGCTTGGGGGACCTTTGAGGACCGGGGGGCTTCCTTCGGGGTTGGGGTAGGGGATCGGGACCCTTTGGGGTTGGGGTAGAGGACCTCACGACACTGTTCAAATGGAACTTGTGTATTATAACGACCACAGAGTTTCACCCTCAAATCCTCTTCTAAAATCTCTTCAAAAATCATCTTTTAAAATGTCTCTAACTGTTTCGCCGAAATAATTCCCTAAAATAATAATTTGTTCTGAAAAGATATAATAAAGCCTTAAAAAATTATTAAAATGGGGGCTCAGGAGCCTTTGGGGCGCCGGGGGCCCTTTGGGAGCCCGGAGAACCTTTGAGGACCGGTGGCTTCCTTCGGGGTTGGGGTGGGGGGATCGGAACCCTTTGGGGTTGTGGTAGGGGACCTCACATCACTGTTCAAACGGAACTTGTGTATTATAACGACCACAGAGTTTCACCCTCAAATCCTCTTCTAAAATCATCTTTTAAATCATCTTTTAAAATGTTTCTAACTGTTTCACCGAAATAATTCCATAAAATGTCTAAAACAGTTTCGCCCAAATAATCCCTAAACGTAATTTCAGCGTGTTCCTTTTGTTTTTGGCATCTCTGCGCTGAAGCATTTCAAATTACTAAGAAACCTGATTCCCGCGCTAAAACAATCCATCGCTAAGATGTTTCTTGGAGAATTGTTTCCATGGGGTTTGGTTATTAATATCTTTTGGAGTTCGACCAGTAGAATTGTTTCCGAGGCAAAGACATTAATGACTTGGATCTATTCCTGGAGAATCGTTTCTAGGTGAAAATTTTTAAGGTCAGACAGATGATGTCATTGGTTGATTGATCTGTCAAGAAAGGGGAATTAATTTGTTGTTTCTAAGGGGAATTATTGATTCACGAAAGGGGAATTGAGGTCGACAGCACAGGTGTTCCAAATTCCTGGACACCTTGACATTCACGATCGATTACGCAATCAAGTTCTCGGAAATTCACTTCCCCTTTGATTACGCAATCAATTTCTCAGAAATCCATCTCCCCTAGGGACTCTATGCCCATATATGGTGTTCTCGTCGGAGTTATAGGGTCATTTCTACTTTTATCTTTACCAGAATTTAGAAAATTTATGATTTTAAAATTATTGTGTGAATACCACATACAGATTATTTTTTGTGCAAACTTTTTTCAGATTTGTAGTGATTTTTGGGATGTAGGGGAGGTAAGTTATGTTTAAGGGCTTGCCAGAAATCTCACATGGTATACTATCATTCATTTTACGGGAATGTCTTTTCAATCTACAGTTAATTACACTATTAATAAGTAAAAAATCAAACCACCCCCCACAGGTTAAAAGAGCAGTCGTAATATCCCTCGTCGATCGTGCCCTAAACATTTGTTCATACTTTTTGGAAATGGGTATCCTATTTTATTTATTAATAGTGTAATTAACTGTAGACTGAAAAGACATTCCCGTAAAATTAATGATAGTTTACCATGTGAAGTTTCTGATAAGCCCTTAAACATAATTTACCTGAAAAATTTTTAATTTTTGGTTTTATTGGTCGCATCTTGTTGTGAGTCTTTTTTTCTTTTATATATTTTTGTCTTGCTGAGGACGGCCTTTGGACATAGGGCCGAAATATTCATTCAAATTATCTTCACTGTCTTGCAAAAAGATTTCCCTATTGTTCTTCATGCTTTTGTTGTTTGTTATGGAAAGGCAGTGTGGTCTTCGTCGCTATTATTGCTTTAGTAAAACCGAGCGTAACCAGATTCGTTCAGATTTTTTTCGGTATTGCAAGTATTTATTGGGAATTCCCATATGGTTAAGAAACTCTTATGTTTCGCAGAGATACTATATTTTTGAGATAAATAAGAAATGGATGAGTTGTCTACCCGCTTCAAAAGTCAAAACAAAACACGAATTTCGGTTAGCTAGTCTTATTCAATAAAATCGTGATTTTGATTTCGTTTGTTTTTCTCTCTTCCATAGTTATCGCTGTTTAATTGATAAATTAAACGAAAACTTACCAAGTTTGAAGTTTGGTTGTAATTCTACTCCAAAGAAGGAGTGCCAGCGTAGCTGAGAGTTCAACTGAGACGGACGCATGCAATGGCCTCGATTGACCAAAAACAACACCAGTATTTTAAAGTCATTATAATATGTGGTGGTTAAGCTCATGACGGAACGCTGAGAGTTCAACGGGAAGGGAAATTGGGAGGGCAGTTGAACTCTCAGCTAGGCTGGCGCTCCTTCTTTGGAGTAGAATTACAACCAAAATTCAAACTTGGTAAGTTTTTGTTTAATTTATCAATTTTACACCAAAAGGAGCGCCTTGGCTCCGCCTTCGAGTTCAACTGAGATTTTAAAGTTCGGCATGAGCTTAACCAACACTAATGATCAATAATAGCCGTATTCATAAAAAGAGGCTGTTGTACAACAATTCATTTATAGTAAGATATTTCAAATATAATAAAATACAGTGAATAATTTCAAGACAGATAACTGCTGATCACTTTCAATTGGTTTATTATAGAACCTTGCAAACGTTTTGGCTTTTGTCCAGCCTACATATTTTACAGTTTGATCCACATCAACTCATCTTGCTTTAAAGTGGGACGTTGAGGCAGACCGTGTGCAATGAGCACCATAAACACTGATATCTATACCTGCAAGAAATAATACTTTTTTTTATCCATCTAGAAATAGATGACTTGAGGCAGCAGTATGAGGCTTACGATATGTAAGAAAAAGTGCGTCGTTTCTATTTGGATATGACGTCATTCTAATATACCTAGCTAGGTACGTCACCGGACACAGGGACGACTCTTGAAAAGGCCAAAATTTAACTGCTGATTTGTGGTTGCCCGGTTTCGTTGTTTTTAACAACACATTGATTTGAAAATCAAAACTTCCATCGTCAGTATGTATCGTATTGCTAAGTGATAACTACTACTACTACTGCTACTACTACTAACAACTCATCGCAGCACCAAGCCGCCTGAGGCCAACACAGCTACGTACGCTCCTCCTCCACCCCAATCTATTCAAAGCCTCCCTTTTTACACCCGCCCACGAAGTTCCCATTTCCTTTAAATATTTCTTTATGACGTTCTCCCACCCCAGACGGGGACGACCTGCTTTCCGTTTAGCCCTAGATGGTTGGCCGAAAAGGACAATCTTTGGCAATCTGTCATCCTTCATCTGCACAACGTGCCCGAGCCACCTCAACCTTTCTTTTATTATAGCCCTAGAGAGCGGTATTAGACCACATTTTTCGTATAGCCTATTGTTTGAAATACGGTCAGTCAGCCGGGTACCCAGAACAATCCTTAAGCAATTTCTCTGGAAAACATCTAGCAAATCTTCATCGGCTTTTCGGAGCGTCCATGCTTCAGAGCCATATTTGACCACTTTCATCACTGTAGCTTCTAATATTCTAATCTTGGTTTGCAGACTTATCTTCCTATTCTTCCAGACTTTTTTTAACTGTGAAAAAAAACCCTGAGCCTTGGCTATTCTATATTTAACATCTTCACCGCTCCCACTATCTTTACTAATAATACTACCAAGGTAAGTGAAGCTGCCCACCTGATCAATCTTTTCATTACCCAACGTCACCTTTACATCTTCACTTATTCCTAGACTTAGTGACTTAGTCTTCCTAACATTAATTTTCAAACCAATTCTAGCACCCTGAACTTGCAAAACCTCTAAAACTTCATTCATTTTGCTCACACTTTCATCTAGGATGCTTAAATCATCAGCATAATCCAAGTCCAGAAGACTTTTTCCTCCCCCTTTGATTCCGTGGGCTCCCATTGCCTTTCCTGTGCTCCTTAAAACAAAGTCCATCAAAATAATCCATACAAAGGGAGATAGAACACAACCCTGCTTAACTCCTGATTTAATACAAAACCAGCTGCTAACCTCATTTCCTGCCTTAACCGCAGCAGTGTTATTCTCGTACATAGCACTAATCACTTTAATGTATTTGTCTGGTATACCATACAAGCATAAAACCTTTACTAAAGCTCTTCTATCAACAGAATCGAACCCTTGCTCATAATCTATAAAACTGAGGACCAAAGGTGTTTGATAACTCAGGCACTTCTCAAATATTAGCCTAAGAGTGAAAATTTGGTCGACACATCCTCTACCTTTTCTAAAACCGCACTGCTCTTCTCTTAAAACTTTGTCTACAGAATCTCTCAGTCTAAAAAGTATCATATTACTAAGTAATTTACTACCTACAGAGACCAGGCTAATGCCTCGATAATTACCACACTCACTTTTATCACCTTTCTTATAAAGTGGCTTAATTAAGGTTTTCCTAAAATCTTTAGGTGCTTCCCTTTTTTCAAAAATCATATTCATAATCTTCAGTAACTTATTTCTAACCTCAGAGCCACCATATTTAAGAAACTCATTTACCACCCTATCAGCACCTGGAGCCTTATTATTCTTTAATCCTTTTAGTACTGTTGCTAATTCCTCCTCACAAAACAAATTTTCCTTCACATCCAAGGTATCACAAACTTTTTCATTTTCCTCTATATTTTTTCCTGCAACTCTATCTCGGTTAAGCAAATTCTCAAAATGTTCGGCCCATCTCTCTTTAGTTTTTTCCTTATCGCTAATTGTGACCCCATTCCTATCTTTAACTGGGCCAAGTTCGGGTTGACTACTCCCTCTCAATTTGTTAACGTGCCAGTAAAATATTTTACTATTATGCCGTCTAGCTGCATCTTCCAGATCCTCGGCAATTTTATCCATGGCCTCCACTTCACACCTCCTTAGTTCACATTTTAATGCTTTCTCCACTTTCTTTACATTTCTTTTGTTTTCATACGATCTATCACTCAGATAATTCTTGTACAAGTCCTTTCTCCTTTCTATTAAACATAAAGCTTTTTCACTAATATTCTTAGCTGCAGTTCTAGCTTTCTTCCCTAATACGCCTTCAGCAACTTCACAAATTATTTTTCTAAAATCATTCCAACCATCTTCCACATTATCAAATTTTAAACTCTCAAGTTTAGTATTCAACTGTTCCTGGAAAGTTTCTCTCAAATTCTCATCCTGGAGTCTACCAACATCATAACTTCCCGGGAGGTGGCTACCCTTCCGATATTTTAGCTTTAAATTAACCCTTGACACTACTAGATGGTGATCTTTACTTTTAACATCAATAACAGCACTCCTATATACCCTAGTATCTTGTATTGATCCTGCCAGTCTTCGGTTTACTATAACATAATCAATAAGGTTTGCTGTCTTACCATCACGTGAATACCATGTTAACTTATGAGCCATTTTATGACCGAACACCGTATTGGTTATAACTAGATTGTTATACCTACAAAATTGCAAAAGTCTGTATCCATTACTGTTTTCTTTTCCTACACCAAATTTACCTAGGCTGGGATACCATCTATCCCTATTTCTACCAACCTGGGCGTTAAAATCTCCCAGTAATAACATCATATTTCTACCTGGGACCCTGTCTATTTGCTCCTGTAACTGTAAGTAAAATTCATCTGAGTCACTAGTATCTCCGTCACTCGGTTCTACAGGGTTGTATACTACTATAACTGATACCCTGAACTTTCTAGTCATAAAATGAGCAATTAGTATTCTATTATTAATACCTTCCCAGCCTAAACAAGACTTAGCAGCTTCCTTATTCATCATGAGCCCTACTCCCTGTCTATGTACCTCATCCTTCCTGCCTGAGTAAACAAATTCTATATCACCTAATTTCATGCTTCCCACCCCTGGGATATGAGTTTCTAAAATTCCTAATAAATCCAGTTCGAATCGTCTGAATTCGTCAGTCAAAATGTCGATACGATGGTTATTTTTTAGCGTCGTAACATTCCAAGTTCCAATTTTCATGTTCTTTAAATCATTGAAATTATTTTCGCCTCAGGAAAAGCAATGATCCCGGATACCAGTGCAGGACGGGGATCACATATCTTCTCAAATCTACACCGAAGTGCTTAAGCCGGCTTAGAACCGGACAGCAAGAAGTCCCTGGGACCTCCAGTATGAATGAAGGCTTTGTGCAATCCTGGGCCCATCTTGGTCACAACATGGTTTTCAGCATTTGCCGATGCTGTTCTATCAACAAGAGTCGAAATCCTGCACAGACTGTCTCAAGCCTATTACCTCCGACTCATTATATATTCATGCCTACAAATATTATGCTACTACGGGGAGGCAACCCATAATAGATAAATTAGCTAGGAAGAGGTTTTTCAGCCCAAAGACGCCCATCGAAACATGCTAAGCCCAGAAAAATTGTCCATTAGTCAGAATCCCGTGCGAATGCTGTGTCGTTTACTAGGCTATAATTTCCTCGAGGGGCGCCACTCCTAAGTGGGAATAGAGTTGACCGCAAGGTCCCCAGTCTTGCAGGTACCCCGAAAAGGTCGAGGCAGCCCTTTGCAGAGGCCGTTGTCCATAGATCTGGATCTTAAGCCCTGCCGCAGTTGTCCTTCAATAGAGGATCCTCCCGCGATGGTGTTCTGCATCTTCCCGCGACGGTGTTCTGCATCTGAACTCTTTCACAAAATGATAGAATCAATAAAATTGCTAATTTTTGTGTTAGTGTCATTGATTGAAGATTTTCGATATCCCAAGCTGGCAATCTAAAGAGATCAAATACATGTTTTACATCCCAAATACTAGAAATCTTGGTTAGACTAGGCCTTCTATTAAAGACACCTCTCATGAACTTCTTGGCGATGTGATTACTGCCTAACTGAAGGTTTGGTAAAATTGCCAATAAAGCACTCCTCCTAGTGTTAATAGCACTGTATCCAACACATGAATGAAAAGGTTCCGTAAGAAAGGTCAAAATCTCCAAGAGAGTGGCCTCCAAGGCCTGGATTGTGTTTCTTCCACAAAAGTCGATCCATTTTTTCAATGTAAATCCTGTAATGGCACTTAGTTGAATCCCGCCATTCATCCATGATAATATCAACTCTGGACAGAGAGTATCCTTGGTGGTGAAGCCCTTGCCGGAGACGACACAAGCCACTAGGCGTAACGTCTTGGACAATGGATGGTGCAGGGTCGGTTTCTGTGGGAGAGACAAGGTAAAAATATCATTTGGTAGAAGTATGGGACTTCCTATTAAAAGTTTTAATAGTAAGAGATACCAGACTTGTGTGGTCCAATTTGGAAAGATTAAAATACCAGCGGTCTGATCTGTTTCTGCCTTCTGAAGGGTCCTCAGAAGTAAACTAGATGAAGGGAATGCATAAAGGAAATGAGGGTTCCAACTCATTACAAATGCATCTAAGAAAAAACATTCTGGATCTGGTTTCCAAGAAACAAATCGTTTAATCTGAAAATTTAATCTGGTTTCAAACAAATCAATATCTATCGACTGGCATACCGAAGAGTTCAAAATAATAAATATTTTAGAATCCAATTTCCATTCTTTTTCATTATCAAATTTTCGTGATGCTTTATCCGCGATATTAGCAACTCCAGGCATATGCTCTGCAGATATTCACCATTTGCCCTGCAATACTAGCTGCCAGACCTTATTTGCGAAATAATTACAAAGCTCAGATGTTGATCCTCCCATTTTATTTATATAAGCTACTGTGGTTATATTGTCAGAACGCAGCCGGACATGCTTGCCTTTAATATCCTGAGCAAAGGATTTTAATCCCAGATAAACGGCTTTCGTTTCTAAAACATTGATATCAAATCTATTCTCTTCTGAGGACCATTCACCTATGGCCGTTTTCATGGAATATTCATCAACGAGTGCCCAACCTAGTTTCGATGCATCACTACACAAATATTTGTCAATTGACCTAGGCTCAATTGCTTTGGAAGCATGATTGGCATTTACAACCACCATTGCAGTTCCGAGTTACTACTACTACTACTACTAACAACTGACTGCAGCACCAAGCCGCCTGAGGCCAACACAGCTACGCGCGCTCCTCCTCCACCCCAATCTATTCAAAGCCTCCCTTTTTACACCCGCCCACAAAGTTCCCATTTCCTTTAAATCTTTCTTTATGACGTCCTCCCACCCCAGACGGGGACGACCTGCTTTCCTTTTAGCCCTAGATGGTTGGCCGAAAAGAACAATCTTCGGCAATCTGTCATCCTTCATCCTCACAACGTGCCCTAACCACCTCAACCTTTCTTTCATTATAGCCCTAGAGAGCGGTATTGAACCACATTTTTCGTATAGCCTATTGTTTGAAATACGGTCAGTTAGCCGGGTACCTAGAACAATCCTTAAGCAATTTCTCTGGAAAACATCAAGCAAATCTTCATCCGCTTTTCGGAGCGTCCATGCTTCAGAGCCATATTTGACCACTGTCATCACTGTAGCTTCTAATATTCTAATCTTGGTTTGTAGACTTATCTTCCTATTCTTCCAGACTTTTTTTAACTGCAAAAAAAACACCCTGAGCCTTGGCTATTCTATATTTAACATCTTCACTGCTCCCACCATCTTTACTAATAATACTACCAAGGTAAGTGAAGCTGCCCACCTGATCAATCTTTTAATAACCCAACGTCACCTTTTCATCTTCTCTTATTCCTAGCCTTAGTGACTTAGTCTTCCTAACATTAATCTTCAAACCAATTCTAGCACCCTGAACTCGCAAAACCTCTAAAACTTCATTTATTTTGCTCACACTTTCATCTAGGATGCTTAAATCATCAGCATAATCCAAATCCAGGAGACTTTTTCCTCCCCATTTGATTCCGTGGTCTCCCATTGCCGTTCCTGTGCCCCTTAAAACAAAGTCCATCAAAATAATCCATATAAAGGAGGATAGAACAAAACCCTGCTTAACTCCTGATTTAATACCAAACCAGCTGCTAACCTCATTTCCTACCTTAACCGCAGCAGTGTTATTCTCGTGCATAGCACTAATCACTTTAATGTATTTGTCTGGTATACCATACAAGGATAAAACCTTTACTAAAGCTCTTCTATCAACAGAATCGAACGCTTGCTCATAATCTATAAAACTGAGGATTAAAGGTGTTTGAAAACTCAGGCACTTCTCAATTATTAGCCTAAGAGTGAAAATTTGGTCGACACATCCTCTACCTTTTCTAAAACCGCACCGCTCTTCTCTTAAAACATTGTCTACGGCATCTCTCAGTCTAAAAAGTATCATATTACTAAGTAATTTGCTACCTACAGAGACAAGACTAATGCCTCGATAGTTACCACACTCACTTTTATCACCTTTCTTATAAAGTGGCTTAATTAAGGTTTTCCTAAAATCGTTAGGTACTTCCCCTTTTTCAAAAATCATATTCATAATCTTCAATAACTTATTTCTAACCTCAGAGCCACCATATTTAAGAAACTCATTTACCACGCTATCAGCACCTGGAGCCTTATTATTCTTTAATCCTTTTAGTACTGATACTAATTCCTCCTCACAAAACAAATCTTCCTTCACATCCAAGGTGTCACAAACTTTTTCATTTTCCTCTATATTTTTTCCTGCAACTCTATCTCGGTTAAGCAAGTTCTCAAAATGTTTGGCCCATCTCGCTTTAGTTTTTTTCCTTATCGCTAATTTTGACCCCATTCCTATCTTTAACTGGAACAAGTCCGGATTGACGACTCCCTCTCAATTTGTTAACGTGCCAGTACAATATTTTACTATTATGCCGTGTAGCTGCATCTTCCAGATCCTCGGCAATTTTATCCATGGCCTCCACTTCACACCTCCTTAGTTCATATTTTAATACTTTCTCTACTTTCTTTACATTTCTTTTGTTTTCATACGATCTATCACTCAGATAATTCTTGTACAAGCCCTTTCTCCTTTCTATTAAACATAAAGCTTTTTCACTAATATTCTTAGCTGCAGTTCTAGCTTTCTTCCCTAATACACCTTCAGCAACTTCACAAACTATTTTTCTAAAATTATTCCAACCATCTTCCACATTATCAAATTTTAAACTCTCAAGTTTAGTATTCAACTGTTCCTGGAAAGTTTCTCTCAAATTCTCATCCTGGAGTCTACCAGCATCATAACTTCCCGGAGGTAGTTACCCTTCCGATATTTCAGCTTTAAATTTACCCTTGACACTACTAGATGGTGATCTTTACTTTTAACATCAATAACAGCACTCCTATATACCCTAGTATCTTGTATTGATCCTGCCAGTCTTCTGTTTACTATAACATAATCAATAAGGTTTGCTGTCTTACCATCACGTGAATACCATGTTAGCTTATGAGCCATTTTATGACCAAACACCGTATTGGTTATAACTAGATTGTTATAGCTACAAAATTGCAAAAGTCTGTATCCATTACTGTTTTCTTTTCCTACACCAAATTTACCTAGGCTGGGATACCATCTATCCCTATTTCTACCAACCTGGGCGTTAAAATCTCCCAGTAATAACATCATATTTCTACCTGGGACCTTGTCTATTTGCTCCTGTAACTGTAAGTAAAATTCATCTGAGTCACTAGTATCTCCGTCAGTTGGTTCTACAGGGGCGTATACTATTATAACTGATACCCTGAACTTTCTAGTCATAAAATGAGCAATTAGTATTCTATTATTAATACCTTCCCAGCCTAAACAAGACATAGCAGCTTCCTTATTCATCATGAGCCCTACTCCCTGTCTATGTACCCCATCCTTCCTGCCTGAGTAAACAAATTCTATATCACCTAATTTCATGCTTCCTACCCCTGGGATATGAGTTTCTGAAATTCCTAATAAATCCTGTTCGAATCGTCTGAATTCGTCAGTCAAAATGTCGATACGATAGTCATTTTTTAATGTCGTAACATTCCAAGTTCCAATTTTCATGTTCTTTAAATCATTGAAATTATTTTCGCCTCAGGAAAAGCAATGATCCCGGATACCAGTGCAGGACGGGGATCACATATCTTCTCAAGTCTACACCGAAGTGCTTAAGCTGGCTTAGAACCGGACAGCAAGAAGTCCCTGGGACCTCCATGAATGGAGGCTTTGTGCAATCCTGGGCCCATCTTGGTCACAACATGGTTTTCAGCACTTGGCGATGCTCTTCTATCAACAAGAGTCGAAATCCTGTGCAGACAGTCTCAAGCCTATTACCTCCGACTCATTATATATTCATGCCTACAAATATTATGCTACTACGGGGAGGCAACCCATAATAGATAAATTAGCTAGGAAGAGGTTTTTCAGCCCAAAGACGCCCATCAAAACATACCAAGCACAGAAGAATTGTCCATTAGTCAGAATCCCGTGCGAATGCTGTGTCGCTTACTAGGCTGTAATTTCCTCGAGGGGCGCCACTCCTCAAGTAGGAATACAGTTGACCACAATGTCCCCAGTCTTGCAGGTACCCCGAAAAGGTCAAGGCAGCCCTTTGCAGAGGCCGTTGTCCATAGATCTGGATCCTACGCCCTGCCACAGTTGTCCTCCTATAGAGGATCCTCCTGCGATGGTGTTCTGCATCACCATGCAATTTAACCCATTACTGGGAGAAGGTTTGCAACTCATGGGACTTGTGGACAAACCAGTGGGCCTTTTTGAGTGTACATTTGAGGGGCCTTCTTCCTCCGCTGCCTGTATTTATGACCCCGGGCGAGGGTGCCCCAGATTCTATTATGGACCCCCAGGGACAAGGTCCCCCCTTGGTCCGTGTCTCGGATGTTACATCGGATGTTAAACTTAGCCTTGCCGCAAAATTACCCCTCGCGTACTTTAGTGCTTGAGTTTTCAACGATTCTGCTTTCCGGTAATAAAAAAGGCCCTAATTCCACTGCTGGGAATGTTGAAACAAGAACGCCTAGAGTTTCTGACGATTCTTGAATCGTAGTCAATTCTTGGCTAAAAAAATTTGCAAACCAAATCTATAATTTTTTTAATTTTTCTTTCCCGCAGGAAAATACGCATTCATCATGAATCTAACAAAAAAACAGAAATTCTATTTGTTGCCTTGAAATAAGGACTGAATTTTCGGGTGAATCACAAACCCCAGCTCTGACAGTAATTTCGCTGTTTCATAGACATTGTTTTGACATTCTGAAAATGGCCTACTTAGAAGGAGAGAATCATCTAAATACACAACTGACAAATACCCTTTTCCTCGAAACAGGGAGAAAACGGGTTTCATAAGTTTCGTAAAAACCCTTGGAGACAGATGATAACCCATTGGGCATTGATGTGAAAGCATAACAACAATCTACTTCAAAACAAAGCCACATTTGATCATTACAGTCAACAGGGCATGAATAATAAAAATCAACTAGGTCAATAGAGGCCATATAACTATTTTTTTTCCATTAAAAGAGCCGCACACTGGACACTTTTCATTTTAAAATAGTCATATTTAATGCTTTCATTTAATTTTTTAAGATTTAGAATAAACCGAGAAGACCCATCTTTCTTCAGGACTGTAAAAACGGGAGAAATACAACGTATTTCCTTTATTCTGAACTAGGATACTTTAAGAATAGCACCTTTATGCAATGAAATATCAACTTCTTTTCTTATAGCCTGTATTTCTTCAAACGTAAAACTTTTGTCATTTGTTCTCAAATTCAATCTTATAGCTTGAGGCGACAATATTCAAAATATTGAAATCACTGGTTATTGACTGCAATCTTGAGACGTACTTACTAATTCTCTCCGCCTTCAAGTTATCAGCCAAATGTTGTGACTGCCTATTGAGATTCACAACAAAATCATAAAAATCAAGGGCGGGGTATGTTAAATAGTGCATACCAGCTATTTGCGATCCATTTTCTCAAAATTCTAGAATTTGGACCTCTCTTGAAGGTCCTGGCCCTGCCTTCTGCGATAATTTGGACGGGGCCTCGTTCTGCCATAAGCGATAACGGTAGACCCCCCTTGCATGTTTTTTAGCATTCCAAATGATTTTTCAAATCCGCAACAGATTTAGCTTTAGACGTTGTTTTGGTAACATCTTTACCAAAAAGAAATTCCGTGACTTTGGCTTCAAGCGCGCATAAAGCTGATGCTACAGTGGGATCTGGGCTCACTTCGAATTTCATCGCATGACCTCTTTTTAGACTTAGATCATAATTGGTGAGACCAAGCATGTGAACTGCATCTGTTAGGCTTTTGACAACCTTTTCTTTGATATGCTCATTTTCAAGCTCAAGAAACACATTTGCTGCCTCTAAAACACAAACTATTGAGTGGACAATAGTCCGCTGCACTTGAAGTGTCTTATCATCCCTCTGTTTAGCCTGTGATGAGAGAGTAGCCCAAATTTCACTATTCACCTTTGGAACAACAATTTTATCGGTATTCGCAAACCTAGGCTGGTGCTCCAACAAATCTTTTAGCTTCCCTTTTTCCAAAGGCTCAGAGAAAGCTCTATTTGCGACTTTGGCAAGTTTCTTATGGATCTTCGGACCCTTTTTGGTATCTGAACGTTCTTCAGAAATTTTTGAATAGAGCGTCATTTGGCGTGTTTTCTTTGAATCTTTTACCTTTGTGCTTTTCCGGAGAATCCTTCCACTTTGTGTCATGGATTTTTATGGGTTTCCGAGAGCAAAATTTTTCATTCCTAGAACTAATTTCAAGGCTCCGAGAGCCATATCGAGCACGAGTTTGAAACTCTGGGCTCCAAGAGCCATTATTTGTTGTTCGATCACTAACACTCTCACTTGAGAGTATTCTGCAACGCGAGTGTGCTTTATATTGCCTTCCACACCTCTCACGATCATAATTTTCCTCAATTAAATTGTCCAACAATCAAATCACTATTTCACTATCTCTCATTATTTAAGTTTCTAAAGCGAAAGCTAGCGTCAACTGGTGTTGTTTTTGGCCAATCGAGGTGATTGCACGCGTCTATCTCAGTTGAACTCGAAGGCGGAGCTAAGGTGGTCCTTTTGGAATAGAATTTTGTTTTGTAGTGCTGTGTGATTTTTTTTCTTTCGTTTTTTTCTCTCGTTTTTATAACTCCTTCGAGCATTTACAGTGTATTTGTATGAAGGGTTGAAATTAAATTATTATTAATATAGTATACTCAGTTATTCATGTGTTACACCGTTTTGATAATCCGTAAACACATAGCGAATTTTGATTTAGATCAACACTCCCCTCAACATTATCTGAAAGGCTCAGCTGAACGCCCTTCGTCTTCGTGGAAGGTAAAGTTCAAACGTGCATACCTTTCTCAATAACATATACTATGAATAAACAATGAACGAATTGCCTAACTTACAGCCCTGGTCCTGAGGACTGTGGGGAGGTTGACATCCCCAAAGAGGTAATTACTAGACCTTTCAACAATGCTGAATAAAAAAGTTTCTTAAAATTTCCATCGGATGCGTTTCGGGTAATGAAAAACTTTGGGGAGGGGCTAATTGCCCTCAATTCGATTTTGACTTTTAAAATAGTACTAACATTCCGATCCAAAGCTTATACGACCACTCGTTCCATAAAAACCTTATATGGCCCGGGGCATAACTGACAACCCTTGCACAAGGGATCTGGGGGGTTGTGTCCACCCTAAAGACATTATTATATGATTTTTGGACTATTGGTAACAAAATGGCTATCCCACAATTTCAATTGAATGCGTTTTGAGAGAAGAGGTTGTCAGGGGGGAGGGTAATTGCTCTCCATCATGTTTGACTCTTAAAAGGGAACTAGAACTATACATTTCCAATCAAATGAGCCTCTTCTAAAGTTCACACGACCACCCCTTTTATAAAAACTTATATACCTCTGGGGCGTAACTTACAACCCTTACCCCAGACTCTGGGGGATTCTGTCAACCCCAAAGGCGTTGTTATATGATCATCTTTGGACTATTTTTGAAAGAATGGTCATCTTAAAATTTCTATTGGATGCATTTGGGGAAAATACGACATGGGTGGGGGGCTACCCCTCGATCCTTTTACTTTTAAAAAGATCACTAGATCATCTGATTTCAAATCCAATAAGCCCCCTCCGGATTTTATACAACCACCCTTTCCATAAAAACCTTATAAGCCCTCAGGGCATACCTTACAACCCTTGAAATGAGGGTTGTGGGGGGGGGGGGGTTGTCATCCTCAAAGACATAATTTCCAGACCTTTAAAAAAGTTGAACAAAATGGCTATTTCAATATTTTGATTGAATGTGTTTTGAGAATAATGAGCGTGGGGGGGGGGGCTTGTTGCCCTCCGATCACTTTTGACTATGAAAAAGTGCAGTAGCCCTTTCAATTTTAAATCCAATAAACCATTTTCGAAGTTTCTACGACAACTCCTTCGATAAGAAGTGCCCTGGTCTAAAAAAAAGTAAATCGAAATAGATAAAAAAAATAAATTGTCCCGACATCGCTCTTTACTTAGGCAGCGCTCTTTGCCATGGTTTGGTCTTCGTAGACCAAAGATATATAAAAAAAAATCTTTTCGGGACAGACGTAGGATGCATTTTCAAAGGTTATGATCCTCATAGGGTCATAACAGTGGCAAAACAATGTGAGTAAAGAGCGACTTGGCTCAAAGTAACCGAAACTATAGAAAATTGAATTTTGAAATCCATATATACATTAAAAGAATAGACTTATTATGTTGATTCCAAATATTTAAGACTCATTTTGTTTATTTTTACCCATCAAAGACTACAAGCCTGAGAAAATTTGCCAGAATTTTCGAAAAAGGGTTAAAACACCCCCAAAAAGTCAAGGGATCTTATTGACATTAAATCGTACCATCAGATTCAACGTATAAGCGAATTCTACTGTAGAGGTTTCAATCCCCCACCTCCCCATCTCCAAAAAAGCGGAATATTGTATTTTTTGCCAGAAGAAAGATCACGGATGTGAGTTTATCTGCTTTTTTGTTTTTCTTCCCAGGAGTCATCGTATCGAACCAATGGTCTTAGAAGATCGGAAGAGGGCTAATTTGAACGGAAATTAAAAGCTCTAATGCCCATTTTAAGTAACCAAAAGCTTAGAGGGCAACTAACCCTCCTCCCACGCCCCTTTTTTTACCCAAAGTCGCCCAATCAGCATTTCGACATAGTAATTTTTCCCAGCATAGTTGAAAGGTCCAATAACTATGCCTTTGGGGATATCAAGACCCCCTCCCCAGGCTCTGGGAAAGGCCTGTGAAATATGAAAATTGCCCATTGTTTACGCATGATATTTGTTATTGCGAAGTATATAGACTTTTTTGTGGGGGGGGGAGTTCTTCCGGGGAGTGAACTTTCCAGGGTAAATTTAAGCTGGGGAAGTTTGTCAGAATTCCTGTACGAAATCCTTTTATTTGTTTTACTTTCTCTTTGTCAACTCAATTTTTTATATGGGGATATTAAGGGGAATTGCCTGGGGGGAATTTTTTTTTACCGGGTCGGAATTGTCTAGAGGATTTTTCCATGAGGGAGGGGGGGGAATTTTTTACATGAGAAATTCTCGATGGGGATTTTTTTTTGTAGGAGAAATTCTTCATAGCGAAACTTTCTGCGGGAACAACTTTCCACTAGCAGGGGGGAGGCCTGATTTCTGAGAAAACTTTCATACGGAGCGGGGGATTCCTGGCATGGTTTGAGAATTTTTCGGGTGGAATCGTCCGAAAGAAACTTTCCGGGGGAATTTTCAACAAGAATAGAATTCTCAGGGGGGATTTTCCTGAAATGAGGGGGGAGGATTATGTGGGAGGAACTTTCCATGGAGTTTTCCCGTGAGGGTGGAAATATTTCATAAAAGGAGGAGCCGGTTTTCCCGGTAAAATTTAGAAAACGATCAGAATCAAATTTAAAAAATAAGTTTTTTCAACTAAAAGAGCAGCATTAAAACTTAAAACGAACAAAAATTATTACGTATAACAGGGGGGCTACCTCGTCACGAGTACCTAACTCTCTATGCTAAGGTTTTTTCTGTCCCATTTCTTTAAGAGTGACTCCTTAAACGCATTAATTAGAACATTAATTAGAACATTAATAATTAGAATAGGGCGTTTAACTAGAATAAGAAGCTTTTTTAAAAGTGCTAAAAGACTTTAGCGTAAAGATCCAGGTATTGAGGAGGGGAAGACCCCCCTCATATACGTTATAATTTATGTCCACTTTAAGTTTTTTTTTTTTACTCCTTACTTTCAGTTGATTTATTTATCAGGATTCGTTTGTAAAATGCAATGACTTTCATCAATAATATATAATGTATACATTTTCACCAAAAGAAGAGGCTATTGTCGTAAATCCTTTATGAAGTAAGAAAACAAGAACGAATAAAAATATGTTGCTATCGAACACCCAAAATCCTAAAAACAAAGAAAAAAAATAAATAAACAAAAAAAAAAGACGAGAGCATGCCCATGCCTACTCATTTCAAACCCACTTCAGAAAGGGTCCATCTTTTTCCTGATTCTTGTATTTATTTTTTTAAGACCTAATCTTTGTTAGGTTCTAAATTTCTGTACAGAAAATGTTTCTACTTCAAAGAGAAGTGATAGGATAAAACATTGGTGTACAAATGGTCTTTTCACATAAACAAGTAAATCTAAAGATGAATTTAGAATAGTTTTAGCTAAACAGCAAGAATGATGTAAGCATTCTTTAAATATATATGTTAAAACACAAAAAAAAAAACCATTGACGACATCGATATCAATGCTCCTTATAAATTTGATTTGATATTGAAACACAAAATAAAAGTGGAACTATTCGGTTTTAAAGTGATGAATCAATCAAACAAAAACGAAATGCTTGATGCTTCGTATTGTAATTCAGGCGGTGTAAAACGCAAGGCAGGACGTCCGCAAATCGGGCGGGATGAGGTCATGGATCTCAGAAAAGGGGGAACAACCCCTTTTCTGGGGTTGCCGACCAGGAAAACGAAATAAATTTTTAAAGTGCATAAAAATGGGAAGATTAGAAACATTCCTATTTAAATCTTGGTAAAAACAAAGCTCCTCATAAACAATTGTTAGAGACCACTACAACAGGTGATGAAACTGTAGGGAGGAGGGGCAAGATATCTCTTTTTTTGATTTTTTCTAATGAAGATATAAACAAATGTATTTTCAAAATTTAGGTTGGTAATTATGTTGTTTTTTCAGTTTTTCAATGAAAATACGAGAGAAATGTATTTTCAAAATCTAAGAGGAGGGAATGATCTAGAGAAGAAATTACCCTATCTCCCACCCCTGAAACTGGTATTCCAGCACTAAAGCGCAAACTGAACACCGGGCAGCATGGCAATTAATCATCTTCCTGATCATTTTCACCATGGAAAGGTAAAGAGAAGCCTCCTCAGACAAGCACAATAAAGTGGTGTTATCCTCTCCCCCCCCCCCCCTGAGAGTACATCTTGAAATGCCACTTGTTACGCTGAGGATTTCACATGTCAGCTACACCGCGACTCTTCGTGCCACGCTGGGCATACTCGCTTCCCGTGTGTCACAATTCTGACAAACGTGGCATCTTTTGTACGGCTTTTTGAAAGTGGGACACCCCCCGGACTTTTGAAGAAAAGAAACTTTTGACGGTAATTGAATAGCTAGCTAGTTACCATGGGCGCCCATAAGCTGAATTCCAGGGGGGCTTACCTGATCTAATTGGCACTTTTAATGCTATGTAATAGAAATCTTAGAACAAAAATAAAAAATAAGGCAACATAATTCAGCCAGAAGGGGGCTGGCACCCCTCCCCCCCTCTTATGGGCGCCCATGCTATTTCCTAGGGATAAAATATTCACTTCCCTGCTTGCAGCAGGACTACACCTTTTCCCGCTTACCTGAAATTCAGATACCTGGTATTTTTTAGCCGTAAGCTCTTCACAACCCCGGCCAGAGATTCAGTGGCGTGAATATTACTATTTTCTTCATAATACAACCCAAGGACGTTGAAAAAGAGTATTAAATGGAATTTGAAATAGCCTTGTATCGAAAAAAAAGTGAAACTTCATTACGGTGTAATTTGTGTCTAGGCTTTCTGAGACTACACGTGACAGATGATCGTTTAGATCAACTTGCCGAGAATCAGCACAATGTAACTCACATATGCGTACATGGATTCGTATATATGTATATATATATATATATATATATATATATATATATATATATATATATATATATATATATATATATATATATATATATTATATATATATATATATATCCTGGCTATATAACTTTCGAAATTTGTATTTGCAACATATGAAGACACTGATAGTAACTGAGCGAGTCAAAGATCTGCCTGGAGTTTTAGAAAAAAAATGTGAATAATAAATTAGGCTACTCTCGCAATACGTTTTCGCGCGTGCACAAGGTGAAAAGTGTCAATTGGATAGGAAAATCCAAGGCCAACACGTGACTACCACCTTGCAGGAATAAGACTTAAATTACTACTTAAATTAAGTTTTTATAAAGTCTTTAGTACTATTCTCTTATATATATATATATATTTTTTATTGTTACCCCACCTATGTATGACTGTGTGTATGGGTTTTAAATAAACAGACTACTTAATCAAAATCAAATTATTAAGTCTCTTACGATACTGCATTTAGCAGGAATAAAGTCAATCCAGGGACAATTAAATCATCACTTCCAATATTCCATCTTGTTCCAAAAATCACTAACCCTGGCATAACTGTTCACTTTCACTATTTGTGAGACCACAGATTAAACTGAGATTTCAAAAAAACCTGCCAAAAACATGCGGTCTCACAAGCTCTACAAAACCGCTCAATACTTGAGGCATCTACAAATTTTTTAAGTTCTTAGCGCGCAATCTCGTAATTTCCTCGGAGACAGAAAACGATACAAATTTAACTTCTCTAAGAAGATATCTATTATCTTTTGATAATCTTGTCACTTTTAATGCTTATTTATAAATCATTTAAAGAAGAAGAAAAACAACAATGTATGTGGACTGCGGACTTTTTCCGAACATAATGATAAAAAAATAACACCCAAGTGAATTTCCAGCTATATCTACTAAACTGTGTTTTTGTGAAGGATTGATCGGAGTCTAATTACTTTTCTATTTAATTGTTATTTATTATAATCTCCATAATCCTTTTTTTATTCTTTCTCTTATTTAAATTAATGTGAAAATATCCTCCCTCTTTACAGGCAACGTAGGGATTAATAACGTATATTCATCCCGTGTTTAATTCTTTATGAATAAATCATATCTGACCAATGGCCTTCCCCGTTGAAACAGAAGAAAGAATTAAAAGAAAAAATAAATAAATATTCTAACTCACGATTAAACAGTTGTCCTCTGCCAAGACGGAGTATCTGCATTTTCCAAGTTTTTGGGGAAGTCTTAAAGTTACCATTTCATTTTCATTTTTGGAACGGAGAAATAAATGAAAATGCAGTTTCATCAATAGGTACCCCGTATTCTGTTTTCTTTCCATCTTTGGTACTCTTTTTGACTAGGTTTATAATCCTAGTATCTCTGCACTAGTCTCTGCCAGGCACATACATAGAGAAAGGGCCTCATGACCCAACCCCTCCTATCGTAAAATCTCTCAAATTTCTTGGTACTCTTTGATCAAATTATTAAATGAAGGTTTTTGCATTATTAACCCCCCTCCCCCCCAAAAAAATCTGTGCCTGTGTCCGGGATTTGGATGTGGAAAACCGGTAAAACATGAGCAT
This sequence comes from Artemia sinica, assembly GCA_027921565.1. Lineage (NCBI taxonomy): Eukaryota > Metazoa > Arthropoda > Branchiopoda > Anostraca > Artemiidae > Artemia > Artemia sinica. The sequence continues at coordinate 48,773,656 of CM051273.1, read as the reverse complement.
CAACTACTCTAGTAGGCTGAATATGAAATAAAAACAGGCTTTTAGCATATAAAAATTCTGAAAGTGCAATTGAACTTGTCGTATCAAGATTAGGAGAGATCCATCCTTAATTGGTTATCAGCCTTTTGTATAATACTAGGTTTTGGCAAAGGACAGCCGAAAAATATATTTATTAAAAATTAAAATTTTTTATTGCTTTAATAATTAAAAAAAAATATTGCCTCTTAGTCTGTCATTATTTTTTATCAAGGAGCTGTTGATCGTAAGCAAGATTTTTTTTTATTACCTTCTTTGTTTAAGTTCTTTTTTTTTTCCTTCCATTTCGCTGAGGATGACTATTGGTCATGGATGCGGAAATATTCCCTCAAGCTCTATTTTAATGACGAACTTCGGAAAAGGTCATCATTCCGAGTGACTTGTTTTTCGTAGGATGGAAAAGCGATGTTATATTTGTCGTAAATTATAAAAATAAAACAAAAGAATGTGAAAAATATCTAAAAAACAGAACTTCAGGTCAATAAAACACAGTAAATACTTCGCTGACATGATCACAAGGCACCGTCACCACGGTAAGGAAAAAAAGATGAAACGAAAAAAACATGCAGTAAGGTATTTTAAGTCATAGGTTATTGGTGGCCACTATGTATAAAAATGACATAAACCTTAAAACGAACAGAAATTATATGAACAAACGAAAAAAAACATGCAGTAAAATGTTTTAAGCAATAGGCTATATAGGTGGCCACTATGTATAAAAATGCCTTAAAACTTAAAACGAACAGAAATTATATGAAGAAACGAAAAATCATGTAGTAAAGTATTTTAAGCCATAGACTATAAAGGTGGCCACTATGTATAAAAATGCCTTAAAACTTAAAAAGAACAGAAATTATATGAAGAAACGAAAAAACATGCAGTAAATTATTTTAAGTCATAGGCTATATAGGTGGCCACTGTGTATAAAAATGCCTTAAAACTTAAAACGAACAGAAACTATATGATGAGACGAAAAAACACGCAGTAAATTATTTTAAGCAATAGGCTATATAGGTAGTCACTATGTATAAAAATGCCTTAAAACTTAAAACGAACAGAAATTATATGAAGAAACGAAAAATCATGTAGTAAAGTATTTTAAGCCATAGACTATAAAGGTGGCCACTATGTATAAAAATGCCTTAAAACTTAAAAAGAACAGAAATTATATGAAGAAACAAAAAAACATGCAGTAAATTATTTTAAGTCATAGGCTATATAGGTGGCCACTGTGTATAAAAATGCCTTAAAACTTAAAACGAACAGAAACTATATGATGAGACGAAAAAACATGCAGTAAATTATTTTAAGTCATAGGCTATATAGGTGGCCACTATGTATAAAAACTATATAAAGCTTAAAACGAACAGAAATTATATGAAGAAACGAAAAAACATGCAGTAAATTATTTTAAGTCATAGGCTATATAGGTGGCCACTATGTATAAAAATGTCTTAAAACTTAAAACGAACAGACATTATATGAAAAAACGAAAAAACATGCAGTAAAATATCTTAAGCAATAGGCAATATAGATGGTTATTATGAATAAAAATGCCTTAAAACTTAAAACGAACAGAAATTATATGAAGAGACGAAAAAACATGCAGTAAAATATTTTAAGCCATAGGCTATATAGGTGGCCACTATGTAAAAAAATTATATAAAACTTAAAGCGAACAGAAATTATATGAAGAGACGAAAAAACCTGCAGTAAATTATTTTAAGTCATAGGCTATACAGGTGGCCAGTATGTATAAAAATGACATAAAACTTAAGACGAACAGAAATTATATGAAGAAACGGAAAAACATGCAGTAAAATATTTTAAGGAAAAGGCTATATAGGTGGTCACTATGAATAATAATGCCTTAAAACTTAAAACGAACAGAAATTATATGAAGAGACGAAAAAACATGCAGTAAAATATTTCAAGCCATAGGCTTTATAGGTGGCCACTATCAGAGGCAACGCTGTTGCGTTGCCTATAGTAAAGGCCATACGGTTCCAATGTTTTATTATTATTTTTTTTTCCCAGAGGCACTACATATGGAAGGGGTCGTCGTAGAAGCTTCAAAGGGGGCTCAATCGATTGGAAATAGAGAGCTCTAGTGCCCTTTTTAATAGTCAAAAATGACTGGAGGGCAACCAGCCCCCCCCCCACGCCCATCATTACCTTGAACATATCCAATCAAAATTTTGAGATAGCCATTTTGTTCAGCGTAGTTGATTTCCAGATAGAAAATATATTTTTAAGGAGGATACTCCCCCACAATCCTCAGGGCAAGGGTTTTAAGTTATGCCCTGGGGACATATACGGTTTTAATAGAAGGCATTGTCGTAGAAACTTCAAAACAGGCTCATTTGATTGGAAATTAAAGAGCTAGTGCCCTTTTTAATAGTCGAAAGTGATTGGAGTGTAAGTAGTCCCCCCCATGCCCATCATTTCCCCAAACACATCCAATCTAAATTTTGAGTTTTCAGCATAGTAGATTTCCAGATAGAAAATATGTTTTTGAGGAGAACCTTCAGGCAAGGGTTTTAAGATATGCCCTGGGGGCATATAAGGTTTTTATAGAAGGCGTTGTCGTAGAAACTTCAAAAAGGCTCATTCGATTGGAAATTCAAAGGGATAGTGCCCTTTTTAATAGTAGAAAGTGATTGGAGGGCAACTACCCCCCCACGCCCATCATTCCCCCAAACACATCCAATCAAAATTTTGAGATAGCCATTTTGTTTAACGTAATTGATTTTCAGATAGAAAACATGTTTTTGAGGAGGACAATCCCCCACAACCCTCAGGGCAAGGGTTTTAAGTTATGCCCTGGGGGCATATAAGGTTTTTATAGAAGGCGTTATCATAGAAACTTCAAAAAAGGCTCATTCGATTGGAAATTCAAAAAGATAGTGCCCTTTTTAACAGTAGAAAGTGATTGGAGGGCAACTACCCCCCCACGCCCATCATTCCCCCGAACACATCCAATCAAAATTTTGAGATAGCCATTTTGTTCAGCGTAGTTGATTTCCAAATAGAAAATATTTTTTTGAAGAGGACAATCCCCCAAAACCCTCAGGGTAATGGTTTTAAGTTATGCCCTGGGGGCATGTAAGGTTTTTATAGAAGGCGATGTCGTAGAAACTTCAAAAAAGGCTCATTCAATTGGAAATTCCGAAGGCTAGTGCCCTTTGTAATAGTCGAAAGTGATTTGAGGGCAACTAACCCCCCTTTCACGCCCACCTTTTCCCCAAACACATCCAATCAAAATTTTAAGACAGCCATTTTATTAAACGTAGTTTTAAGTTCTGGAAATTAGGTCTTTGAGGATTACAACTCCCCCAAAGCCCTCAGGGCAAGGGTTGAGATTTAAGGATTCTCCGAATCCTTCATATTATTTCTTATGGAAGGGATGCTCGTATAAACTTTAGAGAGGGCTCATTTGATTGAAAATTGAAAGTTCTTGTTCACTTTTTAAGAGTCAAAGGAGATTGAAGGGCAACTAGCCTCTCTCCCTCCTCCACGCCCTAAATGCATCAGATTAAAATTTTGAGATATACATTTTGTTAAAATAGTTCAAAGTTCTGAAAACAAAAAACTCCGGTGTCGACACAGCCCACCAGGGCCCAGGGGTAGGCGTTTGTAAGTTATGCCTTGGGGCACAAATTATTAAGGGGGGCTTATAACTTATGGGAAGGGGTTTTGTATGGGAAGAACACATAGGAAATCGATTATAATTATCCAATTATAAGGTTAAAATAGATACTCTGTGATAGATGGAAAATTGCTTTGGCACACAAATTCCTATTAAGGTCAATTCCAAACAGTCGTGATCCCTTTGTGTCAGCAAGTGAAATGGTCTAAACCCCCTTATTGGAGCTATTTTTTCAATCCCTTCATTGTTGTCAATCGCTGTCCACAAGTTATGCAAGCTGTCTATTGTTCACATATAAGGTTTTTATCAAAGAGGTAATCGTATAGACTTTGAAAAAAGCCTCATTCGATTTAAATTGAAATTTCTAGATCCGTTTTTTAAAGTGAAGAATAATCGGACAGTAAGCACCCCCTCCCCATGCCATAAAAACTTGAAACTTTTTGCAATCAAAAACGAACAAAAATTAAATAAAAAAAAACTTTCCGAAAAATAAGTTTTTCAAAGAAAATTAAAGGCCATTTTAAACTTAAGCTCAGGAGATACAAATACCTGTTAAAATTCAAACTCAAAACGACCAGAAATTAAATAAACAATCATAGCAAAAAACATACAACAAGTAATAATATAAATGAATAAATAGATCTTAAAGCGAGTAATGCTTAGATTGAATATGAAAATCAAGCTTAAAACGAAAGCAAATATTTTGCTATTAAAGTATAAATGAAACTTAAAACGAACACAATCAATGCGAACAAACATACAATATATATTAATGTAAATGAATAAATAAATCTTAAAACGAGAGAAACTTAAATTGAATATGCAAATCACCTTTGAATCGAATAAAAATAACTACAAACAAGAGTTTGGGTATCGTCTCACTGCAGAAGCCTAAAACCTACTGCGTCATTAGCGCTTTACTGAAAACGAATTATACAAATGTTTTCTTTTGTACTTAATATTGAAAATAAATATTAAAATTACAGTAAAATTTTGAACTGATGAGCTTTTAGCAATTAATATCATTTTGCATCAAATATTCAGTATAATTTATTAGTTCTTTTCAAGATTGGTCAAGACAAATATATTTTCACTACAAGCAAAATTTGGATACTGCCCCCTTCTTTAACTGTAAAAACCTAAAGCCTTCTGCTTCATTGGTGCTTCACTGAAAACGAGTTACTCTTATATTACAAATTTATTATTTTCCAGTTCTTAAAGCATTGAAAATGAAAATAAAAATTACAGTGAAAAAAATCTTGAACTGATGGATCTTTCAACAATTAATATCATTATATATTTAATATTAAATTTGATTTTGTTTATACTTTCCAAGACTGTTCAAACTCGTATCTTTTTGCCATTTTTTTTAACTCTGCCATTTTTTGTAACTAATCGTGTTAGTTTGTTATGAAAACTTTCTATGGCTTCTAGGCATTTCTATTTGAGCGAAAAACTGCACCTCAAACTTTATGGAACATGCATTTTCTTGCATGAAACACCAAAATATAATAAAATGTCAAGTTTCGGAGTGTTCCACCACTCGCAAGAAAGTGCCATTGGTATTTTTGAATCCGCATGGTCAATTTAGGGGGTGGAGGGTAGGCTAATTCTCGTAGCAGCCCCATTCCGTCGTGGTATGGTTCACATTTTAAACATCTGGCGTCCGGACTATCATATAATCTACCAAGCATACAACTACCCCAAATCAGTATCAATAAATAAATAAAACCCAAAACGAACAAAAATTAAAATAAATATTAGAGTCAAACTCAAAACGAGCATAAATTATTGTGAGTAGGGTTCAAAACCCCCTATGCTTTCTAAAAGCCAGAATATAATTTGTACTTTACTGAAAAAAAAATTCAAATGAGTCTATCGAAAAAAAATATGCATTGTCAATTTAATATATATATGCTGATATTTATTCCCTAAAATCTTAATTAATTTTGATTTCTTAAAGTTACAAAAGTGAAAATATTTCAAACAATTGTTTTCAGTAAAGCGTCAATGACGCAGTAGGTTTTAGGCTTCTGCAGTGAGACGATACCCAAACTCTTGTTTGTAGTTATTTTTATTCGATTCAAACTTGATTTGCATATTCAATTTAAGTTTCACTCGTTTTAAGATTTATTTATTCATTTACATTAATATATATTGTATGTTTGCTCGCATTGATTGTTTATTTAATTTCTGTTCCTTTTAAGTTTCATTTATACTTTAATAGCAAAATATTTGTTTTCGTTTTAAGCTTGATTTTCATATTCAATCTAAGTATTACTCGCTTTAAGATCTATTTATTCATTTATATTATTACTTGTTGTATGTTTTCTGCTATGATTGTTTATTTAATTTTTGTTCGTTTTGGGTTTCATTTATTCTTTAATAGTAATTTCTGGTCGTTTTGAGTTTGAATTTTAACAGGTATTTGTATCTCCTGAGCTTAAGTTTAAAATGGCCTTTACTTTTCTTTGAAAAACTTATTTTTCGGAAAGTTTTTTTGTAATTAATGTATAAAAATGACATAAAACTTAAATCGAACAGAAATTATATGAAGAGACGAAAAAACATGCAGTAAATTATTTTAAGTCATAGGCTATATAGGTGGCCACTATATATAAAAATGCCTTAAAACTTAAAAAGAACATAAATTATATGAAGAAACGAAAAAACATGCAATAAATTATTTTAAGTTATAGGCTATAGGTGGCCACTATGGATAAAAATGACACAAAACTTAAAACGAACAGAAATTATATGAAAAAACGAAAAAACATGCAGTAAAATATTTTAAGCAATAGGTTATATAGGTGGTCACTATGTATAAAAATGCCTTAAAACTTAAATTGAACAGAAATTATATGAAGAGACGAAAAAACATGCAGTAAATTATTTTAAGTCATAGGCTATATAGGTGGCCACTATATATAAAAATGCCTTAAACTTAAAGCAACGATAATTGAAAACCATACAGACCTGAAATATAAGAAAATAGTTAAATATAATATATTACAATAAAAAAAAAAATTCAACTGAAAGTAAGGAGTAAAATTCAAGCTTAAAACGATTAGAAATTATTATGTATATGAAGGGGGTTGCCCCCTCCTCAACACCTAGCTCTTTGCGCAAAAGTTTTTACTTCCTTTAAAAAAATTTCTTATTGTTCTAATTAAACGACTCTTGTGTTTCAGGATTCGTTCTTAAAGAATTGGGACAAAATTTAAACTTTGGCGTAAAGAGCAGAAGCGTCGTTTGGGGGGATAAAAGGTGCATTTTCCCCTCCAATAATGAGGAGAAAAATCTATTATATAGACCATGCTACTTGAATATCCGGATATTGACCCCTCTTGCCCCCCCCCCAATGAAAATGCTGTAGATTCGCTCCTGATAAAGAGGTGTCGAGGAGGGGGCAAACCCCTTCATATATGTAATAATTTCTATTCGTTTTAAGTTTTAATGTTGCTCCTTACTTTCAGCTGAAAAAATCTGTTTTTTTTTATTTGATTTATGATCGTTTTTAAATAATGCCAGGCAATCTAGCCCCACCTCCACGGAGAATCCCCCTCCCGGTGGAAATATCCTCTAGACAATTCAATCCCGGTGAAAACTTACCCCGGACAATTACTGGCCCTCCCTTCATGGCCCGCCCCCTCCTCCAAAAAACAACTAATCAACAATATTTTACACCAAAAATTATGGGAGCTGACTCTTGGGCCTCCCTCCTTGACCTGACACCCCAAAATAACTTATTAATGGTAGTTTATTCCACAAATCATGGGAGCTACTCCCTGTTCCTCCCCCAATGGTCCGATACCCCCACAATAAAACTTATTAACCACTATTTATTACAAATATCATGGGAGCTAATCCTTTTCCCTCCCTCCATGCCCTGCCCCCTCTCAAAAAAACTAATTAACGATATTTTATTCCAAAAATCATGGGAGCTGACCCCTGAACCTCCTGCCATGGCTCGAGCCAACCCCCCCCCAAAAAAAAAAAAAACAACTTATTGACGATATTTTATTCAAAACATCATGAAAATCCAGATTAATTTTATTAGCTGTTTCCAAGATAGCTCGAGACACCTATGGTTTTCACTACAAACAAGAGTTTGGCTACTGCCCGTTTCCCTAATGGTAAAGGCATAAAGTCTACTGCGTATTTGGCACTTTACGAATATTTTCTTTTGTACTTGTTACAACATTGAAAATACAATGAAAATAGCAGTGAAATAAAATCTTTAGTTGATGAGCTTTCAGCAATTAATATAATTATATGTCAATTATTCAGTTTAATTTAATAGTTCTTGCCAAGACTGTTTTCAGACACATATAGTTTTATTTTGGAATTTATTTTTAAATAAAAATTATTTTGAAATAGGGAATTTTGAAAAACTTGAAATTTTGGCAACCAAAAATGAACAAAAATTAATTAAGAAAAAATTTCCGAAGAAGATATTTTTTAAATAAAAGTAAAGGTCAGATTAAACTTAAAATCAGAAGAAATAGAAATCTACAATAAGTCAAACTCAAAACGACCGGATATTCCTATTAAAGAATAAATGAAACCCAAAACGATTAGAAATTAAATGAACAATCACAGCAAAAAACATACAAGAGGTACGAATATAAGTGAATAAATAAATCTAAAAAAAAGTAGAGCTTAGATTGAATATACAAATCAAAGTTAAAACGAACAAAAATATTTTGCTATTGAATTATTAATGAAACCCAAAACGAACAGAAATTAAACAAGCAATCATAACAAACAAACATACAATAGGTACTAATTTAAATGAATAGATAAATCTTAAGAAACAAGTGAAATTTTAATTGAATATGCAAATTAAGCTTGAAACGAACAAAAATCACTACAAACAAGAGTTTGGGTATTGTCTACTTCTCTCACTGTAAAAGTCTAAAACCTACTGCGTCATTGGCCTTTGCTGAAAACGAAGTACATTAAATATTTTCTTCTGTACTTATTGCAACATTGAAAATAAACATAAAAACTACATTTAAATTAAATTTTGAACTGGTGAGCTTTCAGCAATTAATCATAGGCAACGCAGTCGCGCTGACTAAGTAAAGAACGATGTTGGCACAATGTATTATTTTTTTTCCATACCAGGGCACTTCGTATCGAAGGAGTTGTCCTAGAAACTTCGAAAAGGGCTCACTCGAATGGAAATTGGAGTGGCTTGTGCCCTTTTTAATAGTCGAAAGGGATTGGAGGGTAACTAGCCCCCCCCCCTCCCACGCCTATCATTCCCCTTAACACACCGAATCAAAATTTTGAGATAGTAATTTTGTTCAATTTTGTACAATAGGCTATACAAAAAATGTGGTTTAATACCGCTCTCTAGGGCTATAATGAAAGAAAGGTTGAGGTGGCTAGGGCACGTTGTGCGGATGAAGGATGACAGATTGCCGAAGATTGTCCTTTTTGGCCAACCATCTAGGTCTAAACGGAAAGCAGGTCGTCCCCGTCTGGGGTGGGAGGACGTCATAAAGAAAGATTTAAAGGAAATGGGAACTTCGTGGGCGGGTGTAAAAAGGGAGGCTTTGAATAGATTGGGGTGGAGGAGGAGCGTCCGTAGCTGTGTTGGCCTCAGGCGGCTTGGTGCTGCGGTGAGTTGTTAGTAGTTGTAGTAGTAATTTTGTTCAGCGTAGTTGATTTCCACATAGAAGTATGTTTTTGAGGAGGATACTCCCCCAAAACCCTCAGGGCAAGGGTTTAAAGTTATGTCCCGGGGGCATATAAGAAAGATGTTGGCACAATTTATTATTTATTTTTTTTTTTTTTCCTTTAGAGCAGGGCACTTCCTATCGAAGAAGTTGTCGTAGAGACTTAGAAAAGGGCTTATTCAATTGGAAATTGGAGTGGCTAATGCCTTTTTTAATAGTCGAAAGTGATTGGAAGGCAACTGACACCCCTTCCACTCCCACCATTTCCCAAAACACATCTAATCAAAATTGGGATATAGCCTTTTTGTTCAGCGTAGTTGATTTCCAGATAGAAATTATGTTTTGAGGAGGACACTCCCCCAGAGCCCTTAGGGCAAGGGTTGTAAGTTATGCCCTGGGGGCATATAAGGTTTTTATAGAACGCGTTGTCCTCGGAACTTCAAAAAGGGCTCATTCGATTGGAAATGGAAATGGCTAGAGCCCTTTTTAATAGTCGAAAGTGATTGGAAGGCAACTAACACCCCTTCCACGCCCAATATTTTCCCAATCACATCCAATCAAAACTTTGAGATAGCCATTTTGTTCCACGCAGTTTAAAGTTCAGGAAATTATACCTTTGAGCAGGGCACTCCCCCACTGCCTTCAGGAGGAGGTTTATAAGTTTCACCCTGGGGGCATATAAGGTTTTTATTCAAATATTTGTCATAGAAACTTGAAAAAGGGCTCGTTCGATTGGAAATTCAAAGGGCTAGTGCCCTTTTTTATAGTCGAAAGTGATTTGAGGGCAACTATTCCCCCTCTCACGCCCACCTTTTCCCCAAACACATCCAATCGAAAATTGTGGATAGACATTTTATTAAACGTAGTTGAAAGTCTTGGAAATTAGGTCTTTAAGGATGACAACCCCTCCCCTCAGAGCCCCCAGAGCAAGGGTTGTAAGTTATGCCCTAGAGGCATATAAGGTTTTTATTGAAAGCGTTGTCGCAGAAACTTCAAAAGGGCTCATTCAATTGGAAATTGAAAAGACTAGGGCCTTTTTTAATCGTTGAAAGTGCTTGGAGAGCGACTAACACCCGTCTCACGCCCACCATTTTCCAATAAAAATTTTGAGATATACATTTTGTTCAACGTAGTTGAAAGTTCTGGAAATTAGGTCTTTTAGGATGATAATCCCCTCAGAGCCCTGAGGGCAAGGGTTGTAAGTTTTGCCCTGGGGGCATATAAGGCTTATATAGAAAGTTGTTGTAGAAATCATAGGCAGCGCAATTGCACTGCCTAAGTAAAGCCGGATGTTGGCACAATGTATTGTTATTTTTTTGTTTTCTTTTTCCATACAAGGGCACTTCGTATCGAAGGAACTGTCGTAGAAACTTCGAAAAGGGCTCAATCGATTGGAAATTGGAGTGGCTAGTGCCCTTTTTAATTGTCGTAAGTGATTGGAGGGCAAATAGCCCCCCCCCCCTCACACCCATCATTCCCCCAAAAACATCCAATCAAAATTTTGAGATAGCCATTTTGTTCAGCGTAGTTGATTTCCAAATAGAAAATATGTTTTGAGGAGGACAATCCCCCACAGCCCTTGGGGCAAGGGTTTCAAGTTATGCCCTGAAGGCATATAAGAATGATGTTGGCAAAATGTATTATTTATTATATTTTTCCTTTAGAGCAGGGCACTACGTATCGGAGAACTTGTCGTAGAAACTTCGAAATGGACTCATTCACTTGGAAATTGGAGGTGCTTGTGCCCTTTTCAATAGTCGAAAGTGATTGGAAGGCAACTGACACCCCTTCAACGACCACCATTTCCCGCAACGCATCCAATCAAAATTTGAGATAGCCATTTTTTTGCATAGTTGATTTCCAGATAGAAATTATGTTTTTGAAGAGAATGCTCCCCCACAGCCTTCGGGGCAAGGGTTGTAAGTTATGCCCTGGGGGCATATAAGGTTTTTATAGAAGGCGTTGTCGTAGAAACTTCCAAAAAGGCTCATTCGATTGGAAATTTAAAGGGCTAGTGCCCTTTTTAATAGTCGAAAGTTATTGGAGGGAAACTATCCCCCCCACGCCCACCATTCCCCAAACACATCCAATCAAATTTTGAGATAGCCATTTTGTTCAGCGTAGTTGATTTCCAGATAGAAAATATGTTATAGAGGAGGAAACTCCCCCACAACACTCAATAAGAACGATAAGAACGATGTTGGCACAATTCATTATTTTTTTTTCCTTTAGACCAGGGCACTTCGTATCGAAGAAGTTGTCGTAGAAACTTCAAAAAGGGCTAATTCAATTGGAAATCGGAGTGGCTTGTGCCCTTTTTAATAGTCGAAAGTGAATGTAAGGCAACTAACAACCCTTCCACGCCCACCATTTCCCGAAAAACATCCAATCAAATTCTGAGATAGCCATTTTCTTCAGTGTAGTTGATTTCCAGATAGAAATTATGTTTTTGAGGAGGACACTCCCCACAGCCCTCAGGGCAAGGGTTGTAAGTTATGCCCTGGGGTTATGTAAGGATTTTATATAAAGCGTTGTCGTAGAAACTTCAAAAAAGGCCCATTTGACTGGAAAATCAATGGACTAGTGCCCTTTTTAATAGTCTAAAGTGATTTGAGGGCAACTAACCCCCCTCTCACGCCCACCTTTTCCCCATGCACATGCAATCAAAATTTTAAGATAGCTTTTTTGTTCAACGTAGTTGAAAGTTCTGGAAATTAGGTCTTTGAGGATAACGACCCCCCCCCCCCACAACCCTCAGGTCAAGGTTGTAAGTTATACCCTGGAGGCACATAAGATTTTTATAGAACACGTTGTTGTAGAAACTTCAAAAAGGGCTCATTCGATTGGAAATTGAAATGGCTAGTGCCATTTTTAATAGTCGAAAGCGATTGGAAGGCAAGTAACACCCCTTCCACACCCACCATTTCCACAAACTCATCCAATCAAAATTTTGAGATAGCCTTTTTGTTCCGCGAAGTTGAAAGTTCAAGAAATAATACCTTTGAGCGGGGCACTCCCCCCAAGGTCTTCAGGGCAAGGGCTAGAAGTTATACCCTGGGGGTATATAAGTTTTCATTGAAATCTTTGTCGTAGAAACTTGAAAAAGGGCTCATTCGATTGGAAATTCAAAGGTCTAGTGCCCTTTTTAATAGTTGAAAGTGATTTTGGGGGCAACTAGCCCCCCTCTCGCGCCCACTTTTTCCCAAACACATCCAATCAAAATTTTTAGATAGCAATTTCGCTCAACGTAGTTGATTTCCAGATAGATATTATGTTTTTGAGGTGGACACTCCCCCACAGCCCTCAGGGAAAGGGTTGTGAGTTATTCCCTGGGGGCATTCAAGGTTTTTATAGAAAGCGTTGTCGTAGAAATTTCAAAAAAGGCTCATTCGATTGGAAATTCAAAGGGCTAGTGTCCTTTTTATGAGTCGAAAGTGATTGGAGGGCAACTAACCCACCTCTCACGCCCACCTTTTCCCCAAACACATCCAATCAAAATTTTAAGATAGCCATTTTGTTCAACATAGTTGAAAGTTCTGGAAATTAGGTGTTTGAGAATGACAACCCCCCACAACCCTCAGGGCAAGGGTTGTAAGTTATGCCCTTGGGGTATATAAGGTTTTTATAGAATGCGTTGGCGTAGGAACTTCAAGAATGACTCATTCGATTGGAAATTGAAATGGCTAGTGCCCTTTTTAATAGTCGAAACTGATTGGAAGGCAACTAACACCCCTTCCACGCCCACCATTTCCCCAAAAACATCCAATCAAAATTTCGAGATAGTCATTTTGTTCCACGCAGTTCAAAGTTCAGGAAATTATTCCTTTGATTAGAACACTCCCCCACAGTCTTCAGGGCAAGGGTTATAAGTTATTCCCTGGGGGCATATAAGTTTTTATTGAAAACTTTGTCGCAGAAACTTGAAAAAGGGCTCATTGAATTGGAAATCTCAAGGGCTAGTGCCCTTCTAATAGTCGAAAGTGATTGAAGGGTAACTAACCCCTCTCTCACGTCCACCATTTTCACAAACACATCCAATCAAAATTTTGAGACATCCATTTTGTTCAACGTAGTCGAAAGTTCTGGAAATTAGGTCTTTTAGGATGATAACCCCCTCAGAGCCCTCAGTGCAAGGGTTGTAAGTTATGCCCCGGGGGCATATAAGGTTTATATAGTAAGTTCCTCTAGAAATTTCAAAAGGGGCTCATTTGATGGAAATTGAAATTACCCTTTTTAATAATCGAAAGTGAGTAGAGAGTATTTAACCCCCCTCTCACACCCACAATTTCTCCAAACACATTCAATCAAAGTTTAAAGATAGCCATTTTGTTCAACGCAGTTAAAAGTTCTGGAAATTATGTTTTTAAGGATGACAAACCCCCCACAGCCCCCAGGGCAAAGGCTGTAAGTTATGCCCTGGGGGCATATTAGGCTTTTATAGATAGAGTTGTCGTAAAAACTTCAAAAGGGGCTCATTCAATTGGAAATTGAGAGGGCTAGAGCCCTTTTTAATAGTTGAAAGTTATAGGAGGGTAGCTAACCCTCCTCTAACGCCCACCATTCCCCCAAACACATCTAATTAAAATTTTCAGATAGACATTTTGTTTAACGTTGCAGAAAGTTTTGGAAATTAGCTCTTTGAGGATGACAACCCCCCCCCCCCCAGCCCTCAGGGTATGAGTTGTAAGTTATCCCCATGGGGCATATAAGGTTTTTATTGAAAGTGTTGTCGTACAAACTTCAAAAGGACTCACTTGATTGGAATTTGAAAGGGCTAGTGCCTTTTTTAATAGTTGAAAGTGATTGGATAGTGACTAACGCCCCTCTCACGCCCACCATTTTCCCAGACACATCCAATCAAAATTTTGAGAAAGCCATTTTGTTTGCCATAGTTGAAAGTTCCGGAAATTAGGTCTTAGAGGATGACAACCACCCTCACAGCCCTTAGGGTAAAGTTTGTAATTTATGCGCTGGGGGCATACAAGGTGTTTATAGAAAGTGCTGTCTTAGAAACTCAAAAAGGGCTCATTCGATTGGAAATCGAAAGGGCTAGTGCCCTTTTTAATTGTCGGAAGTGATTGGAAGGCTTGACATTTTTATAGTACAGATCGATGTGGGTAAAATGTATTATTTTTTTAATGTTGTTGTTTTTTAGACCAGGGCACTTTGTATCGAAGGAGTTGTCATAGGAACTTAGAAAAGGGCTAATTCAATTGAAAATAGAAAGGGTTGATGCCCTTTTTAATAGTCAAAAGTGATTAGAGGGAAAGTAATTCCCCTCCCACGCCCACCCTTCCATTTGCCTTTATGTTTAAAAACTAAAGGTTGCCATAAGATTAAATCAAAAAGCACTGTGTTAATGCTAATTCCCAATAAGGCATCTCAGCAGTGTCCCAAGAACGACTGATGTTATTACGCTCAAACTTTCGGGGCTACTTTTGCTCTTAAAATTTAACCAAATAAAGATAGCGTAAGTGTATCCAAGCTATCAAAGAAAGTAAACAATTTTTTTGTGAATGGTATCAAGTTTTCCATTTCAGGTCAACTAGAGGAGGTACGAAACTAAATTAAACACTACTATTTGTGTCCAGATTTTTAAAAGGGTGTATGTTGTTAAAAATTGCTGAAAATTTTTCTGCACAATACAAATAACAGGCCTAACTATAAATTCTTAAAAAAGCGAAAAGATTTAAAGTATTATTTTCTTTTTCCCTGAAAAGACTAAGTCAATATAAAACGAACAGAAATTAATTAAAAAAACTTTTTCCACAAAATAAATTTTTCAAAGAAAAGAAAAGAACTCCATTAAACAAAACATGAATTTAGGAAAACCTTAAGAAAACCTTAATTTAGGAAAACCTTAATTTAGGATTTTAGGAAAACCTTAATTAAGCCACTTTATAAGAAAGGTGATAAAAGTGAGTGTGGTAATTATCGAGGCATTAGTCTGGTCTCTGTAGGTAGCAAATTGCTTAGTAATATGATACTTTTTAGACTGAGAGATGCCGTAGACAAAGTTTTAAGAGAAGAGCAGTGCGGTTTTAGAAAAGGTAGAGGATGTGTTGACCAAATTTTCACTCTTAGGTTAATAATTGAGAAGTGCCTAAGTTTTCAAACACCTTTGGTCCTCAGTTTTATAGATTATGAGCAAGCGTTCGATTCTGTTGATAGAGGAGCTTTAGTAAAGGTTTTATCCTTGTATGGTATACCAGACAAATACATTAAAGTGATTAGTGCTATGTACGAGAATAACACTGCTGCGGTTAAGGTAGGAAATGAGGTTAGCAGCTGGTTTTGTATTAAATCAGGAGTTAAGCAGGGTTGTGTTCTATCCCCTTTATATGGATTATTTTGATGGACTTTGTTTTAAGGAGCACAGGAAAGGCAATGGGAGACCACGGAATCAAATGGGGAGGAAAAAGTCTCCTGGACTTGGATTATGCTGATGATTTAAGCATCCTAGATGAAAGTGTGAGCAAAATGAATGAAGTTTTAGAGGTTTTGCGAGTTCAGGGTGCTAGTATTGGTTTGAAAATTAATGTTAGGAAGACCAAGTCACTAAGGCTAGGAATAAGTGAAGATGAAAAGGTGACGTTGGGTAATGAAAAGATTGATCAGGTGGGCAGTTTCACTTACCTTGGTAGTATTATTAGTAAAGATGGTGGGAGCAGTGAAGATGTTAAAAATAGAATAGCCAAGGCTCAGGGTGTTTTTTCACAGTTAAAAAAAGTCTGGAAGAATAGGAAGATAAGTCTGCAAACCAAGATTAGAATCTTAGAAGCTACAGTGATGACAGTGGTCAAATATGGCTCTGAAGCATGGACGCTCCGAAAAGCGGATGAAGATTTGCTAGATGTTTTCCAGAGAAATTGCTTAAGGATTGTTCTGGGTACCCGGCTGACTGACCGTATTTCAAACAATAGGCTATACGAAAAATGTGGTTCAATACCGCTTTCTAGGTCTATAATGAAAGAAAGGTTGAGGTGGTTAGGGCATGTTGTTCGGATGAAGGATGACAGATTGCCGAAGATTGTTCTTTTCGGCCAACCATCTAGGGCTAAACGGAAAGCAGGTCGTCCCCGTCTGGGTTGGGAGGACGTCATAAAGAAAGATTTAAAGGAAATGGGAACTTCGTGGGCGGGTGTAAAAAGGGAGGCTTTGAATAGATTGGGGTGGAGGAGGAGCGTGCGTAGCTGTGTTGGCCTCAGGCGGCTTGGTGCTGCGATGAGTTGTTAGTAGTAGTAGTAGTAAACAAAACATGAGCAAAAATAAAATCAAATAATCTACCAAGCGTGAAACTACCACAAATCAGCATCGAGAAATAAATGAAACCCAAAACGAACATAAATTACAATAAATAACCGATTCAAACTCAAAACGAGCAGAGATTGCAATAAGTTGGGCTCAAAACCCGTATGCCTTCCCAAGGCCAGAACATAATTTGCACACTGAAAAAAATACAAATGATTGTGCATTGTCAGTTTAATATACATATACTGATATTTAGTAATCAAAATGTTAATATTTTTTGATTTATTAAAGTTATAAAAGTAAAAACATTTATATTTTTTTCAGTAAAGTGTAAATTATGTTCTGGCCTTGGGAAGGCATAAGCGAAAATGAGCAAAAATAAATTCAAATAATCTACCAAGCATGAAACTACCACAAATCAGCATCGATAAATAAATGAAACCCAAAATGAACAGAAATTACAATAAGTAACCGATTCAAACTCAAAACGAGCAGAAATTAACATAATTTGGGCTCAAAATCCCGATGCCTTCCCAAAGCCAGAACAAAATTTGCACTTTACTGAAAAAAATACAAATGATTGTGCATTGTCAGTTTAATATACATATACTGATATTTAGTAATCAAAATGTTAATATTATTTGATTTATTAAAGTTATAAAAGTAAAAACATTTATATTTTTTTCAGCAAATTGCAAATTTTATACCTCAACAATAAAGTTGAGGTGTTATTTTTCCATCATCCTTTAAACACTTTAATTCGTTCTTAAACTTATTTGTAAAAGAGTCTATGGGATTATACGATAGCTTCTTATATGTTTTTTTCATCATTTAGTAAACTTCTTAATTTTGATTCGTATTTATCCCTATTTTGAACTTTTAGTTTATCGTCATGGAAAGGCAGTGTGGTCTCCGAAATTATTTACGCTAAAAATTTTTTTAGTACTTTCATAAGAGCTATTTATTCTACGGCCAGAGTGATAGCATCTTTTTGGATTTATTGAATTTTAAAACCAGCTGTGAAATCGTATTAATTCAGTCCCTCGAACTTTAATATATTCAGTGACCTTGAGCGATTACAGAAGTTTCACAATACTCTGCTACAGATTAAAATCTAAAGTGACCTTATTGTTATGGACTAATTATGGATAGCTTTGTTTGGATTTAATATTACGTGAATATAATAGAATGGATTATTGACTCTATTGTGAGGTAAAGACATTATTCTTAGCTTTTGTTTATTATAAGTGATTAGTAAACACTTAAAGTATCTTTTCAAATAAGATTTACCTGTGAATTTTTTCCCTTTCCCCCGTAAACAAAAATTTTCAGGACTATTTTTGCCAATTTTCCGAATAAGCAAGCAGAAGAGGGGAGGTTACTTGTTGCAAGCGCCGTCGTACCTGCAGGGAGTGGAGTCTCCCTCAAATTGCAGGGAATAGGTAGCGAGGGCCTACGCTTCCCTCGCTTATCGGTGCTCAACATGGCACAGACGTCCTTATACCTCAAGCCAATCCTGAACTTTCTCCAGTCAAACAAAAGTTTGGATCTAACGTTGATGTCGAAAATGACATGTGACTTCTTTGATTTAGTAGCATTACGCGACGCTAAACTCGAACTCTTTCAACTAGCATTCCCTGAAAGAGTAGCTTTATCCACAAGAAGCCGCACAAAAGACTCAACAACATCGGAAATACTAGATTTGCTAGCTGAATGTGATAGGAATAATATCCCACTTCCAACTTTCGTCATCACTCACCCATCTCAAGTTCCACAGGTCCCCGAGACCAACTTCTCTATCCTGTTAGGTGAAAATCGAGATCTGAAGAGCTCAGTGTCCGTGATAAAGCAGTATGCAACGGGTGTTAAATTGGCAACTTGCCCAGATGATGGAGCTAAAGCCCTAGCGAACAACAAGCCTCCAACTTGTACTGTAATTATAGAAGACGCTCCGTCAATGGATCCCCTGACTAGACTACAAATACTTAGTCAACTTCAGTCCAAGGATGGGATTCAGGAGGTCAGGCAATTAAGAAACAATAAACTACAAGTGAAATTCAGCGATGTTGTAAAAGCAAAAGCTTTTTGTGTTGAAGCTCCTAGTGTCCTTTCGACAAATTTGCCAAGTGGCAGCAGCATCAAATGCAAACTCAGGGAAGAAAAATCTTATGGCATAATAAGAGGACTTCCTATAGAAGTGAATGCTAGCGAAGTTGCCAAACATAATTCAGGCCTCGTCGAGGAAGCTTTCCGTTTTGGAAAAAGTAAAACAATCAGACTGACTTTCAAAAATAGACAGACCATGAGCTTTGTAATGTCTAACGGAATCAAGCTTGGGTACGACTTTTTCCGGGTAAATCAGTACATGGAGGCCCCTCGAAGGTGTTTCAGATGCCAGAGCTTCGATCATCTTATTGAAAACTGCAAAAACAGTCCAAGATGCGCAAGATGTTCCGGACCACACTCTAGTAAGAAAGGTACACCCTGTAATGGAGATATCAAATGCACTTCTTGCAATGGACCTAATGTATGCTTCAGCCTAAGATGCCCTAAATTGAGAGAGATTCTGGGAAACAAAAATAACCAATGAATAGATCTCTTAAATATTTTAGTCTGAATATCAATGATTGTTGCAACAAAGAAAAAGACATAGATGATCTCCTTCAAATTTATGACATGCTATTTATCCAGGAGCATATATTTTCTGGGACGAATATAAACTTCCTGAACAGATCCCGCTCGCATGATGCCTTTTTAGAGCCGGCGAGATCTACGGTAGGCAGGGCTTCCACTCTCGAAAATTAAAATTCAGGGACAAGTCCAAAAAATTCGGGGAGTTTTCGGGGACAAGTCTTCAAGATTCGGGGATTTTTCGGGGAAAAAACAAAATGGAATTTCGTTGCGAAAATCTGGAAGGCAAAATTGGTTTTAGCTTCGTTTTCAGGCTCAAGTAGGGCTTGTATCTGCGTAGTAAATCAAGCCTTTTACAAAATAGGTTTTAGAGCCAGAGACCGGGATTGGAACCCATAGCTGAAAACACTTATTGCTGATATTGCGGCAAAAACTTCAAATTGTTTTCAAAGAAAAAAGAAAAATAGTGAACACATGTGAACTGTAAATACCAGTAGCAATTTTTTATTTAGTCATTAATCTCAGAAATTCATTATTAATATTTAAAAACAAAAACAAACATTGTTTGCGGTTTCTAGATAAGTAAATTAAATAGACAAATTCAACCTATAAGTACGGGGTAATATTAAAACTTAAAACAAACAAGAACTAAACTAAACAAGTAAATTTAAACTTAAAATAAAAAGGGAATTTTGACGACAATTGAGACATTGTTGGTTTTTCATGCTGCTTCTAAGGACTTAGGTTTTTACCTCCCCCCCCCAAAAAAAAAAAAACAAACAAATCCTCCCATGGAAAAACGGAAAATACCCCCCCCCCCCCCTCCTCACAAAAATATACCCCGCAGAAAATGCTCCCCTGCTGAAAATACTCCCCACGGAAAATACCCCCGCAGAAAATATCCCCCGCGAAAAACACCCTCGGAAAATACCCACCCACCCCCTCGCGGAAAATACCCCTTCGGAACATACATTTTTTTCACTATGCTTTGTTTCTACTATGCTTTTCTTTCTTTTGTTTACCTCATAATTACTATATAGTCACCGATTAACCCCCAACCCTCCCACCAACCCTGTGATCATCCATATTCCAAATATAATACTTGTTGCAGTCTCATTTTTATATCAGCCCATCTAATGCCTGGACATGATAGCTGTAGGCTACAAATCATATAAAATTTACTAATTCTTTTACTTCGCACTAACATTATTTGGCATTGTTAACCAACTGTTCGTGATAAATATGTCCGAAAATATTTAAAACTTGACAAGAAAACAATATGAGCCTAATACCCAAATTTTTACTTTAAGCTGTATTGTAAATTTTCTTATGGATAATATTTTTGGGGTTACTTCCGTTTGAATCCTCTATTCCTCGACCTTTTACATAGTCTGTAGCTAAATTTTGCCTCATTAGGAGGGGGAGGAAGTTGTGCATTTTTTATGGTAAGAAGATCGGATTTAGGGATAGTTCTTAGGAAGAAATAAATTCTACCACATTTTCGTTAAAAAAAAATTCGTACAGGGTTATTAATTGTTAAAGCATTAGAAGTTGTAAAGGTAGGCCTTAGATGTCTAAACAAATTTACTTGGCTATCCCGACTTGAGCAGAATGTATTTTCCTTAGAATTTCCTTTGCCTAACTAACAGGTTTGCAAGACCGTAAAAAGTTCCTAAAACTGCAGTTTAAAATATTACGCCACTGAAAATATTACACTGGTGAAAGGGCCAAAATAATAATTGTTAGGGAGTGCTGGGTGAATACGTTTGAGGATAAAGGGTAGTATGGCAAATACAATTCTCAGATGAAAAGAAAAGAACTTAAATTTTACACACCGAATGAAACAAAAACTTAAATGGTAAGAATTCCTGGCATAAAGATCAGTCTCTTCAATATATTATGCGTTCAATTATTAAGTATTAAACATTAATACAGTATGTCCAAAACCGAAAATAGCAAAAGAAAACCAAATTTAAACTTATGATTCGGTTTTCAAAACAATTGTCTTTCTTTAGAAGTTCAATTTCAAAATCCAGAATCTAACTGAGCGTTCCGTTAAACAACTTCAAGTATAATTCTTGGCTAATTTTGTCAAGATACTTGACCACGAATGATGTAAATATAAGAATCTTATAGCATTTTTAATACTACATTCGAAATTATTAAATCTAAATAAAAGAAAGTGATACTTTTGTGAACATATAAAGAACCGTCTATAATTAAACTGTATCTGTCTGATTCTTATGCAAAGTAACACAGGAGACGAATATTGACGAACAAGAGAGCAGTGAAAAATTATGGTATGTAAAGTAATGTTTGCTAGGGATAGTCACTAGGGGTCAAACCGTGGTTGAGTGATTTTTGGGGAAATTTCGCGGATTCTGGGAAAAACAAATTTTTTCGGGGAGAAACATAGATTTTCGGGGAAATCCCTGAAAATTCGGGGATAGTAGAAGCCTTGACGACAGGGCGTCTGTCTGGAGGCTTAGCAATATACACTAGGAAGGAACTTTCGGCTAAGCCAACAATTAGAAGCAGTAGTCTGTTGTGCGTCTCTGTTGAGGGAATTTAGTTCATCAACATATACATGCCTACTAATTACAACAATACTGTCTCTCTGACAAAGTTCTCAAAAGCAGCAGATGTCCTAAGACAACATTTGGAGTCTCTTGAGCTTCGAGGGTGTAAGTGGCTAATTGCCGGACCCCTCAACTGTGACCCATACAAGGACCATATTCTATCCGATATTTTTATGAATTGTCTCCCCACCACTTTTAAGATTTGGCTGAAGTCTCTGGATTTTACGTACACCCATACTAGTGGTCATACCTCCAATATTGACCACGTACTTTCATGCACATCCATTTCTAGTCTTCCAGTTACAGTTTGCACTGATAATCCGATTAGTGACCATTCTGGACTTTCGTTTCAGATAGAGCCAACACAGAGCACTATTTACACTTGTTCCATAAAGTGGGTCTACAAGCAAAATTGGGAGAAATGCAATATTTCCCTTTACGTCGCCAAGGTTGCTTCGGTCCTAAGTTGCATCAAAGTTCCATTTCATCTACTCTGCTCTGGCCCTTCCAATGTCTCAACCATGGTTGATTTTAACTCTTATTACCATCAAGTAATCCATTCTCTGAAAGTTGCCGAAGCGAAAGCGGTTCCTACAAGACGAGCCAAAATTGGGACAGAAAAACCCATGTGGTCCGAATCCACCGAACTCCAGCCGGCAAAACGATATGCAAAAACCTGGCTAAATATTTGGATTGCTTGTGGAAGACCGCTATGCGGGACTGTATTCGAGCTGAAACGGAGCACAAAACGCAAATATAAAGCTTAAATGAAGAGGTATCGAATTATCGAGCAACAGTTCACTGGAGATAAAAAATTGCGGCTAAGCCTAATCAGACCAGACAATCGTCCATCTAGTGCTTCTCTGACACTACATGATTGGCACTCTTACTATACTTAGATTTATGAAGATGAGAATCTTATTATAACCAATAAATATGGAACGGAAGTTTCCAGCTGGCTTGCACGTTTCTCAGGGCAGCATTGCTTTGTTCCCATTTCCCTTGAGAAGACCAAGTTAGCTGTCAGAAAAGTACTTTCCAAAGCAAAGAATGGGATGGACAGCGATGGTCTTTCAATAAAACACCTTAGTCACTTACCTGAATGCCTCTATTTCCATCTTCAGCTTATCTTCCAGATGTGCATCTCCAGGGGTTTTGTTCCAAACTCTTTTCTGAAAGGGGTCATTCCATCTGTCGCCAAAAAAGGAAAAGATCCAAACAAATGCAAATCTTATAGACCCATAACCGTCTCGTGCATCTTGAGAAAAGTGTTTGAAAATTTGATCTTTTCTGAGCTTGATATTGGACACTTTGGAGACAATCAGCTTGGATTCCAGAAAGGTCTTGGGTGCCCAGAGGCTCATAGCCTTCTTGCTAACGTACTTATGGACTCGGAAGGAAAAAAGTCGCCTCTGTATATGAGCACTATTGATATATCGAAAGCATTTAATAGCATCAAGCACATGCAAGCAATGAATGCTCTACTGCACAGTGGAGTAAGTTCGAGCATAGTGAGTACTCTTAAATTTTGGTGCGAAAATTCAACTGTGTTGGCCAAGTGGAAAGGCAAAATTCCAGATCCTGTAAAAATCAGAAGAGGTGTGAGGCAAGGCAGCGTTCTAAGTCCTCTTATTTTCAGACATGCCATCTCCAAGATTCTGGGCCGTATCTTGACCTCTCTCCTATTGCTTGGCACTGACCTATCTTACTTGGCATATGCTGATGACGTCCTTCTACTCAGTAGATCCAAAGCAGACTTACAAGAGAACCTGAATCGACTCTTAAGTGATTTTCAATCTATTGGGCTTTCTATTAATATTGATAAGTACAAATTTTTGTCCTTTAATGCACCGCAAAGTGATTCTGTCACTCCCGGAAATCATGTTGTCTCTACAGTATCGGAGCTGAGATATCTTGGTATAACGATTGCGGAAACAATTATTAAAACTAGACAAGCAATTGTTAAGCAAACAACTAAAGCCATTAAATGTGCTTATGCGTCTGTAGTGCCGAATCACGGACGCTACTCCAGGAAATCTCTTGTCTCGATTTATGTTTCAGTGTGCTTACCACACATAACCTACCTTGCCGGTGCAGCCCACATGCTGTCAGTGAGAGACACTGAAAACATAAATTTGCAAAATTTTACTGTATATACCCAAGCGTTATAGGAATTCCCGCCTTGAAAAATATGGTCTTAAGGAGTCATCCAAACAATGGTCTCACATTCGAAATAATTCAGTGCTAAAAGTTAATTTAGATAGACGACGTTTATCACCTGCATTTACTTGAGTGTCGTGAATTACACTGAGTGTTGTACCTTTATCTTTCGGAAGCTGGCTTCTTTTTCTTTTCTTTTTTCTTTTTCTACTGCTCCACTATAATCTATTTTTGTAGATGGTGGGTGAATAAATGTTATTATTATTATTATTAATGCACTTAATAAAAAATACGAATATAGAAGTTCGTTACGTAAGTTAATTCGTAAGTTACGTATATTTATTACTAATAAAAACGTTCGTAAATAAAATTAAACAACTTTTGAGAAAACCATTTAGCCAAAAAAAAAAACTTAATACGGAAATTTCGTTTTAATTACTCATTTACGGTGAGCCAAAATGAAAACCTCCATTAATATAAAAACGTTCAGAAATTAAACAAAAAAAATAAGTTTTTTTAACTGAAAGTAAGCAGCGACATTAAAACTTAAAACGAACATAAATTATTCCGTATATGAAAGACCCTGTCCCCTCCTCCTCACTCTTTACGCTAAAGTTTGACTCTTTCTCACAACACTATTTATTAAAACGATAAAAAAAACTTTAGCGTAAAGAGCGAGGCGTTGAGGAGGGAACAGCTCCTTTCATATACGGAACAATTTCTATTCGCTTTAAGTTTTAATGTCGCTCCTTACTTTCAATTAAAAACATCTTGTTTACTTCATTTATTTAATTAAAAAGGGAACTAGCCCTTTCCATTTCCAATCGAATGTGCCCTTTTTGAAATTTCTACGACAACACTTTTTATAAAAACCTTATATACCCCCTGGGAATAACTTACAGCCCTTTCCCTGAGGGTTGTGGGGGGGGGGGGTATCATCCTCAAAGACCTAATTTACAGAATTTAAAACTACGTTGAACAAAATGGCTATCTAAAAATTTTAATTGGATGTGTTTGAGGAAATGGTGGGCGTGAGAGGGGGGTTAGTTGTTCTTCAATCACTTTCCACTATTAAAAAGGGTACTAGCTGTTAGAGATTTTCAATTTCCAATCGAATTTCCATTCAATTTCCATTTGAAGTTTCCACAACAACGCTTTCTACAAAAACCTTATATATCCCCAGGGCATAACTTACAACCCTTACCGTGAAGGACGTTGGGGGGATTGTCATCCTCAAAGACCTAATTTCAAGAACTTTCAACTATGTGAAAAAATGACTATCTCGAAATTTGATCGGATGTGTTTGGAGAAATGATGGGCGTGAGAGGGGGCGTAGTTGCCCTCCAATGACTTTCTACTATGAAAAAGGGCACTAGCTCTTTCAATTTCCAATTGAGTGAGCCCTTTTTGAAGTTTCTAAGACAACCCTTTCTATAAAAATCTTATATGTCCCCAGGGCAAAACCTACAACTCTCACCCCGAGGGCAGTGGGGGGTATGTCATCCTCAAAGACCTAATTTCCAGAACTTTAAACTACGTTAAAAAAAAAATTTTTATCTCAAAATATTGATTGGATGTGTTTGGGGTAATGGTGGGTGTGAGAGGGGGTTAGTAGCCCTCCAACCACTTTCGACTTTTTAAAACGGCACTATCCCTTTCAATTTCCTATTAAATAAGCATTTTTCGAACTTTTTAAGACAACGCTATCTTTAAAAACTTTGTATGCCCCCCAGGGCATAACTAACAACCCTTTCCTGAGGGGTATGGGGGGGGGGGGTTTGTCATCTTCAAAGACATAATTTCCAGAACTTTCAACTACATTGAACAAAATGGTTATCTCAAAATTTTGATTGGATGTGTTTGGAAGACCAGTGGGCGTGAGAGGAGGGTTAGTTGCCCTCCTATCACTTTCGACTGTTGAAAAGGGTACTAGTCCTTCCAATTTCCAATCGATTGAGCTCTTTTTGTAATTTATACGACAACAGTTTATACGGCATAAGTTACCACCCTTGCCCTGAGGGATGTGGGGGGGGGGCTTGTCATCCTCAAAGAGATCATTTCCAGAACTTTCAACTACGTTGAAAAAAATGGCTATCTCAAAATTTTGATTGGATGTGTTTGGGGAAATGGGGATCGTGAGAGGGGGGTTAGTTGCCCTCCAATCACTTTCTACTATTAAAAAGGACACTAGCCCTTTCAATTTCCAATTGAATGCCTTTTTGAAGTTTCTACGACAGCGCTGTCTATAAAAACTTTGTATCGTTTGGATTTCCAAACGAATGAGCCTTTTTGAAGTTTCTAAGACGAACCTTTCTATAAAAATCTTATATGGCCCCAGGACATGATTTACAACCCTTACCCTGAGGGCTGCGGATGGGGGTTGTCATCCTTAAAGATCTAATTTCCAGAAATTTCAACCACGTTGAAAAAAATGGCTATCTAAAAAAATTGATTGGATGTGTTTGGGAAAAGGGTGGGCGTGAGAGAGGGGTTAGTTGCCGTCCAATCACTTTCGACTATTAAAAAGGCCACTAGCCCTTTTAATTTCCAATTGAATGCCTTTTTGAAGTTTCTACGACAACGCTATCTATAAAAACTTTATATACCCCCAGGGGATAACTTACAACCTTTGCCCTGAGGGGTGTGGGGGCTTGTGATCCTCAAAGACATAATTTCCAAAACTTTCAACTACGTCGAACAAAATGGACATCTCAAAATTTTGATTGCTTATTTTTTTGAAAATGGTGGGTGTGAGAGGGGGTTAGTTGTCCTCCAACCACTTTCGACTTTTTAAAACGGCACTATCCCTTTCAATTTCCATTTAAATAAGCCCTTTTTGAACTTTCTACGACAACGCTATCTTTAAAAACTTTATATACCGCCCAGGGCATAACTAACAACCCTTGCCTGAGGGGTATGGGGGGGTTGTCATCTTCAAAAACATAATTTCCAGAACTTTCAACTAAGTTGAACAAACTGGTTATCTCAAAATTTTGATTGGATGTGTTTGGAGGAATAGTGGGCGTGAGAGGGGGGTTAGTTGCCCTCCTATCACTTTCAACTGTTAAAAAGGGTACTAGTCCTTCCAATTTTCAATCAATTGAGCTCTTTTTGTAGTTTATACGACAACAGTTTATACGGCATAAGTTACAACCCTTGCCCAGAGGGATGTGGGGGGGGGTGGTTGTCATCCTCAAAGAGATCATTTCCAGAACTTTCCACTACGTTGAAAAAAAAAATGGTTATCTCAAAATTTTGATTGGATGTGTTTGGGGAAATGGTGATCGTGAGTGGGGGGGGGTTAGTTGCCCTCCAATCACTTTCTACTATTAAAAAGGAAACTAGCCCTTTCAATTTCCAATTGAATGCCCTTTTGAAGTTTCTACGACAGCGCTGTCTATAAAAACTTTGTATCGTTTGGATTTCCAATCAAATGAGCCCTTTTTGAAGTTTGTAAGACAAACCTTTCTATAAAAATCTTATATGGGCCCAGGACATGATTTACAACCCTTACCCTGAGGGCTGCGGGGGGGGGGGGTAATCCTTAAAGATCTAATTTCCAGAAATTTCAACTACATTGAACAAAATGGCTATCTAAAAAAACTGATTGGATGTGTTTGGGAAAATGGTGGGCGTGAGAGAGGGGTTAGTTGCCGTCCAATCACTTTCAACTATTAAAAAGACCACTAGCCCTTTCAATTTCCAATTGAATGCCTTTTTGAAGTTTCTACGACAACACTATCTATAAAAAGTTTATATGCCCCCAGGGCATAACTTACAACCTTTGCCCTGAGGGGTGCGGGGGGCTTGTGATCCTCAAAGACATAATTTCCAGAACTTTATACTACGTCGAACAAAATAGATATCTGGAAATTTTGATTGCTTGTTTTTGTGGAAATGGTGGGCGTGAGAGGGGGTTAGTTGCCCTCCAATCACTTTCAACTATTAAAAAGGGCACTAGCCCTTTCATTTTCCAACCGAATGAGTCCTTTTATAAGTTTTCACGACAACGCTTTCTATAAACACCTTATATGCGCCCAGGGCATAACTTACAACCATCAGATAGAACCATATATCACTCAACAGGTGATATAGACATTTCTGGGACGTGTCAAGAGGAAATCTTCAAAACAAAATCAG
The DNA here is from genome assembly GCA_027921565.1 of Artemia sinica. NCBI lineage: Eukaryota > Metazoa > Arthropoda > Branchiopoda > Anostraca > Artemiidae > Artemia > Artemia sinica. Next base: position 48,745,523 of record CM051273.1, on the reverse strand, counting down.
TAATAGAGCGATCTCCGGTACGAACCAGAGAAGAAGAAAAAAGTATAAGGCAAATTCAGAAAAGAATTATTCTCAAATAGAGAAACCCGAACAAAAGAAACAGTGGCGATAATACATGAGGAAAAATCATTACATGAAAGTACGGGTAAAACAAAACAAACTTACCCTTCAGAGGAGGTACAAAAAGTAGGGGAGTTGCGGGTAAGAGAAAATATTATACAACGAGCAGACTCAGAAAATGAATTAGCCTAAGAGAATATAAAGACAGTGAGAATCATAGTAGGCCAAGTAGCAAAAGTAGTAGAAGCTCAATTTCCAGCAGGAGCTCGCGAAAAAGAACTCAAATAAATATGACACAACAACTATTAAATTTCATGGAGAAAGAAAGAGAGAGAGATAGACAAGAAAGAGAGAAAGATACACAAGAAAGAAAGAAAAAGGAGGAGGCAGACAGAGAGGAAAGAAAATACATAATGGAAATGATTGCAGGGAGAAATTCCCAAGAGCCTCAGAAATCGTCTACAATAGAGGTAATGCAGGCAGTAAACCTTCAACCAATGAAAGAAAATGAAGATGTACATTTATAGATATACAATTTTGAAAAAAACGGTGGAATTAAGCGGATTGCCGAGAGAAAATTGGGTGACACGAATACAGCCCCTCCTTAACTACAAAGCACAAATTGCATATAAAGCATTACCAATGGAGTACTCAAAAGATTTTGAAAGACTAAAACAAGCCATTCTTGAAAAGTTTCAACTCTCCCCCGAGCACTTTCAAAGGAGATTTAGAAGCGAAAGAAAACGAGACAACGAAACTCATAAAGAATTCTGGTGCAAATTGAAAGATATGTGTTTAAAATGGCTAGAGTTAGAAAACTATAGAATGTTAGAAGACCCGGAAGAAATAAAAGAAAAGATAAAGGAAATAATAGATAAAACCGTAATGGAACCATTTTTAGAAAATACCCACAGAGAACTGAAAATATATTTGAAAGAAAAGAACCCAAAAACAAGTGAAGAAATGGTGGAAATGGCAAATAGGTAGACCAAAATAAGAGAGGAAGTTGAGGAGACAGAAATATTTCAATATAGAGAGTATAACAAAAATAGGCACTATAACACAGCGCAAGGAGAACTAACTTGCTATAACTGTGGTACCACGGGGCATTTTGCAAGAAACTGCCCAGTAAGCATGACCAAAAACCACATAAAACGACAGCCTGGGCCATGACCCATAATAAGGAAAAAAATTACGCATTTGCAGAGTCGCATAAAATATACGGAAAATTGAACGGGGAATTAGTCGAAATGGCAATTGATTCCTGCAGTGACCAAACCTAAGTGGGAACTGGCCTAACTAATAGAACGGAGATAGACCATAAAAATAAGATTATAACATTATGTTATTATGGAGACAAGCACCCATGCCCGTCTACTTGGGTAAGAATAGAAATTGCAAAGAAGGACGATACGGTCCAGAGAAAAACGATGAAAGTAGGCTTAGTACCTACGCTAGCAGTGGATGTTTTATTAGGAGGAGACTTTGGAGATATCAGAAATCTCCTATCGTTAAAAGTGACTTCTTTAACAGTGGGAAAATTACAAAATTACGCTACGACGGAAAAATATAATACTCCGTTAACTGCGGGGGGAGGTGGACCGGCCCATAAAACAAATTGGGAGGCTGTGCCACCCTGTCGGAAAAGCGAAATACTTGATACTCGTGTTCAAAATGTGGATAATCCACAAACAGGGGATGCAAAAGTAAAAAGACCACAAAATGTTGAAAATAAGACGCGCGAGAATGATTTTTCGGGAAAATTTCCAGAATATGGAAAACTTGAAAACACTTTTAATGAATATGAGACGCTAACAAATACAGGCCAAAATAAAGTGCTGATTGTACCAGAGAAAAAGGAGACGAAACTTATTGTACGCGCTTTTCCTCGCAAAGTTCGGGAAATTTTAGTACAATATGAAAAACCAAATGTCGGAGTTCAATTCCCATTTGATGACGAAATATTTGTTTCTACAGTAAAAGTAAGGAGAAGTAAAAGAGAGAAAAGAGATATTAAACGGAGCTACAATGAAGTAATGCAGTCAAAGATGGTGGACACTGGAGTCCAAATCAGATTTAACGATGATTTATTTTGTTGCGCGAACGACAAAAGTGAGAAAAGTAGAGATGAAAAGAGGAGTGTAAAAAAGAGACAAAATTTGGAGATTCAGCCTGCAGTGGCGAAAAATAAAAAAAAATTTGGATGGGCTGTGCCTTGATAACATAAATAATAGGGAGAAAAAAAAAATGTTGGATATGCTGTGCCTTGATAACATAAATATTAGGGGGGAAAAGGAGGTCAAAGACCCATGGGGAATAAAACAAGATGGTTACAAAATAGAGATGAATGACCTACAACGGGTTGGGGGAAAGTTGGGAAATATTGAATGTCGATTCGGACTGGAAAAACTTGGAAAGGAATCTGAGATTAGTATTATCAATTCATAAGATATGTCGATCCTTTATGAGGGGGAGGAATCCCTTGGGGAAGATCCCCTGCGGGAAGTCAAGAAAGATAGCCCTTTTCCTCAATGCACAACTGACGGACAAGTTGTGATCCCTTTACCGAGGTTTTGCCTCTCTGATCTGGAGCCCTTGGGGGATACACTCTCCATGGGCGTAGGCAGCATTAGGCAGCATATTGTCTAGGGTGGGGGGGGCAGTCGATTGTATGATGGAGTTTTATCAACTGCTTTTTCCAAATCATCTGCTTTTTCAGCCATATTTAATGTAAATTTGAAGGTCTAGGGGGGCAGCTGCCCCTCTGCCTCCCCCCTCCCTACGCCAAAGACACTCTCCCAGTCACTTCACATTTCACCCAAACCTTTATCCAGTAACCCTATTCATTGCTGTTATTCTTCATGGGAATCGACAATTATTTCCGGAAAACCATATTCAGTATCGAAGTTTCATCTTCAATTAGCATGAACGCATATTCTTCATTTAATTATCCCAGGGGAGGGAACCCGGAAAAAAGGCAATTCATGGTTGGCTCAAAATTTTACTTCATTCCCAATACCCTTATCGTTTTCACAGGCCTTTGCATTTTCGGCCTTAGATTATTTGAAATTATGCCAAGGGGCAATCTACTTTTTTATTGAGATATGGGGTTGTTTCCACAGATGGAAATTAAGAGGCTAGTGCAGCCAAAATTTTTCATGATGGCTGGCATCATCGAAAGTGCCAGGAACTGATTCTCTGCTACTCTCAAATGTAAATTCGTGAGAGTGTGAAAATTTTTGTTTTTGATTGTGCTGCGCACAATGAATTTCTACGAATCTTGGGGACTTCAACTTTCAAAACCTAATACAGATGCTATACGATCTAGACCATGGTGGTTCTACGGTAGAGACGTGTCAATGACGACGGATCCTGAGCCAAGGGTGGAAGTGCAGGCACTGGTGGAAGAAAGAAGAGAAGATAAAAGTTTGGTGATTTTAACTTTAACGTTATTTATTTTATGTCTGAGTTTCTAGCCAATCCACCGGGGATGCGGGCCATTTATCTTAGGAAGGAGGTGTTGGAGCCCTTGGTCCCAGTTTGTCTAGATAAATGCCCTTCCCAGATTCTTTTCTTTTGGTCCCTTAATTATTTTCCTTCCCCTAGTAATAATTATTAATTTTCCTTTAATTTTGGTGGCGCCATTTTCTGTCCTTCTTTAATTGCGTAGTTGGTTACACAGACCACGAGGTATTAAGTGCGCAGTTGGGGATGATTGACCAGTAATTAGTAAGCCCTTGGATTGGCTGGAAAAATTCACCCACCACCCCATCACCCTTCGCAGACACGCGGCCGGCTGAGCGATTTGGAGAATTTGAAGTGTGATTTAGTTAGTTCCTTTTTTGTAGCGTGACTGATTACAGTAAGATTTTCTATATTATATAATCTTTTACTTTTTAGCCTAGGTCGAGTCTAAAGAGATAGTTAGAACTATTACCGGTAACCCTTAGCCTTACAGTGGCCCCTTGGACCATTCGATCACGCTATCGTACCCTAAGGTAGGGTATGTTGTAAATCGGGCACTGACATACCCGATAGAAAAAGGATCCGTTGGGGCAAGCGCGGGAATCCCACTAACATTTGGGCCGACAAGGGGTTCTCCCCCTCGAGTAAGTGGCATAGCAACCTTTTTGCGCCATTTTTGCACCAATAAGTGGTGACCCCCCTACATTTACAACCCAATACTGGGAAATGAAAAACAGCGGCCATAAAAATACAATTTTCGATTTTGATCAGAGGAACAACACTGTACTGCCCCCTTCCCTTTCGCTATCAGGATTGGATCTATATGCACTTGCATTATTAAAACAATGTGGCTGTATTCAATGCGACAGTCCAATTGAGGCGGGGGGGGGGGTCGAGCTTAAGATCCTCTCTCCTAAAAAAGGGGAAAATATTAAACAAACTAGGAGTTGTTGGTTATTTAGTAGCTTAACAATTGCCTATTCCTTATAAAGCCCATTCCCTCCCCCACAAACTGACCCATTCCCAGAGAGACTTATTTAGTGATAGTCAGGGAAAGATTATTAGTTAACATCTATAATCTGTAAACAATAGATTAATTTTAGAATTATATCCTCACAAAATTAAATATAAACAATTTCTAATTTAAAATTTTATCCTTGATAAAATTTCTTTAGAGCTTTTTACTAATTGCTGAAAAGTTGACGCCGTGAGCATAATTCTTTTGTATGTTTAAATTTAAAGTATGTTTAACTTGGAAATTTAAAAAGAGATTTAAACACATGTAAAAGGGAGAGAAATTTTTTGGCTGGTGGTGGAGACCAAAAACGAATTTTTTATACTTCCCCAAAAAAAAATAACAAAAAATTCTTACCTCTATCTTACCACTTGAAATTATTTGTCCCAGAGTAAAAGGTTGTTGGTATATGGCGTTTGCCGTAGTCTAATTTCTCCTCTGTAATGATAAAATCATCTCAAACATGCATCTTGTAGAAACGGCCAATTAGTAACGAAGATGAATGACAACGTTCTAAAGTTGTCTAAGCCGAAATTTAAAATACCCGTTACTCGTTTTTATACTAATTTGGGAGAGAAACACAATTTCCTTGCATGATTTTATTCTAAAAGACGGACAAGTCGTACAAAGTCGAAATCCATTCATTTTTCAGCACGTTATTTGTCCAGCTATCTGGTGTTGTCAAAATTTATTTTTCACAAATTAAAATTTTGTGACGAGCACAAAATATTGTGCTCGTCTGCTTGCATCTTTCAAGGGTGTGATCAAACGTTATTCTAAAGTACAAACATTTCGTACGACAATACATTTAAATCGTCTGGCCTTTATCCTTTGAACTTTCATTAGTCATCTAAGGCGAAGCTTTAAATTTGTTTTGCTCACCTAGTAAGATATTTTGGGAATTTCACAACCATTTCCGTAAACGAAATTATTCTAAAACATGTGCAACGCTCTGCAACAATGCATTCCATTCATTTTCGGCTTTTGGTTGTTCCAGCTTTCTACTGTTATCTAAGTCGGAACTTTCAATGTATTTTGCTCGTCTGCTAGAAACTTTTGGAAGTATAACTACCATTTCCTTGTACAAGATTATTCTAAAACAGGGAGATGTTGTATAACAATGCATCTTTCAACAGTTCCTTCTTTTTGCTATGTAATTTTACCCAAGCTGGAATTTTCAATCCATTTTGCTCATATCCTTTGAGAAAATTAAATGAAAATTAAATGCTCGTATCCTTGGAGAAAATTAAAAAGTTTTCTTTAACTGAGAATAAGGAGCGACATTAAAAATTGAAAGGGACAAAAACTATTCCGTATATGAAAGGGGCTGTCCCCTCCGCAACGCCTCGCTCTTTACGCTAGAGTTTTTAATGTTTTAAAAAACTGAGCTGTGAGAAAGAGTCAAACTTTAGCTTAAAGAGCGAGGCGTTGAGGAGGGGACAGCCCCTTTCATATACGCAATAATTTCTGTTCGTTTTAAGTTTAGTTAATGTTCGTTAAATTTATTTAATTTCTGATTGCTTTTGAATTAATGCAGGTTTTGATTTTGGCTCACCGTACATGAATAATTAAAACGAAATTTACATATTAATTCTTTTTTGGCTAAATAGCTTTCTCGAAAGTTGTTAAATTTTATTTACGAACGTTTTTATTAGTAATAATTATACGTAACTTAAGAATTAACTTACGTAACGAACTTCTATATTTGTATATTTTATTACGTATATTAGGGGGTTCGCCCCCTAGTCAATACCTCGCTCTTTACGCTAAAGTTCGATTTTTTTTTTCTAATTCTTTAATTATGACCCCTTAATCACAAAGACCGTTAATTTGAATAAATAGCTCTTATGAAAGTACTAAAAAAAACTTTAGCGTAAAGAGCGAGGTATTGACTAGGGGGCGAACCCAATCCGGTGCCCCCTTCACATCAATGTCCCTTCCCCCATTAAAACTTCCTCCATGGAAAGATCCTTCCACGTAACCCCCGGCCCATCACCGCCCCCACTACCAGAAAAAATCCCCCTGAAAACGTCTGTATACTTCCCAATAACCAATACTATATGTAAACATTCGGCAAAGTTCATAAATTGCAGCCCTTCCCCCGGGGACTTTGGGGAATTAAGTCATCCTCAAAGACATAGTTTTTTTTTGTTTTTCAACCATGCTGAACAAAATGACTATCTCAAAATTTTGATCGGGTAATTTTGGGGAAAAAATGAGCGCGGGAAGGGGCCTAGTTGCCCTCCATTTTTTTCACTTAAAAGGGCACTAGAACTTTTAATTTCCGCTTGAATGTAGGACCTCTGGGTCGATGCGATCACCCCTGGGAAAAAGAAAAAGAAAACAAACAAATAAACACGCATCCGTGATCTTTCTTCTGGCAAAAAATACAAAATTCCACATTTTTGCAGACAGGAGCTTGAAACCCCTACACTAGGGTTCTCTGATATGCTGAATCTGATGGTGTGATTTTCATTTAGGTTCTATAGCTTTTAGGGGATATTCCCCTTTTTTGAAAATAAGGCAAATTTTCTCAGGCACGTAACTTTTGATGGGTAATACTAAACTTGATAAAACTTATATATTTGAAATCAGCAAAAATCTATTGGTATCAAAATTCTGTTTTTCAGAGTTTCGGTTTCTATTAAGCCGGGTCGCTCCTAACTTAGAGTTCGTTACCACGAACTGTTTGATAATCAGCATTACCTTGTACAATAATATTCAAGAAAATCCTATCATAACAGTAGTAACCGTTCTATATATTTCACCAGTGATTGCGTAATATGCCTTACCACGGGCCAGGCATCTATATATTTGAACCCTACGCCTGAGGCATGGATATGTGTGTAGGTTTTCAAGTAATTGGGTTACCAGGGTCATTTGCCTGCCAAGAGGAACGAGTATAACTTGATTGGTGATTAGGATTTGAATATTTTTTAGGTTAAATCCGTGGTCATTCATCTGTAAGTTGATTAGTAGGTTTTTTTTTTAAACTTGGCTAATAGGTTTTTAAACCTATTACTACGAACCCTACATGCATTCCATTTTTGGAACTAGGAGCGTGATTGTGTGTGATGCTATCAGACTGGTTTCGTTTCATGAGTTCATTAATAGAAGGACTAATGTTTTTTGAAAAGGGTAATTACTTCTTTAGTTTACGAGATTTGCGAATTTTTTTTGCGAAAAGATATTTGCGTAAAGGTATTGCGAAGGTTAAGAATGCCTCACGGGTAATTAAAGAATGAGATGCTTGCATCAACAATACAAAGAATAAGCTCAGATACTTAACAGATTTGACGCTTACAAGAGACATTGCTAGAAAGTATTCAATAGCTTAATTGAAAAGTAACGATAGAATGACATTGTGACTTGACCTAGCTTTACCTCGCCGATGTGGTTTGTATGATACATAAGTAACGTTTGAAAAATATTGTCAATTTAAAAAGAAATGGCTGAAAAGTGTTTTGAGGGGGATGGGTTGCATGGAGGGGTGAGTTGCACGAGGGTTCAGTTAAAGGGGATACAGTTGCACGGGGGGTTTCGGTTATACACGGGTTCAGTTACAAGGGGGATTCAGTTGCACAGGGGGTATCCCTTTTTTTGAAAATCGGGCTCCCTGTTTTCAAAATCCCTTTTTCTTCTGAGGCTTGGAGCATTTGGTGGCTAGATATTAAACGTAATGAAATTTATATAATTGCAATCTGCATAAAAACCCAATTCCTGTCAATTGTTATCAAAATTCCATTTTTGAGTTTTGGTTACAACTATAAATAAGGCTATCGTGTCTTTCTGAACTTTCTGTGCGAGGCAGGGGTTACTATTTAGTTTAAATAATTCTAGGAGGAATTGAGTTTTGTGGATGGTGTTGAAAAATGGTACTTGTTAAATATTCGGGTAAACATACGACTAAGAAACGCTTCACTATAAATAAGGCTATCGTGTTTTTCCGAACTTTCTAGGGCGGTGGTAACTATTTAGTTTAAATAATTCTAGGAGGAATTGAGTTTTATGGATGGTATGGAAAAATGGTACTTGTTAAATATTCGGGTAAACATACGACTAAGAAACGCTTCACTATAAATAAGGCTATCGTGTTTTTCCGAACTTTCTAGGGCGGTGGTAACTATTTAGTTTAAATAATTCTAGGAGGAATTGAGTTTTATGGATGGTATGGAAAAATGGTACTTGTTAAATATTCGGGTAAACATACGACTAAGAAACGCTTCACTATAAATAAGGCTATCGTGTTTTTCCGAACTTTCTAGGGCTGTGGTAACTATTTAGTTTAAATAATTCTAGGAGGAATTGAGTTTTGTGGCTGGTGTGGAAAAATGGTACTTGTTAAATATTCGGGTAAACATACGACTAAGAAACGCTTCACTATAAATAAGGCTATCGTGTTTTTCCGAACTTTCTAGGGCGGTGGTAACTATTTAGTTTAAATAATTCTAGGGGGAATTGAGTTTTATGGATGGTATGGAAAAATGGTACTTGTTAAATATTCGGGTAAACATACGACTAAGAAACGCTTCACTATAAATAAGGCTATCGTGTTTTTCCGAACTTTCTAGGGCGGTGGTAACTATTTAGTTTAAATAATTCTAGGAGGAATTGAGTTTTATGGATGGTATGGTAAAATGGTACTTGTTAAATATTCGGGTAAACATACGACTAAGAAACACTTCACTATAAATAAGGCTATCGTGTTTTTCCGAACTTTCTAGGGCGGTGGTAACTATTTAGTTTAAATAATTCTAGGAGGAATTGAGTTTTGTGGCTGGTGTGGAAAAATGGTACTTGTTAAATATTCGGGTAAACATACGACTAAGAAACGCTTCACTATAAATAAGGCTATCGTGTTTTTCCGAACTTTCTAGGGGGGTGGTAACTATTTAGTTTAAATAATTCTAGGAGGAATTGAGTTTTATGGATGGTATGGAAAAATGGTACTTGATAAATATTCGGGTAAACATACGACTAAGAAACGCTTCACTATAAATAAGGCTATCGTGTTTTTCCGAACTTTCTAGGGCGGTGGTAACTATTTAGTTTAAATAATTCTAGGAGGAATTGAGTTTTATGGATGTTATGGTAAAATGGTACTTGTTAAATATTCGGGTAAACATACGACTAAGAAACGCTTCACTATAAATAAGGCTATCGTGTTTTTCCGAACTTTCTAGGGCGGTGGTAACTATTTAGTTTAAATAATTCTAGGAGGAATTGACTTTTGTGGCTGGTGTGGAAAAATGGTACTTGTTAAATATTCGGGTAAACATACGACTAAGAAACGCTTCACTATAAATAAGGCTATCATGTTTTTCCGAACTTTCTAGGGCGGTGGTAACTATTTAGTTTAAATAATTCTAGGAGGAATTGAGTTTTATGGATGGTATGGAAAAATGGTACTTGTTAAATATTCGGGTAAACATACGACTAAGAAACGCTTCACTATAAATAAGGCTATCGTGTCTTTCCGAACTTTCTAGGGCGGTGGTAACTATTTAGTTTAAATAATTCTAGGAGGAATTGAGTTTTATGGATGGTATGGAAAAATGGTACTTGTTAAATATTCGGGTAAACATACGACTAAGAAACGCTTCACTATAAATAAGGCTATCGTGTTTTTCCGATTTTTCTAGGCGGGTGTAACTATTTAGTTTAATAATTCTAGGAGGAATTGAGTTTTATGGATGGTATGGAAAAATGGTACTTGTTAAATATTTGGGTAAACATACGACTAAGAAACGCTTCACTATAAATAAGGCTATCGTGTTTTTCCGAACTTTCTAGGGCGGGGGTAACTATTTAGTTTAAATAATTCTAGGAGGAATTGAGTTTTATGGATGGTGTTGAAAAATGGTATGTGTTGAATATTTGGGTAAACATACAACTAAGAAACGCTTCACTATAAATAAGGCTATTGTGTTTTTCTGAACTTTCTAGGGCGGTGGTAAGTATTTAGTTTAAATAATTCTAGGAGGAAAAATGGTACTTGTTAAATATTCGGGTAAACATACGACTAAGAAACGCTTCACTATAAATAAGGCTATTGTGTTTTTCTGAACTTTCTAGGGCGGAGGTAACTATTTAGTTTAAATAATTCTAGGAGGAATTGAGTTTTATGGATGGTATGGAAAAATGGTACTTGTTAAATATTCGGGTAAACATACGACTAAGAAACGCTTCACTATTTTCTTTACTTGGTGGTCATTAAAAACGAAATTTTTGTGTTAAATAAGTAGTTTTTGTATCTTTTAAAAGAGCTTTACGGGGATTGAGAGACTCAGTTGCCGGATTCCGTGTGATTTTTCTTCTTTTCAGTAAAGATATTCGATATCCTAAAAGTGTTTAATTCAAACTTTTTTAAAACTTCGAAATTTTTCAACTTTATTTATTTTTTCTTTTTGTACATAACTTAAAATGTCAAAATATGCTTACAGTTCTAACAATTGCGCTCTGTGATTGGTCAGAGACACGATGTGACTTTCCCACTGGTATTCTATGACCGGTTATTGACACTACCTAATCTATTGCATGTATTAAATCAGTATTTTTTACGCAGTGGAACGATAAACACATAAGTCATATCTATAAAAAAAAGTGAAAATGGAGCATTTTAATAAAGTGTGTTTACATAACAAGGTTATTGTAGCATTGAATGCTGACAAAGAGAAGTATTTAAACTTTGAAACAAGTACAGGTGGTAGCACTATTGGAAATGTATGCATGCATTGTCATGACAGTAAGGAATTAAATTTCTTTGGAATACCGAAAAAATTCAACTCTTATGTTGGTGGTTATGCGAGATTGAGATCTCCAGAGATGATTGCACTCAAAGAGAATGCCAACATAAAAATAATCATTGATGATAGAGGACAACTCCTTGCTACTGTTGCAGGTAACACATTACCTACTGATACATCCAATCGTCACCTTTCGGGTATTAGTATTCAACGGTAGATCAATAAAAGAAAGGCCTACTCTTCTACTAATATCGTAAACCATATCTTGTCTACGTGCCGAAACTGTTACCTGTGTAAAAATAATGTGATAATAGACAGTGAAATTGCCAGAAAAATAAAAAGGGCATTGTCAGAAAATATCACGATGGAATATAAAGATGAATCGATGAAAAACAAAGCACCAGCAAACGTTACTGCCATTGATCAAACAGTCATTGAACCAAATAATACCAAAGACGAAAAGCATATTGAGCCTGTTGATGAGACACCAGTAAAAATTGTGTATGACTCAAAATGGAATAATGATTACTCTACTGATTACGAACTAAGAGAAGACAATAGCTATAATATCAAGAGAGAACATGGTAAACTATTTTATGGAGCAGATTCAAAATGTCCAAAGTTAATCATTGATATTAATAATGTATCATAATATATTTTTGTATTAATATTCTACATAGCATTATTTCATTAAAAATATATTATGCATTACATTGTTATGTGTTCATTATTTTTAGAGTAAGCTAGCATATCAAACGTTTAGAATGTCTAATAAAACCTCGGAGATGTAAGAAAAGGAATTTGCATACATCTATTGTCAGACACACGGGAACAAATTCTTTCTTGAATTCGCCTCCTGGATAAATAAAAAAAGACATTTCATTCAAGAAATTATGACGAAACTCTAAGTAAGCAACAAACTCTTTCTTGAAGTTACCTCATGGATACACAATGCAGAAATTTCATTTAAGAAATTATCAAAAATTGTAAGTAAGTAGCAAATTCTTTCCAAAATATGTTAATACGTTTAAGCAATAAATATCTTTAAGCTTAACCCGTCCTTATTCTTTAGAATAGTTTTATTCATTTCATTAAATTATGAAGAAATTGTAAGTAAATAACAATAGCTTTCTTGAATTCGCTTCCTGGACACAATACAGATATTTAATTCAAGAAATCATAATAAAATCGCAAGTAAGTAATAAAGTCTTTATTGTTTTCACCTATTGGATACACAATACTGAAATTTCATTCAAGAAATTATGAAGGAATTGTAAATAGGTAACACACTCATGTTACCTCATGGATACACAATGCAGAAAATTCATTTAAGGAATTATCAAAAATTTTAAGTAAGTAGCAAATTCTTTCTTGAATTCGCCCCCTGGGTAAATAAAAAAGACAGTTCATTAAAGAAATTATGAAAAAATTGTAAGTAAGTCGCAAATTCTTTCTTGAATTCACCTGCTGGATAAACAAAAAAGACATTTCGTTCAAGAAATTATGACAAAATTCCAAGTAAGTAACAAACTCTTTATTGTTTTCATGACTTAGATACACGATGTAGAAATTTAATTCAAGAAATTATGAAAAAATTCTCAGTAAGTAACAATTTCTTTCTTGAAGTCAACTCTTGGATACGTAATACGGAAATTTCATTCTAGAAATTATGAAAAAATTGTAACTAAGTAGCAAATTTTTTCTTGAATTTACCTGTTGGACAAACAAAAAAGACATTTCGTTCAAGAAATTATGACAAAATTCTAAGTAAGTAACAAACTCTTTATTGTTTTCACAAGTTAGATATACGACGTAGAAATTAAATTCAAGAAATTATGAAAAAAATCTCAGTCTAAGTAGCAAATTCTTTCTTGAATTCACCTGTTGGATAAACAAAAAAAAACATTTCGTTCAAGAAATTATGACAAAATTCTAAGTAAGTAACAAACTTTATTGTTTTCACAAGTTAGATATACGACGTAGAAATTAAATTCAAGAAATTATGAAAAAATTCTCAGTCTAAGTAGCAAATTCCTTCTTGAATTCACCTGTTGGATAAACAAAAAAAAACAAAAAAGACATTTCGTTCAAGAAATCATGACAAAATTCTAAGTAAGTAACAAACTTTATTGTTTTCACGAGTTAGATATACGATGTAGAAATTAAATTCATGAAATTATGAAAAAATTCTCAGTAAGTAACCATTTCTTTCTTGAAGTCAACTCTTGGATACACAATACGGAAATTTCATTCAAGAAATTATGAAAATATTTGTAAGTAAGTAACAAACTCTTTTTATTAATTTCACCTCTTGGATATACAGTACAGATACTCCATTCAAGAAATTATGAAAAAATTGCAAGTAAGTAGCTTTTTTTTCTCTTTATCACAAACAATTTTCACTTAGCTACGCGATATAGAAATTTAATTCAAGAAATTATGAAAAAATTCTCAGTAAGTAACAATTTCTTTCTTGAAGTCAACTCTTGGATACACACAATAAGGAAATTTCATTCAAGAAATTATAAAAAATATTTGTAAGTAAGTAACAAGCTCTTTATTGATTTCACCTCTTGAATATACAGTACAGATACTTCATTCAAGAAACGTGATTAAACACGTTTTGAAACTACATGCTATTTGTATGCCTTTCCTTGGCACCTTTCCAAACGAGCGGGGATTCCCCACTGGTTCCTACACATTGCAAAAAAAGTGAGCAGTACGAAAACTCCACGTTTTCAACCAGACTGGTTTTTTAGGGACCAATCAGGAGAGATATGCAAAGTCGACATAGCTTTATTTCATTTTTTTAAGGTTCATTTAGACGAGGTTACGTGCGCGCACGTAACCTCGTCTAAATGAACCTTAAAAAAAATGAAATAAAGCTATGTCGACTTTGCATATCTCTCCTGATTGGTCCCTAAAAAACCTGTCTGGTTGAAAACGTGGAGTTTTCGTACTGCTCACTTTTTTTGCAATGTGTAGGAACCAGTGGGGAATCCCCGCTCGTTTGGAAAGGTGCCAAGGAAAGGCATACAATTAGCATGTAGTTTCAAAACGTGTTTAATCACGTTTCTTGAATGAAGTATCTGTACTGTATATTCAAGAGGTGAAATCAATAAAGAGCTTGTTACTTACTTACAAATATTTTTTATAATTTCTTGAATGAAATTTCCTTATTGTGTGTATCCAAGAGTTGACTTCAAGAAAGAAATTGTTACTTACTGAGAATTTTTTCATAATGTCTTGAATTAAATTTCTATATCGCGTAGCTAAGTGAAAATTGTTTGTGATAAAGAGAAAAAAAAAGCTACTTACTTGCAATTTTTTCATAATTTCTTGAATGAAGTATCTGTACTGTATATCCAAGAGGTGAAATTAATAAAAAGAGTTTGTTACTTACTTACAAATATTTTCATAATTTCTTGAATGAAATTTCCGTATTGTGTATCCAAGAGTTGACTTCAAGAAAGAAATGGTTACTTACTGAGAATTTTTTCATAATTTCATGAATTTAATTTCTACATCGTATATCTAACTCGTGAAAACAATAAAGTTTGTTACTTACTTAGAATTTTGTCATAATTTCTTGAACGAAATGTCTTTTTTGTTTTTTTTTCTTTATCCAACAGGTGAATTCAAGAAGGAATTTGCTACTTAGACTGAGAATTTTTTCATAATTTCTTGAATTTAATTTCTACGTCGTATATCTAACTCGTGAAAACAATAAAGTTTGTTACTTACTTAGAATTTTGTCATAATTTCTTGAACGAAATGTTTTTTTTTGTTTATCCAACAGGTGAATTCAAGAAAGAATTTGCTACTTAGACTGAGAATTTTTTCATAATTTCTTGAATTTAATTTCTACGTCGTATATCTAACTTGTGAAAACAATAAAGAGTTTGTTACTTACTTAGAATTTTGTCATAATTTCTTGAACGAAATGTCTTTTTTGTTTGTCCAACAGGTAAATTCAAGAAAGAATTCGCTACTTAGTTACAATTTTTTCATAATTTCTTGAATGAAATTTCCGTATTACGTATCCAAGAGTTGACTTCAAGAAAGAAATTGTTACTTACTGAGAATTTTTTCAATAATTTCTTGAATTAAATTTCTACATCATTTAGCTAAGTGAAAATTGTTTGTGATAAAGAGAAAAAAAAGTTACTTACTTGCGATTTTTTCATAATTTCTTGAATGAAGTATCTGTACTGTATATCCAAGAGGTGAAATCAATAAAGAGTTTGTTACTTACTTACAAATATTTTCATAATTTCTTGAATGAAATTTCCGTATTGTGTATCCAAGAGATGAGTTCAAGAATGAAATTGTTACTTACTGAGAATTTTTTCATAATTTCTTGAATCAAATTTCTACATCGTGTATCTAAGTCATGAAATTCTTGAATGAAATTTCCATATTGTGTATCCATGAGTTGACTTCAAGAAAGAAATTGTTACTTACTGAGAATTTTTTCCTAATTTCTTGAATTAAATTTCTACATCGTGTAGCTAAGTGAAAATTGTTTTTGATAAAGAGAAAAAAAAGTTACTTACTTGTGGTTTTTTCATAATTTCTTGAATGAAGTATCTGTACTGTATATCCAAGAGGTGAAAACAAAAAGAGTTTGTTACTTACTTACAAATATTTTCATAATTTCTTGAATGAAATTTCCGTATTGTGTATCCAAGAGTTGACTTCAAGAAAGAAATTGTTTTTTTTCATAATTTCTTAAATGAAATTTCCGTATTGTGTATCCAAGAGTTGACTTCAAGAAAGAAATTGTTACTTACTGAGAATTTTTTCATAATTTCTTGAATTAAATTTCTACATCGTGTATCTAAGTCATGAAAACAATAAAGAGTTTGTTACTTACTTGGAATTTTGTCATAATGTCTTGAACGAAATGTCTTTTTTGTTTATCCAGCAGGTGAATTCAAGAAAGAATTTGCGACTTACTTACAATTTTTTCATAATTTCTTTAATGAACTGTCTTTTTTATTTACCCAGGGGGCGAATTCAAGAAAGAATTTGCTACTTACTTAAAATTTTTGATAATTCCTTAAATGAAATTTCTGCATTGTGTATCCATGAGGTAACATGAGTGTGTTACCTATTTACAATTCCTTCATAATTTCTTGAATGAAATTTCAGTATTGTGTATCCAATAGGTGAAAACAATAAAGACTTTATTACTTACTTGCGATTTTATTATGATTTCTTGAATTAAATATCTGTATTGTGTCCAGGAAGCGAATTCAAGAAAGCTATTGTTACTTACTTACAATTTCTTCATAATTTAATGAAATGAATAAAACTATTCTAAAGAATAAAGACGGGTTAAGCTTAAAGATATTTATTGCTTAAACGTATTAACACATTTTGGAAAGAATTTGCTACTTACTTACAATTTTTGATAATTTCTTAAATGAAATTTCTGCATTGTGTATCCATGAGGTAACTTCAAGAAAGAGTTTGTTGCTTACTTAGAGTTTCGTCATAATTTCTTGAATGAAATGTCTTTTTTTATTTATCCAGGAGGCGAATTCAAGAAAGAATTTGTTCCCGTGTGTCTGACAATAGATGTATGCAAATTCCTTTTCTTACATCTCCGAGGTTTTATTAGACATTCTAAACGTTTGATATGCTAGCTTACTCTAAAAATAATGAACACATAACAATGTAATGCATAATATATTTTTAATGAAATAATGCTATGTAGAATATTAATACAAAAATATATTATGATACATTATTAATATCAATGATTAACTTTGGACATTTTGAATCTGCTCCATAAAATAGTTCACCATGTTCTCTCTTGATATTATAGCTATTGTCTTCTCTTAGTTCGTAATCAGTAGAATAATCATTATTCCATTTTGAGCCATACACAATTTTTACTGGTGTCTCATCAACAGGCTCAATATGCTTTTCGTCTTTGGTATTATTTGGTTCAATGACTGTTTGATCAATGGCAGTAACGTTTGCTGGTGCTTTGTTTTTCATCGATTCATCTTTATATTCCATCGTGATATTTTCTGACAATGCCCTTTTTATTTTTCTGGCAATTTCACTGTCTATTATCACATTATTTTTACACAGGTAACAGTTTCGGCACGTAGACAAGATATGGTTTACGATATTAGTAGAAGAGTAGGCCTTTCTTTTATTGATCTTCAGTTGAATGCTAATACCCGAAAGGTGACGATTGGATGTATCAGTAGGTAATGTGTTACCTGCAACAGTAGCAAGGAGTTGTCCTCTATCATCAATGATTATTTTTATGTTGGCATTCTCTTTGAGTGCAATCATCTCTGGAGATCTCAATCTCGCATAACCACCAACATAAGAGTTGAATTTTTTCGGTATTCCAAAGAAGTTTAATTCCTTACTGTCATGACAATGCATGCATACATTTCCAATAGTGCTACCACCTGTACTTGTTTCAAAGTTTAAATACTTCTCTTTGTCAGCATTCAATGCTACAATAACCTTGTTATGTAAACACACTTTATTAAAATGCTCCATCTTCACTTTTTTTTTATAGATATGACTTATGTGTTTATCGTTCCACTGCGTAAAAAATACTGATTTAATACATGCAATAGATTAGGTAGTGTCAATAACCGGTCATAGAATACCAGTGGGAAAGTCACATCGTGTCTCTGACCAATCACAGAGCGCAATTGTTAGAACTGTAAGCATATTTTGACATTTTAAGTTATGTACAAAAAGAAAAAATAAATAAAGTTGAAAAATTTCGAAGTTTTAAAAAAGTTTGAATTAAACACTTTTAGGATATCGAATGTCTTTACTGAAAAGAAGAAAAATCACACGGAATCCGGCAACTGAGTCTCTCAATCCCCGTAAAGCTCTTTTAAAAGATACAAAAACTACTTATTTAACACAAAAATTTCGTTTTTAATGACCACCAAGTAAAGAAAATAGTGAAGCGTTTCTTAGTCGTATGTTTACCCGAATATTTAACAAGTACCATTTTTCCATACCATCCATAAAACTCAATTCCTCCTAGAATTATTTAAACTAAATAGTTACCTCCGCCCTAGAAAGTTCAGAAAAACACAATAGCCTTATTTATAGTGAAGCGTTTCTTAGTCGTATGTTTACCCGAATATTTAACAAGTACCATTTTTCCTCCTAGAATTATTTAAACTAAATACTTACCACCGCCCTAGAAAGTTCAGAAAAACACAATAGCCTTATTTATAGTGAAGCGTTTCTTAGTCGTATGTTTACCCAAATATTCATCACATACCATTTTTCAACACCATCCATAAAACTCAATTCCTCCTAGAATTATTTAAACTAAATAGTTACCCCCGCCCTAGAAAGTTCGGAAAAACACGATAGCCTTATTTATAGTGAAGCGTTTCTTAGTCGTATGTTTACCCGAATATTTAACAAGTACCATTTTTCCATACCATCCATAAAACTCAATTCCTCCTAGAATTATTTAAACTAAATAGTTACACCCACCTAGAAAAATCGGAAAAACACGATAGCCTTATTTATAGTGAAGCGTTTCTTAGTCGTATGTTTACCCGAATATTTAACAAGTACCATTTTTCCATACCATCCATAAAACTCAATTCCTCCTAGAATTATTTAAACTAAATAGTTACCACCGCCCTAGAAAGTTCGGAAAGACACGATAGCCTTATTTATAGTGAAGCGTTTCTTAGTCGTATGTTTACCCGAATATTTAACAAGTACCATTTTTCCATACCATCCATAAAACTCAATTCCTCCTAGAATTATTTAAACTAAATAGTTACCACCGCCCTAGAAAGTTCGGAAAAACATGATAGCCTTATTTATAGTGAAGCGTTTCTTAGTCGTATGTTTACCCGAATATTTAACAAGTACCATTTTTCCACACCAGCCACAAAACTCAATTCCTCCTAGAATTATTTAAACTAAATAGTTACCACCGCCCTAGAAAGTTCGGAAAAACACGATAGCCTTATTTATAGTGAAGCGTTTCTTAGTCGTATGTTTACCCGAATATTTAACAAGTACCATTTTACCATACCATCCATAAAACTCAATTCCTCCTAGAATTATTTAAACTAAATAGTTACCACCGCCCTAGAAAGTTCGGAAAAACACGATAGCCTTATTTATAGTGAAGCGTTTCTTAGTCGTATGTTTACCCGAATATTTATCAAGTACCATTTTTCCATACCATCCATAAAACTCAATTCCTCCTAGAATTATTTAAACTAAATAGTTACCACCCCCCTAGAAAGTTCGGAAAAACACGATAGCCTTATTTATAGTGAAGCGTTTCTTAGTCGTATGTTTACCCGAATATTTAACAAGTACCATTTTTCCACACCAGCCACAAAACTCAATTCCTCCTAGAATTATTTAAACTAAATTGTTACCACCGCCCTAGAAAGTTCGGAAAAACACGATAGCCTTAGTTATAGTGACGCGTTTCTTAGTCGTATGTTTACCCGAATATTTAACAAGTACCATTTTTCCATACCATCCATAAAACTCAATTCCTCCTAGAATTATTTAAACTAAATAGTTACCACCGCCCTAGAAAGTTCGGAAAAACACGATAGCCTTATTTATAGTGAAGCGTTTCTTAGTCGTATGTTTACCCGAATATTTAACAAGTACCATTTTTCCATACCATCCATAAAACTCAATTCCCCCTAGAATTATTTAAACTAAATAGTTACCACCGCCCTAGAAAGTTCGGAAAAACACGATAGCCTTATTTATAGTGAAGCGTTTCTTAGTCGTATGTTTACCCGAATATTTAACAAGTGCCATTTTTCCACACCAGCCAAAAAACTCAATTCCTCCTAGAATTATTTAAACTAAATAGTTACCACAGCCCTAGAAAGTTCAGAAAAACACGATAGCCTTATTTATAGTGAAGCGTTTCTTAGTCGTATGTTTACCCGAATATTTAACAAGTACCATTTTTCCATACCATCCATAAAACTCAATTCCTCCTAGAATTATTTAAACTAAATAGTTACCACCGCCCTAGAAAGTTCGGAAAAACACGATAGCCTTATTTATAGTGAAGCGTTTCTTAGTCGTATGTTTACCCGAATATTTAACAAGTACCATTTTTCCATACCATCCATAAAACTCAATTCCTCCTAGAATTATTTAAACTAAATAGTTACCACCGCCCTAGAAAGTTCGGAAAAACACGATAGCCTTATTTATAGTGAAGCGTTTCTTAGTCGTATGTTTACCCGAATATTTAACAAGTACCATTTTTCAACACCATCCACAAAACTCAATTCCTCCTAGAATTATTTAAACTAAATAGTAACCCCTGCCTCGCACAGAAAGTTCAGAAAGACACGATAGCCTTATTTATAGTTGTAACCAAAACTCAAAAATGGAATTTTGATAACAATTGACAGGAATTGGGTTTTTATGCAGATTGCAATTATATAAATTTCATTACGTTTAATATCTAGCCACCAAATGCTCCAAGCCTCAGAAGAAAAAGGGATTTTGAAAACAGGGAGCCCGATTTTCGAAAAAAGGGATACCCCCTGTGCAACTGAATCCCCCTCGTAACTGAACCCGTGTATAACCAAAACCCCCCGTGCAACTGTATCCCCTTTAACTGAACCCTCGTGCAACTCACCCCTCCATGCAACCCATCCCCCTCAAAACACTTTTCAGCCATTTCTTTTTAAATTGACAATATTTTTCAAACGTTACTTATGTATTATACAAACCACATCGGCGAGGTAAAGCTAGGTCAAGTCACAATGTCATTCTATCGTTACTTTTCAATTAAGCTATTGAATACTTTCTAGCAATGTCTCTTGTAAGCGTCAAATCTATTAAGTATCTGAGCTTATTCTTTGTATTGTTGATGCAAGCATCTCATTCTTTAATTACCCGTGAGGCATTCTTAACCTTCGCAATACCTTTACGCAAATATCTTTTCGCAAAAAAAAATTCGCTAATCTCGTAAACTAAAGAAGTAATTACCCTTTTCAAAAAACATTAGTCCTTCTATTAATGAACTCATGAAACGAAACCAGTCTGATAGCATCACACACAATCATGCTCCTAGTTCCAAAAATGGAATGCATGTAGGGTTCGTAGTAATAGGTTTAAAAACCTATTAGCCAAGTTTAAAAAAAAAAAAAAAAACCTACTGATCAACTTACAGATGAATGACCACGGATTTAACCTAAAAAATATTCAAATCCTAATCACCAATCAAGTTATACTCGTTCCTCTTGGCAGGCAAATGACCCTGGTAACCCAATTACTTGAAAACCTACACACATATCCATGCCTCAGGCGTAGGGTTCAAATATATAGATGCCTGGCCCGTGGTAAGGCATATTACGCAATCACTGGTGAAATATATAGAACGGTTACTACTCATAACTCGTTGTAACGAGGGACATAGGGAGCTACAGTTTAAGCAGCTTATCCAATAACTGGGGAGAGCTTGCAAGAAATATTAGCTTGCAGGCACGGGCCCTCCCAAAAATACGGTCCAAAATCTAATTTTTCAATCGGCTGGAAACTTACATCTTTCAGTTGGGAAAAGGAAACCTTAATCCACAATGAAAAATGAACATAATATAGATTTACTTCAAAATGGGGCCCAGAACAGGCAAAAAACATAGGTTTGATTCAAAATACGGCCCAAAAAAGACAAAAAAAATACATAGGTTTGCTTCAAAATGGGGCCCCAAAAAGGCAAAAAAATATATGTTTGCTTAAAAATGGGGCCCAAAAAAAGGCAAAAACAAAATATATAGGCTAGTTTGCTTCAAAATGGGGCCCAAAAAAGGGCAAAATTTCTTTGTTCAGAAACGAGGAGCGACGCAGCAACACCAGAGATGGAGCGTCAGATAAACAGCCCTTTTTTGTTCATCGTCCGGACGTGATAACAACAACGGCAACGTGTGCGCTCGAGCCTCCGCAATTATTGGATATTTATCCAAAAGCAAAGGGCGTTAATTATTCACTGCGAAGTGGTGGCAGTATTCTGGGAATTACATATTGTAATCATGATGATAAAACATAATTTTTTTTACAATATTTGGATTTTACCAAAAAAAATGTCCCTCTTTTGTACAAGAAAAAAAATTCATGCGCAATAATAAATAAATTCCAGTCAAAACTGTCAGAAATTTCAAAGAAATTAAATAAAAGCCAAATTTACAAGGAATTAAATAAACGCCAAATTTACAAGGAATTAAACAAACGCCAAATTTACAAGGAACAACTTCTACCATTGCGATATTTGTCTTTTTGATGCTTACAGATCTGAAAAGGGGAGCTTTATACTTTTTTTGACATCTGCTTAATTTTTCGTGTAGAGCCCAAATATCCAATGGTTCATAGAGGTTGCCATTCGAGATATTGGGTAGACCCCTTTTACATAAGTTTCGTGTAGACCCCTTTTTGAGGATAATGGGATCTACAATCGCTTATAATTTTGTTAATTTTGGTCGCAAGTTCCTATATGTAAAAATGCAAAATTTTGTAAAATGCAATGTAAAAATGCAAAATGCAAAATTTGCAAAATGATGTTTCCCATCAAACCAGCAAGGAATTCACCGACATGTCCTTCAATTTTTAGAGTGTAACCTTTCTCATGGTATGAACCCAGTATGTTTTATTCCGACACGAATAACAAATTCTTCTTTTTCTCTGATTGATAGCATTTTCGCATCTTGTCCTTGTGAGGCTACATTCGTGGTTATGGAAAATACATCTGATCATTGTATTTTAATGTCTGATTTCAAAGCGCAAAAGATAGTCAATAAAGAAAATCCTATGAAGAGGAGAAATTTATCACAATTAAATATGAATGAACTGAAATCTAATCTTAGCAATGTAGAGTGGAGTGAAGTTACTAATGAGAATGGCCCAAATACTTCCTTAGATATACTTTATCGAATTTTGAATGAAAAACTGGACGTTCACTGCCCATTTAAAACTACATATCGGAAAAGAACCTCGCCCAAAAAACCTTGGATAAGTGTATCACTTTTAAAATCTATCAATGAAAAAAAATCGACTGTATAAGATAAAAGTGAAATACCCTTCGGCTCATAATATACAGCAATTCAAAAATTATAAAAATTTGCTGATTAACATTCTTAGAACAAGTGAACAAATTTATTATGAAAATTCGTTTAAAAAATCTGATTCACCTCGGACTACATGGAATTTAATCAAGGAAAAAATTGGAAATAATACTAAGACACCACAGCCTGAAGCGATCATAAATGAAAATGGTGTTAAATTGAAGGGGAAGGATATTGTTGCTGATTATTTTTGTGATTATTTTTCTCATATTAGTACTACTGTTGAACTGAATTCCCCCGAATCTCCATTTTATTCATATAAAGAATATCTCCCGCCATCTGAAAATTCTAGTCTGTCCTTGGCCCCTGTTACTTTCGGTGAGTTCCAGAAAGTAAATACGAATTTAAAGAGCGGTAATTCCCTAGGTCTAGATGGGCTCTCCACAAATATTCTGAAAGAACGTGCTTCTGCAATTCATGTTCCGTTGCTTCACATTTTAAATGCATCTATATCATCAGGGATCTTTCCAGAAGTTTGGAAATCTGCACGAGTTATTCCAATTTATAAGAAAGGTGATAAGACAGATATAGGCAACTATCGACCAATAGCTATTCTTTCTCCAATATCTAAGGCTCTAGAAAAAATTATTCAAAAAGAATTGTTTCGTATTTTGATAAAAGGAATTTATTTACTAAAAATCAGTTTGGATTCAGGTTAGGTCATTCTACTGAACAAGCTATTGCTGCACTAATTTTAGAGATTAATGATTCACTAAATGATGATAATCATGTGTCTACTCTTTTCTATGATATAAAAAAGGCATTTGATACGCTAAACCACGAAATTTTGCTGGAGAAAATTAATAACACAGGTATTAGAGGTAATGGCCTAGATCTAATTAAATCTTACCTGCATGGTCGGAAAATTCAGGTAGAAATAAATGGGCACCTGTCAAGTCATATTGCTATTGATGATATTGGAGTCCCCCAGGGATCAGTATTAGGACCATTACTATTTTGATTTATATAAATGACCTCCCGAGGTGTTTACCCCAAGACAATAGCTTAGCAGTAATATTTGAAGATGATACAGCGGTAATAGTAAAAGCTAAAACCCCACCTTTATTGGTTGAGAAAATGGTGATAGCAATGAAATCTTTGAGTAAATGGTTTGCATGTAACTACCTAGCTCCAAATTTTTCTAAAACAGAATTCATGATTTTTGGGCGGTCACAGCGGACAGTAAATAAAATTACCATAGAAGAGTTAATTGTAAATCAAAGTAGGATAAAAAGAGTAAAATCATTTCGTTACCTTGGGATTATCCTCGATGAGCTTTTATCCTTCCGTAAACATTTTGATTATTTGAGTTTGAAACTTGCCCATAAGTTGGGTTGTCTTCATAGATTGAAACATGGGTTTCCTTTTTCCATCCTTAAAATTTTATACCATTCTCTAATTGAATCATATCTAAATTATTGCCCTGTAATCTATCTCAACACATTTACGGTCCATCTGCAACCTCTTCAGATAATTCAAAATAAGGCAATTAGAATTCTGGGTACTTTTGTTCATCGCCCAATGAGGCTTCAAAATCTCTCGGAAACTCAAACTTTATATGCCTTTCTCAATATACTTAATCTTAAACAACTGAAAGACCTGCATACAGCAATGTGATATTATGATATTCAATCTTCAACAAATTATTTCCATGATTTGGGTATAATTGAGATTCCCATTTCTCCTGCCCACCCCGTCCGCTCCAAGAAGTATCGCCTTCCTCCAATTAAATCAGAAAGAGCTAGATTCTCAATCAGATACCAGACACCTCATATTGTAAATAAACTTAATTTACTAGAAATGTTCCCAGGTTTCAAGAGCATATCTTCTTTGAAAAATCATATTTCAAAATGGTTCTTTGTCTGGATGTTGGGATTGATGAATAATTGATATTAGTATGATTTTGTGTTGTGGTGTTCTCGCGCTGGGGTGGCCTCCTCTGTTATCTCCTACCTTGTATGTTTTTTTTGTTTTTTTTTTTAGATCCTGTATTTATTATTTCGGCATTTTCTTATATTTGTTTATGGCCGACACATAGAGCCCTGCTCTCCGTCGACCAGTTTAGAAATTTATTTGTCACGTATTTTTGTCAATAAAAGATCTTGTCTTGTAAGTCTGCTTAGAAGGCTGGTCAAGCTTCGGGTTTATTTCTTTATTTTCGCCAAGAATTATATTATCAAAATAGTGGTCGTGGAATATCGAGAGGGGCCACTTGAGCGGAAATTCTAAATTCTAATGCCCTGATTCAGCAGCGAAAAAACGTGCCACGGCAAGGTGCCGATTTCAGCCACTTAGTGGCCCGAAACATCAATTATGGTCTAACTAGGGACAAATAAAGTTTGAGCAAAACTATTCAATAGATGATCGATTTGAAAATAAGGAAAACCCACTTATGTAGCCTCCCAGTTTCAAGAAAAAAAGAAGTTGCGCATGTCCCTGAGTAAATATACAGTGAGGGAGCAATGACTTGACTTATGTCCCATCCGTCCTTGAAGGTCGTTTTGGGGCCTCTTCTTTAACCAGTTCATTGATGCCTCCTGTAGGTGCTTCTGTTGTCGGACAGGCGGCAGAGTTGTGGCAGGTTGTAGGGTGAGAAGTTTTCTTTCCATCTCTTCGGAGGGCGACCTCTGGGGTGAGAACCGTGTACTCGTCCATCGAAGGTTATCTTCGGGAGACGAGCGCTGGCCATGCGTTGGGTGTGTTCAAGCCATTTGAGTTGTTGTAGTTTTATTTTGTCCAGTATTGTAAATTTGACTTTCAGATTATGGAGAATCTTGGAGTTGGAGATTCTGTCGTGGTAGGTGATACCAGCGATGCGTCGTAGGGATTTGTTTTCAAAGGCAGCTAGGTGGTATTGATCGTCTGTTTTAAGCGTCCAGGATTCACAGGCATAGATGGCGATCGGGATAATGAGGGAGTAGAAGAGTCTCATTTTGAGAGTTGTTGTTAAGTTCTTATTAGTCCAGATGGGCATCAGAGCTTTAAAACTGGAGTTCGCAAGTGTCAGGCGTCTCTTGATGTCTTTGAGTTGGTTGTTATCAGAAGTAAGTAAGCTCCCAAGGTAGGTGAAGCCTTCCGCCCACTCAATGGTATCTCCACCAAGCTGAAGGCTGAGATTTACCTGTGAATCGACCTTACGTGAGCAGCACATGGCTTTCGTTTTTGAGGTGTTGATGGCCATCCCGAAGAGGTTGGTAGAGGAGTGAACGCTGTTAGCCTGAGATTGTAGATCTTGAAGAGACTCGGGTATTAGGTCTAAGTCATCAGCATATGCTGGTTTGCCTATCACCACTCCTCCGACAAGGGCACTGGGTGGGTTGTCTGTGAGTGAAAGGGCTGCAGTTAGGATGAGATTGAACAGCTCCGGTGATATTAGGCAACCTTGAAGCACTCCGGTAGAGGTTTTGAAGCTCTCGGTAAGTCCTTCTCCAGTCATGACGCGGCTTCTGAACTTCTTATACATGTTTTTGATCAGCAAGATCAGGTTGGATGGGATGCCAAAGGGAAGAAGGATGTGCCATAGACCTTCTCTCCATATCCGATCGAAAGCTTGTTTTAAGTCTATGAAAAGGTGGATGCTGTGGCCAAGTTTGCTATACTTTTCCATGGTCTGCCGAACAGTGAATATCTGATCAATTGTTGATCTGTTAGGTCGGAAGCCGGCTTGGCATTCCGGAATGACCATTGAGGAAATGGCTCGTATACGCCCGAGCATGACTCTTGTGAGGATTTTTGCTGCGTGGCTAGTAAGACTTTTTGGGGTGGTAGTACTCGCAGACAGCTTTAGAGCCTTTCTTATGCAGGGGGATTATCGTGGCTTCGCACCAGGGTAAGGGGAAGTGACATTTTTCCCAAGCAGCTGTGGCAATTTTGTGGTGAAGGTCAAGGAGTGGTTTGCAGTTTACTTTCAGTGGTTCGGGCTGGATTCCACCGGGGCCGGCAGCTTTGTTTGTTCTCAAGTCTCTGATAGCTGCTTCTATTTCAGAGTGAAGAGGGAGAGGACTTGGATCAGCAGAGGTTATGGGGAAAGTGTCGAGAATTGTTGGGTCTGGGTGGATGTCCAGATTCAGTTTATTTTCAAAATGGTTTTTCCATCGAGAGCGGATACCGTCTGTGGATTTATTTGGTTTCCATGTTCGTCGAAAAGGGAATACGCTTTGATGTCCTTCTTATTGGCCAATTCCCGCACTCTTCTATACATGTAGTGGGGGTCTCCTTTCTTGAAGGCCGATTCACATTGATCACACGTTTCTTTAATAAAAGCACGATGAGCACGTCTGATGGTTTTCTCTACAGCTCGTTTGAGTTGCTTGTATTGGTCCCTACTTTCTTTATCTCGCTTGTTCGTGAGTTGGCGCTTTTCGTCGCAGAGGGAGATGATCTCGTCTGGTATCCAAGGTTTCTGATTGTTTTTTGGCTAGTCACCAGGTTGTCAATATCTTCCTTAGACAGGATAGGTGGAGAGCTCGACGTGAGCTCCGAAATTTTTCCGGATAGAATGGTGATATAGGTCATACGTGTTCTCGTCTTTCAGTAAATCTACTCAAAATTTGGGGGTTGTCTTAGACAACTTTGATGCTGTTTTAAGTCTTGTTTTGAATCTAGACATGACAAGCGAGTGGTCACTGTCAAAGTCGCCACCAGCTAGCGTGACCGTGTTTAGGACGGACGTTTTCCAACGTCTAGACACGAGGATGTAGTCTATTAAGTTTTTAGCTTTTCCATCCGGTGAGGTCCAGGATGTCTTACGGCGAGGTCTGTGCTTGAACAGTCTGTTTGTAATGACTAAATCGCTGTCTCTGCAGAATTCAATAAGGCGTTCTCTTCTTCTGTTCATTTTTCCATGTCCAAATTGCCCATTACATCTTCGTGTCCTGTGTGGTTGTTTCCAACGATGGCATTGAAGCCACCAATGACAAAGATTATGTCCTTTTTAGGGACAGAACCAACTAGACTTTGAAGCTGGAGATAGAATTTTTCAGACTCTTCGTCGTCTCTGCTGGAATCCGGAGCGTATACTTGGATAATTGTGAGGTTGGTGGGTGAGCCATTCAGGCGGATCATGATGATCCGTTCCGTGAGGGGGGTTACGGAGATTAAGGATTTTCTGGCTTTATTCGACAGTAGGAAACCTACACCTTGTCGATGTTTCCCATCATTACGTCCTGAAATTAGAAGGGTAACATCTCCATGTTTCTCTTTACCAGTGACTGGAAGATGGGTTTCAGCGAGACCAATAAAGTCCTCCAGCAATTTAACCCATTGCTGGGGGAAGATTTGTGACTGACGGGACGTATCCATACGCCGATGGGCCCTGCCCAGTGCACATTAGAGGGGTCATCCTCCTCCTCCGTCTGCATTTTAGGCCCCCAGACGAGGGTGCTCCAGCTATGGTTCAAGACCCCCAGAGACTGGGTCCCCCCTTGGTCCGCGCCTCACCATCCATGAGGTACCCTACATATCTGCAGGGCGTTCCCCTATCCGCCACCTGGGGACGCGCTGAGTGGCCTGGGGGAGGCCCCTACTTAGATGGACTAAAAATATTCATACAAAGGCGGAAGGGATAGACATGCCCAAGCTTTAAAATAGAGCACCAATATCCAAAAAATTATTTTCGGTACTTCGGACTCCTCCTCCCCCCAAAAACATTAAGCGCTGCACTTTTACATGGAGATATTAATTTTCAAAGCAATGCTGCTGAAAACTTAGTTTTCAGTTTTCAGCCGCTGCCATGAAAGTGAAGCTGCCGTAAACTGAACATAAACTGAAGCTGCCATAAGTGAAACTGAGCAGCTGCCATAAACTTCCGTGGATTAAGGGGGATATTTCCCTCTGCGTCAGATTTAGAATAATCCTGAATCTGCTATCAAAAATAGATAAAAATTACATAAAAAAACGAGCTTTAAGTTCTAACAAAACTAAAAGCGATGTAAAAACTTAAAACAAACAGTGATTATCCTAAGCATGCTGGGCGCTAAAATTCCCCTAAGCCTCTCACTCTTTATGCTAAATCATGATATTTACACTTTATTGAGGCCATAATTAGTATCTAAAATATTCTAAAACTTTGATGCAAATAGCGAGAAACCTGGGGAGCAGCCCCCTCAACTGCTATAAATTTTAAGATCATTGTTAACGCCACTCTGCTTTCTGTTCATAACTCTATTTTTTATATTTAATCCTTTCATACAGCATAAAATTTTCTACAAAGATAGTCCGATAAATTAAACTTTTAATATCAACTTAAGAAATTTAGCTCCATAACTAAAAAAGCTAAAACAAAACTCAGAAAAAAAGAGGAGACCTTGGATCTCACATACACATCAGCGATTATGCTTCCTTTTCGGCTTCAACACAATCACTTCATCAAGAACGAGAAATCACAATATCTCAAAACATATAGCTTGGCTTCATGACTTGTTCGGAAAATGAGTTCTAAAAAAGAATAAATCATTGAAAAATTATTTGAGAAGTCACCACTAGCACCGTGCACTAATGCGTCAAAGATCATACTGTATGCGTCCGTGTTGCAAACTGAACTCGTTCAACTTACTTCAACTTACTAATTTTGACATTAGTTGTTTCTTTTTTACTGTTGTGTTTTATAAAGTTTTATTTTGCTTATTTATTTTTTAAGCTTACTGAAAAATTCACACGTTTTTTATATTTTTTCCTTTGCACTTGTTTTTGTTGGAAAGGCAGCGTTGTCTAAGAAAGGATGTGGCTATTGAACTAGAGGCGTTTCATCTGGCAAACCTGGTCCTTGAAACAAGATTCAGAATTGAAAGAAAGCGTTACGTCTACTTTAAATGATTTATCCTTTAAATAATCATTGCCCTTTCAAGACTGTAAAGACGCAGCGTTTCCTAGCTAAAAACGGGCGAAATTATTCAAAAAAGGCGTACTTTAGGCCAACTTTTGAACTAGGATTTATTTCTTTATCAACGCTCATTTTGAGCGTTTTTTACGCTCATTTTGAGCGTTTTTTTTTGCGCTCATTTGTTCAAGGTAGACAGATAGCCTCAATAAGCATAAATATCTTCCAATTTGGACTTGTGGAGTTACTTTGAAAAGAGAAATTTAAGCTAATCAAATTTCCCTTAATATGCTATCTGATGTCTTGTCCGTACAATTAGTTTAGCTGAGTGTCCATGTTTTATAAATTTCAAATACTCGTAAAGAATATACTGCCTTTTCTGTGTAAGAACTATCTTATAGCCCAACCGTGAGAGCTCTTAAAACACTAGAAAAAAACCTACGTCTTTTTAGCCCTTTAACGAAAAACGAGAAATCACGAGAGCTCAAAATTTAGCCCTTTAATGAAGAACGAGAAATCACAAGACCTCAAAAATGTTCTTCTTTTTCTTTTTAAGCAAATTTTTAGCCCTTTAACAAAGAACGAGAAATCACAAGAGCTCAAAATACATAGTTTGGCTTAACAAACTCATTGAGAAAATCAAACTAGACACAAAAACTTTAAAAACCCGAACTGACACTTCCCTAGTGCCACAGCGCTGTGCTACAGCGGCGTCTTACCCTAGTGCCACAGTGTTGTCAATGATTTTGCCAAAGCAAATAAGAGATTGAACAGAAATGAATCATTGGTGATTTGATTTGGATGTAATAAGAATAAAGGAAAACAAATAAAACTAAATTGAAGAACGGGTGAAACTAATGCTTTTATTACTGTATTAACGCATTTTCTGGTGATTTCTTATTGGGGTCGGTGGCAACTGTAATTCCGCGTCTAAGAAGAAAAGAAGCACTCTTAAGCAGAAAGTTCTGAAAAATACAATATTACATTATTGTTATCGTATATTACTTTTAGATTAGAAAGCTATATTGTTTCTGACTAAGCAAAGCAAACAAAGAACAAAAAAGACCATGTGTAAGTTATCTATGAAAGAAAACAAGAAAAACAGATGAAAATAAAACACGGTTTGAGCTTTCATGTGCAATCATTTTTTTTCTTTTACTATAAGCCTTGCCTTGTTCCCCAGCGTTTTATCATAGAACAGAAAACGTTTATTGACTTCAATTGCTTTAGAATAATTTGAGTATGTCAGTAAAACAATGAGTGAAATAATGCAAAGAGCTATAAAAAAAAAATGCAAAACCAAACATTCAAAGCAGTAAATGCTACATCAATATCAAGGCTATGCCCATGAGGGGAGGGGAGAGGGAGTTTGAACCCCCCCCCCCCCTCCCCGAAAAAAATACTGTCCGGCTCATAAAAACATAACAAAAATGATTATAAGAAAATTTGTGATGTTTTTTAAAGTTTTGTGTACCCCCCCCCCCCCAAAAAAAAAAAAAAAAAAAACGATACGTTCTTGGTCAAGGTCAACGCAATAAGATACATGGAAAAAGTCGACCTATAAGCTCAACATTCAAAATTACAAACTACGATATCTTCCTACTGCCGAAGCAAAATTTTCTTGCAAATACTGGTAAGAGCCTACTGAAATAAAGTCTACGGGCATTAAGTTAAAGATTGAAGACGAAGCAAAAGTCTGCTGGTATTTTTCCTAGTTAGTCTAGTATTGTATATAGTTGCCATGCTGTCGGTAAGGAGAAAGAAACTGACGGTGAAAACCAGACCGTAGATTTATCAGTCCATGGCAAGTTTATTCCATCTTGTATTTCACAAAAATACTTAGGGCTAAACGAAGAGCAGGTCATGCCCGAAAGTTCTGGGAAAAGCCCGCAAGGAAGGGTTTAAATAAAATGGGAAGTTTTTGGGAGGGGGGCGAAGGAAGTTCTGAATAGATTGTGATGGAGGAGTGTGCACAGCTGTGTTGGTCTCGTACGCTGCTACAGTGCGTTGTTAGCGGTAGCGGTAGCAGTATAAAATAAAGGGTAGTGGTGTAACAGGGTCTTCTAATTTTGCAAAGTTCGAGAACGTCAAAACCTGCAGAACCAATAGCTAAGAACCCCTCTGTCAGGAAAGCGACAATCCTATTCAAACTAAGAAGCAAGCTTTTGTTCAGAAACCCGGTCAAGATCTAGCTATTGATTCTAATAGAACTAAAAAAAAAGATAAAAAAGCCTCAGAATCAGATTAGTCATGCGAAGTTGAATTGCGATTAAAATTGTCATAAAATAATCGTTAAGGTAACGAATTCTCCAATCTGCGTTTAGTTAAATTTTATGCATTAAGGGATTTGCTGGGTTATATTCAATCTCACTGATTGCAACAGTGTGTTCAAGTCATGTCTAAGATTAAAAAAAAAAAAAAAAAAAAAAAAAAAAAAAAAAAAAAAAAAAAAAAAAAAAAAAAAAAAAAACTGTACTCAGTTAAAAATCAACATTCTAAGAATCTTAATTAGGAGACAAGGTTTTCCCTTTCGCAACTGAGGTTGAATTTCGAGGTTCATAACTAGGGCCCAGCTTCACAGCAAAACTGAGTTTCACACTAAAATTCTTGTTTCCGTGTGTGCTCAGTTAAAGATCGACATTCTAACAATGTTAATTAGGAGACAAAGTTTTCCCTTCCACAAGTGAGGTTGAATTTTGAGGTTCACAACTGGGGTTCAGCATCACAGCAAAACTCTCGTTTTTGTGTGTTCTCAGTTAAAGATATACATTCTCAGAATCTTAATTAGGAGACAAGATTTTCTTTTCACAACTGAAATTCAATTTTGACGTTCACAACTGGTGTTCGGATTTGACCGGAAATTCCAATCCCATTGCTCATAAATTTAATTTATAGTCCTAAAGATTTTTTTTCAGGGAACGGTGATAAAGATATGGGAAAAATGAACATTTTGTATTCAATATGCTTATACTTACTGCCAGCTCCGTCCTTTACTTTGTTTAAAAATAAACAAGTTCCACAAATTACAAAATGATTAAAACCGTTAAATTATTTATTTGAAATTTTGTGCCCGTAAAATTTCTGCGCCCGGGGCAAGTGCCTCCTCTGCCCCCCAAAAACCATCTCTGCCCTACCCTCACCCTTGAAGAACTCCACAATGGGATATTACCAAAAAGGCATATCCTGACTATAGTCGAACACACGAATAAGCATACAGAAACAAAAGAAGAACTGAAACAAACTGAGTTTATCCAGTACACCCACGCCATTTTGTTTGACCAGGCCAATGGCAAACTAGCCATTTTCACAGTCTTTTTCAACCTCCCTCTAAATCAACGCCCACATGGCTGCCGTTGCTGCACCTGATGTAGAATTCATTGTTCACCCGAAGGACATCACCAAAATAGCTCCATTTTTCTCACCACTTCAGAAATTAGCGAATGACCAGAACTCCAAAGGATCTCCACGGGACAGAATTCGTCGGACGACGGCTGACGTCGTCGTCGGCAGACGATTAAAATGCACCGTATTTTTGGACGGTGTCAGTTTTCTTCTGTCTTTGTAACGAGTTTCCAGCACTCAATATAAGTACTCGATAATAAATAAATTATATAATATCAAAATGTCACCACAGTTACCATGACAAAACACTTTTGAAATGACCAAAGCCGTTTTGCAAAAATTTCACCATGTGACTCAAAATTATACCCTAAAATTAATATATATTTACCCGTTCAGTCAATAAAGCCAAGCTTCATTAGCCTCATCCTCCTCCCATTGGTGGACAAGGAGGGCCTTGATTATGATTTACTCCGCCCATTCTTCTATTGGGTCCTGGACCGGGTGGTCTTCCCCTGAAACAAATTATAGAATAGTTTGACAAAATAAAAATTATAACACAAAGAATCCCAATTGCAAATTAAACAGCAACTATTTGCCATACTATGCTAATGTTATTAAAAAGCAATATATTAATACTAATCAATACAAACACATTTAAAAAAATTATTTTGAAGTCTTTATTTAACCTTTTCAAGACGACATTTTCTTTAAATCGAAAGAATATATTTTTTTTCTTTTTTATATACTACAAGACATTCATTTTTCATGATTTTTCATGCATTGCCCTTTGGCTTAAAACCACCCTTTCATTTCCTAGTAGATGATAAAAGTTTGATAATCGGTAAGGCATAAAGTTAAAAATGTAAATCTTAGGTTGATTGCGTTATGAAAGAAAGATACTTGTTCAGTCAATACAGCCAAGGTTAACTAACTTCATCCTCCTCCATTGGTGGACAAGGAGATCCTTAATATGATTTACTCCACGCCTTTCTTCTATTAGGTCCTGGATCGGAGGGTCTAAATCAAATTTTAGAATAAAAATCCTATTTGCAGTTGGACAACACATTTTACCACATTCTGCTTTTTCACAGAAAAAAAATATCGAAATTTAGAAGCCTTTATTTAACCCACTCTGGGTGGCATTTGTTTTCAAATCGAAAATATTTTTTTTTTTTTACTACAGTACATTTATTGTTTCATCATATTTTACCTACTGCTCTTTGGCTTAAGCCCTTTCATTCCTAATTAGAAAGGAACGTAAAAGTCCAATATTCCTAATCCAGGGATCTATAAGCAGGGCCGTATATAGGATTTTTTTGGGGGGAGTACAAAAAAATTTTTCGGGGGGAGGGACACAAAAAACTTTAAAAAGCGCATCAAAAACTTGTTTATATTCATTTTGGTTACATTTTTACGAGTCGGACAGACATTTCGGGGTCACAAAAAAACTACTCCCTCCTGGATACGACCTTGCCCATAAGTTACAAGATTAAAAATGATAAACTTGGGCTGATTGACTTACAAAAGACAACAAAGGAAAAAGGCAATTCTTAAGACAGCGTTTTTGAAGATACAACAGGAAACAGCTTATCCTAGTTCCAACCAGTTGTAAAAAAAAAAACTGACCTAAATTTTACAAAATGAGGTTAAAATGTTGGCTATATGACGGATATAAACTTCATTGTTCGTTGTAAAGGATCAAAATATACACAGTTTTTCATTGATTCGCTTCAAACCTTTTTCTTAATATTAAAAAAAAAAACATTAAAAGAAAATCAAAACAATTGACAATAGCAAAGCAAAAGAACCAAAGATAAACAATAAACAACGACCAACGATAAACTATATCTGAGAAATAGATATAAATGAAATAGATGAGTAGAATCAATAATTAATACCTCTTCAGATAAGCTAAACTTGAAATAGTGGACTCAAAAACAATTATACACAGTAAAAGATTGTAAACTAAAAAGAACAGGTCAAACTTTTTACCATTAATTTTTACCATTAATACCATTTTTACCATATAATTTTTACCATTTGAAGGTTTGTAGCATTGAAAGTACTAAATTGGAAGTCTAGTCAATTTGATTTAAAAAAAAAAATAGAATTAAGACCATAATAAGTATTTTAATTTGAAATGCAATTTAAGTACAAAATAATAAAAAAGAATAGAATAGCGAATTTAAAGTCTAATTTGACCCAATGAAAATAGGAAAGATGAATACGAGGTTCAAAATCCGTCATAGTTCTGGCTCTCAATTTGTACATAGTTCATATCTACAAATTTTTGCCTGGGATTTGAGACACCCCATTGTTTCCTTGAAAATCAGAATTTTTCAAATAAGTCAAGCTTTAGACCTTCTTAAAAAATGGTTTACTTCGGCCCTCTATGAGAAAAGTTATATCCCTTTGAAGGAGTGAAGTTAAAATACCGAAAACATCAAAATAAATATATTTTTTACTCCCCTGAACCCATCTTAGATACATTCATACCTGAAAACCAGGATTTCCTAAGATTTTTCTTTTGGTTATTTCAAAGATATAAAGTTTTTAGGGTAGTTCTTCAATGTTTGACAAACATGTCAGTTTTGCCATGTCGAACAGCGGAAACAAATAAGCAAAACTAACTAGATAAATGTAGCAGCGCTCTTTGATTTGACAACGCTTTTCGTCAGTAGGAATTCAAACATTAACAATCTGTTGATTCCCAAAGACAGCTAAACCTTCAAATAAAACCTGTCCTTTCTTAAGGCGTTTAGTGCCACATGTTTTTTAGCTTATCTTTTGCTGATTTTTTATGTACTTTAATTTTGTTTAAATTTGGTGCCCGCTACTACAAAATTGCATATGGGCGTCTTTTTTTTTATTAAAAAATAAATTCCCCATATTTTTTAAAGATCCACTGAACCACTTTTAGGTATCTGAACCACTTTTAACAATCTAATTTCATTTTACTTATTCTTGGTACTTTTACAGTTAAATAAGGTATTTTATTCTGGACCACCGATTCCCCATATTTTTTAGATGTATATGGTTGTGTACAGAGCTGCTTCTAGGGAGGGGCAACCGGTTCAGCTGCCCTGTGCACCGCAGCTGGAGGGGGGAGCTCCGCGGCTAGGGGATTGCCCATTTTGATCAAATTTTTCACTTTGAATCGGCTTTTTCTGCTTATATTTGGATCGGGAGGGGGGTGCTGTAATTATTTTTTCCCAGGGCATCACCAACGCTAGGAACGGCTCTGGTTGTGTAGGTGTCCACTGAACCAATTTTAACAATCATATTTTATATTCACTGTCCTTGGAACTTTAACAGTTCAGTACTGCTATGATATATGATGGTAATCCAGATAGTAGCTTCTCTTTTGGAACTGAAATACGGAACATTTTTAGTATACTTACTGGAAACTACACTCCTAAACAATCTTCTAAAATAGTTAGCTTCTAACATAGTTAGCCAGAATATAATTTGTACTTTACTTAAAAAAATTCTTTTAAATGTTTCCACTTCTATAATTTTAAGAAATCAAAAATTAATTAAGATTTTAAGGAATAAATATCAACATATGTATATTAAACTGGCAATGCACATTCATTTGCATTTTTTCAGTAAAGTATAAATTATATAATGGCTTTTAGAAAGCATAGAGGTTTTGGACCCTACTCATATTAATTTCTGCTCGTTTTGAGTTTGACTCTGTTATTTATTTTAATTTCTGTTCGTTTTGGGTTTCATTTATCTATTGATACTGATTAGTGGTCGTTGTAAGCTTGTTAGATTATTTGATTCTATTTTTGTTCATTTTTGGTTTAATTGAGTTCTTTACTATTTTATTGAAAAACTTATTTTTTGGAAAAGGTTCTTTTAAATAATTTTATAGAAATGCCTTATTGGTAGGAGCATATATAATAAAATCATATATAATGTATATATAATCATAAATAATAAAATTTTGGTAGGAATATATATAAAATAAAGGTAGGAATAATGTTAATCGTTTATATTCTTGAACTTTTTTTTGTTTTGATCTTATGCCAAATGTTCGCAACTGTCCTTTGAATTTGGAATTTTCCCAAACGAAACATTTTAATGAAAATAAAGCAGGATAAGTTTTAATTCTCTCATCAAACGAAAATCCGAGGGATTGTCAACTCTCAGAAATCATGTACACCAGGTGGCGGGGGGCAAGCGTGCCAAATGTTGCAGTACTGTGCTAAGCCTGATTGAACAGTGCCAAGCGCGGTGGAACTGTGTCAGGCGTTGTGGAACTGTTTTCTCTACTTCAATGGCTAGGAAGCACTTTTGCTTTCTTCTCTTAATATGTCATATTATCATACCTAGTCAGCATTGCGGTCTTTGCTGCTAAAACTAAAATCCCAATCGCCAAGTGGGAAATGTAGGCCCAAAATTATTCATGGCCAGATTTGTTACAAGAAAATTAGCAAGATTATTTGCTACTTTTCTTGATTACTTGCTACATGGCAAGATTATTTACTAGAACCAGATTATTTACTTGCGTGAGGACCAAGGCCAACAAAGCTCCAGCTCAACGTATTGCAACCTGCAGAACACAACTGACAATCGTCATAATGACCTGCAAAGAGGGGAGGAAAAGGATAATAACCTCTGTCACATAACCACTTACCTCTACTGTTACTGATAAATGCTCAGTCATCGGTAATAAGATTCACGAGCTTGATCACTTACTACACCGCAACAACATTGAAGTATCAGCTATAATTGAAACATGGGTTCCGTCGGCAGATCTGGTCCAAATTGACGACTACAACGCCCACTTATTACCTAGACATGGTGAAGATGGCCAACCTGTTCAGCAAGGAGGTGGCGTTGGACTCACTTGCAAAAAGTCCATAAAAAGCAGGGTACTTGAAATACCAAACACACGTGAACGCCAGGTTGAAGTTCTATGGATATGGACTCGGCCAAAGAAATTGCGTAAAACCTTCGGATCAGTTATCCACGGAGTTATTTAGTTCCCTCCCAAGGGCCCCTATAGGAAGCAGCTGATATCATATTTACAGAATTGCGTTGACTGGATCAGAAGTAAATACCCAGGTGCTACGTTATTTGTCGTTGGAGATTTCAACGACATTAAACCCAAGTGGGTTGGAGACTCACTGTCTCTCAGACAGCTGGTAGAGTGTCCAACGCGGCAAATGAAGACCCTTGATCTAGTTTTTTCTAACTGCAGCGAATATTACAAAGAGCCAGTCACACAACATCCAATAAGGCGAAGTGTACTTACTTACTTGTACTTGTTGCGGGACCAAACACGGACGCCTCACCCGGCATCTAGAAGACTACGTATGAATGAATCCCATTTGCTGTGATCTTGTGCCAGCTCTTCAGCAAACCGGAGCCAGCAGCTCTCACGCTTTCTTCCTAACTTTCGAAATCAACCAATGGGGTCGAGGTCATTTTGGCAGTTGTCCACCAATTCTTAAACTGACGGCCAGGTCGCCTGTGCCAATCTGGCAACGGGGTAGCTAGAAGCACTTACTTTATGATGCAGTCATTGGCTCTTCTAAGGACATGACAAAACCAACGCAGTCTTCTCTGTTTGACAATCATGGCGGCGGGTTCAATGTTACAGCAGTGGTGGCACATATCCACATTCGAGGTTCTGCCGGAGTATCGAATCCTCAGGATCTTTCGTAAGACAGCGGTGGTCAAAGACTTCCAAATCTTGGAGATGAAGCGCCTTCAGTGGCCAAGTTTCGACTGCATAGAAGAGAACAGACCTAACAGCCGCTTTATAGACAGAAATTTTTGTCTTCGTGCTGATCTCCCACCAGATCCACAAATGGCGACGGAGTTGTGAGAAGATGGTTTGGGCTTTGTTGATTCTGTTTCTGTACGTCAAAGTCACAGCCTCCACGAGGGTCTATTATTGAGCCAAGATAGGTGAAGTTGTCGACTTTTTCCAATTCTTGTCCGTAAGGCACAAGCTGATAATCCGACTGTATATTTAGGTCCATGACTTTAGTTTTGGCCGTGTTGATCTTCATGCCCAGTAGCTGAGAGAAATGTGCTATTTCATTTAACATTGCTTGAGCAGTTGCTGGATCAGCAGCAAGAGCGTCGATGTCATCCGCGTAGTCCAGGTCAGACACGTTAATGCCCAACCGCATAACAACGCAATCAAAACTGGAGTGTTCTTTCTAGAATCCAGTCCATACAGCAGTTAAACAAAACAGGGGACAATATGCACCCCTATTTTATACCACTTTCAATATTGAAGGGTTCAGTTTCTTCGCCCAGCACTCTTAATGTTGATTTGCAACGCTCGTAGTAGGCCTTCAACAGCTCTTTGAATTCAAACGGCACACCATCTTCCAACATGATTCGCCAAAGGTTTTCGCGGGCTACAGAGTCAAAAGCAGCCACAAAATCAAGGAACATGTTAATTATGGGGAAATTGTAGCGTTCGCAGTGTTGGAGAACAAGGCGAAGAGTGGAGACCTGGTCAGTGTACCCGCTCCCTCTTCGAAATCCGCACTGATTTTCACGTGTCCACTCATCCCTTGCTTCCTCGAACCTGTTAAGCAAAATCATCGCAAATACATTGGTAGCCATATCCATGAGTGATATCCCTCGGTAGTTGCAGCTGTCACATTTGTCCCCCTTTTTAAATACTGGGATTATTACTGACACCTTCCAATCAGACGGGAAGGTCTTTTTCTCCCATATTAGACTGAAGAGGTTTTCTAGTTGTTCCGTTGCAACGTGTGGTGAAGCCTTGTACACTTCGGGAGGGAGACCATCTTCTCCAGGAGACTCATTGTTTTTTAGTCACTTGATCACGTTTAGTATCTCTGAAGCTGAAGGTGGTGCCATGTCGATTTCATTTGGTGGTCCTTCAGCTATTGGTGGTAGCATCGGCGTTGCATCTTGCCCATCTGTATTTGGATTAAGCAGGTCTTTAAAGTGATTCTTCCAGTGATCAAGTTTACCATGTACGTCAGGGATCACGCTTCCTTGAGCGTCTTTTAAGGGGCCAGCGATAGGTGATTTTATTCCAGTTATTTCTTTGAGGGTTCTATACAGCCTTCTCGTGTCCTTATTTCTGGCTGCTTTTTCCATCTCTAAAGCAGCCTCGTCCCAAAATTGTTGGCGGTCTTGACGTAAGCTTGTTTTAACCTGTTTCCGTAATGACTTTTTTACTGCGATTGATGCGTTTGATGCCTGTCGGCTAGCCTCGATTAACTTTACAGTTTTCTCCGAGACATAATTTCTTTCGTCTTTGCAGGGGCATAGCCGATAACATCAGCGGCCACCTTTTCAGTGGTGTTCCGGAACTGTTTCCATCGGGTGGTAGGGTCTTTATCACAGTCTGTCAGGCTTGCGAACTGGTTCTGTAACTTCAGGCAAAAGTCTTCTTTCACCATTTGAATATTTAGTTTCTCCGTGTTTAACTTCCTTTTTGGGGGTTTTTCTCTTCCTCGCGCTCAACTTACAGAAGTATTTTTGAACCAACAGGCATATGATTGTTTCCAGATTTTGACCCCGTGCACGCCCCTCTGTAAGCTCGAGAATCGATGAATGAGGAGCACCAACACTGACGGATTAATATATGGTCAATTTGGGCAGTTGTGGAAGTTGGTCACTAGGGCGAAGTGACCATTTGATTATACGGCTGGAACCAAATATCTACAAACCCGTAAATGAAAAAGAAGTCATATCTTTCCGGCCCACTACTGATGAAAAAATTACTACCTATAAACTCTGGTTACAGTCCACTTGATAAACCGTGGATGACCGACGAAATCCGAGAGCTCATTTCACAAAGAGATGAACTATTCGAAAGAAACCGTCTAGACGAAGCAAAACGCTTTCGGAACCTAGCAATCAAAAGATGTCGTGATGCCCGCAAAGCCCACGGGTCAAAAACAGTGGAGAATTTCATGAAAAGCGAACCCAAGCGTTTTTTACAGCAATGTGCAAAAATTTATGGGTCGAAAAAAATAATCCTGAAATGTTGGACGAAAATGGGAACAAACTTGACGCCAACCAAGTAAACTCCTTTCTTGCAAGCATCTGTTGAAAACACCACCCTCTCAAAGAACTCCCACCTAAAGAAGAAGAAATATCTAAGATCCCAGTCATTACGAAAGAAGAAGTTGAAAAAAAACTAGCCAAACTTGATCCCCGTAAAGCGGCCTGTCCAAAGAGGTACCCCCAGCTGTACTGGCCCATTGCGCCAAGGAACTATGTGTACCCCTTGCTGCAATTTATAACCAGTGCTTAGTTGAGGGCACCTTCCCCAACTGCTTCAAAAAAGCGTGTATAGTGCCAATCCCAAAGGTAGCTAACGTGACTGAGGTTAAAGACCTCCGCCCAACATCAAAGACCTCTATATTTTCGAAGTCTTCACGCGATTCATCTTTGACTGGCTATATGAGGAAATAAAAGAGTCCATAGATCCCAGACAGTTCGGCTTCCAGCCCGAATGCAGCACCATACATTATCTAGTCACCCTACTGGATGAAATTCTTCGTCACCTATAGTGCCCAGACTCCTTTGTGAACCTCTTGATTCTCGATATGGTGAAGGCATTTGATTATCTGGACCACCCACTCGTTGTCAGCGGAGCCAACAACATTGGGGTGAGACAATTCATTGTAAGGCTACTTGCTAGCTTCCTGAGTGACAGACTTCAGTGCGTTCAACTCTCCCTCGATATCTTTTCCGAGTTCCTCAGGATTACCTGCGGTGCCCCACAGGGTAATATCCTGGGCCCGATTGCTTTCGTTATAGCAGCCAATGAGCAACTAAAGAAAAAGCCAAACAGGGCCAAGTTTGCTGATGACCTCTCCTTGCCTCTCTTGCGTCAATTAGCCACAGCCAAAGACGAGCTTAAGCTAGCCTTAGATGAACTGACAATGGAGGCTCAGGAGGCTAGGATGGAAATCAGCAAGGAAAAGTGTTGTCATGAGAGTGAACTTCCTCAAGAAACACATAGGCAACATTGAAACAGAAGCTGAGCTCAAATCAGTGGACTCTGCCAAAATTCTTGGAATTATTATTGACAAAAACCTGAAATAGGATTCCCAAGTTAACAAGATTGTAAGCAATGGAGCAGGACTACTAAGACCGTTCGCGAACCTGGAACGCTTTGGTTTTACCACCCTGGCCCTTACACATCCTAAAAACATACCTCTTACCCGCCCTGGAATACGGTTGCCAAGTCTGGCATCCAGACTTAACAAAGGAACAGGACAAGCAAATAGAGAAGATGCAGAAACGGGCTTGCCGCATCATCCTCGGCCAAGCCTACAGTTCATACGAGGAGATTCTCCAGAGGCTTGATCTCAAAACCCTATTCCAACGCGGACACACGAAGCAGTCATGAGGTTCGGCCGCCAATGCCTTCTTTCACAACGGCATAGAAGCATCTTATCAGATTTCTTAGAGCCAAGAATTGACGGTCCTGCGACAAGGAGCAAAGCTGCTGTTAAAGCTGTCCTGAAACAACCAGCAACCGAATTCAAGTCAGCACTACTTATCTTCATTTGTACCATATTTTGTTGAATCATTTAATAATTGTGTATAATTAATTGTTTTTAGTGCTTTAATTTGATGTTGATAATATTGACAATGCCACTGCTATTTTATAATACTACGGCACAGTAAATAAATTGATTGATTGATTGATTGATAGAAAACTATCAAGCAAAGAGAATAATCCTTACCCTGGTCTGCGGTAATCACTTGCATATTGATTTCCTCTCTTTGATAGACCAGGATTAAATAACGTTTGGACACTGGAAAAAAATAATTATGAACAAGATTAATTACAAATGTATGGAGGATTAAAGGCTAAGTGAACATAAACAACATGAATATACTAAGGCCAAACCAATCAAAGTTTGATTAATCTCTGTATAATCCAGCTATTTCTGATGTCGTTTAGAAGTCGTAAAAAAATAATAATAAATAAACAAACAAAAAATCATGTGTCGTAGAGTTAACAGATAAGATTCATGAATGCTCCAGAGAAAACATTACTTCATGAGACAGGGAACGGACAGAGACCATGTACATTCCATGATTTCCTTTCCTTTTTTATACCAAGGACAACAGTAAATTATGGTAATATGGTAAATTACTGTAAATCACACATACATATATGAGTAATATGGTTTTTCGAGCTTGTCTCACCATAGGCCTATGTCAAATATATACATGTATATGTGAGTAATAAGATGATTGAAATTGAAATGGTAAAAAAAAAGGAACTCAGCATCACCAGGGTAGAGGCTAATTTGATCATAGCATGAATGATATTCATCACTATTGTTTGATAGCTAAAAAACTGTGTGAAGCAACTCACGATTCATAGTTTTGAAGAATAAAATTTTAAAGTATATAGTCATTGGACCACAAAAAACAAAACTCTTTTGTTGTAAACAGTTCTCTTTAAAAACTCACAGGTTTTGAGCCTTTAAATGCAACCAAAGTCTACTACTACTACTACTAACAACTCACCGCAGCACCAAGCCGCCTGAGGCCAACACAGCTACGCACGCTCCTCCTCCACCCCAATCTATTCAAAGCCTCCCTTTTTACACCCGCCCACGAAGTTCCCATTTCCTTTAAATCTTTCTTTATGACGTCCTCCCACCCCAGACGGGGACGACCTGCTTTCCGTTTAGCCCTAGATGGTTGGCCGAAAAGGACAATCTTCGGCAATCTGTCATCCTTCATCCGCACAACGTGCCCTAGCTACCTCAACCTTTCTTTCATTATAGCCCTAGAGAGCGGTATTAAACCACATTTTTCGTATAGCCTATTGTTTGAAATACGGTCAGTCAGCTGGGTACCCAGAACAATCCTTAAGCAATTTCTCTGGAAAACATCTAGCAAATCTTCATCCGCTTTTCGGAGCGTCCATGCTTCAAAGGCA
Source organism: Artemia sinica (assembly GCA_027921565.1). NCBI lineage: Eukaryota > Metazoa > Arthropoda > Branchiopoda > Anostraca > Artemiidae > Artemia > Artemia sinica. The sequence continues at coordinate 48,701,020 of CM051273.1, read as the reverse complement.
TATTTGACCACTGTCATCACTGTAGCTTCTAATATTCTAATCTTGGTTTGCAGACTTATCTTCCTATTCTTCCATACTTTTTTTTAACTGTGAAAAAACACCCTGAGCCTTGGCTATTCTATATTTAACATCTTCACTGCTCCCACCATCTTTACTAATAATACTACCAAGGTAAGTGAAGCTGCCCACCTGATCAATCTTTTCATTACCCAACGTCACCTTTTCATCTTCACTTATTCCTAGACTTAGTGACTTAGTCATCCTAACATTAATTTTCAAACCAATTCTAGCACCCTGAACTTGCAAAACCTCTAAAACTTCATTCATTTTGCTCACACTTTCATCTAGGATGCTTAAATCATCAGCATAATCCAAGTCCAGGAGACTTTTTCCTCCCCATTTGATTCCGTGGTCTCCCATTGCCTTTCCTGTGCTCCTTAAAACAAAGTCCATCAAAATAATACATACAAAGGGAGATAGAACACCACCCTGCTTAACTCCTGGTTTAATACAAAACCAGCTGCTAACCTTATTTCCTACCTTAACCGCAGCAGTGTTATTCTCGTATATAGCACTAATCACTTTAATGTATTTGTCTGGTATACCATACAAGGATAAAACCTTTACTAAAGCTCTTCTATCAACAGAATCGAACGCTTGCTCATAATCTATAAAACTGAGGACCAAAGGTGTTTGAAAACTCAGGCACTTCTCAATTATTAGCCTAAGAGTGAAAATTTGGTCGACTCATCCTCTACCTTTTCTAAAACCGCACTGCTCTTCTCTTAAAAACTTTGTCTACAGCATCTCTCAGTCTAAAAAGTATCATATTACTAAGTAATTTACTACCTACAGAGACCAGACTAATGCCTTGATAATTACCACACTCACTTTTATCACCTTTCTTATAAAGTGGCTTAATTAAGGTTTTCCTAAAATCGTTAGGTACTTCCCCTTTTTCAAAAATCAAATCCATAATCTTCAGTAACTTATTTCTAACCTCAGAGCCACCATATTTAAGAAACTCATTTACCACCCTATCAGCACCTGGAAACTTATTATTCTTTAATCCTTTTAGTACTGTTGCTAATTCCTGCTCACAAAACAAATCTTCCTTCACATCCAAGGTATCACAAACTTTTTCATTTTCCTCTATATTTTTTCCTGCAACTCTATCTCGGTTAAGCAAATTCTCAAAATGTTCGGCCTAGTTTTTTCCTTATCGCTAATCGTGACCCCATTCCTATCTTTAACTGGGCCAAGTCCGGATTGACTACTCCCTCTCAATTTGTTAACGTGCCAGTACAATATTTTACTATTATGCCGTCTAGCTGCATCTTCCAGATCCTCGGCAATTTTATCCATGGCCTCCACTTCACACCTCCTTAGTTCATATTTTAATGCTTTCTCCACTTTCTTTACATTTCTTTTGTTTTTATACGATCTATCACTCAGATAATTCTTGTACAAGTCCTTTCTCCTTTCTATTAAAGATAAAGCTTGTTCACTAATATTCTTAGCTGCAGTTCTAGCTTTCTTTCCTAATACGCCTTCAGCAACTTCACAAATTATTTTTCTAAAATCATTCCAACCATCTTCCACATTATCAAATTTTAAACTCTCCGTTTAGTATGCAACTGTTCCTGGAAAGTTTCTCTCAAATTCTCATCCTGGAGTCTACCAACATCATAACTTCCCGGGAGGTGGTTACCCTTCCGATATTTCAGCTTTAAATTAACCCTTGACACTACTAGATGGTGATCTTTACTTTTAACATCAATAACAGCACTCCTATATACCCTAGTATCTTGTATTGATCCTGCCAGTCTTCGGTTTACTATAAAATAATCAATAAGGTTTGCTGTCTTACCATCACGTGAATACCATTTTAACTTATGAACCATTTTATGACCAAACACCGTATTGGTTATAACTAGATTGTTATACCTACAAAATTGCAAAAGTCTGTATCCATTACTGTTTTCTTTTCCTACACCAAATTTACCTAGGCTGGGATACCATCTATCCCTATTTCTACCAACCTGGGCGTTAAAATCTCCCAGTAATAACGTCATATTTCTACCTGGGACCCTGTCTATTTGCTCCTGTAACTGTAAGTAAAATTCATCTGAGTCACTAGTATCTCCGTCAGTCGGTTCTACAGGGGCGTATACTACTATAACTAATACCCTGATCTTTCTAGTCATAAAATGAGCAATTAGTATTCTATTATTAATAGCTTCCCAGCCTAAACAAGACTTAGCAGCTTCCTTATTCATCATGAGCCCTACTCCCTGTCTATGTACCCCACCCTTCCTGCCAGAGTAAACAAATTCTATATCACCTAATTTCATGCTTCCTACCCCTGGGATATGAGTTTCTGAAATTCCTAATAAATCCAGTTCAAATCGTCTGAATTCGTCAGTCAAAATGTCGATACGATGGTCATTTTTTAACGTCGTAACATTCCAAGTTCCAATTTTCATGTTCTTTAAATCACTGAAATTATTTTCGCCTCAGGAAAAGCAATGATCCCGGATATCAGTGCAGTACGGGGATCACAGTGTAGTCAAAATGTCTTTGCTGATGCTCCCCTTCTCCTTAAACTCCACAACTAGAAAATTAACAGCTTCAAATTTAATTGAATAATCTTGTGAATTTCGCTTTAAGAAAAATCAGCTAAAAACAGCTTTTTGTCACCACTTTTTGCACTCAACTTTTGTGATTTTTATCTTTAAGAGCATGACAACCTAACAAAATGACAAGAGTAACAAAGAGCACGGTTAAGAAAGTGCCAAAGAGTTAGCAGATGCAAATTACAAAAACTCTCTAAAAACAACATTGCTCCATAGGTAAGGAATGGCCAAAGATCATTTACTTATCCTCCTCAAACTTTCTGAATTCCAAGAAAATTCCCCATTGTGTAAATTACAATTTATTGCGTTGGTTTGGGTCTTTGAGAGTATACCATCCAAACCAAAATGAAAAATACAATATTTGTGACTAGAAATGTCCCATAAGTAAAAACTCTAATCAGAGTAACATAAACAATACGTTTTAGATTTCTTTGGTTAGAATTTTCAACCAAATCTAGCACATTTTTAGTCACAAAAAATCAATCCAAAGTGACCTAAAAGAAAAGAGGTAGTAATGACAACCTTCTCGTTAAGTCCGCCCTTCGGGGACAACCTGCTTTTTGTTTGGCCCTAGACAGTTGGCTAAAAACGACAATCTTCGGCAATCTGTCATCCTTTATCCGAAGAATATGTTCTAGCCATATCAACCTTTCTCTCATTATAGCCCTAGAAAGCGGGCTTGAACCATATTTTTCATGCATCTTACTGTTTGAGATACGGTCAGTCAGCAGAAGGATTGTCGAAATTGTAAGTTTCAAGTAATTGTGTTTTATGTTCCCCTAAAAAAGACGACGAAGAGTTCCTTTTTGCCTATTTTTCCAAGGATTGCAATCTACTAGACAGGATTGCTTTTAACTATTTCACTTAGTCTTTTCTGTTTAGACCGAATCTCGTACTCGATAGCGCACCCATGCTTATGCTTCAATAGAGCTGAAATCTTGCATGCATAAAAATAATTGATGACAATACTAATACTGCTAACAACTCATTGCAGCACCAAGCCACCAATAGGCAATGTAGCCACACAAGCTCCTCCTTCGCCCCAGATATCCAAAGCTTCATTTACTACCCCCTGTCGTTACATTCATATTTGCTTTAAATCCGTCCTTTTGACCTTCTCCAACCCCATTCAAGGACGAACTAATTTTCGTTTGGTCCCAGACGGAAGGCCAGAGCAATCAAAGCTTTTACAGATTCTTCATCCGTAAAAAGTGGCCTAGCCACCACAGCCTTTCTTTTATTTTAGCCCTGGTAAGGATAAGTGTTGGGGGGGGGGGGGGGGGGGGGGGGTTTGTAGCTGCCCTCTGATCACTTTTACTCTTCAAAAGAGCACTAGAAACACCTATCCCCAGAGGTCTTGGGGGGGGGGGGGGGGGTGGTGCCAACCCTAGAGGCATTGTTATATGTTCTTTGGACTATTCTGAACAAAATCGCCATCTCTCAATCTCAGTCAGATGCGTTTGATGAAAAGAGGGGTTGTTGGGATGGGGCTGGTTACCCGCCATCACTTTCGACTCTTAAAAGGGAACTATAACTTCCAATTTTCAACCAAATGAGCCTCCTGTAAAGCTAAACAACCATCTCTTCCATAAAAACCTTAAATGTCCCCTGGGGCATAAATTACAACCCTCACTCCCAGGCTCTGGTAGTTTATATCAACTACAAAAGCTTTGTTATATGATCTTTGGACTATTTTGAATAGAATGACTGTCTCAAAATTTTTATTTGGATTTATTTCGGGAAAACACGACGTGTGTGGGGGGGGGGGGGGGGGGGTTGGTAGCTGCCCTTGATCACTTTTACTCTTAAAAAGGGCTCTAGAAATTCTGATTACTAATCCAACGAGTCCCCTCCAAAGTACATACAACCATCCTTTCTATATAAAAAAAACATTAAATGTCCCCCTGGGGCATAACTTACAATCCTCACCCCCAGGCTCTGGTAGTTTGTATCAACCACAAAAGCCTTGTTACATGATCTTTGGACTATTTTGAATAGAATGACTGTCTCAAAATTTCTATTGGATGCATTTCGGGAAAAAAAACGACGTGTGTGAGTGTGGGGGTGGGGGGGGGGTTGGTAGCTGCCCTTTGATCACTTTTACTCTTAAAAAGGGCTCTAGAAATTCTGATTACTAATCCAACGAGTCCTCTCCAAAGCACATACAACCATCCTTTCTATAAAAAACTTTATATGCCCCCAGGGCATAACTTACAACCCTTGCCCTGAGAACTGTGGTGACGGGGTGTTTTCGTCAAAGACATAATTTCCAGACCTTTCAACTACTATAACTTATAGCCCTTGCCCCCAAGCTCTAGGGGTTTGTTTCAACCCCAAAAGCCTTATGATATTATGCCTTATGATATTATTAGCCTTATGTTATATGATATTTGGACTATTTTGAATAAAATGGCTATCTCAAAATTTCTATCCCATGCATTTCGTGAAAATACGAAGTGTGTGAGTGTGGGGGGGGGGAGTATCTGCCCTCCGATCTCTGTGAATCTTAAAAAGGGCACTAGAACTTCTGTTTATCAATCCAATCAGCCCCCTCCAAAGTTTATACATCCACTCTTTGTATAAAAAAAAAACCTTATATGCCCCCAGGGCATAACTTACAGCCCTTGCCTGAAGGCTGTGGGGAGGGGTTGTCATCCTCAAAGATATAATTTCCGGACTTTTAAACTACGCGGAACAAAATGGCTCTTTCAAAATTTTGATTGGATGTGCTTGGGGAAATGATGGGTGTGGGAGGGGGATTTGTTGCCCTCCAATCACTTTTGACCATTAAAAAGAGCACTAGCCCTTTCAATTTCCAATTGAATGAGCCCTTTCGAAGTTTCTACAACGAATCCTTCGATACGAAGCGCCTTGGTCTAAAAAAATAAATAAATAAAAAAAAGTAAAAAAAAATAAAAAAAAAATATTGTGCCAACATCCTTCTGTACTTAGGCAGCGCTATTATGCTGCCTATAACAGATATAACAGAGCAATTAAATTAATATCTGAGGTGACAGCCCAGCAAAGCATGAATTTATTGGATGGTCAATCCACACACATCTTTCTTTCCTCTTGTTTCATTTTTAAGTATTTTCATGGATTCCTCCCTAACTTCTTCAAACAATTATTTCTTTTGAATTCTGGACTATAAAAGGAATCTTGTGTTTCTTTTTCTCTCAGAAATGACATGGATATTTTTATTCATAAAACTAAAACCACAAGATCAGATTCTAATCCAGTTTTTTGTTGTGCTTCCATTGGAATTCCCTACCAGTTAAAATTTGGTTATGTCATTCTTATGGACAATTTAAAAAAAGAGCTAACAAACCCCCTTTTATGCCTGGAGAGTTAGTTCTCCCCTCCCTTCTCTTTTCCCCCTCTGTCTTTCCTTTTCAATTTGTTTAATTCATTTATTTTGATTGGCATGCTATTTTTATTTTTTAAAATCATTTCTTTCTTCTTGTCCTTCTGGTTTATTTTAGTGCTATTATTTAAGCCTTTGTGGGGGGCCTAAGTTTTTTAATTTTTCAGTTTCCTTTAAATAAATTGACTATATATATATATATATATATTATATATATATATATTATAATATATATATATAATATATATATATATATATATATTATATATAATCTATATATATATATATTACAAAAGAAGCTTAAAGCCTTCAATGATGGGGACTAAACATCTGTGAACTAAAACATATGCAACAAAATATCTATCTTTAAAAAATAGAAACAACTGAAATATATGTATACATATTTTGAAATTTGGAGTTACTTACAACAGGAGTACTGCATCAACAAATCCCCAAAATGTGTCTGTAACTCGAGCTAAAGACCAAGGTCTTCTATTCTGGATTTGACCTAAAATTCAAAACATAGACGATGAAAATACAAAGAAAAATGTGGTCAAAATGATTAAAATAGCATCCTTATAGTGCAAACAAAAAATATGAATAAATCCCAGTTTTGCTACATTGCTATCACATTGATACCATATCTGAATAGGCCTGTTTTTTTCACTCATCAATGTGCCAAGATCTTACATCATTTGTCAGAAAACGCTTAAAAGTGAAATCTTTGAACTAAGATCTTACATCTTTTGTCATTTTTATGCAAACGTCTTTCATCATTCTGCTCTGATCAGCAGTCTGAGAACAATGATGAGTATATCATCAAAGTTCTCTCATCATTGTTCTGAATGGCAAAAAGATGGCGCCTTTCATGCTTTTTGCTACCATCAGTGAGCTATAAGATCTTAGAACAAAGATGAGTAGAAAAAAAAAATAATCTTTTCACAAAGATGAAAGATCTTAGAAGTAAGATCTTCATGCTAAAAAAACGGCCCTAATGTCATGCTCTAGGGGAGGGGACACACTTATAGGCCCAGCTCTCCCATTTCATAATGCATTCTCTGTAATAAACAAGTAGTTAACAGTTGCAGTTTAAGCTTTCAAGGTAGAAAAGGGGTCTCGCCAAAAAGGGAAGTATTACAGCTTGGAGTTGGAGTCAAAGTTGGTACCATATTTTTCTGAAGTCACAGTTGAGTCAATTGTCTAGAGTCTGAGTTGGAGTTGCATTCAACTTATATTGAATCCAAAGCCCTGCTTGAGACAAGGAGCTTGTCCCTGCATGAAGAAAATGGAATGAACTGGAATGAAATGGAATGCTTTAAATTTCAAATTTTTTTTCTTCAGTTTGATGGTAATGGAGGGCCCTTTCAAATGCAGGGTCTGATTAGGAACCAATCACTATTTATCCAGCCTTGCACTTATCAGGACTTAGCTAAACTTATCAGAACTTATACTCTGGCTGTAAACTCTTTTATTTATTCTTATTTTCATTAATTTTAACTGTATCAACCTAGGTTGCAAATAAATTTTTTTTTAACAAAAAGCTTTTTGTTAGAATATCATGAGAAGATAAATTAAGTTCTTAGCATTTTTTCCATCTCTTTATGTTATGTTCTTATATATGTTAATGTTTCTTTGGCATTTTATGGTATTTTATTTCTTTTCAGGGATAGAGGCTTCTGGACATCAACCTAAAATAGTAGGACTAATGTAATATCTGGGCCTAAGTTTTACTTGCTAGTATCTTTTGTCGTTTCATCACAATCATAGATAGAAAGGCAGTGTGGCGTATTAAATCATTTAATGAATAATAGAGGCTATAGTACTAAGGGTGGGTAATTCTTTTCCTTTGACTTGCCATACAAGTTTGATTAAATATTAAAATTTCATTAAATATAAAAGACATTCAATTAAATTTAATTACAACATAATATATTTATATTTAAAATATAGTATATTAATATATATAAAATATAATATAAGACACCTGCTCTTCAAATGTCTTTACTCTGATGAAAAAAAAGCTTTGCCTAGAGTGTGCTTCTCTTGAACAGTAAGAGAATTCAGAGAATTCTATTATCTTGGAAAGTTGCTGAGCTAAAAATTTAAGAATAGGCTATTTTATTTTCATCAAATATTTCTCCTAGGTTATGTTACAAGTATTTACTATACCTTCTGTTGAATTTACCTAACTGACTCAAAAGTGACATTTCTTAAACATACCAAATTGGGATTATTTAGGAAAAGCAAGACAAATACTAGCTAAAACTAATTTTTGTTCAAAAAATTAAATAAAAATAAACAAGTTTTTCAACTGAAAGTAAGGAGCAACATTAAAACTTGGAACAAACAGAATTTATTACATATATGAGGAGGGTTGTGCCCCTCCTCAACACCTTGCTCTTCAAACTATTTTTTTAGTACTTTTAAAAAAGCTTTTTATTGTTCTAATTAATGACCCTTGTGTTTCAGAAGTTGTTCTTAAAGAATTAGAACAAAATTAAAACTTTAGCATAAAGAGCAAGGTGTTGAGGAGGGGGCAACCTCCCCTCATATATGAAATAATATGTGTTTCTTTTTAAGTTTTAATGTTGCTTCTTACTTTCACTTGAAAAAAAAGTATTTTTTTTTTTGTTAATTTCTGATTGTTATTTTTAAACAATGCCAGGAAATCTGGCTCCACCTCCATGGCAAAATCCCCTCCCAAAAGAAATATCCTCTGGACAATCTAATCCTAGTGAAAATTTACCCCCATACAATTACCCTTAATATCTCCATGCATAAAATTGAGCCAGCAAAGTGAAAACAAAACATAAGAAAAGAATTTTTGTATAAGAATTCTGGCAAATTCCTCCAGTGTCAAATTTCCCCTGATAATTTTGTCCCCTAGAAATTTCCATCCCCATGGAAAATCCCCACAGCAGAAAATTTGTCCCTTCACACTAAAAAAATTGTATGCATTCTTCCCAATAACAAATACTACACATAAGCAATGGAGAAATTTTATAACTTAAAGACCTTTCCCCAGGGGCTGCTGTGGGGGTTATGTTATCTCCCAAGGCATAGTTATTTGGTCTTTCAACTATGCTGAACAAAATGACTATCTAAAAAATAAAAATTTATTTGGGGGCAGAAGGGGCCATGGGAGGGGCCTAGGTGCCATCCAATCTTTTTGGTCACTTAAAAAGGGCTCTAGAACTTCTAGTTTCCAATTATATGAGCCCTCCTCTAATACTCTAGAACCACTGGGTTGATATGATAACCACTAGGAAGAAAAAAAAATGTATTATTTGTCATCTTTCTTCTGGCAAAAAATACAAAAATTCCACATTTTAGTGGAAAGAGGCTTGAAACCTTTATGGTAGGGTTCTCTGATATGTTGAATCTGATGATGTGATTTTCATTAAGATTTTTTAACTTTTAGGAGGTGTTTCCCCTTTTTCAAAAATCAGGCAAATTTTCTCAGGCTCATAGCCTTTGATGGATAACACTAAACTTAATGAAACTTATATACTTGGAATTAGCCTAACAAGCCAATTCTTTTGATACATCTATTGGCAGGAATGCTGTGTTGGAGATGGCAAGGGGGGCAGTTGCCACCCCCCCAGTAATGTGGAGAAAAAAATATTATATATCCCATGCCCTTTGAGTATCCAGATATGGACCCCCTCTTGCCCCCCCCCCCCCAATAAAAATCCTGGAGTTTTGCCCCTGTCTATTGTTGCAAAATTCTGCTTTTTAAGAGTTTGGATAAATTGCAGGTGGCACAATAATTTAGCAAGGATGAAAGTGAAAATGTCATTTGATGCCTATTTTTATGCTCTTTCATAACACAATAATTGCTTCTGTTGCAAATTGCATCTTGAGCCCTTAAAGGGGCCCCAAAGATATTTCATTTTTGTAACCACACAAAGAAGTTATCAACAGTAATTAAGTTATTGAGAAGTTGTTAAAAACACATAATTAGTTTATAAATAAGTTGTTCAAGAGTAATATATTCCAAAAATACTTATTTATAACAATTCAAACCTCATTTATTGGGCAACACAAATATAAACTGTTTTCCTAACATATCAAGTTTTCAAATGCCATCAACAAAATTGTGCTGAATTTCCTAATTTGAAACTTTGCCATTGACAATTTAGGGTATATTCCAATTCAGCATATATACTTGCATGTTAGGGTGGTGGGAGTGGGTAAATTTCATGGTAACTTTGCAGTGGCCCATATAATTTAGCTAGGATGAAAGTGAAAACATAATTTGATGCTTTTTTTATACTCTTTCAAAATTTGTATAAAATACCTTTGGGCCCCTTTAAGGGCTCAAGATGTAATCTGCAACAGAAGTAATTATTGTATTACGAAAGAGCATAAGAAAAGGCATCAAATGACATTTTCATTTTCATCCTAGTTAAATTATTGTACCACCTGCAAATTTACCAAGTTTTGGTCACTATTGAGCCACATTGCTCTTTACTCTCTGCTACTTTACTTTGACTACGTTTTGAACACAGCTCCAATGATTTAAGTAGGATTAAAGCATAAATTATATTTGTCTTTGTTGTCAGACTTGAGCAGCTTGTAGGTCATTATCCTCTTTGTCTAGTTAGAGCTGGTATGTTCGGCTAGCTTAAGGCTCTGCAGTTGGCATGCATAGGCTACTCTTTATCTTTGAGACCCTTTGTGCATTTTGTCACCTCTCTTTGGACAGATTTGAGAGCCATCTGTTTTATTGGTAAAATTCTACTTTAGCTACTTTGGGCTATCTTAGAAATGGGTTAAGTTAGGAAAACCTCTACCTCTAGAGCCTCTAAAAACTTCTACCTCTAGAGGATCTTGAAATTTGCCTACATGACAGGTCTATACCTATTGAAAATTTGACAAAACAACATTTTACCTTAATTTCCAGAGATCAGTTTCTTTTTCTCTGGCTTTAGTTCTGAGTAGGCTAGAATTTTAAGCCATATCATTGTTTTTTGTTTTTTTTCAAAATTTAGGAAATGTATTTGCATACCTTTAAAACCTTATAAATCTGGATTGAGCAAAGTTGTGAAGTTGAAAACAATTTTGTTGTACTTCATTTAAGCAGAAGATCTATTTAGCAAGGTTTCACCTTTATAACAAACAGATTTTTAAAGGCCATCAAAGGTCAGGACCCTCTAGAAGGAGGAGTGGAGGTAGGTACTTCAAAATACCTTCCTGGGATGTATTTTAACCTTTAGACCCATCCCTGAAAGTTTCAGGTAAAATATTTACCAAATCATATTATTGAGTTACAACTAAAGTGAATATACCACTCAATGCCTTTTTTATGTTCTTTACAAATATAATAATCACTTGGTAAATTTCTACCAAATCATATTATTGAGTTAGGAATAAAGTGAATACACCATTCAATGCCTTTTTTTATGCTGATTACAAATATAATAATCATTTCTATTGGAAATGAATTTCAGCCCCCCCCCTATATATGCCAATTCTGGGTATATATTTCTACATTAGGGGGGGGGGGGTTAGGGGTAAAGTTTAAACTTACCTCCCATTTACATCAGAAACAAAATTTGCCCCCATCCCCCCTAATGTAGAAATATATACCCTGAATTGGCATATACAGGGGGGGGGGGGCTGAAATACATTTCCAATAGAAATGATTATTATATTTGTAATCAGCATAAAAAAAGGCATCAAGTGGTATATTCACTTTATGTGTAAGTCAATAATATGATTTGGTAGAAATTTACCATCATTTTTGTTGGAAATTAATTTTAGCCCCCACCCTAGGCTATATAGGCTATAGCCTACCAATTCAGGGTATATATTTGCACATTAGGGGGAGTGGGGGTAATTTTATTTCTGATGTAAATGAGAGGTAAGTTTAAACTTTTCCCCTACCCCCCTAATGTGCAAATATATACCCTGAATTGGTATGTATAGCAATGGGGACTAAAATTCATTTCCAACAAAATATATTATTATATTCATAAAGAGCATAAAAAAGGGCATCAACATGTATATTTGCTTTAGTCATAAACTCACTAATATGATTTGGTAAATATTTACCAAGTTTCATTTCCTAACCTAACCCCTTTCCAAGATAGCCTAGTTAAAAGTAGCTAAAGTAGAATTTTACCAGGTGATTGTGCACTTGATGATACCAAGAATTTAAAAAGCCCCTGCTACAGATCAGGTGTGGCAGTTATATTTAATATCTTCATCTAAAACAAACTCCCAAATCTTTTTTTTGAGGTTCTCTTGAAAATTGTCATTTGATGACATTGAGTAGGCTAACCTAATCCCATTGCAGGATTTTTTCTTCAAAGTGGAGAATCTTGCAATTTTCTACGTTAAACTCAAGCCTCCATATTCTTTGACATAAATACCTCTAAGAGGCAAGGTTAATCTACTCACCAGAAGAATCAACGTAAGACATTCTCCCAAGAATACCCTAAGAAATTTTTTGCCACATCAGTGCTATAGAAGATTGAAAATTTAAATAATCTATGAAGCTAGAAATGACATAACAGTTTAAATGAGAGCCTAGATGTCACTGCCCTCCTTGGCTGGCACTATCCGATAGTGTCACTTGTACTAATAACAAATTACTATAGCACCAAACCGCCTGAGGCCAACACAGCCACACATGCTCCTCCTCCATCCCAATCTCTTGAAAGCCTCCCTCTTTAAACCCTCTCAAGAGGTTTCCATTTCTCACAATTCGTTCCTTATAACATACTCACTGCACATTCAGGGACGACCTGCTTTTTGTTTGGCCGAAAACAACTATCATGGGCAATCTGTTATCCTTCTCCGAAGAACATATCCTAGCCAACCCAACGTTTCTCTCAATATGGCCCTAGAAATTTGGATTGAACCACATCTTTTTTTTTGTACAGCTTACTCTTTGAGGTACGGTCAGTCAGTCAGGCGACACAAAATCCTTAGACAATTATTTCTGGAAAATATTTAGATATTCCTCCTCCCCCTTTCGGTGCCCCACGCTTGACTATCATTACCTTAACTTCCAATATTCTAACCATAGTTCGCGGACTTGTCTTCCTATTTTTCCAAACCTTTTTCAGCCCAGAAAAACACCCTGAGCCTCGGATATTCTATTATTAACATCTTCGCTTGGCTCATCGTCTTTACTACTAATACTACCTAAATATACGAATCTGTCCATTTGATCGATCTTGCTGTTGTTTGTTTGATGCACTCCTGGGCAGTCTGCCAATTGTGCACGTCTCCACGATTTCATCAGACTTTAGGGGTGAAAGGTGTTCCACGTCCATATTCAGCTGTCCAGCTATTGTTCTGTCATGACCAAGGGTCAAATAACTTAAATAGCCATCTGACTTTTGTCACTGTGGTTAGAGAGGGGTTTTGAAGAGTCTCAAGGCAAAACCGTTAAATCAATGACAACTCCGTCTAATGATGTCTCATTTGAGCCTCCATATTTACAATTCAAACACAACTGGCTGATAGAGCAGTGTAAACTGATGAGCTTAGCTTGCAATATATACACATACTCATACATATACATACCACTAATTTACATATACAATATTAAAATAATGTGCAATAATATTAATATATACAATCATTAATATATATTATTAATACATTTGATCGATCTTCTCGTTACCCAACATCACCTCTGCTTTTTCACTTATTGCTAGTCTTAAACATAGTCGTCTTTATACCAATTCCTGCACCCTGAACATTCAAAACCTCAAAAAATTCACTCATTTTGCTAACATTTTCATCTAGGATGCTTAAATCATCAGCATAATCTAGGTATATGAGATTTTGGCTTCTCCAATTGATTTCGTATTCTCCCATTACTTTTGCTGTGGTGCTTAGGACAAAGTCAATCAAAATGATCCATATAATAATGGGAATCGGAAGCAACCCTGCTTTGCTCCCGATTTAATACGGAACCAGCTACTAACCCCATTTTCTACTTTTATCCCAGCAATATTATTCTCACACATAGAACTAGCTACTTTAATGTATTTATCTGGCATAACACACAAGGATAGGACTTTTGCTAAAGCTCTTGAATCACCTAAATCAAAACCTTGCTTATAATCTATAAAACTAAGGACTAAAGGGTTTTGATGAGTCAACCCTTCTCAATTATTAATTTAAAAGTGAAAATTTTCCCGACACCTCCTCTCTCTTTCATGAAACGACACTGTTCCTCTCTTAAAACTTTATCAACAGCATCTCAAAGTCTAAAAATATCATTATACTAAGCAATTTGCCATCAATAGCAACCAGGCTAATACCTCTATAACTACCGCACTCACTCTTATCACCTTTTTATAGACTGGTTTAATTAGTTTTATTGAAGTTGCTATGTACTTCCCGCTTTTCAAAAATCATATTCATATTTTTTTGTAATTTAGCTCTATTTTTACAACTACCATATTTAAAAAATTCATTTACCACACCATCAAAGTGTCAAACTTTTTCATTCTTCTCTTTACCTTTTCGTGTAACTCTATCACGGTGACATTCTCAAAATATTTAACAGTCTTGCTTTAACTCTTCCCTTATCACTAATTGTTGCCCCGTTCCTATCTTTGTTGGAATAAGTCATGATTGAATATTCTCTATCAATTTATTAACATGTATGCACATTTTTTGTTGCTATACCGTTTGGCTCCGTCTTTTAGATCTTCAGCAATTTTATCCATGGTCTCCACTTCACACCTCCTTAATTCATATTTAAATGCTTTCTCCACTTTCTTCACATTCTTGTTTCATATGATCTTTCGCTCAAGTAATTCTTAAACATGTAATTCTTATGTCTTAACATAAAGTATTTTCACTAATTTTCATACTATCTTCCTTAAGATACCATTAGTTGGTTCACGAACTATTTTCCTACAATTATTCCATCCATCCTCAACATTTTTAAACTCTCCAGTTTGGTATGCAACTGTTCCTGGAAAATTTCTCTAAACTCTTCATCCTGGAGTCTACTAGCTTCATAAACTCCCGGGAGGTATTTATCCTTCCTATATATTAGCTTTACATTAACCGTAGACACTGAATCCTGAAATAGGCATGACCGATATAATTTTTGCTAACGACATCACCGTACTAGAATCGTGCAAGCAATGACCTAAAAAACTCTTAGACCAAGGAAGAGAGAGAGGCTGCTAGGTTGGCCTAAAGATAAATATCGAAAAAACAAAATGCAAGGCCACAACAAGCTCACCCCTGATCATCGCTTGCGGAGCCCAACAGTCAGAAAAAGTCGTCCATTTTATTTACTTAGGTAGCATAATTGAAAATACAGGATCTACCACAAAAAAAGAGCTCATTAGAACTGGTCAAGCCAATGGATCCTCCAATAGACTACGGAAAGTTTGGTGGTATCAAAGCTGCTCTCTACGGCTGGAATTGCGACTCTTTAATAGCAGCGTCTTTCCAGTTCTGCTTTACGCACCCGAGACCTGGTACTTAAACAAGGAACAAAAGAGGCGAATTCTTGCTTTCGAGAACCCAATTATTAGAAGAATTCTCAACATCCAAAGGCATCAAATGATAACCAACCAATACATCCATGATAAAACGAGTCAGCCTCTTGTGAGGGTTGTAAGAAGAGTTCGTCGATGAAGATACTTTGACCACATTGCACGTATGAAAATCCTCGGCTATCGACTATAGTGCTCCACTGACAGCCATCAGAAACACATTGCAGAGGTAGATCCAGAAACACCATGCACCGTACGTACCATACAGGTTTACGGAACCTAAACACCTCAATCCAACCTCAATGGGAGGACATACTGAGAACAGCAAACTTGCAGTAAGATTGGCGGCTCCTTCTTGATGTCCTGAGTGACTAATGGCACAGGTGGATCTCTGGTGTAAGCTAGGAGCCTACTAGATGTTGATATTCACCTTTAACATTAACAATAGGTATCCTATATACCATAGTATCTTGTATCAATCCCGCCTGCCTTCGATTTCCAATAGCATAATAAGGTTAGCCGACTTACCATAATGTGAATACCTTGTTAACTTACGGGACAAGTTACGACTAAATAGTTATTTGCTTCCTAAAAAACAAGCTAATGCCTCTATAATTATCACACTCACAGTTATCACCTTTCTTATAGAGGAGATTAATTAGAGTCTTTTTCTAAAATCGCTAGGTACTTTCCCCTTTTTAAAATCATATTCATAATCGTCACTACTTTAACTTTTTAACCACCATATTCAGATTCTTTTACGACACTATCAACACCTGGGGCCTTATTATTTTTTAATCCTTTTAGTGCTGTCACTTAGTCTTCCACTTATAATAAGCCTTATTTTCCTGTAGCTCTATCATGGTTTGGCACATTCTCAAAATATTCCGCCCATCTTTCTTCATCTCTTTCCTTATCGCTATTTTGCCCCGTTCCTATATTTAGCTTGGGCAAGTCCAAATTGACTATTCCGTCTCGTTTTATTAACCTGCCAGTACAATATTTTAGTATTATGCTCTATGGTTGCATCTTCGAGATATTCGGCAATTTTATCCATGGCTTCCACTTTTGATACTTTATTTTGATACATATTTTGATACTTTCTCCATTTTCTTCACATTTCTCTTATTTTCATATAATTTATCACCTAAATATGTCTTGTACAAGCCCTTCCTCCTCTTCTTTTAAACATAAAGCACTACTATTATTCCCAGCTGCGTTTCTTACTTTCTTCCCTTGGACACTACCCACAACTTCACAAACTATTTACCTAAAATTATTCCATCTGTCTTCTACATTGTCAAACTTTAGACTCTCCAGTTTAGGATCCAAATGTTCCAACAATTTTTCTCTCCAATTCTCATCCTGGAGTAACCAAAGTAATAGCTTCTCGGAAGGCAGTTACGTTTCCAAAATTTCAGTTTTAGAATAATGCGGGGCTCCCACCGCATCAATAAAGTTAATAAAGCTGTCCACAAAGTTAATAAACCGTTTTCCTTGCATGACTTTGTTGACTTTATTGCTGTCGGAAGAAAGTTGAACTTTATTTAACTTTTTCAAGAAAGTCCACAAAGTTCAATCAATAACAGAAGACGTGTGGAAAATTTCAAATAAACAACATACAATTTACTGTCTACAAGTATAATAGTGTATGCTTGTTTAAATATTTTGCTTCGTAAAAGAAACAAAAAAATATTATTTAGTATTATTAAAAGGAATAAATGCTTAAAAAATGGTTTTCTCAGCTCAACGTCTAACTATTTCAGTTACTTTTTATGAAAAATTGCTGTAAAGTCAAAAAGGTGAAATCCTTGTGTGAGTGGGACAAACTTTATGGTTCGCACTTTCATGAAAAAGTTTATTAACTTTATTGACGCCGTGGGAGCCTTGCATAACCCTACACACTACTAGATAGTGATCTTTAATGATAACATCAGTAACAGCACTCCTATATATCCAAGCATCTTGTATTGATCCTGTCAGTCTTGAGTTTACAATAACATAATCAACAACGGTAGCTGTCCTACCATCATGTGAATACCATGTTAACTTATGGACCATTTCATGAATAAATTCGTTATAATTAGACTGCTACACAATCACGACACAGCGAAAGCATAAAGACACAAGTATTTCAAAACCAACAAGAGGAGTACTGCTCAGCGTTGCCAACGCGGTGCAATTGTACCGTTTTTTGAACAATTTAGAGGTCCTGGTACAGTGCAGAAAATTTGGAAATTTTTTGGTAGTCAGATTTCCCGCTACATTTAGGTTTTACTTGCTCCTTTTTTATTGAAATATCTGTTCCAAATTTTAGTTTATTGAAAATGTTCTAATTGTTATGGCAAATTTTTAACCTGCTGTTTCGATGGTAGAAATTACTTTTTTGTGGTACAATTTTAATCGGAAAAATGGTACAGTTTATTTCAAAGTGTTGGCAACGCTGATGCAAGGTCAGAAGTGATTCTGATGAGATATTTTGAACCTAGCTAACCTTAGCTAAAAAGATCTAAGGTCCCGGTAACCGGAGTTAAATGAGACAGGATAGATTAACGATTTTTTTTCATTTGAAAACTACTATGGGGTATATGGGTTGAATGGGTACATGGTTGTCGGTTGAATAGTTAGAAAACAAGAAAAAGAAACTTGTAAGGGGATTGAACCAAGTAAAAGTACAAAGACAATTCAGTTTTGTGGCTAAAAAAGAAATCATAAAACAGAACTTAGTAAAAAAGAACCATGAAAAAGTAAGTTCATAATGTATAAGCAAAACATAAAACAATTCTAATGTGAAATGGAAGTCGGGAAGGAGAAGATGTTTGGAAAACGAAAAAAAAAGAGAAATTAGGCAACCGTGTTTCAAATGACACATTGGTAGTAAGTTGAAATCAAATAAAAAGTTCCGGAATTTTAAAGATAAGGTGGAGGTTGATTAGATAGAAGAAATAATACAGCGGTGTTTAGTTGAATTTGTGAAAAATAATAAGTTGAAAAAATGGATTGTGGTTTCGTATAGGTGTTTTGAATTGGGAATGAAAAACCTTCAGTAATTTTTGAGTATATTATTGTGGAAGATGATGCACAGACAAGATTTTTTTATTTGGGTAAATTGCAGGTACTCGGTCGGAGATTGGAAGGAAGAAAACATGAAGTGGGTAGAGAAATTTTGGAGCGAAAAAATGTATTATTTTTTAAATATTTGTAAGTATGATGCCAGCGTAAATGGGATACTTTATGGAAAAACAGCATGCTGTTAAACATATAAGAAGACATTATTTTTGGGTAGTTGATTGTAGAGTCTCAAAATCAAAACCTTTAAAAAAATACGGAAAATTCTGCTCTGGAAGCGTACTGACAAACAATGCTATATACTCATTCCACAAATAAGTATATAAAGCTTTTCAAATTAATACCTGCAGTAAGATTTGATGAGCCTTTTTTTAATGAAAACAGAAGCTCGTTCTTAGGCAGCGGTTTCCAATACGTGATAAAATCCAGCTCTGCATCCTGCTTTTTCAGAGCCCTGGGTTTAATATATTTACAAGAGGTTTTCAGCCACCGTGTTCTCTCTTGTCTTCAAACCAGATTTTGCTGAATCCAAAAGGAGATGAAATACCGAGTTCAAACTCGGGGCTCCACTATATCTGACGTTTAGATTCAAAAATTAACCACAATGGTGATTTCACAGTTGAATTTTAAAAATGTCAACTGTTTTGGCTCGAAAATTCGCTTTGTGAAAACTGTGTCCACGCACCACACGTGTCCAACCCGTGCTGGAACCCCTCGATCCTGAAAACGAGTCTTAAGTGACAACAGGAGTGACTAACTCCCAATGCGAGTCCATGTATTTTACAAGGCCGTACCCAGAGGGGGGGTTAAGGGGGTTTGAACCTCCCCCCCCCCCCGAAATGTTTGTCTGACTCGTAAAAACGTAACAAAAATAGATATAAACAAATTTTGTATGCGTTTTTTGAGGTTTTTGTGTACCCTCCCCCCTCCCCCGAATTTTTTTTTAGTAAAACCCCCTCCGAAAAAGAATCCTGGGTATGGCCTTGGTATTTTAACATAGTACTGAGTAAAATTCGAGTCTTCAAAAATTGCGCGAGCATCCTGGGTTTTTGTGAAAAAAAAAAAAAAAAAAAAAAAAAAAAAAAAAAAAAAAAAAAAAAAAAAAAAAAAAAAAAAAAAAAACATAAGAAAATACACAGGGGCGGATCCAGGATTTTTTTAGGGGGGGGGCAAAATAGGTTGATCCGAAAACACATTAGGGGGGACACAAAATAGGTCGATCCGATAAACTTGCGTTATGAGCAAGTTTGATTACCGCAAACTTGAGTTAATTAAGTAAATTACACTACTTTAGACTACGCTAGGGGGCGCACACCCCCCTCGCGCCCCCTGGATCTGCCACTGAAGATACATCAGAATAAGTATTTATTTTATCCTGGGTTGACCTTCATGACACATTGACCTTTAATTCAAAGCTCTGAAAGGTTGGAAATAATAATGTATTTACTTACTCCCCTCCTGGGTTTTTGTGAAAAAAAAAACATAAAAATATACATCAGAATAAGTATTTATTTGCATATTGAAGTACAATGAGGAATTTGAAAACAAGACAGAATTTCAATTTTTTATTACTTTGTCTTAATTCTAACATCTATAGGAAGTTTGTTAAAAGATTATTTGATCAAATAGGATCCAAAAAGATCAGGTATGTGGAATTTAGAAATATACATTTGTTTTTGATTTTAGTCCTTTTGTCAGGCTTTGTTCCTTTTTTTCGTTGTTAGCGTTGAATTTTCTTATAGGAATACAATAAAAGATTGAATATCAAGAGAGTATTTCAGTTTGTAGCTAATTTTTTTTTATTCTAATCTAGATTTTTTTCAAATATTGTTGTAAGAACAGAATCCAGACTATGAAAAAAAAAATCTTAGGCTATTTTATTAGAAGGGATAGACCGAAAAATTATAATGAACATTTTGCCATCAGAATTAGCAGTAATGAGAAGCAATCAAATATTTAATGCCCGTTAAGGATGGCCTCGCCATTAAGGACAGTTTGTCCGTTAGGGACAGGTTTATTAGAGGAAATATATCTGAAAAACTCAGTTTTTGTTATAATTTCTTTGCCTAAAACGACAAATCCATCACGCTCAAAAAATCGAGCTACTGAGCCAATTGAGGCGGTTTCATCTATCACTTTCATGTTGGTAATCATGATTCTGTCAGCTGCATGATTCTTCTCAACTTTGCAGTCTAAAATTTTGCTCAATAAAAGGTCTTGATTGAAAGCTCCAACAACCCTGAAAGAAGAAAAGAATTAGTAGGTGAAATAGATGGAGTAAATTTTCAGGTGTACCTTGAGCATTTTCAGAGTTTCAATTTTCAGATTTTCAAAATTTCAGCGAATTTTTAGTTTCGACGCTTCTCCAAACATTCTAATCCCTGAAATTAAAAATTCTTTTTTGAGCCCTTAGATAGACCCTTAAAGTGACCCATTATTCCTTGTTTTTCACCTGTAGAACAACGGCTAAATCTTGCCATTTGATTCGAAATTCAATACTACTTCGGTCCTATTTCAAATACATGGATTTAATATGGTCAAATACAGTAAACTTATATAAAGCTTTTAATTCCACTATTTTCAACATTTTCAGTAGATCACGGTTGGGTTTTTTCACCCCGAATGAGATAAGTTTCAAATTCCTTTTGTTCAACATATTGACGAGATGAATAAAATTAAAAAGAAATAGTTATAAAAAAGATATGATATTATATAAAATCAATAATGGACTTTGAGCTGAATTATATATTTTTATCTTAGCTCTATGAGATTAAAAGTAAGGAATAAGGTTTTACTATAAGGATCCCTTTAACATTGGCGTAATTTCGTCAAAATACTAGGGGAGGGGGGCCAAGTTGGAGCCAATTTTCCCAAATCAAGTGAAAATGACAGTGAATATTGAAAATGATCCATATATTACCATAAAGGCAAAGATATACTAAAGAAAACAGACCTGTTTCTCTGGATACTTGAATTATGCAGGCTTATCTTAGTTTTGACAATATTTACTGCAAAAACTAAATTTCAGCTGGAAGGGGGCAAACTGAGGTCTGAGGGAGGGGGGGGGGAGAAAAATTGGGTCTGGAGAGGGCAGTACCACCCCCCCTGGCCCATAAAAAATTACACCCCTGCCCTTTAAGGGCGTAAAATGGAATTTTTGATTGTAGCTATTAGTATATTTGGGAAGGGCATGAAAGACGCATCGAGTGGTATATTCAAATTTTGGCTAACATATTATATTTGATATATCTGAAAATTTCAGAAGACGGAGGAGCTTGCCGATGGTTCTAAAAAAGAAAACTTGTAATTGAAGTCCATGATACACAATCTTTAAAAAGGTTTTCAACAAAGTCACTAAAACCTTTTACTAATGTAAGGTCAAGTAAAGTCATGTAAGGTTAAGTAATGTAAGGTCTTATTATTGTATAAATTTTAATCCTGTTTGAGCGTTCCCCTTCCAAACAAGCTGCAGTAACAGTAAAATTATTACCTCGTATTACTAATACGACTCTTTTTGACGCCACTGTGAAAGATTTTTGAAATTGGACTTTGTTTAAGTTGATTAAAAAAATGCTTTAGTAATTTCCCCCATGTCAAATTTTTAAAAGCTTGTGCAAAAAAAAAAATCTGCCATCTTTGTTAAAAGTATTGCAGGCAATGTGGGAAAAGGGATGCAAAAATATGCAAAGTCAGAACACTTACAATAAAAGAACTTTGAATTTTGGACGGAATTAAATGTAGCAATAAAAAAGTAGTTAGTGAAGTTATGCTGACAAGAATGAAGTAAGGATTTTGCTGTTACTGTTGCTTGTTTGACAGGGCAACTCCCCAGCAAGGTTACCTAAAAATCACGTCTTGCTGAAATGGTATAAAATAGTTTTATTTGTTTTTATTTTTGATTTTTCCAAAAGCGTCTTATGCATCATCCGCCGCGGGCTTTAATAAACCTATCCTTTTAAGAACCCTGAGAAAAGGTGTTCTTTCCAGCGTTGTTTATCAAGGAATTAATAGTTGCTAAATGAACATGAATATGTAAATAATAATATCATCAAAATTAATAAATATGCAATAAAATTAATGAACGAATAACCAAATGTATATTGATGAATAGCTAAGCAAAGTATATATATATATATATATATATATATATATATATATATATATATATATATATATATATATATATATATATATATATATACATATATATATATATATATATATATATATATATATATATATATATATATATATATATTTGGTGTATATATATATATATATATATATATATATATATATATATATATATATATATATATATATATATATACACCAAATATAATTTCCTTCTAATAGATAATTGGCGCAAACTACTTCAATCCACCATTACTTACTAATTAAATTAAGCAAAGAGTGTTTTTTTTCAATTTTGGACATCCATAAAAATCAGAATTGATGCTTAAGAAGGGCAAAAATATCACTAAATACATTTTAGATGACTTTTAGATACCAATCTGACCAAGTCCAAGCAACATTTTAACTTCAAATTCTCTATACCTAATATATGCAATTAAGATTTATAGGAGTTGACCATTTTAAGAATTAGACTTATAAATTTAAATTAAATAATGATACAACTATTTCCCATAATTTTTGTCAAGGAATCATGATTCAATTATAAGAAAAAAGGTCTAAATGAATCAGGACATATTTTGAAATTTCTTTCAAAAATTCGAGATTCAAAATGTTTGTTGTTTGTAAGTGAAAATCTTGTCTGTTAAGGTTTTCAATTCTTTACTGCTGTGTATAATACCCCCCCCCCCCTTCTTAACACAAGTCAGCAGAGCTGGGATGCTCAAGCGCTTCCTTACTAAAGGCCCATTCAGGATAAGATTTAACTAATACCAAAATTTGGCAAAATTTAATACCAAAATGCCAGACCCATTCATAATAGGATTTACTTAAATTCTTGATTTAGCCAGATTCAGAACCGATGTTCAGTTTGTCTTTACTTTTTTCGAATTTAAATAGTGCCAACTAATCAAAGAGCTTCATTACCAGTCCTTGTCTGCACAGAAATATAAACTTCACAGTGATTCAATCATAAGGTCAAAATTTTCTCTCCCAGCTGGTGTGAACTGGCTAATTAGACAAATCTTATTATGAATGGTCCCGATATTGGCTCATATCTCGAAGTTACCTAAATCTCGATGTTAGGTATACATCAGTGCTAGCTAAATAACATTTTAAAGAACCTCAACAAAGCCTAAAGAAGATGTTTTTGTAATTGCCTTCCCAGCACCAGTGAACATATAGCCTTCTCTTCTCACTCTTACAACTTACGCTCACACATTCAAAGGTAAATTGAAAAACAGAACATATTGCCTCACATCGCCAATAATCTCACACCACAATTCATAAAAACTATCGGATGCTAACGAGGTCTGTATCTTTTCCCCCTTTTAAGATTTGAAAAACAGATATTTTGACCTAAGATTCCATCAGGAATTTATGTTCTCTCCTAGTTCATCAACAAAAATTTACAGCACAATAAAATAAAACTCACTTTCATCACAGAACATATTGCCTCACATCGCCAATAATCTCACACCATAATTCATAAAAACTATCGGATGCTAACGAGGTCTGTATCTTTTCCCCCTTTTAAGATTTGAAAAACAGATATTTTGACCTAAGATTCCATCAGGAATTTATGTTCTCTCCTAGTTCATCAACAAAAATTTACAGCACAATAAAATAAAACTCACTTTCATCACAGAACATATTGCCTCACATCGCCAATAATCTCACACCACAATTCATAAACACTATCGCATGCCAACGAGGTCTGTATCTTTTCCCCCTTTTAAGATTTGAAAAACAGATATTTTGACCTAAGATTCCATCAGGAATTTATGTTCTCTTCTAGTTCATCAAAAAAAATTTACAGCACAATAAAATAAAACTCACTTTCATCACAGAACATATTGCCTCACATCGCCAATAATCTCACACCACAATTCATAAAAACTATCGGATGCTAACGAGGTCTGTATCTTTTCCCCCTTTTAAGATTTGAAAAACAGATATTTTGACCTAAGATTCCATCAGGAATTTATGTTCTCTCCTAGTTCATCAACAAAAATTTACAGCACAATAAAATAAAACTCACTTTCATCACAGAACATATTGCCTCACATCGCCAATAATCTCACACCACAATTCATAAACACTATCGGATGCCAACGAGGTCTGTATCTTTTCCCCCCTTTAAGATTTGAAAAACAGATATTTTGACCTAAGATTCCATCAGGAATTTATGTTCTCTCCTAGTTCATCAACAAAAATTTACAGCACAATAAAATAAAACTCACTTTCATCACAGAACATATTGCCTCACATCGCCAATAATCTCACACCACAATTCATAAAAACTATCGGATGCTAACGAGGTCTGTATCTTTTCCCCCTTTTAAGATTTGAAAAACAGATATTTTGACCTAAGATTCCATCAGGAATTTATGTTCTCTCCTAGTTCATCAACAAAAATTTACAGCACAATAAAATAAAACTCACTTTCATCACAGAACATATTGCCTCACATCGCCAATAATCTCACACCATAATTCATAAAAACTATCGGATGCTAACGAGGTCTGTATCTTTTCCCCCTTTTAAGATTTGAAAAACAGATATTTTGACCTAAGATTCCATCAGGAATTTATGTTCTCTCCTAGTTCATCAACAAAAATTTACAGCACAATAAAATAAAACTCACTTTCATCACAGAACATATTGCCTCACATCGCCAATAATCTCACACCACAATTCATAAACACTATCGGATGCCAACGAGGTCTGTATCTTTTCCCCCTTTTAAGATTTGAAAAACAGATATTTTGACCTAAGATTCCATCAGGAATTTATGTTCTCTCCTAGTTCATCAACAAAAATTTACAGCACAATAAAATAAAACTCACTTTCATCACAGAACATATTGCCTCACATCGCCAATAATCTCACACCACAATTCATAAAAACTATCGGATGCTAACGAGGTCTGTATCTTTTCCCCCTTTTAAGATTTGAAAAACAGATATTTTGACCTAATATTCCATCAGGAATTTATGTTCTCTCCTAGTTCATCAACAAAAATTTACAGCACAATAAAATAAAACTCACTTTCATCACAGAACATATTGCCTCACATCGCCAATAATCTCACACCACAATTCATAAACACTATCGGATGCCAACGAGGTCTGTATCTTTTCCCCCTTTTAAGATTTGAAAAACAGATATTTTGACCTAAGATTCCATCAGGAATTTATGTTCTCTCCTAGTTCATCAACAAAAATTTACAGCACAATAAAATAAAACTCACTTTCCATCTCGTTCTAACAGGCAGTATTCCACCTTGCTATGAGTCATAGCTTCTGCTACACTGTCTACAGTAGATTCAGCTGGAAGAATAGGCACCTTCTCCTTATTCAAGTTCGACAGAGGGTGTCCAGCAAACCATTGTTTGTTAACCTTTGTGTCTTCTAAAAATCCTCTCTCAATCATCCAATTATCTGACAAGAACTTTGTCATGTAATTTCTAACGCTGTCTGCAAACAATACTAGACATCGCTGATTCTCCTTAAGCTTTGCGGCAGCCTGGAAAGATATTTAGTGTTTATTTGGTGTTGGTATTATTATTAGTGTTTAATTCTTAATAAGTTAGTGTTTTACATAAAACAAAGAGAAAGGTATTGACTTACCCGCGGCTCCCAAGGATTACAGTAGGTACGTAGCACACTAATTGTGTTTTAACTATAGTTTACCTCTCATCCCTATCCTAGTAACCCTCAGTACATTTATTTCTTTATTCCAATCATGTTCAAAACCTTCAATTATGCTTTTATTATAAAGAGCAAACGGAATGACCGGAATAAGTTTTCAAATGTTTCCTCTTTATCTTTTCGCATAGTTAGTTTTTTCATAATTAATTTTGCTTATGGTGGCGTCAGACAGGGATGGAAACATGTGCTCTCTCTTCCTAGATTTTGGAAAGCACCATTTGGGGTATTTTCACTGAAAAATATCCTTTTTGGCATTTTCAATGAATATATTGAAAAAAAACTTTAGATTCTTAAGTCGTTCAACTTATTTCTCGGGAAAGGAGGAAGGAAGGAGGGGTATCAATATGGAAAATGTCATTTTTGAAAAATTATAATACAATATATTTGAGAGCTTTTCAGCTACGGATAAACCATATATTTATTATATTTACTTATTTTTATTTTAAAGACAAAATCACCGAAAGCCACAATATGTGTAGAGTTCGACCATAGAAGCAGCTGATACTCCCAAGGTACAAAAATAGTCCCCTTTGCAGATCGAAACTTCTACTTGAAGAAAAACTTGAGAAACCTGACTGGTTCTTTTATGAGAAATATTTCTTATATAATTTATGTGAAATTTCACGAGAAATAATAAAATTATTTCTTAATAATTTTATGAGAAATATCGAGACAGTAAAAAGAACGAAGCCCTTGAGCCACAAAACGGTATAGGTAAACTCTAAACTCCTCTGCGATATAAAGCTCTGAATATATCGAATGTAGTATCGAATATAGCATTCGATACTATTTGGTTTCTAATTGGTTTATCTTGCAAATTAAAGGAATGAAAATATGACGTAGTTATATTCGAAGACCACACTGCCTTTCCATGATATTCAAATAACAATTCAATACGGACAAATCATTTTATTTGACAGTGAAAAACAACAAAATCTCTGGATATTTCCGTTACATATACAACGGCCGTCATCAATTTCAATTCAATCCAATGGGTTTATTTACAAAGACAAAAAATAAATCTCACATAATACAAAATACTCAGTCCATTTCTGGACGCCGAGAACCACAATCAATATCATTTCAACATAAAACGCAGAGTGGTCACCGCTCTTACTCTCAGACACAACATTACCTCTCATTAATAAAAAAGGCAAATAACCATTACCTTCCTGTTCCTTTCCCCAGGGGAAGCCATCCCATCATAAATATAAAAAAAATCATACTTTAGATATTTATATTTTAATCTTAAAATTTTTAATTATCATACTTTACAATATTAATCACACTCTACTTTAACTTTTCTTTTGCAATGCCAATAAATGATTTTTTACTCTTTTTTAAATGACGCTAGGGAGCTCCGACCTCTCAGCTCTTCTGGGATTGGATTCCATATCTTGCGCATGTTATATTAGGAGCAAAATCTGATCGTACAGTCGGGGTGAAGGGTATGTGCAGGTTTGATGAAGATCGAGTAGGCAAATTATGATGGTCCGAGATAGGTCGGAATAATGTTTTAAATGAAAATGGCTGCTCACCAGCTAGAAACTTAAACACAAAGGTCAAGCATGACAGTTGATGCAGCGACTCTAGTGACAAGTACTCTTCATCTTTTCCAATGAAAATGAGCCATTGTCTATGAATAGAATTCAGTTTTTGCAGATGAAATTTGAAAGTTGACTACCAGATCATCGCACAATACTGTATATGGGGCTTTATGAGGGCGTTGTACAGAGGGACAAGTGTTTTCTGCGGCAAGGTGTGTTTCAGTTTTTATATTATTCTAAGATTCCGGGATAGCTTCAGCTTTACTGCTTGGATGTGATACAGGAACGACAGGCTCTCTTCAATGAGGATTCCCAGGTGTTTCGTGAAGCGCTTTTCTGGACGACTAATCAGACCTCTGGAAGTTTGGATACCACATATCTCCGGATGGACACCTCCGACCCGGAAAAAAAATAAAACGCAAGATTTATCAACGTTAATGACTAGTTGGTTAGCATCCATGTCTCCTCCAGAACATCCCTCAGCTGATACATGAGCATTGTCTTATCCTTTTCACAACAGCCAAGCGTCGAATCATCGGCAAAGGCCATGATCTCATCGTCATCATCTTCGGACTGAAAATAATCTCCATCGTGGCATAGGTTACAGCAGCGGAGATTAGTGTGTGCGGGGTTCAGCACTCGACTTAGACCGTTAAAGTGGATCAGGAAGAGTAGCACGCCTAATATTAAGCCCTGGGGGACACCACAGTTGATGAGAACATCGTTTCTTGGATCTTTTCCCATATAAATCCTGCGGTCCCTCAGATAAGATTTGAACCAATCCAGAGCTTCGCTTCGTATTCCTACGTGTTCCAGTTTCCCGAGGAAAATTGCGTGGTACATGCTATCAAATGCTTTTCTGATATCAAACAGAACCACCGGAGATAGTAGGCCAGAGTCCAGAGCTTTGTATATCCATAAAATTAAAGCTGTTAGTGCATCTTGGGTGGAGTGCCCTGTTCTGAACCCAAACTGGCGATTATTAAGAAGCCCTTTCTTCTCCAGAAACAGAAATAGCTGCTGCTGCTGCATAGGTTTTTCAAAAACTTTTGAAAATACTGAAAGAATAGAAATAGGTCTGTAATTAGCCGGGTCAAGTAGAGAACCTCCTTTGTGCAGCGGAATTATTCTAGCTCTCTTTAGTAATTCTGGGAAAGTACCCTTTTGCAACGACAAATTTATTAAGTAAGTAAGGGGTTCAATGACAGACGGAGCAACTGCTTTTAGAACCTTTGTGTGTACTCTGTCGAACCCAGAAGCCGAATTGCCTCGCAGATTTCATATGACTAACAAGATTTCAGATCGAGAGACAGGTAAGAAGTGCCATTGACTTACCATTGGCCGGACCAAGGTATTCTTTAAAACTCTTGCTGGGCTTTCCAACAGAATCTGCTGTTTTTTTTGCCAACCTCAGCAAAAAATGTCCCCAATGCATTTGAAACGTTTACTGGTCCCGTTACAGTTTCCCCATTAACAGATAATTGCGATGGAAGATCAGGGGGATGGCTGCAGGGGTATAGTATGGAGTTTACAACCTTCCACATTTTTCGAGAATTCTTTCCAGTTTCATCTATTTTCTCATTAAAATAATCTCTTGACTTTTCGTAAAATTGATCGAAGACATTTATTATAATTTTCATATTTGTCAAGCGTCACTATGCATGGGTCATTTATGTGATCAGTCCATAGTTTATTTTTCTTATTAATAGACTGGAGTAGTCCGTGACTAATCCTCTATTAACATCATCTGTGTTCATAACACTTTCCCAAGAAGTGTTCTTTATATTTTGTTTAAGAGTTTCCAAGTTCTTGTCATTCAAATTCCAAGTTGTAAATCCCTGTTTAATCAAACCATTAGGCTTAGGATGTTGATGCTGTATTTTGAAAATCGTAAGCAGAGGGATGTCATCAGAAGTGTCAGATGAGGCCGATATTGGTTGCAGCGTCGAAAAAATATTGTCAATCAATGAGTGTGAAGTGGGAGTTACTCGGGTAGGTATCGTCGTCGAGGGGTACATATTCGAGGCCGACATTGTACTAAGCAGATCTGCCGAATCGGCGGACAGAGGAAGAGTTAGATTAATGTTGAAGTCTCCCATTAAGATAGCTTCGTTCCCTTGTTTCTCCAGATTACCAGTTATCTGGCTTAAATTTCCCAGGAATGCAGAGGTGGATCCTACCGGTGGACGTGAACACCGACATTTATAAAAAAAAAAAAAAAAAATGACATATCGTTTAATGCTCTTTTTTTAAAAGCAGTTTGTTTATATATATATATATATATATATATATATATATATATATATATATATATATATATATATATATATATATATATATATATATATATATATATATATATATATATATATATATATATATATAATATATATATATATATATATATATATATATATATATATATATATATATATATATATATATATATATATATATATATATATATATATATATATATATATATAATATATATATATATATATATATAAACAGAAAACAAAATAAATGGCATAAAACACAAAACAAAAACACAGAAAAAAACACAGAAAAACATATTGGATATATCCAAACATATTGTAAATGATTAAAATATGTATTTTATTTTTCGTCTGTGTTTTTTGTTTCATGTTTTCTGCTTTTTCTTATATTTTTTGTTTAATTTGGTTTAGTTTGTTTTTATAAAGGCTTCCGGAACAGAAGTCTAAATATTCAAACCTCTCGTATTATTAAAGGTTATTTTTGTTTTTGTTTTTTCCAGAAAACTATAAGGTATATCCAAAACTTAGGAATAAATTTTAGTTTCAAATAACTAATTACGAGAGCCTACGGAAGCAAAGGTGCTGCTTTACGGGACAATAATGAATATAAATTCAACAGATTCTAACTTGCCTTTAATGCTCCCGCTAAGACCGTTCCGCAGGATCCTCCAACCAAAAGGCCCTCCTCCTTCATAATTTCTCTGCACATGTTAAAAGATTCATGATCACTTGGTTTATACCATTCATCTGCAACTTGGCCATCTACAAAAAAAAAATACATCAAAAAGCCATATAGTGATAAATAAATTTGAAAAATTATTCGTTCCAATTTTGGAATAAAATCAGTATAGTTCTTTCAGATTTAGCTATTGTCTTTCAAAAAGGACAGTAAAGGTTCAATCACCGCAGTTTCTTCTTTCTTTTTTTAAATTGTATATAGCCTACACCAAATAAATTTTTCCAAGAACAGTGAAGAACAAAATTAAAACTTCAAAGAAGCTGAAATCTTCTTATATGAGATGTCAAACCAAAACCTGGGCAAAAGGACTGAATAAAGAAAAAAAAAAATCAAACTTGATGTTGGAGCTTTTCTTTTCTCGTGCGGTTAAGGATTTCGATTTTACTGCCTAGAAATCAAGTGCGATTTCAAAATTAAACAAACAAGTGTGCACACAAATAATTTGCATAAATTCATTGTGCTCCAAGGGGGTTCGAACGCCGCAGACGAGAATCCCGAACTGCCGCCGACGCGTCGTAACACCGCCACCGAGACTTTCCATTGACATTGAATTAATTTGACCCAATTCTTCATTGCGTCAACCGCAAGGTTGGAGCTTTTCTTTTCTCATGTGGTTAAGGATTTCGTTTTTCCCGCTTAGACATCAAGTGCGGTTTTCAAAATTAAACAAACAAGTGCGCACACAAATAATTTGTATGACTTCCATGTGCTCCCAGGGTGAGTTTTCATTCAGCACTAGTTCTTGTAGCACATCAATTGAATAGACAATTGTCTTTTGAACAGACACCAGATTAAATTCCATGTAGGGACTTGGGATTTAAGGACCTCTTTATTTCAAGAGACCTTGGTATAGCAAAAAAACAATATTTTTTTAGTCCTTGCCATAGACAGGTGTTTATAAATACTGAGGTTTTGGTTCCATGACATAGATGCGTTACTTCAAACGGTAGGTTCTGAAAATTATCAGGTTTCTAACTGTTAGAATTTAACATCGAAGACAATTAACGTGTTTCATTATTTGTCATAAAACCACTGGAGGTGTAATTATACTAGGAGCAGACAAGAAGGTGTCTAATTATAGGACGGGGATCTACTTTAGACATCGACAGAAATCACTGGGAAGGAAACTACAAATTCAGATTTCCCTAATCACCATCTCAATAATAGAGACCACGCAGTTAATAAATTTTTAGTTTGACTCTAATCTTGGAAAATAGGCTATTGCCCAATCTTGAACAAAGGATCTTAAATTGAAGTATCTCAATCATGGACAGATTCAACTTCTGATATGTGTTGTGAAAAAGAGTAATCATATTTAAATAGACTTGGCTATAAGATTGCAGTCAGCCAATCCCAACTATCTGCATCAGGTCCAAGATTAAGAACCTGCTGTCCTTGTTTAGGGAAGCTACATTTTAGACAAAACATTTGTCCAAGATCACACACTGTCAAAGTATTGTTTTTTTTTATTCTAAATCCTCTTTCATGTAGTAGATATGATCTGGCTGTTCCAGCCACTTTCATACATTATATCTCCCACCACTCATAGTCGTCACACTGACCTCCGCAGTAGTTTCTACCTTCTTCCTAATGGCCCTCATAGATGACTTTTACAAAGTTGCCAGCTGCAACCCAAATTAAAACTAAGTTCACATTCCTTTTCACTATCTTACCCAAGAGAACTGTCTGAGTTGCCATCAACAGTCACTGTCTGAACCTTTCCAGTATCATTTCCGCCCTCAGTGCTGTCTTCTCACCACATCTCTTCACAGCTTGTTTCTTTTTTTTCTTGATTTTGTTGCTTCAATTTTTTCTTTTCCAACTCTTCGTTGCCTTCCTTGTAGCAAAGGCAGCTTCAATCTTGGCTTTCACTGATGTACCAGTGAGCACTTTTGTTCTGCCCTTCTTCCTTCCTTGAAGCATTTTGTTTTCTTGGTAGTGCTGGGATGTGGTTGTACCTGTCCAGGTGTGACTTTCCTATTTCACAGTGCTGCAAAACCAGAGGGCTTAAAGAAAGCAATGGTTGAGAGGATAGCCGTGCAGGTAGTGATGCGGTTGGAGTTAGAACCTCTAATGAACCCGGCAATTTGCCACCAGCTTCATGGGCTAAAAAATATTTGGTTGGTCTGTATTTAAGAGCACAGGTCTTCAAGATCAAAACCATCTAGATTAAAAGGGTATATACCTTCCAAATCCCTTCTGGATGTTTGATAGTGTGCAAGCTAAGGGGAAAGATTTTCCTACCAACCCAGCTTTGATGTAAATGGTGACAGTTCTTCTCGATGGTTACGGTTGTTCCATGAAAAAATACAACTAATGTTTGTAATTAATTTTGTTAGGAATAAATAGCTGTTATATATTTCAACTATTATGCAAGGGTTCTGAAATGCCACAGCCATTTCGTTTCCACCAGATTTCTACTTCAATTGATGAATAACGAAGAAGACAAGCGTCCTGGCAGCGACTCGCAAAGTTTCTAACTCGTGAATAGGCCGAAATCTGATGTGAATTAAAGCTGTGATTTGAGAAATACTGGTAAAAACAAAAATTTTTGTAGTCGACAATGATCGCGCCAGCGGCGCGTCGCTGCTGCTATTTTTGCCCCCCCCCCACCGTCGACTTTTCCTCATTAGCACGGCGCCGGGGTCTAGTAAAATAGAAATAAAAAAAATATATATAAGGCAGCTTCATTTGGTCGGGGGAAGGGCTGGACCTCTCCTCTGCCCCCCCCCCCCTTATGGGCACCCATGATACACATTGTACTTTACTAATTAAATGGTATTGCATTGATGTTGGGAATTGGCTGAGGAATAGATATAGACAAGATTTAACACCAATGAGTACACCAAAATGAGTAAAAGCGATAACCGACCGAAGACAAATGAAACTTACAACAAACAGAAATTAAACAGAAAACAGAAATTAAAATAAACAATGACGGAACCAGACTTTTGAATCACCGAGCTACAAACATAAAGATGGGATATTAACCTTCCCCACGGGTGTCAATTAGGGTAAGGCCATAGGGGGGAATTGCCCCCCCCCCCCAGATTTTCGGCATTCTTATTACACACAAATGCCTCATTATACAAAGTGTGTGCTTACCGTGTTTTAATTTTGGACTTTAATTTCGCAATGTTATCCTTAGATTTGCAATCAACAAGCTTAGACATTTTAAATTCCTGCTTGGGTGGAAATAAGCACCATTTTTTATTATTATTGAATAAAAAAAGTTTTTTCAACTGAAAGTAAGGAGCAACATTTGAAACTTAAAACGAACAGAAATTATTGCGTATATGGGGGAGGGTCGCCCCATTGTCATACCTCGCTCTTTACGCTAAAGTACGAGATCTGTTGCAATTCTTTAAGAATGACCCCTGAATCAAAAAAGGCGTTTAATTAGAATAAACAGCTCTTTTGAAAGTACTAAAAAAAATTAGCATAAAGAGCGAGAGATTGACGATGGGGCGAACCCCCTCATATACGTAATAAGAAGAAGAAGGATTTATTGAAAAAAAAAAACATATCAACAAAAAATTATTGCTGCCCCCCCCTAAAAGCTTTGTTTTAAGTTTTAATTTTGCTCCTTACTTTCAGTTGAAAAAACTTGTTTTTTAATTTAATTTCTGATCGTTTTTTAAATAATGCTGGGAAATCCGGCGCCCCCTTCATGGAAAATTCTCTTACCCCATGAAAAATTCCTCCATGGAAAGATCCTCCCACGTAACCCCTTCCCCGACCCTCTCCACCAGACCCCCCCCCCTGAAAACATCTGTATACTTCCCAACAACCAATACTATATGTAAATAATGGGC
The DNA here is from genome assembly GCA_027921565.1 of Artemia sinica. NCBI lineage: Eukaryota > Metazoa > Arthropoda > Branchiopoda > Anostraca > Artemiidae > Artemia > Artemia sinica. Next base: position 48,666,245 of record CM051273.1, on the reverse strand, counting down.
AAAGTTCATAGCTTACAGCCCTTCCCCCAGGGACTGTGGGGGATTGAGTCATCCTCTAAGATATAGTTTATTAGATTTTTTGACTATAATGAACAAAAGGGCTATCTGAAAATTTTGATCGGGTGACTTTGGGAAAAATATTAGCGTGGAGGGGGCCTAGTTGTCCTACAATTTTTTTGATCACTTAAAAAGGGCACGAACTCTTAATTTTCCGTTCCAATGACTCCTCTTGCGATATCCTAAAACCACTGGGTCAATACGATCACCCCTGAAAAAAACGCATCTGTGATCTTTCTTCTGTCACTCCTTACTTACAGTTCATTACCACGAACCGTTTGATGGACTTCTATATTGCAATATTTATCTCAAATTCACAATTAACAAACTCATGGATTTTAAAAAACGACTTTGATGGATATCAGGCGTAAAAAATACGTGCTGATTGGGTTTTTATTCCATAGTTTTGTATTGAAATTTCAGCCACAGATCAAAAGCATCAAAAACAATTAAACACTCGAATACCATTTGTGAAATATGTACCACATATGTGCTAATTTTTAACTTCGATATTGCAATACTAGGTTGTGATCAACAGGCTTAGATGCCCTTTGGAACAAATACCGGCTTTGGAACAAATGAAACACGATTCGTGAAATAGGTACTTAGTGTGTTTTTATGTGAAGTCATACTGCGATCTGAAGGCCTTATGATGATTGAAACTAAATCTGTAAATGTGAGTCAAAATGAAAAGATCAATTGACCAAAAGGTAATATGTGCATGCTAATACTAATTACAACATATTTGGAGGTGGGGGGGGGATGAAAGGGAAACGGTTTCAATGGGCTAATTTTGAACTTTTCAAACACACAGATTGAAAATCCTTGTATTTCGGCAGGTTTTGACATAGCCTATGGTTCTTGTCTAAATATAGGGATGATAACAACCCCAAGGGCTCATATCAAAATATTTTTAGGGGAGCCTTGAAGAGGTTTCAGGCTGCCCTAAAATCAGTTCAAAGGCAGGCGTGAAGAGGCTTCAGGCTGCCCTTCAATCAGTTAGAAAGCCATGGTAACTTACAACTTGCGACCAAATGAGCCATTCTCCAAGCTTATCCGCCTATTCATTCTATGGCTGGGAAAAATTTGACAAGTTTGCACTGCATTGACCTTACACAGCTTCGCAAGGCCGCACCCTGGATTTTTTTCGGAGGGGGTTTTTTTACTAAAAAAAACGCATACAAAATTTGTTTATATCCATTTTTGTTACGTTTTTTACGAGTGAGACAAACATATGGGGGGGGGGGGTGTGGTCAAGCCCCCCCCCCCTCTGGGTACGGCCTTGGCTTCGTGCTATGGCAAATTGTTGCTACTTACCGGATTAGTATGAACGTTAGCACGATCCGTCCTATGGACACTAGCCAGATAATTTGATGTCAGCTGATTCAATTAATTCATTTGATGTCACTCATTCTTGGACAAATAAATTGATGTAATAAGAGTAGCAGCTCTCAAAAATGTCTAGTGAGGAAAGGGTGGTTTTGCCATCTAGCTTTAATGCTTGGAATTACTAATTTTAATAATCACAGATGATCTACTAAATTCAGATGATCTACTGAATTCAGATGATCTATTAAATTTGGATATTTTTCTTCTTTTTTTACCAGAGGAGAGATTATCACTTGGCACGTGTCATAGAATGTCAACAAAAGGTCTCTTTTAAACGCAAAATTAAAGTTCTAGTGCCCTTTTAAGCAACAAAAGAGATAGCGCCGCAACAAAAGGCTAATTTCTACCATGCTGTGCCACAAAAAATAGTGACTCAAACACAACTGAATCCCTGCGCCGCAGATAGGACCTCATTGTTTCCGAATAGGAACAAACACAGCTGAGAAAACAAGCAAGGTATTCAAATGGTTAAAAAACTGCCGAACAGCTATTATATTACTTCTCAGTTTGAGAGACCATCCTGCCACGCGATGGTATTAGGCCCGTTCTTTTGCATTAAGATCTTGCATCTAAGATCTTACATCTTTTTAACTCATGTTTGTTCTATGATCTTACAGCTCATTGATGTTAGCAAAAAGTGTGAAGGACGTCATCTTTCTGCCATATAGAACAATGATGAGAGAACTTTGATGATATACTCATCATTGTTCTTAGACCGCTGATCAGAGCAGAATGATGAAAGACGTTTGCAAAAGAAAGCTATAAGATGTAAGATCTTAGTGCTAAGATGTCACTTTTAAGCGCTCTTCGTCAAAAGATGTAAGATCTTACCACAAAGATGAGCAAAAGAACGGTCCTATTGTATAGCTGAACAACAGTGACGGTCCTCTGGGAGGAAAGGGGTACCCTAATACTGCTTTATCGGGACAAATTTTCAAAAATCCATAAGAAGTTTTTCAAGATAAAAATGGCGGGAGGGTAATTTAGCATCTAACGTATGTTCTTTTGGAAGAACGTCAAGGGTCTGATCTTATTAAGTATAAAATAGAAGAGTATATTCATTTGCTTATCTGGTCATGCTTATCTTGCTTATCGGCAGGGTTTGGGGTGATGTCTCCCTCAGGAAGAATATTTGTCTGAAGAGCCCCTGTCCCCTGGAAGTATGATAACTATGGCCCAAAAGTAAATTTTCTACAGTTCAGATTAAAAAGTAAGGGTGTGAGGGGGCAACAGCCCCTTATGTTTGAGAGAATCCCATCTTGAGAGTAAACACACCTAAATGAGCCCTTCTACTCTCAAAACATTGTAATGTAATGGTTTAGTTCTATCATAAGGAACGGGGCGTTAAAGGAGCGGTGACCTCTTTCAAGCTTTGGTCAGCACTGAATATTGAATGCTATATTAAAATGGAATTTGTTTTAATGAAACTAAAGAGCGACGTTAAAACTTAAAATGAAGGGAAATTAACTAAAATAACATGCCCCTACCTCTTTAGAACAGCTTTGTGGAACTATAGGCCTAAGAAATAGGTTCCAATGGAATAAACAAATATAAGCTTAAAATAAAAAATAGAAAATCGAAAGTTAAATTTAAAAAGAACAAAAATTTATGACATTTAAATATACGCACCAAGCACTGTAGGGGTAAAATCATGGCCAATCCCTTCAACTTCAAAAAACTTTTTTTTAGATCTATCTTCGTCACTCATAATTGAACCTTCTGGTTCAACACCAACGATAATGCAGTTGGGCATTTTTTCCTTGAATTTCCTTCCAATTCCAGTAAGGGTTCCACCAGTACCAGCTCCAATAACCACCATGTCTAGTTTTCCATCACATTGTTCAATGATTTCCTCTGCAGTCAAGTCGTAGTGGGCAAGTGGATTGCTGGCACTTCTATACTAAAAAAGGCATATATTAATTTTAACCAAGATAAGGGCATACAAAGTATCAGAATAGGATGGAGGGCAACATAACCAAAAAGCCCTCGTATCACATAAATAGCAAAAAAGGGAAATGTTTTGAAAAATCGCAAATCTGGACATATGTTAGGGTTTAGAAGCCCCCCCACCCATCGTATACAGTGCATTTTAAATATAAATGTACAATTATAGCTTACAAAGCCATGAAGTGACTTATCAGATAAGTATGTAGAGGGGAGAAGGATGAAGAATGTCTGCAAGCCCTGAACTTCCACCCAAAAATTTTGCGGTTTCCCAAGATTACATGAACCTTTCCCCTCCAGCTACAATAAGCTCCTACTCCAACACATTGACTACAGAATTCAAGAGGCGTCGTGTTTCTAGTTTCTAGTTTCTAGGAGGGCAGAGAAACTAGAAATGCATTTGAGGCTTTTCGAGTATTACCGACCAGCTGGTCGTACAATGAGGTGTTTTCATTTAGTGGAGATCACCAGTCAAAAATAACATCGAATTCTCTAAAATGTCTAGTCCCTGATTTCACCCATTAACATAGTAGGAGGGAAGACTAAATAGTATGATTTCATCAAAAAAATCAATTTTTCCGGGACGGGGGGTATTGTTTTTGGTTTTGAATGGCTAAGCTATTGTGAAAAGCTATTCAATATCAAAATCGACTATTTCTGCAAGCGAGTATGCAAGTTCAGCGGCAGGGATGACCTGTTGTTTATGAAAAGGGTAATCTATAGAAATATAAAAGTTTCAACCCGATCGGAAAAGTTCTTCTGGTCCGTTTTCAGAGGGCTCCTGCCCTGGGATAAAGTGTGCTTTCAAATCAGAGCCCCTTGCCCCGAGGACTTACGAATGTTCAGATCAAGCAATTGGAAAAAATTAGCAGTTTTTCGGGCCCCATTTTCAGGTTAACCAGTCATTTATTCGATTTGTCGATTTAAGCTATCACCAGGCCAGGATTTACCAACAGGCCCACTACGCCCAGACCTAGGGACGCACAATCTAAGAGGGCACAATAAATTATCACTGAGTGATTTTTATCTTAACAAAATTGGACCAATGTTATTTATCGTCAAAGTGCCTAGTGGCCTCCACTGCCATGCAGCCTATTCACACAAAAGTGATTTTAAAATAACACAGGAATTCCATGGCCAATTATAAACTGTCAGATGTCTCCCAAGAATGGCAGCTGAGAGTTTGATATCACCTCTCTCTTTCATTACTTTTGGTTAATCAGTTGCGTTTTGTTCAGTGCTTACACTATCCCCAAATTCCTCGGGGATTCCCCAGAAAATGTCGCAAAAACGAAGCGGCAAAAACGCTTGGGCCTAGAAGTGTCAAAGCTTTGAAGCGGGCCCTTGTTGTCACCCGCTTTAACGAAATAGCCTTTTTTACATTGTGTATATGTCGCAATAGATTGGCAAATGCAGTAATTTGATCAAATACCTAGGATGTCCCGTTTGTTGAAAACTGAACAACTGTGACAGCTATTATAACTTTCAAAGAGTGAAATCAATAATGATGAAGTGACATGTCCAAAGTATAAAAAACAGAACACATTAATACAAGTTTGGTAGCCCAAAAAAAGACCTAATTTGGATTGCAAATCTTTTCTTGGAAGTTTAATTAACCTTCCAATATTTTTCACACAACAGGCTTATAACAGAGGACACGTGAAATAAACCAACACATACATGACATAACACCAAAACCATTTGACATACAAAAAAAAATATAAAAAGCGGATTATTTTAATCTAGGTTCGGTTAAATCGAGTTATACCTACTTTGCAGGTCCTTTCATGAAAGTTTTATTCACCTAGCTTAGAAAATTTCCCAAATTTGTCGTCCAATAGGTCTTTGACCAAAGCCCCAATACATTAACCGACAACACGACACCGAGGCCATTTGACATGATAGGAAATTTAAATAGCAGATTATGGTAATGTAGTTTTAGTTAAATCAAGTTAGACCTAATCTAGGCTGCAGGTCTGTTCTTGAAAGTTGAATTCATATAGCTTAACAATTTTCCAGGATTTTGTCATGCAACGGATCTTTCTAAGTCGATTCCTCAAAGTTACAGTTGTTTTTCGGAAGTCGTTCTTGAAGAACTGGGACAAAAAGTCGAACTATAGCGTCGCGTCGCTCCTTACTTACAGTTCGTTAATACGAACTATTTGATTTGCTAGGTAACTAAAGAACTGCCAGTGACAAGAACCAGATCCAGGATTTTGGTTCAGGGGGGGGGGGGTACGAATTTTCGACTCGGTTTTCGACTCATTTTACTAATTTTTACTAAGGTTTTACTGATTTTCGACTCGGTCAAAAATTTCGGGGGGGGGGGGTCAAACCGGGTACCCCCCCTGGATACGGCCTTGGCCAGTGACTATAATGCGTCAATAAATAGAAAGAGAATTTTAATTCACTATACCAGTATATACTCAAGCTCTTCCAAGTCGTTCTACAGGTTTACTAGAAATCTGGAAAAAAGAAATTCCTTCTGCCATGTGTTACGTTTTTCTAACAAAGCTTAAGAACAATCTATTGACATACTAAACGAAAGCTTTTTATCATTTATTGATGCATGTACTCACTGAAACCCTCATAGTCACTTGGTAAATCATGAAAAAGACCCACGTGTTTTTGCTTGATTTTAATGTCAAACATATACTACAGAAGCAGCAATCTGAAATGCCAAGATATTAGTTTGAAAAGCCTCTAATTTGTTTCCAAGTATTGTTTACTAATACCTTGTCTTTATGTGTTCTGCCAGATCCATCATACTCCTGTTCTGGAGGAAAATTCCTGTTCTAAACTTCTATGTGTTCTAGTCACAAAAAATTAAATCTTAAATCTATATTCTGATTGGCTAGTCACAAATTTTATGTTTGAAAGTTTAACATTGCTCAACTCACCTAAAATTTCGCACGGGATGCGTTATTGTCGCTGTAGTTCTGCATACTTTTGATTAATCTGCAAGTGTGATTATAATTCGGCCCCGGCATTAAACGTACAAAACTTGCTAAATAATCTCCAATTATTCAATAATATTTTGAAAATAATTTCTAATTGTTTCTAATTCCAAAAATCATTTCCAATTATCCAATGATTCTTGACAAATTCAGTTATTTAATAATTATCCAATATTTATATCCACTAATTTCCAGACAGTTTTATAATTTTCAATATATTGAAATAATTTTTATTATTTTTAATGATTTCCAAAAATTCCAGGAATTTCAAATAAATTATAAAAGGCTGAAAAAGTGTCAAGCTACAATAAAATTCTCTTGACATAAGCATAGGCATGATTTTTAAAGTTAAAATCATACTATTTTTCAATTTATTAAAATCTCTAGTGGATAGAATTTCTCGGTTTCTTTCTTGTTGTATTTGGTGATCAATGAACCATAAAAATGTGTCTGTAAATTAATGTTCACGGTCCGTACCCGTGTTAAGAATTATAAAACAGACATAAATCTGACTCTTGTTTGTAGATCATTTTATCTTCTTTTTATGATCCAACGACACAATTTTGTTGCCAGAACTTTGCTCCTTATAAGATAGGGAATATCATAACTAGAGGACTGAATTTTAATTCTCTTGCAACACAAGACAAATAATTACACAAGAATGTTTCTAGCTACGGGTGGATTACACGTATGTAAGGATATGTTTCTAAGGGAGGGTCACAAATTTTAAAGGAAAAATGTCTCCCGTTGTGTAACGTTTCCCGTATAATGATTTTCATAATACGGCTTTTCAATCATATTGAAATAAATTCGGGACTGCTCTATTAACCGGCTCTTTTGAATTCGGCAATGCACATCAGTCAAACAGTTCGTGGTAACGAACTGTAAGTAAGGAGCGACCCGGCTCAATGGCAACCGAAACTCTAAAAAACGGAATTTTGATACCAATAGATACATCAAAAGAATCAGATTTTAATTCTGATTTCAAATATATAAGTTGCATCAAGTTTAATCTTACCCATCAAAAGTTACGCGCCTGAGAAAATTTGGCTGATTTTCGAAAAAAGGGGGAAAGACCCCCTAAAAGTTATAGAACCTTAGTTATAGAAAATCACACCATCATATTCAGCGTATCAGAGAACCCTACTATAGAGGTTTCAAGCTCCTATCTACAAAAATGTGGAATTTTCCATTTTTTGCCAGAAGAAAGATCACGGATGCGTGTTTATTTGTTTTTTTTTTTCCAGGGGTGATCGTATCGACCCAGTGGTCCTAGAATATCGCGGGAGGGCTCATTGGAACGGAAATTAAAAGTTCTAGTGCCCTTTTTGAGTGACCCAAAAAAATGGAGGGCAACTAGGCCCCCTCCCACGCTCATTTTTTTCCCAAAGTCACCCGATCCAAATTTTGAGATAGCCATTTTGTTCAGCATGGTCGAAAATATTATAACTATGTCTTTTAGGATGACTTAATCCCTCGAAGCCACCAGGGGGAGGGCTGAAAGTTATGAACTTTACCCAATGTTAACATATAGTTTTGATTATTGGGAAGTATACAGACGTTTTCAGGGAGAATTTTTCTGGTAGTAAGGGGTGGGGGTGGGTCGGGGGGTTATATGGGAGGATCTTTTCATGAAGGAAGCTTTCATGGGGGAAGGGACATTGCTATGAAGGGGTGCCGGATTTCCCATCATTATTTAAAAAAAAAACAGAAATTAAATATAAAAAAACAAGTTTTTCAACTGAAAGTAAGGAGCAACATCAAAACTTAAAACGAACCAAAAATATTACGTATATGATTGGGTTCACCCCCTAGTCAATGCCTCGCTCTTTAAGCCAAAGATTTTTTAGTACTTTCATAAGAGCTATTTATTCTAATTAACGGCCTTTGTGATTAAGGGGTCATTTTTAAAGAATTGGAAAAAATTCGAACTTTAGCTTAAAGAGCAAGGTATTGACTAGGGTTGCGTAAGTTAATTTGTAAATTATGTCAGAACCAAATTTAGAGACAGCCATTTAGCAAAATAGAAGTAAAATTTTATGCAAATTTTGTTTACTTATTCAATGACGGTGAGCCAAAATAAAAGCTGCATTACCTAAAAAACGATCAGAAATTAAATAAAAAAAACAAGTTTTTTAAACTGAAAGTAAGGAACGACGTTAAAACTTAAAACGAACAGAAATTATTCCGTATATGAAAGGGGCTGTCCCCTCCTCAACGCCTCGCTTTTTACGCCAAAGTTTGACTCCGTCTCACAACTTTATTTTTAAAACAATAAAAAACTTTTGACTCCGTTCAAAAACTTGTTTGACTCCGTCTCACAACTTTATTTTTTTAAACAATAAAAAACTTTAACGTAAAGAGCGAGGCGCTGAGGAGGGGACAGCCCCTTAAATATACGGAATAATTTCTGTTCGTTTTAAGTTTTAATGTCACTCCTTACTTTCAGTTTAAAAAACTTGTTTTTTTATTTAATCACAAAATAGATCGAGACGCCTGATGAAAACACCTTCTGGAATATAAACAAAGGAAAGAACTGTATTTAAATTGTTGTTTTTTTGGGGTTTGGGGGGGGGGAAGGTAACTAGGTTAGGTTATGTATTTAATATATGTTATGCTTTGCCCCCCCCCCCTAATGTGCAAATATATAGCCCAAATTTGTTTCTAAACTATTATTTATTCATCCTATTTTATTTTATTTCATTAGCATTAACCAAACTAGCACTATATAAAAGAGCCCGGTTAATAGAACAGTACCAAAAATTCGAATAAACTTAGTAATTTCCAAATCATTCTGATAACTGAAAATAAAAAACGAAAGCCTAAAAAAAAACATGGAAAAACAGAAATTTTTCTATATAAGTAAGATTTTTCAATATAAGGCATGATGTTTGACAATCAGAAATGATATTATTTCTCATCTAATGATTTCTAAACAGGTGCCACGTGTAGCTTTTCCACATGTACTGGCGGAAATTATTTTCGCCTGTACATTTGGACCATAGCAACATGTTTAGAAGAAGCATTTTAAGCTTTTAGATTAAGCTTTTAGGAATAGCCTTTTATATATAAAACAAATTAAATAGTTCGTGGTAACAAACTGTAAGTAAGGAGCGACTCGGTCAAATAGTAATCGAAACTCGAGAGAAAGGAATTCCGAACGAAACTCGAGAGAAAGGAATTCCGATAGCAGTTATTACATTTAAAGAATGCTGATTCGGAATATACAATTCATTAAATTTAACGTTCCCCATCAAAAGCTAAGAGCCTGAGAGAATTCAACAGATTTTCAAGAAGAAGCACTCCTCAAAAATGAAGTAATCTTGATGAAAGTCAGTCCATCAGTTTCAGCACATCAGAGAACCCTGTTGGAGAGGTTTCAAGCTTCTATCTAAGAAAATTAGAATTTTGGATTTTTTGCCAAAAGAAAGATCACGGATTCGTCTTTATTTTATTTTTTCATTTTTCTATGAGCAATTGTATCGAACCAATAGCCCTAAAAATCCTGGAAAGGGTTCATTCCAATGGAAATTAAGATCTAGTGGCTCCGTTAAGTGACCAAAAAGATTGGAGGCAACTAGGCCCCTCCCATGCACCTTTTTTCCCAAAGACATCCGATCGAAATTTTGAAATAGTCGTTTGGTTCCTCTTATTTAAAGGTATAATAACTATGCCTTTGCGAAGGGTATAACCGGCTGTAACTTATGCAATTTGCCTATTGTTTACATACAGTATTTGCTATTGGGAAACATAGAAAAGTTTTTTGGGGGAATGTTCTGGGGGAGGGCGAGATTTTCCAAGGGGAGAATTTTCCTTGGGGAAAAAAGTCTCCGGTGTGTATTTTCCAGGGAAATTTTTTACAGGGGGAGGAGAATTTCTTGACATGATTTGAAAAACCTTCAGAAATTGAATTAGAAAAAAAAAACAGTTTCTTTTGTCTGAAAGCAAGGAGCAACAATAAAACTTAACGAACAGAACTTTGAAAACAACGAACAGGACAACGAATAAAACTTAACAAACGAATAGAAATTATTCCGTATATGAGGGGGGGGCAGCCCCTTCCTCAAGCCTCGCTGTTTACGCTAAAGTTTCTCAAGCCTCGCTGTTTACGCTAAAGTTTGAGTTTTTTCTCAATTCTTGAAGAAAGACTTCTGAAAAATAATGGTTGGTGAATTTCAATGATCAGTATTTTTAAAGAGTTTTAAAACTTTCAAGCAGCTGGTGGTAACGAACTGTGAGTAAGGAGCGACCCGGCTCAATAGTGACCATAACTCTAAAAAACAGAATTTTGATACCAATAGATATAACAAAAGAATTGGACTTTATACTAATTTTAAATATGTAAGTTTTATTAAGTTTATTCTTACCTATTAAAGATCCCGAGCCTGAGAAAATTTGCCTTATTTTCGAAAAAAGGGGGAACACCCCCTAGAAGTAATAAAATCTTAATGAAAATCACGCTTTTTCTGCTCAATGAAAATCGCGAATTTTCTGCTGGTGGGATTTTCCACGGAGATAATTTTCCATGGGGAGGGAAGTTTCTAGGGAGTAAATATTTCAGGCGAAATTTTACACTAGGGGTATTTGCAAGAATTCCTATACGAAATTCGTCTTGTCTTGCTTTCTCTTTGTCGACTCAATTTTTCGCTTGGATATGTTAAGGGTAATTGTCCGTGGTAAACTTCTACCAGGATTGAATTGCCTAGAGAATAAATCCGTGGGGAGGAGGGATTTTTTCGTGGAGGTGCAGCCCGATTTCCTGACATCATATAGAAAATGATCAGAAATTAAATAAAAAAACAAGTTGTTTCAACTGAAAGTAAGAAGCAACATTAAAACTTAAAACGAACAAAATTACTACATGTATGGGGGGGGGTCACTCTTCCTCAAAACCTCGCTCTTTACGCTAAATTTCAAATTTTGTACCAATCCTTTAAGAACGACTCCTGAAACACAGCACATTTCAAAGATAGTAAAAAACTTTAGCGTAAAGAGCGAGGCGTTGAGGAGGAGGCAACCCCCTTCATATACATAATAATTTCTGTTTGTTTTAAGTTTTAATGTTGCGTTTTACTTTCAGTTGAAAAAAACTTTTTTTTTTTTTAATAGCATAAAAAAGAGGGATAATAAAGGGGTAGCCCCAACCCCAAATACAGAATACTTCCTGTTCACATTAAGCGTTCATTTTCCCCGATTTTTAATCGTAAAATATTATTATTTATTAAATTTTGTCAAGTTTTTATTTAAGCTTGTTTTATTTATTATTTATTTAAGCTTGGTCAAGTTTTTATCTTGGAACGTGATACCACTATTTGAGTCTGGATTTTCGAGTACAACCCAGAATCGAAGCACCAGAGCCAGAAATGGCACATTTCGACCTCACCAAGGACAAAGAGAAAGAACAAGGCAGCAAAAAAATAAAAAAATAAAAGCATTCCCATTTGGATCTTTGAAAGCCAAGAAATTGTCCACAGAGAGGGTGTTCCTCATGGTCAGCAGTAAAACAAAACTTTTATCGAGGACTTCTGGAATACACGGAAGTTGCATCACGACAATGTGCCTTGCAACACAGTGATTTCAAGCATTAAGTTTCAAAAATATATTCCCCTGACTCTTCAGCCTCCTTATTTGTCCAAATGGAGCCCCTTGTAACTTTTTTCTTCTACCAAGATTTGAGGTCCACCCCGAAAAACGACATTTCGGAACACGAGAAAGTATTCCAAGCGCTTAAAATTAAGCTGACCAGGGCTTACTAGAGTATCTGAGCTCCAGAGCTACTACGAATAACGGAAACATTGCTTTCAGCGCTTTATGGATCCACAAGTCTCATTACTTTATTTACAGATCTCACTCCCCCGCCCCCCAGATGTTTCAAATTTTAACTTTTTCATTAATTTTGATATTCTAGGTTCGGAAGGGAGAACTAAAACAACCCTATCCTCCCCAGGTACCCTTGTTTTTAAAAATTTATCTAAATATAAGCAACGTGGAATGAAGCAGAATTCAAATACAGAATATTACTTTTCTAGCCTTCGCCTCCAAAAAAAAACAAAAAACAGTAAATTCAATAAGCCATATTCAATTACTATAAAAAAATTTCAAAGTCAAATTGAAGTAGGACCGTATCATTCATATTTCATCATTCTCCTTAGATATAGTACTTTAGTTTGTTTTGATAAAGAAAATCTTGTTCTGATGGTCTATGGAAGGTTAAATTAGTTTACAAAATTAAAGAATTTAATTTTCCCTTCAGAACTAAGAAATATGAAATAATTCCTATGGAATATGAATATGAATAAACAACTTAGTACAAGCGTTTTTTTGTATTTTTCCACGTGGCAATGAAGATAAATAAATCTAAACATTTATACAATTTATATACAATTATATACAATTTATATTATACAATTTTATAAATAAATCTAAACATTTATGCAAGGCCGGACGATATTTCGGCAATTTGCAGCTTTTTAATAATTCATGATCTGACCTTCATCTCATTTTGTGCTGAGCTCAAACTCAATTAAAGGAGCTAGCATGAAAGATTAAAAGAATCTTTTGCTCAGGTTCAGTTAGTTTAAAAAAAATAATTAAACTTGAATTGTTGGGGCCGAGGTCTTTCCACTTTCAATAGTCATATATACGAGAGAGCGCATGATACGCGCAGTAAAAGTATGCCGCGCAGGGTAAGAAGCATCTCATACATGGCGCAAATAGATGTGGCGTGGCAGAAATCTGCCACCCATAGAGGAACAAGTAGCGCTCGGAGATGTACACCACATGGTAGCGAGTAGGCCCCACTGATTGGGCGAGAAAGTTGGTTTGCACCTGCATCCGAATTGTAATGTACTTAGTTAGAAATTTTAAATTAAGAATAACATTCTTCACTTAAACTCCTTTAGTTTGTCACGAACGAACAAAAGCGATGAGCAAAATTTAAAAACAGTCTTTAAACCTAACAGGTTGATCGGATTAGCTTCATTAATTTGATTTCAACGTGGAACGCTTTGCTAAAGGATTTTTATTTTTTTTTGTATTTGAAAGGAAAGAAAAATCTAAGCGATGAAGTGCTACAGCCAATATGTCAGCATTGACGATCTATTTTTTATTTTTTACTTCTTGAATTTAGTCACCTTTTCTCTTCTATTTTTACAACGTATTTAATTTGAAGTTTTATTCAGTTGAAATGTATCCTTGATTTTATAATGTCTCCTTGTTCAACTAGTTTATTGATATTTTTAGGAGACAATTGATATTTTGAGGAGGCAGTTATTTTTTTCAAATAATTAATTAAAAAAAAATTCCGAAAAAGAAGTTTTCTAAAAAAAGTAAAGCCCATATTAAGCTTAAGATCAGAAGAAATAGAAACCTACAATAACTCAAACAGGGCCGGTGCAACCTATCCTGCCGCCTTAGGCAAGATAAGTTTTTGCGCCCCCCTCCCCACAATTAGATTTTTTGTTTCTATTTTCCACCTCAATTGAACCCTTGCCCAAAATCACCAATTCTTATGCATTTTTTTTGGCACTTAACGAGACTTACATTAATTTACACACACAATCACAAATTACATAATGCAAATCCAAACAATATAAAGAATACTTAGCAAGAAAAATCTAACCTGTGCGGCTGCTAGTACAACCATAATCATGATAGATAATTACACGCGAAACCCTTAGTGTCAGAGTATTTATTTCATTAGGTACAAAATAGGAACTTATCAAAGAAAACCAATAATTTTGCAGAAGAGATAACTCTAATTCTAACAGTTTACATAGCTTATGGGGAAAAGTTAAAAGTGAAAAGTTAACAGAAAGAAGGTTTACAGTTCACAACTTAATTTTTCTTAATTTCATCTTCGTGAAAGAAGTCACCAGTTCGTTCAAGATGTCTTTTGCCAAGTCTTGTTCAACTGATAGAGTGGCTAGTCCTTGAAGCCTTTCTTGCGTCATGGTGGATCGAGTATAAGTTTTAATTAATTTTAATTTTGAAAAACTACGCTCACCACCAGCAACAGACACAGGCAGAGTCAGCAAAATCCGTAAAGCCTCGGACAAATTTGGGGCACAATCTTTAAGGCCATTGCTTATGAAGAAGTTAAGGACATCTTCTGGATTTGCGTTCTTGGGTACTCTCGTAGCAATGGCTTGAACTTCATTCAAAAGTTCGTGGCCTTCAAAATCTTTAGCTTCATTGTTTGAGAGGAAATATTGTAAATTCATACAATCGTCCATCAGGGACTTTGTTGTTGCGGCATTTACCTTGGATATGTGCAGAAAGATCCGAATATAGAGGTAATTTCTTCTAACTGTTGAAATCTTTCATCCAGAGAAGAAAATGAAATATCGAGAATGGCAAAATGGAAATTGACTTTGAAAAGTTCTTGAGGGGATACCAAAGGTTCATCATCAGCTTCTTAATCAAACTGTTTTTTCTTCTTTTTCAAACGATTTGGCAAGGTTTCTGTTTCGAATGTTGGTTGAATGTTTAGTTCCTCTGCAACTCCTCTGGCGTCAACTAGAATACTTCCAAAGCCATCGTCGCAACGTAACCTTTGTAAGTACAATTTAGTTTTGCTTATTTGATCTTTGGCAGCAGCCAAATCAAATTGTTTGGATTGTAACTACTTACTTGTTATGTTGATTTCAAAAAATATACTGTGCCATAAAACTACCCTTACAACAAACTTGTATTTTTCAATGTTTTTGTTAGACCTAAAGCTTGCACTCGAGAGCTGTTGACCCATTTAAAGAGCGATCTTCATAAATGTCCATTAAAGCGTTATGAACATCACCCAGTTGATATCGAAGAGGTACGAGAGCATCTATTCGACTTTCCCATCTGGTTTCACTAAGGGTCTTGAGAGTCAAGTTAGTTACATGTTTTTTTTAAAAGTAATCCAACGTTGTGTTGAAGCAGAAAAATAAACATAAATTTCATGAACCAAAGCAAAGAACTTCGTAGCCTTCAAGGTCACGCGGCTACTCTGATAATACGCAGAGGCGGCCGCGCCCACCCCTTGCTTCCCAATCCCCGCATATAGCACAGCACCGACCCGTGCCTCTTCACCCTCCTCAGTGGACAACCGACACTGTCGAGTGTCTTCTGTCACTCACGTGTCTCATGCAGTATGATTCAGTAAGTTTACCTATAAAACGTAAACCAAGCTAATATTCATAAAGTTTTCTTCTGAATTTATTTTCTTTCTAATATTTCCATTTTTGCAACCCTCCCAAGGCGGCAACCCTAGGTGGCCGCCTAGTTTTCTTAGTGGATGCGCCGCCACTGCTCAAACTCAAAACAACCAGAAATAACTATTAAAGAATAAAATTAAACCCAAAACGAACAGAAATTGACTAAACGATCATAGCAAAAAAACATACAACAGGTACTAATATAAATGAATAAATAAATCTCAAAACGAGTAAAGCTTAAGCTGAACATGCGCATCAAGCTTAAAACGAACAAGAATATTTTACTATTGAGGCACAAATGAAACCCAAAACGAACAGGAATTAAATACACAATCATAGCAAACAAATAAACAATAGTTACTAATATAAATGAATAGATAAATCTTAAAACTCGTGAAACTTAAACTGAATATGCAACTCCAGCTTGAAACGAACAAAAATCTCTATAAAGAAGCTTGGGTCTTGCCTCCTTCTTTCACTGTAAAAGTCTAAAACCTACTGCGTCATTGGCGCTTTACTGAAAACTACATGTGTCTTGAACAGTCTTGAAAAGTACAAAAAAAAATCAAACTGACTGTTTGATATATAATGCTATTAATTGTTGAAAAGATCATCAGTTCAAGATTTTATTACACAGTAATTTATATTCATTTTCAATGCTGCAATCACTGGAAAAGAAAATATTTGTAAGATAATTCGTTTTCAGTGAAGCACCAATGACGTAGTAGGCTTTAGACTTTTACAGTTAGGGAAGGGGGCAATATCCAAACTCTTGTTTGCAGTGAAGCTATGTGTGTCTTGAACAGTCTTGGAAAGAACTAATAAAATTGAACTATATATTTGATATATAATGATATTAATTGAAGAAAGCTCATCAGTTCAAAATGTAATTTTACTATAATTTTTATGTTTATTTTCAATGTTGTAGTAAGTGAAAAAGAAAATATTCGTGATATAATTCGTTTTTAGTAAAACGCCAATGACGCAGTAGGTTTTAGACTTTTACAGTGAAAGAAGGAGAAAAAAACCCAAACTATTCTTCGCGGAGATTTTGTTCGTTTCAAGCTGGATTTGCATATTCAGTTTAAATTTCAGAAGTTTCAAGATTTATTTACTCATTTATATTAGTTACTATTGATTGTTTGTTTGCTATGATTGCTTATTTAATTTGTGCTCGTTTTGGGTTTCATTTTGGGTTTCATCTATTCTTTAATGGTAATTTCTGGTTGTATTTAGTTTGAGTTATTGTAGGTTTCCATTTCTTCTTATGTTAAGTTTAATATGGGCTTTAATTTTCTTTAGAAAACTTCTTTTTCAGAAATTTTTTTTTAATTTAATTTCTGTTCGTTTTTGATTGCCAAAGTTTCAAGTTTTTCAAAATTCCCTATTTCAAAATATTTTTTTTTTTACTCCAAAATAAATGAACAGTTTTGGTAAGAACTAATAAATTAAACTGAATTTTGGATGTATAATGATATTCATTGCTGAAAGCTCATCAGCTCAAGATTTTGTGTCACCCACGCCGGATTTAAAGCTTTGACGCCGCTAGGCCCAAGCGTTTTGGCCGCTCTTTTATGCAAGATTTTCGCGTCAATCCCCAAAACTTCGGGAATAGTGAAAACCATAGGGCCTAGTGGGCCTATTGGTAAATCCTCGTCTGGTTTCACTGCAATTTTCATTTTATTATCAATGTTGTAATAAGAACAAAAGGAAATATTTGTTATATAGTTCTTTTTAGTAAAGTGCCAAATACGAAGTAGGCCTTATACTTTTACTGTTAGAGAAACGGGTAGTAACCATACTCTGGTTTGTAGTGAAGACACCATTCAGTAGAAGTATATAACCCCTACTCCCTGAAAACGACCGCGGTCTAACAACCAATCTTTAATCCAATTCTCACTTGTGTTTGAATTCTGTTCTCCCAATTATTATATTAAAGAAAGGCAAAAGTAATTTTGCAGAATTTTGTAGCCACTTAAGTAAGAGAATGATAATTCTAAGTAGGAGAATTGGTTATTTAAGTAAGAGAATGATACTTTTACCGTTAGAGAAACGGGCAGTAGCCATACTCTGGTTTGTAGTGAAGACACCATTCATTAGAAGTACATAACCCCTACTCCCTGAGGACGACCGCGGTCTAACAAACAATCCTTAATCCAATTCTCACTTGTCTTTGAATTCTGTTCTCCCAATTATTATATTAAAGAAAGGCAAAAGTAATTTTGCAGAATTTTGTAGCCACTTAAGTAAGAGAATCATAATTCTAATTAAGAGAATTGGTTACCGTATTTAAGTAAGAGAATGATACTTTTACCGTTTGGGAAACGGACAATAGCCAAACTCTTGTTTGTAGTGAAGACACCATTCATTAGAAGTACACCCCGATTCTTTCGGAAAGAACTGGGTAAAAAAAAAACTTTCGGAAAGTTTTTTTTAATTAATTTTTGTTTGTTTTTCGATAGCAAAAAGTTTCAAGTTTTTAAAAAACTCCTTATTTGACAATAAGATTAAAAAAAAAAAAATTTCAACATCAAACTTTCCATCTAAGTATCAAAACTAGTGTCAAAGTAAAAATATCAAAGTACCAAAGTATCAAAGTCAAGAAAGGATCAAAGTTAACAAGGTATCAAAGTAAACAAAGTATCAAAGTAGCAATAAGCAACTTACAACTTACAGCCCTTGCACCGTAAATCAAAATTACCGCGTAAATCACTTAATCCAAGTATCAAAGTAACAATAATTAAGTTCCGTGACTCAGAGCCATTTACCCGGGGCAGGGAGGGGGGTGGGTCAACCCTGAAAGCAGTTATTTGGCCTTTGAACTATTTTGAACAAAATGGCTATCTCCAAATTTTGATTGGATGCATTTGGGAGAAAAGAGCCTTGGGGGGGAGGGGACTAGTTGCCCTTCAATCGCTTTTGACTCTTCAGAAGGGTACTAGAAATTCTGATTTACAATCGAATAAGCCCCTCCGAAGTTTATACGACCATCCCATCCATAAAAACCTTATATAACCCCAGGGCCCATTTTACAGCACTTGTCCCCGGATTCTGGGGGGGGGGGGGTTATCCCAAAAGTTTTTGTCATCTGATGTTTGAACTGTTTAAAAAATGGTCTCCAAATTTGTATCGAATGGGTTTGGGGAAAAAAGGGCTAGAGGGGGTGGGGCTAGTTGCCCTCGGATATCTTTTGCCTCTTAAAAATTGAACAAGAACTTTCAATTTCCAGTCAAATGAGCTCTCTGCAAAGTTTATACGAGCATCCCTTCCATAAGAGCCATATATGCCCCCAGCACATAACTCATAACGCCTACCCCCGGGCCCTGGGGGGTTGGGTCGACACCTAAGTTTTTCTTATCTGATCTTTAAACTATCAAGGAGGCACACTTGTGCCTCTATAAAGAGGCGACCCACCACAATGTTAAGCGATTTCAGGTCCTAGAGGTCACAGAGAGACGGCGGTAATCGCATTTTGTAGCCCAAGCTCAAACTAAGAAACTTGCAAAATTTCATCCTCCTCCAACTTTATCTTCATGGGGTAAACTGGGCCGGAAGTTTCGACCCTCCCACCACAGCCCCCCTTTAACGTTGTCCGATTGGGCTGAAATTTAGAGGTTAAGCTTTCCTAGGGCCCGGGAGCTTATCCTCGAAATTTCAGCTCAATCCGATCACTCCTTCCCTGTTTTCAAAAAACCAAATATAGCCACTTAAAATTCATTTCTTTTTTTCTTATCCACGCCTACAGGCCACAGTTGGCAAATGATCCGGGTGAATGAGGACTCATTCGAAGCAGAATTCGACCTGTTAGGGCCTTTTGATATTTTCAGACCGAAAAAATTATCCCCCGAATTTACATTTACGAAAAACCTCGTTTTCCTATGATAGCCCATGTTAATTTTTCCCTCCACAACCCCCCTTTAACGTTGTCCGATTGGGCTGAAATTTAGAGGTTAAGCTTTCCTAGGGCCCGGGAGCTTATCCTCGAAATTTCAGCTCAATCCGATCACTCCTTCCCTGTTTTCCAAAAAACAAATATCAAGTTTTGTGGGAATTTGCTTGCGTCAAAAATAGATTCCATTTACTAAAAAACAATTTCAACTGTGTCTCTTTAGTCCAGCGGTTGATACTCCAGACTGTCAGGCGGAAAACCCGGGTTCGATTCACCGTCAGAGCAAATTTTTTATATACGGAATTTAAACTTTAAAAAAGAAACTCAGTTTCTTTTTTAAATTATTTGAAAAAAATTACGTTTTCTAAAGAGTTAAAGAGGCTGAGTTACAAGGTCGACCCTTAAAAGGTACAGGGATTAGGAGGCACAGTTAGGGGGCTGTTAAAGAGGCTGAGTCACAAGTTCGAACCTTAAAACGTACAGGGATTAGGAGGCACCCTGTACGACGTGATTTGAGCATTCAGGAATTAAAAGCCTTAACACAAGAATTTTCAAGAGCGGGGGGTTTGGGGGGCGGCAGCCCCCCAACTTTAACTCCTGACACGATCAGCTAACAGTTAGTCAAGCAATAATAAGTAATAAACTGTACAAAAACGTGCAGAAATTATTTGAAAAAAAACTACGTTTTCTAAACAGTTAAAGAGGCTGAGTTACAAGGTCGAACCTTAAAACGTACAGGGATTAGGAGGCACAGTTGGGGGGCTGCCGCCCCCCAAACCCCCCACTTTCGCAGCCTTTAAATAAAAAAAAAGTTCTTTAAACTGAAAGTAAGGAGTGACATTAAATCTTAAAACGAACAGAAATTATTCCGTATATGAAAGGGGCTGTGCCCTCCTCAACGCCTCGCTCTTTACGCTAAAGTTTGACTTTCTCACAACTCTTTTTTTTAAACAATAAAAACTTTAGCGTAAAGAGCGAGGCGTTGAGGAGGGCACAGCCCCTTTCATATACGGAATAATTTCTGTTCGTTTTAAGATTTAATGTCGCTCCTTGCTTTCAGTTTAAAGAACTTTTTTTAAGGCTGCGAAAGCGGGAGGTTTGGGGGGGCGGCAGCCCCCCAACTGTGCCTCCTAATCCCTGTACGTTTTAAGGTTCGACCTTGTAACTCAGCCTCTTTAACTCTTTAGAAAACGTAGTTTTTTCAAATAATTTATAATATAATGGCTATCTCAAAATTGTTATCGGATGGGTTTGGGGAAAAAGATGTGGAGGGGCTAGTTGCCCTCGGGTCTCTTTAGCCTATTAAAAAGTAAACTAGAACTTTCAGCTGCCAATCAAATGAGCCCACTCTGAAATTTATACGAGCAAACCTTTCATAAGAACCATATATGCCTCATGGACATAACTTACAAAGCCTACCCCCGGGACCTGGGGGGTTGTGTCGATAGCGGAGTTTTTTTTTATCTGACCTCTATTAAAGAGGCTGAGTTACAAGGTCGACCCTTAAAACGTACAGGGATTAGGAGGCACAGTTAGGGGGCTGTTAAAGAGGCTGAGTCACAAGTTCGAACCTTAAAACGTACAGGGATTAGGAGGCACCCTGTACGACGTGATTTGAGTATTCAGGAATTAAAAGCCTTAACACAAGAATTTTCAAGAGCGGGGGGTTTGGGGGGCGGCAGCCCCCCAACTTTAACTCCTGACACGATCAGCTATCTCATATAATGAGATAGCTGGGGGGTTGTGTCGATAGCAGAGTTTTTTTTTATCTGACCTCTATTTAAAAATATGGCTATCTCAAAATTTGTATCAGATTGGTTTGGGAAAAAAAGGCGTGGAGAGGGCTAGTTGCCTTCCGATCTCTTTTGACTCTTAAAAATTGAACTAGAACTTTCAATTTCCATTACATGATTCCTCTCTGATGTTTATACGAGCATCCCTTCCACAAGAACCATATATACCCCCAGGACATAACTTACATCGCCTGACACCAGACCCTGGGGGGGGGGTGCATTGACACCGGAGTTTTCTTGAACTATTTACAATAAAATGGCTATCTCAAAATTTTTATCGGATGGTTTTGGGGGAAAAAGACGTGGGGGGGCCTCGTTGCCCTCGGATATCTTTTGACTGTTGAAAGTGAGCATGAACTTTCAATTTCCAATCAAATGAGCCCTCTCTGAAGTTTATACGAGCATCCCTTTCATAAGAACCATGTATGCTCCCAGGGCATAACTTAGGACGCCTGCCTCCAGGCCCTGGGGGGATGTGTGGACACCTGAATTTTTGTTATCCGACCTTTGAACTATTTTTAGCTAAACGACTATCACAAAATTTTTATCGGATGCACTTGGGGAAAAGGGGCGTAGGAGGGGGGCTGGTTGCTCTCCAATCTCTTGACACTCAAAAAATCCGAAGTTTGACTCCGAAGTTTTCGTTATACGATCTTTGAAGTATTTTAAAAAAATAGCTGTCTCGAAATATGTATCGGATTGGTTTGAGGAAAAAGGGTAGGGAGGGGGCTAGTTGCCCTTCGATCTCTTTTGACTCTTAATTGTAAACTAGAACTTTCAATTTCCAATCAAATGAGCCCTCTCTGAAGTTTATACAAGCATCCCTTCCATAAGAAAAATATATGCCCCCAGGGCACAACTTGCAACGCCTTTCCCCGGGCCCTGGGGGATTGTGTTGACAACTGAGTTTCTTTTATCTGACCTTTGAACTATTTTTAACAAAATGGCTATCTAAAAAAATTTATCAGATGCATTTAGGGTTTTTGTTATATGATCTTTGACTATTTTAACAAAATGGCTATCTCAAAATTTTATCGGATGCGTTTGGGAAAAAAGGGCGTCGGTGGGGGGCTAGTTGCCCTTGGATCTATTTTGACTCATAAAAAGTAAACTATAAATTTCAATTTCCAATCAAATGAGCCCTCTCTGAAGTTTATGCGAGCAACCCTTTCATAAGAGCCATGCCCCCAGGGCATAACTTACAACACCTTCCCCGTTGTGTTGACACCTGAGTTTCTGTTATCTGACCTTTGAACTATTTTTAACAAAATGGCTATCTCAAAAATTTTATATGATACATTTAGGGGAAAAGGGGTGGGGGGGTTAGTTGCTCTCCAAACTCTTTTGACTATCAAAACTGAACTTAAGCTTTCAATTTCCAGTCAAATGAGCCCTATCTGAAGTTTTTACAAGCATCCCTTCCATAAGAACCATATATGACCCCAGGGCATATCTTACAACGCCGGCCCCCAAGCCTGGGGGGGTTGTGTCGTCACCAGAGTTTTTGTTATATGATCTTTAACTATTTTTAACAAAATAGCTATCTCAAAATTTTTATCAGATGCATTTGGAAAAAAAGGTTTGTTTTTTTTTGGGGGGGGGGGGCTAGTTGCCCTCCGATCTCTTGCCTCTTAAAAAGTGAACTAGAAATTTCGATTTTCAATCAAATGAGCCCTCTCTGAAGTTTATACGAGCATCCCTTTCATAAGAACCATATGTACCCCAAGGGCATAACTTAAAACGCCTGCCCCCGGGCCTTGGGAGGTCCTGTCGACCCCTGAGTTTCTGTTATGTGATTTTTGAACTATTTTAACAAAATGGCTATCTCAAAATTTTTATCAGATGCATCTAGGGAATTGGGGGTGTGGGGTGGCTAGTTGCCCTACAAACTCTTTTGACTCTCCAAAAATGAACTGAAGCTTTCAAATTTCCAATCAAATGAGCCCTCTCTGAAGTTTTTACAAGCATCCCTTCCATAAGAACCATATATGCCCCCAGGGCATATCTTACAATGCCTGCCCCCAGGCCCTAGGGGGTTGTGTCGACATCGACATGTTTGTTATACGATTTTTAACTATTTAAAAAAAAATGGCTATCTCAAAATTTTTATCAGATGCATTAGGGAAAAAAAGGGTGTGGGGGGGGCTAGTTGCCCTCCGATCTCTTTTGACTTTTAGAAAGTGAACTAGAACTTTCAATTTCCAATCAAATGAGCCCTCTCTGAAGTTTATACGAGCATTCCTTCCAGAGGAGCCATATATGCCCCTGGGCATAACTTACAACGCCTACCCCCGGGCCCTGGGGGTTGTGTCGACACCGGAGTTTTTGTTATATGATCTTTGAACTATTTTTAACAAAATGGCTGTCTAAAATTTTTTATCAGATGTATTTGGGAAAGAAGGGCGTGGGGAGGACGCTAGTTGCCCTCTGGTCACTTTTGACACTTAGAAAGGGCACTAGAACTTCCAATTTCCAATCGAATGAGCCCCCTCCAAATTTTATTTGACGACCCCTTCCATGAGAAGTGCCTCTGGGGAAACAAAAATAAATAATAATAAAAACATTGGAGCCGTATGGCCTTTACTATGGGCAATGCTATAGCGTTGCCTCTGAAATTATTTCTTATCTTATCTGTCTAATCATTAACATCATTAGTGTGAAATTTTTTCAACTAAGTTCGACTTCACAAGAAACTTTTATTTATTTAGTGTTTTATACGGTTAAGATATATCAGAGCAGATACATACGGAGTATTTTGTTAGGGGGAGGGCGCTCGAGGGGATGACTTCAAAAGTGTCAAAAATAGGTAAATCAAACGGAATATATAAGAAATTATAAAAATATCTCAGTTTCCTTTTATGTGGGAGCATGGACACATAGCCCCTTCATAGATTTAAAGACATAATTTTCAAGAGCAGAAAAATAGTCCGATTTAACAAATTTGAACTGCAAAATCATATTTTTCTTAACCTGTAGGATTAATTAAACCGATACATATACAGATAAACACTTATTCACACAATAAACAACCAATAGCAAATAATAAAAGCACATACAACATCATATGCTCCCCACAAGGCTCTATGGTCGGCTGGGAGATAGCTCATAATTTTTGACGAAAAGTTTTACATTGAAATTTAGTATTAATATTTAATCTTAAAATCCACATTAGAACTTAAAACAAGGAGAAGCTATCCACATATGAATTGTAGCTTAAAACTAGCGAAACTTTCCACAGATGAAAAAATAAACAAAATGAAATATAGATTACAACGAATAAAAATGGTCAAACTTAAAGTGAGGAGAATTGAACACAAAATACGAACTGAACAAATAACCCAAAAATTATCAAAGACAAGAGTAGGAATAACGCTCCCTCAATTCCCCCAAGTCAAAGTGGAAATAAGCAAAGTGTAGGATATGTTTTTATTTATTATGTTCGTTACTAAATTCTATCCCCAGGGCTGAATGTGGTCCAGGGCGTGTGGTCTCGAGGCCAAACACCCCATAGTGAACCCCAAAATCTTATGAGACCTTCAAACCTTTTGTATATAAAAAAAAAGCTGCGGGAAGATATTTTTTTGGGGGGGATGTCAAATATAAATAAAAAGATGAAAAAACAATAAATAAGAAAGAGAAACCAGAAGAAAATTCGAGAGAAAAATCTAAGAGTGGAAGCCGTGGTCATCAACGTGAACAAAGATTTCATAATATGGCCTCTTTATCATAGTTTTCAATTTGCGTTGAATAATATAATTTTTTTAATGAAATTTAATTCTATTTTACTATATGTTTCTACTCTAAAAAATTTAAATTAACAGATAAATACCTGATCAACAACAACAGAATTGGGAATCTCTTTTTGTAGCTTTTGAGCAATGTAATATGATGAAAGGGGTGAATCCCACGAGGCTGCAGTAGGAGTTCTGATGATTTCAGCTCCGAGTGCTCTCATGGTATCTTCTTTTTCGGCAGACATTTTCTCTGGCATCACAATAATACATCTGTAACCTCTGACGGCAGCGAACATACAAATCCCAATTCCTGAAATAAATATAGGTACCCATCAAAGGTTATGAGCCTGGGACAATTTTCCCAATTTTTGAAAAAGGGGGAAACACCCCTAAAAAATCAAGTGATTAAAATCACTCCATCATATCCAGCATACCAGAGAGCCCCACTGTAGAGGTTTCAATCTCCTACGTACAATTGTGGAAACCTTGCATTTATTGCCAGAAGAAAGATCACGGATGCGTGTTTATTTGTTTTTTTTTTTTTTTTTTTTTTTTTTTTTTTCCCAGGGATGATCATATCGAACCAGTGATCGTAGAAGATCGCGAGAGGGCTAATTTTATCGGAAATAAAAAGTTCTATTGCCCTTTTTAAGTGACCAAAAATATTGGAAGGCATCTAGCCCCCCTCCCACGCTAATTTTTTCCCCAAAGTCAATGATCAAAATTTTGAGATAGCCATTTTGTTCAACATAGTCAAAAAACCTAATAACTATGTCTTTGAGGATGATTTGACCCCCCACAGTCCCCAGGGGAAGGGCTGCGTTATGAACTTTGCCCATTGTTTACATACAGTAATGGTTATTAGGAAGTATACAGACGTTTTCATGAGGGGTTTTTATGGGGGGGGGGGGTAAGGGGTTACGTGAGAGGATCTTTGCATGGAGAAGGTTTTCATGGGGGAAGGGAATTTTCCATGAAGGAGGAGCCGGATTTTCCAACATTATATGAAAAAGATCAAAAATTAAATAAAAAAACAAGTTTTTTCTACTGAAAGTAAGTAGCAACATTAAAAACGAACAGAATTTATTACGTCTATGAGGGGGATCCCCCCCGTCAATATCTTGCTCTTTACTCTACAGTGTTTTTAGTACTTTTTTTTACCAAAAAATATATCCAGTTGAGAAATGTTTAGTTTTATGTCATAAATTTACAAAATGCGTCCCTTTTTTGTCCTATTATGTCCCAAAGTTCTAAAATATGTCAATTTTTTTTCTCCTTTATGTCATTAACTAAAAAAACTTTTTCACAAAATAAGTTTTTCAAAGAAAAGTAAAGAACTCCATTAAACAAAAAATGAGCAAAAATAAAATCAAATAATCTACCAAGCATGAAACTACCACAAATCAGCATCGATAAATAAATGAAACCTAGAACGAACAGAAATTACAATAAATAACCGAGAAATTACTGAAAAAATATAAATGTTTTTACTTTTATAACTTTAATAAATCAAATAATATTAACATTTCGATGACTAAATATCAGTATATGTACATTAAACTGAAAATGCACTTTCATTTCTGTTTTTTTCAGTAAAGTGCAAATTATGTTATGGCCTTGGGAAGGCATATGGGTTTTGAGTTTAATTTCTGCTCGTTTTGGGTTTGACTCGGTTATTTATTGTAATTTCTGTTCGTTTTGGGTTTCATTTATTTATCGATGCTGATTTGTGGTAGTTTCATGCTTGGTAGATTATTTGATTTTATTTTTGCTCATTTTTCTTTAATGAAGTTCTTTACTTTTCTTTGAAAAACTTATTTTGTGAAAAAGTTTTTTTTAATTAATTTCTGTTCGTTTTATATTGACATAGTGTTTTCAGGGGAAAAGAAAATAATACTTTATATCTTTTCGTTTTTTAAGAATTTACAGTTTGACCTGCTACTTCTATGCTGGAAAAAAATTTTCAGCAATTTTTAACAACATACACCCTTTTAAAAATCTGGACACAAATAGTAGTGTTTAATTTAGTTTCATACCTCTTCTAGTTGACCTGAAATGGAAGACTGGATACCATTCACAAAAAAAAATCTGTTTACTTTCTTTGATATCTTGGATACACTTAGGTTATTTGATTTGGTTAAATTTTAAGAGCAGAAGTAGCCCCGAAAGTTTGAACATGATGCCCTCAGTCGTTCTTGGGATACTGCTGAGATGCATTATTTGGAATTAGCAATATCACAGTGCATTTTGATTTAATCTTAATGCAACATTTAGTTTTTAAACATAATGGACAAATGGAAGGGTGGGCGTGGGAGGATGGGAGTGAAAGGGGGATTAGTTGCCCTCAAATCACTTTCAACTATTAATGTAGATTATATAATTTTATTTTTGCTCATTTTTGGTTTAATGGAGTTTTTTAATTTTCTTTGAAAAACTTATTTTGTGGAAAAAGTTTGTTTTAATTAATTTCTGTTCGTTTTATATTGGCATAGTCTTTTCAGGGGAAAAGAAAATAATACTTTAAATATTTTTGCTTTTTAAGACTTTATAGTTTGGCCTGCTATTCCCATGCTAGAGAAAAAATTTTCAGCAATTTTTAACAACATACACCCTTTTAAAAATCTGGACCCAAATAGTAGTGTTTAATTTAGTTTCATACCTCTTCTAGTTGACCTGAAATGGAAAACTGGATACCATTCGCAAAAAAATCTGTTTAATTTATTTGATAGCTTGGATACACTTACGTTATTTTGATTTGGTTAAATTTTAAGAGCAGAAGTAGCCCCGAAAGTTTGAACATAATACCCTCAGTCGTTCTTGGGATACTGCTGAGATACCTTATTGGAAATTAGCATTAACACAGTGCATTTTGATTTAATCTTAAGGCAACATTTAGTTTTTAAACATAAAGGCAAACGGGTTGTGGGCGTGGAAGGGGGATTAGTTTCCCTCCAATCACTTTCGACTATTAAAAAGGGCATCATCCCTTTCGATTTTCAATCGAATGAGCCCTTTTCAAAGCTCCTACGACAACTCCTTCGATACAAAGTGGCCTGGTCTAAACAACAACAACAACAAAAAATAATACATTATACCCACAACGATCTTTAATACAAAAATGTCAAGCCATCCAATAACTTTCGACTATTAAAAGGGGCACAAGGCATCTCGATTATATATACCTTACATGCCCCCAGGGCATAAATTACAACCCTTATCCTAAGGGATGTGAGGGTGGTTGTCATCCTTTAAGACCTAATTTCCAGAGCTTTCAACTACGTTAAACAAAATGGCTATCACAAAATTTTGATTGAATGTGTCTGGGAAAATGGTGGGCGTGAGAGGGGCGTTAGTCTTTCTCCAATCACTTTCAACTATTAAAAAAGGCACTAGCCCTTTCAATTTCCAACCAAATAAGCCCTTTTGAAGTTTCTACGACAACGCTTTCAATAAAAACCTTATATGCCCCCAGGGCATAACTCAAAACACTTGCTCTGAGGGCTAGGGGGTGTCATCCTCAAAGACCTAATTTCCAGAACTTTCTGCAGAGTTGAACAAAATGGCTATCTGAAAATTTTGATTGGATGTGTTTGGGGGAATGGTGGGCGTCAGAGGGGGGTTAGTTACCCTCCAATCACTTTCAACTATTAAAGAGGGTACTAGCCCCCCTCGATTTCCAATTGAATGAGCCCCTTTTGAAGTTTTTACGACAACTCTATCTATACAAACCTTAGATGCCCCCAGGGCATAACTTACAACCTTTGCCCTGGGGGCTCTGGGGGGTTTGCCATCCTTAAATGCATAATTTCCAAAACTTTAAACTACGTTGAACAAAATGACTATCTCTAAACTTTGATTGAATGTGTTTGAGGAAATGGTGGGCGCGAGAGAGGGGTTAATTACTCTCCACTCACTTCCGACTTTTAACAAGGGCAATTTCAATTTCCAATCAAATGAGCCCTTTTTGAAATTTTTACAACAACTTTCTATATAAACCTTATATGCCCCCAGGGCATATAAGGTTTATATGGAACGAGCCCTTTTTGAAGTTTCTATGACAACGCGCTCTACAGAAACCTTATATGCCCCAAGGGTATAACTTACAGCCCTTGCTTTGAGAGCTGTGGGGGGATTATCATCCTCAAAGACCTAATTTCCAGAACTTTCAACTACGTTGAACAAAATCGCTATCTTAAAATTTTGATTGGATGTGTTTGGGGAAAAGGTGGGCATGAGAGGGGGGTTAGTTGCCCTCAAATCACTTTCGAGACTATTAAAAAGGGCTCTAGCCCTTTGAATTTCCAATCGAATGAGCCCTTCAAGTTTCTAAGACAAAGATTTCCATAAAAACTTATATACCTCCAGGGCATAACTTATTAACCCTTGCCCAGAAGACTGTGGGGGGACTGTTCAAATCAAAGGTATAAGTTCCTGAACTTTAAACTGCGTGGAAAAAATAGCTATCTCAAAATTTCGATTGGATGTTTTTCGGGAAATGGTGGGAGTGGAAGGGGTGTTAGTTGCCTTCCAATCACTTTCGACTATTAAAAAGGACAATAGCCATTTCAATTTCCAATCGAACGAGCCCTTTTTGGAGTTTCTACAACAACGCGTTCTATAGAAACCTTATATGCCCCAATGGCATAACTTAAAACCCTTGCTTTTAGGGCTGTGGGAGGATTGTCATCCTGAAAGAACTAATTTCCAGAACTTTCAAGTACGTTAAACAAAATGGCTATCTTAAAATTCTGATTGAATGTGTTTTGGGAAAAGGTGGGCATGAGAGGGGGGTTAGTTGCCCTCCAATCGCTTTCGACTATTAAAAAGGGCACTAGTCATTTGAATTTCCAGTCGAATGAGCCTTTTGAAGTTTCTACGACAACGCTTTCTATAAAAACCTTATATACCCCCAGGGCATAACTTACAACCCTTGTCCTGAGGGCTGTGGGGGAGTGTCCTCCTCAGAAACATAATTTCTATCTGGGAATCAACAACGCTGAACAAAATGGCTATCTAGAACTTTTGATCGGATGTGTTTGGGGAAAAGGTGGGCGTGAGAGGGGGGTTAGTTGCCCTCAAATAACTTTCGACTATTAAAAAGGACACTACCCTTTTGAATTTCCAATCGAATGAGCCCTTTTTCAAGTTTCTAGGACAAAGATTTCAATAAAAACTTATATGCCCCCAGGGCATAACTTATAACCCTTGCCCTGAAGACTCTGGGGGGAGTGTCCTGCTCAAAGGTACAAGTTCCTGAACTTTAAACTACGTGGAACAAAAAGACTATCTCAAAATTTTGATTGGATGAGTTTGGGAAAATAGTGGGCGTGGAAGGGGTGTTAGTTGCCTTCCAATCACTATTGACTATTAAAAAGGGCAACCCCTGAGGGTTGTGGGGGAGTGACCTCCTCAAAGACATAATTTCTATCTGGAAATCAACTACGCTGAACATAACTTAAAACCCTTGCCCGTGGCCCCAGGGCATAACTTAGAACCCTGTCCCGGAAGGCTGTGGGGGAGTTTCCTTTTCAAAAACATAATTTCTATCTGGAAATCAACTACGCTGAACAAAATTGCTATCCCAAAATTTGGATTGGATGTGTTTCGGGAAATAGTGTGCGTGGAAGGGGTGTTAGTTGCCTTCCAATCACTTTTGACTATCAAAAAGGGCACTAGCCATTTCAATTTCCAATCGAACGGGCCATCGAATGCCCTGAGGGCCATGGGAGGGTTGTCATCCTCAAAGACCTAATATCCGGGACTTTCAACTACGTTGAACAAAATGGCTATCTTAAAATTTTGATTGGATGTGTTTGGGCAAAAGATGGGCGTGAGAGGGGGTGATTGAAGTGATGGGCATGAGAAGTGATTGTCCTCCAATCACTTTTGACTATTAAAAAGGGCATTAGCCCTTTGAATTTCAAATTGAATTAGCCTTTTTTGAAGTTTCTACGACAACACCTTCTATAAAAACCTTATATGGCCCAAGGCATAACTTACAACCCTTTCCCTGAGGGCTATGGGTGAGTGTCCTCCCCAAAAAAATAATTTTTATCTGGAAATCAGCTACGCTGAACAAAATGGCTATCCCAAAATTTTGATTGGATGTTTTTCGGGAAATAGTGTGCGTGGAAGGGGTGTTAGTTGCCTTCCAATCAATTTCGACTATTAAAAAGGGCACAAGACACTCATTTCCCAATGAATGAGCCCTTTTCGAAGTTTCTACGACAACTTCTTCGATACGAAGTGTCCTGGTCTAAAGGAAAAAATAATAAATAATACATTGTGCCAACATCGTTCTTATATACCCCCAGGACATAACTTAAAATCCTTGCCCTGAGGGTTGTGGGGGAGTGACCTCCTCAAAAACATAATTTCTATCTGGGAATCAACTACACTGAACATAACTTAAAACCCTTGCCCGTGGCCCCAGGGCATAACTTACAACCCTGGCCCTGAAGGCTGTGGGTGAGTGTCCTCCCCAAAAAAATAATTTTTATCTGGAAATCAGCTACGCTGAACAAAATGGCTATCTCAAAATTTTGATTGGATGTTTTTCGGGAAATAGTGTGCGTGGAAGGGGTGTTAGTTGCCTTCAAATCACTTTCGACTATTAAAAAGGGCACAAGCCATTCCAATTTCCAATTGAATGAGTCGTTTTCGAAGTTTCTACAACTTCTTCGATACGAAGTGCCCTGCTTTAAAGGAAACAAAATAATAAATAATACATGTGCCAACATCGTTCTTATATGCCCTCAAGGCATAACTTAAAACCCTTGTCCCGAGGGTTTTGGGGGAGTGTCCTTCTCAAAAACATATTTTCTATCTGGAAATCAACTACGCTGAAAAAAATGATTATCTCAAAATTTTGATTGGATGTGTTTGGGGGAATGATGGGCGTGGGGGGGGGGGCTAGTTGCCCTTCTCTCACTTTCGACTATTAAAAAGGGCACTATAATTACAACAAAATTTTCATATTAATTTTACTTTTATTTGGTTAAATGGCTTTCTCGAAAGTTGTTTAATTTTATTTACGAACGTTTTTATTAGTAATAAATATACGTAATTTACGAATTAACTTACGTAACGAACTTCTATATTCATATATTTTTATACGTATATTAGGGGGTTCGCCCCCTATTCAATACCTTACTCTTTAAGCTAAAGTTCGAATTTTGTTCCAAATCTTTAAAAATGACCCCTTAATCACAAAGACCGTTAATTAGAATAAATAGCTCTTATGAAAGTACTAAAAAAAAATTGGCTTAAAGAGCGAGGTATTAACTAGCGGGTGAAGCCAATCATATACGTAATATTTTCTGTTCGTTTCAAGTTTTGATGTTGCTCCTTACTTTCAGTTGAAAAAACTTATTTTTCAACTGATTTTTTTTTATTTAATTTCTATTTTTTTTTAAATAATGTTGGGAAATCCGGCGCCCCCTTCATAGCCATGTCTCTTCCCCCATTCCCTCCCTCAAGTTTTCTCAGGCGCTTAACGTTTGATCGGTAAGGCTAAACTTGATGAGACTTATATATTTGAAATTAGCATTAAAATCTGATTCTTTTGATGTATCTATTGGTATCAAATTCCTTTTTTTAGAGTTTCGGTTACCATTGAGCCGGGTCGCTCCTTACTTACAGTTCGTTACCACGAACTGTTTGAAAGAGACGGGTTGGGATAGCTGAACTCCGTCACAATCTTTAATAATTGTTTACTCCACTCACATAACTTCAGTTATGCATGAGAAAGAAGGGGGAGGCGAGAACAAGAGTAAAGAATTACCCCAAGTAAGGGGGGGGGATAAAACATGAGATGTTTTAAAGTTCTAACCTCAAGAGCTCCAGGGACTTCCCAAATTGCAAGCTTTTATTTGATGGTTTTATGTGCAAATAAGCGGTAGACTTTTCTCATTAGAATAAATGGCTCTTCCTCGACGAAATATATGCCTGTATTTCAAGAAGAGGAAGTAATTAGACGAGGAAAATTAAAGAATTTTTGAGGATTTTTGAGGAAAATTTAATGAGGAAAAGAATTAATTTTTGAGGAAAATAATTTTTGAGGAAAAGAATTAATGGATTTTTGAGGAAAATTTCAAGAGGAAAATGGGAATAAATTTCCTCTAAATACGTATAAATAAGTGCCACTCTTTTTAAACTTAAATTTTGTAAATTTCATCGACATTAATCCTTCCGGACTTGTTACCCGCGTACCCTCCTAGATAGACCTTAAACTTGCAAGATTTTCTTTGAAAACCTTTTACCAGAAAACATAATTCCTGCTTAATACAAAGGGAAGGATGGTAAACAGACAAGGAGCAAGGAGTTGAGGAGAACAGTAAGAGAGCACAATCAAATGTAAATATACTTGTATAAAAATCTAAATATACATCAAATATAAATAAATAAAAAAAACGGTGGATGATTTAAATATATAAACAATTATGGGAGCATTGATTTTTCCAGGGAAAAGGACCCCTTCGTATATCTTTGATTTTTCCAGGTTTTGATTTTTCATTTGATTTGATTTTTTGCTCAAAACATTGATTTTGCCAAGGAAAAAGACCTCTTCGCGTGTTTTTGATTTTTTCAGGTTTTGATTTTTCATTTGATTTGATTTTTTGATCAAAACATTGATTTTCCAGGAAAAAGGATGCCTTCGCATATTTTTACATCTATGCATTCACACAAGTCCTACCCTTGTGGGCAATTTTACTGTGAATTTTATGTAGATTTGTTTTTATTGCACGATATCACCTATCCAGGTTTTTCATTTACACGAATCTGTAAACCCAAAAGGTAATCGAAATTCTAGCCTTCGATTTTTTAAGTAAAAAAGCAGTGAAATCATAGGAAGGCCCCCCTCCCCTACCTGAAAGTCATGGATCTGCAACTGAGGCACGATAACTTGAGACACAGGTGGACCTATGTTCAAAGGCAGACATATGAAACAGTGATTATTGAGACATAGAGTCCCAATAATTACAGGTTTTTTTTTTGCAAGGTAGGGGGAAAAATATTTTTAAGGATGGAGGGGCGCAGATCATTAGCTAATAGTTTGGGCAGTATAGCAATGTGAACTCACCTGTGTTTCCAGACGTCGGAGCAATAATCGTGCAACCAGGTTTGATCTGTCCCATTTTTTCCATGTCACTGATCATTCTTGGACATATTCGATCCTTCAGACTTCCCCCCGGATTCAAGAACTCACATTTGGCCACTGAAGGGAATAAACATAATTATTGTATAGCATTACTAGTAAATCAATACACCATCAACGTAGTAAATAAGATGAACGACCTTGAGGTGTCGCTTGGAATTTTTTTTGCAAATTCTTTTCTTCCAGTAACTTAACATTATACGACTAAACCAACTTAAGAATTTATACGTAAGTCATCCAACCATTGGTGTAGCTACAGAGAAATCACAGAGAAGCTCATTCAGACTGAATTTCCTATTTTCATATGAACCTTCAACCATTTCTTGGAGGGAGCTAAAACTAAACAGGAGGCTTTGCTCCCAACAAACCCCCACCCCTTTGATTGCGTAAATGCACAAGACTAAGCGCAAAGTCTGTCGCTAACAGGAACATATACCAAGGGGATTACCCCCCCCCCGCCTTCTTGAGACAAGTCTATATATTTGTTCTATTTTCCAAACAAGTCCCCGTGCCTTTTATATAATTAATTAAAAAAGAAAAAAAATTTGAGGGAAGTAAAGAGCGAAGTTGAAACTTAAGACGAACAAAAATTATCGTTTCACATAGGCTACTATATAACATATATCAGTAAAACTAGCACAAATAAACCAAATAATAATATTTCCCTATGTTTGTGGGATTATAAAACTAGCAAATGGCACATTTTAGTGCCATATGGCACTTGCAGATGGCAGAATTTATAAAAAGCACGTAGATATGAGAAATGGCTTTCGAAAGACCCATTAAGCATCTCTTTCTGATGTTCTGGTAGCCTGCTAGGCCTGCTGAAAAAAAGAAAAAAAACTGGGGACAGATTAGTGCTACCGATGCAGAAGTGATTTTCCTTGTTGTTCAAGAAGGGGGACTGTAATTTCCCTATATGTAGCTTTCGACCATGCTGATTCCAATGGTACACTTTTCTGATCTGAAGAAACACTTCTCTCATCAATGGTATACTTTTCTGATCTGAAGCCATTTTCAAAGGGTTTCAGGCTGTTAATCGAAATCCCATAAATTTCTTTCAGCAATAAACTTTTACTTTTAAGACGAACCGAAATAGTTACGATTCCTGAGTCAGTGTCAGATGGCAATTTTTGTCACTTGGCAGTTTTTTTCAAAACGCGTTTTTTAACCTTTGGTTACTATGGATTGTGGTTCGATCTTTATTAGGTTGCAGCTACCACTGCAACTAGCTACCACTGCAACCATGATTCACCTTATTTTTTTTTAGAATGCTAACAAGCGCCTGAAATAAATCTGGAGCTAAAATAATACAAATAAAAAAAAAAAACAACAGAGAGAAAAATCTGAATGAAAAAAAAAAAAAAAAACAAACGAGACTGCGGCTTAAGATCTTTCATAACACAAATTTGTCTACGTACTAGTCCGTCTGATTAACTTTGGTACCTGAATGATCGGGTTTCAATTTTCTAAGAGACATAAAAATACATCAGGCACGTACGAAGAATTTTTTCGAGGAGGGAGGGACAGGGGAGATAAAGAAAATTCTTGGATAATTTTAATAATGAGTGCCAAGAAATTCAAGAAAATTTAGAATTTCAGGGGGCCAACACACCGCGCCTCTCCTTCGTATATGCGTGGCTTGTCTTCATGGACGCCATTGGGAATTTTTTTTTTATGTGGGGAGCTTCCAGAGGAGCGGCCATAATCCAATGAGCAGGTGCCATGGTACTAAAAAAACATTCAAAAGCGTCCTTCTGAAAAAAAAAAACAACTTAAAAATGCTAGATGTCACATCTTTTTCGTATTTTCAAAATAAAGTCCCATTAAATTCCCTAAATTTCTTCATTTGCATAGATTATGTGTTCAACTGACACCATTTTGTACCTTTTGTGCCCCATCGGTCTAGAAGGCAAGTAGTATGCTATCAACGGGTACAAGCGGCCAGTCTCCTTTAGTCTTTTCTTCCTTAGTGACTTAACATCATAAAGAAGTTTTAACGTTGATTTTACCAATGCTGCCATCTACATAGTCAAAATCGTAGATGGCGTTATTGTTAACTAAAGTTACAGATGGTGACATATTTTCTTCTCCGACGATACATTTTTTAGCTTCTAAGCAGCTTTTTTAATTAATTTTATGAAATTTATGTCTGGTGTAGGAACTGAACGTAAGACCCAATGTTTTCCTATGGTAAAAGAACGACAAGTTACTCGACTGAGCCAGCAAGCTGTTGATGTCATTATGTTCTAAGAAATACATTCTAAGGCAATCAATGCATTGTTTCTGGGACGCTGGCCAACCAATGTTAAGCGTAACAATATCGTAGCAAGTTAATTGCGCAATCGATTTCTCAATTGGAGTTGGATTTTTGGTAAATCATACCAGTGATTTGTTCCCAGGCACCTTTTTTTGGCATCATTCCGATAATATACATATCATGATGATTTGAGATACTTGCTGGACAGACACATTCTTTTGATGATCAATGGAACTTGTTTCAATCTCCAAAATTGTAATGAGTACAACTGGCCAGGTATCCTTTCTGTAACGTGTTGTTCATGAGTCCTGAGCACAACGGTTTTCCATTCCTGGGCTTGCGCATGCGTTTGCGTCCCCATATTCCCATCCAGGACCCCATGTCCCCATCCAGGGCCCTGAGTCCCTCACCCAGGGCCTCATATCCCCCTCCGGGGCCTAAATACCCCCTCCCCCAACTTTTTGTCCCCTCCATCTTTAATTACTTAGATTTTTTAACTGAAATTTTAAAGCTTGTTTTTTATGTCTTAAAATCACATTAAATTTACTTATAAGAAAAAAATCACTTACGAGTATTTTAAAAAATACAAAATGAGGATGATATAAATATGTCAGTCATGATTTTTTCTATTAGAAACATAATGTTTGTAGTGAGATTTTTTTACTTAGTTTTCTATTTTTGAACAGAATTTTTTGACTTCGTTTTTTTTATTTTTGGACATAATTTTTGGACTTAGAACCTTTTTAGGACTTAGAATTTTTTGGACATATAATTTTTTGCACGTAGAATTTTTTGAGACTTAGAAGTTTTTTGGGAATTCGAATTTTTGGACCTAGAATTTTTTTAGGACTTTTTTGAGATAACAACTGAGTTAACAACATATTTAACTTTTTTATGGGGGGGGGGGAGCTTAACCTTTTATTGTTTTGGACAAAGAATTTTTTGGAGACTTAGAATTATTTTGGGACGCCAAGAATTTCTTGGTATGTTATCGAGCAAATATTATTAATAAAATCTGTTGTATTTTAAACGTCGATGTTCGTATTTTGGAAAACTAAAACCCAAATTTATTAAATACTCAAATATTATTAATAAAATCAGATGTATTTAAATGTCAACGTTCTAATTCCTGAAAAATAAAACCCAAGTTTATTAAATACACATATATT
Source organism: Artemia sinica (assembly GCA_027921565.1). Classification (NCBI taxonomy): domain Eukaryota; kingdom Metazoa; phylum Arthropoda; class Branchiopoda; order Anostraca; family Artemiidae; genus Artemia; species Artemia sinica. The sequence continues at coordinate 48,628,702 of CM051273.1, read as the reverse complement.
ATCAATAAAATCAGATGTGTTTTGAACGTGGATGGTCTTATTTCTGAAAACTAAAACCCACGTTTATTAAATACTACAGCTTTATTAATAAATCAGCTATATTTTAAATTTGGATATTCTTATCTCTAAAAACTCCAACCCATGTTTAAAAAATACTAAAAAATTATCAATAAAATCAGATGTATTTTAACAGTGTGTGTTCTTATTTCTGAAAACTAAAACGCAAGTTTATTAAATGCTCAAATATTATTAATAAAATAAGATGTATTTTAAACGTGGATGTTCTTATTTCTGAAAACTAAAACCCAAGCTTATTAAATCCTCAAATATTATTAATAAAATGAGATGTATTTTAAAAATGGATGTTCTTATTTCTGAAAACGAAAACCCACGTTTATTAGATACCCAAATTTTATTAATAAAATCAGCTGTATTTTAAACGTGGATGTTCTTATTTCTGAAAAATAAAACCCAAGTTTATTAAATACTCAAATAACATTATAAAATCTATATAACATAAATGAAATCTATAACATAAATAAAATAAAAATTTATTTTAAGCGTGAATGTTCTTATTTCTGAAAATTAGAACCCGAGTTTATTAAATAGTCAGATATTATCAATGAATCAGATGTATTTTATACGGGTGTGTTCTTATTTCTGAAAACTAAAACGCAAGTTTATTAAATACTCAAATATTATTAATAAAATCAGATGCATTTTAAACGTGGATGTTCTTATTATTGAAAACTAAAACACAAGTTTATTAAATGGTCAAATATTATTAATAAAATCAAGATGTATTTTAAACACGGATGTTCTTATTTCTGAAAATTAAAACCGAAGTTTATTAAATACTCAAATATTATGAATAAAATCAGATTTATTTTAAATGTGGATGTTCTTATGTCTGAAAACTAGAACCCAGGTTTATTGAATGCTATATTATACTTTTGAGTGCAACAAACTCAACTAGTTGTTAATTTTCAAGTGTTTTAGTTGCTGACTGAATATAAAAAGTTTAATAAAAACACTTTAGTACAACAAACTCAGCCACTTGATAAACTCCGTGTGTTTAGTTGCAGTATGAGAACCAAAAATTTAATAAAAGCATTTTCGAGTATAGCAAACTCAGCTAGTTTATAAATTCCGTGTGTTCTACTTGCATTTAGAGTACGAAAAATCTAATAAAATTTAAAATAAAATTTTAAAAATGTATCGTTGCAGAAGAACACGTCACCATCTTAACTGCAGTTAACAGTAATGCCATCTCTGACTGGTTATGTTGGTGGCAGCATTACTGGAATCACCGTTAAACCTTCTTTATGATCTTAAGCCACTAAGGAAGAAAAGATTATGGAGGACTGCCCGCTTGTACCTGTTGATAGCATACTACTAAGGCATCGCATCAAAATTTCAAAATAGAAATTTCAGTCAGAACGGTTAAAAATACTAAAAAAAACATACCTCTAGGGGTAATATGATGCTTCAAGCCTTTGGTGCAATCAACTCAAAATATAAAGATATTTCCAACCAAAAGCCTCAATCATACATTCTAATTAGCAAAATAAGATGGACACAATTAAATTAGAATCATGAATCCCTTTTAATTAGATTAGAAATCTTTTTTTTATTTTGATTGGAAATCCCTTTAAAATTAGAATGATGTTATAACCACACAATTCATGGGTCCAAAGTGGGGCCTTGTACCTCTATCCTATCTCCAACCTTGTGCAGATAGATATGCGGCATTTTTTTTTATTCCCGATTATTCAAAAATCCTTTAGGAAATATCCTAATTGATTGGATATTAATTACCAAAAACTAAGTAAACCAAAAAAATTAAGTTACAACGTGAAATTTTAAGGAAAAGAAAAATATGAATAAGAAAAATATTCCTTTGGAATCGTTGGGATATGTACTATAGTACTTAGAAAAAAGAAGTAATTAGTATTCTTTTTTTAAATACAGATGATTTCAAGAATAAAAATTTCTAGTGCAAACAATACATCCTACCCCCTAAACCGGAACAAGCCTTGACTATACACAGGTATAAAAAGTTTTATTCCAACCTTCTCAAAAGTATTAGCTCCCCCCCCCCTCTTTATTTCGTTCATATATTTAAATTCATAAATTGATTTTGAATTTATCTTATAAGATGTGCCTTTGCAAAATTTTAGTGTTTACAGTTAGCTTTGTGGCGTTTTATTGCCTTATTTATTTTTCCAAATATGACTGGTGATAATTTTCTTCTATTTTTGACATAAGCTTTCATTCGGCGTAACCAACCTGGGATATACTTTTAAATACTCAAGTTTGATTTTATCCAGGTTTGTGGTGTATTTCAGTTACAATAATTATGCTGTGATACCATGAAGCTAGAGTTGGCGGCAGGGGGTTGTCCTGTGCTGATCAGATTAAAGTTAAGTCGAAGGCGTGGTGTTTGTGTTTTGGTTTCTCGCGTTGCATGGCCTTAAAGTTATTAGTGAATTACAAGGTGCTAACTAATAAACGATTTATTTTACTTCTGTTTTTTCTCCTTTCTTCCAATTTTGAAATCAAAAATGAAAATTGAAATCAAAAATCAAACTCAAGTTTGAAGTTTGATTTTATCCAGGCGGCACTCCCCTCAATGAACTGTTAAATGTTTCAACAATTAATTATTGAATTGTTTCAACAATTAATTGTTTCAGACAACATGGCCTCCGTCCAACCCCTCGATAAAACTTCTCACAGCAAATTTGATTTTACTGCAACGCTACCGAATATAATCTACCTACATAATTGGTGAACGTAGCGTGTCAGTTTTGAAACAAAAAGCACTTGACGTCATACGACGGGTACCTAAGCCCATTCAGCCAAGTGAGAATTTCTTATGATTCAGTCCGGTACTTACGTGTTATCCCGACTACATTCAAGAAGTGAAGTTAGGTTAATCCTAATGAAATTACCAAAATCTGATAAAAATACAACACTTTAGTAACAAAATTATGGAAACTACAACAGAGATTTATGGAAAGCAGGCCGCCCAGAACGCATTATATTAAATACCTAACCTAACAAACTCTATATATTAAATATTTAATTAAAATATACCTTCATAGTAATTTATTTCGTTCAGACTAAGCTAATTATCCCCGAATACGGACAGAGAAACTGATTTTACTCAGATCGAGAACTTTAATGTGGTCGAGATAACACGTAAGTACCTACGGTCGTAACAACAGAGAATCCACTATGGTTTATTTCTCTTTGATTATGCCTGTCGTACAACATGCTGTCGTACTCGATATGCAGAGTACAAAAACTGCTACAATTTACATTCAGATATCTAATAAACCCTAATCAATCCAGAAGATTAGGTCTGTGTAGATCAGAGTCATTGTTGCAACTTGTATATTATATATTCTAAGGCCAGTTACTTTTGCCAAATCTGCATGGCAGTAAAAAAAAAAGCAAAATTTTCTGTGGAAGCCTTAATTAAAATCCAAAAATGTGCAATAATTTTAACTCAAACTCAAATATTAAACTCAAAAATTAAAATGATCAACTTGGTACACCGATTAAAGTGGTTGCACAAACCAATGAAACAAATATTATGAATTTTTCAACACGTCAAATCCAAATTCAAATTCAAACATTCAAGCACATTTAATGCAAAAATTCTGTTATCAATTTAGCCAATTTAAGGAATTTTTAACAAACCAGATTCAATAGATGCTATTAGGTTTTTGCAGGTCGAAAGCGTAACTACAACTTATGTTATAAATTTTGGAATCAGTTGTTTGTCGACTCTACATGGCTGTCATAAAAAAAGGCAATTACTGTCTAGGCTTTATTAAATTATTCTCTAGGCTTTATTTAAAAGGCACCATAATTCGAATTCTAACAATTTGATTATCAGCTGGGCCTCCGGATTAAAGTGTTTGTACCCTAACCAGTTAAACAAAACATACCTTAAAATATAAATAAATTACTTGACTAGAAAATAACTTACAAACTTCACATTTTACTCCATAAGACTTCGGAATACGATTCAGTCGGACTAGAGGTGTTTCATTTATTCCATGTAAAATATCTGGTAATATTTTGGGCTTCGGTTTTCTAAACAAAGAATAAAGTCAATTAATTTTATAAGGGAAACAAGTTAAAAATTAAATGAAAAACATGAAAACAAGCAGATTTTTAATATTTTAATGACAAAACAAAAAATTGCAAAGAAGAGAGAAACGAGGACAATAAAACCAGTGAAAAATAGAAGACAAAAGTATGAAAATATTTTGGTTGAGGCCTCCGCTCAACAGTCCTCAGTGCAGAGAAAAAAAACGATAGAAGTCCAAAGGACAATATAAAAACCAAACCTCAAAACAAACACTGAAACTAAAATAAGGACCTTTTCGAAGCAACGATGGAAGGGTAACACGATGAAGGGCAACGATGCCTTTCGTCGAAAGGGCAACGATGAATATTTTATTCTATATATATATATATATATATATATATATATATATATATATATATATATATATATATATATATATATATATAATATATATATATATATATATATATATATATATATATATATATATATATATATATATATATATATATATATATAATATATATATATATATATATATATATATATATATATGTGTGTGTGTGTGTTATAATAATTGTGTATATATGTATGTATAAATTTTCCGCGAAAAGGAGTCCTTCTTTTTAAATTGGCGCTCTGGAATTTTATGGCCTGAAAAAAAAACGATCCAGATAGGCCACGAGTTTGAGAAAATTTTTTTAGAGCCTTAATTTTGGAAACAAATTTATAGCAGTGGTCGTATCATTTTTAGTATCTATGGCACATGCATAATTACACAAGATGACAAACTGCTCTGAACACCTAAAGAGAAAGGCATGGAACAAGAAACAGCACAAATGACACTGAATTGCAAACAGAAATGTTGCGCAACGAAATTTTCTGTTAGAAGACAAAGCAAAATTACAATACAATGAAGGAACGTGTTAGTTTAGCGTGTGAGTCTCTGACTGATCAACAGGATGGAGGAGCACGAAAATGAAGCGCAAGCAAAATCCGCAATTTCTTAAAATCTAGAAGAAATGTAACAACCAGAATCACAATGAATACGTCAAATCGTAAATTAAATCTGTGGTTAGAAAAGATGCAACAGTGAGAATCACCACGAATCACAGAAGAAAAAAAAATCCTAAAATCAGGATGATCCTTTGATGCATTAACCGTAAGGAGGAATTGAATTCACGCCAGAATTTCTTCACTCAATTGAAACTGCTTATTTGACACCTAATATATATATATATATATATATATATATATATATAATATATATATATATATATATATATATATATATATATATATATATATATATATATATATATATATATATATATATATATATAATATATATATATATATATATATATATATATATATATATATATATATATATATATATATATATTAGGTGTCAAATAAGCAGTTTCAATTGAGTGAAGAAAATTCTGGCGTGAATTCAATTCCTCCTTACGGTTAATGCATCAAAGGATCATCCAGATTTTAGAAATAAAATAACCCATTTTTTCGCTTTATCCTTAAATTTGGTGATAACTGTGCCAAGGATGTCAGTAGAAGAGGGGGCCCTCGAGGCAAAGAAACCCTAAATTTTCTTAAGCTTATATGGACATTTCTTAGTCAAATTATCAAATATTTCTTTCTAATTATTGCCCCTACACGAAATTTTTTTTATTAGTGTCCCTCCCCCCTCAAAAAATTCAATAACTTGACAGCGCCTATAAGTAAATTCAATAGAGTTGAGCTAATAAGAAAAAAAAAGTTAGAATTAGGTTGTTCTGAAAAACAATTGGGGGAAGAGATTTCAAAATAACCCAAATTCTGAGCTTCCGAGGTAGGCTACACACAAAAATCGATTTTTTTTTCAATTTTTGTAAAACAGTTAATTTTTTCCTTCTCTCTAATCTCCAAAGCTTTAAGACCTTGATAATTCCATAAATACTTGCACAGAGTTTTCTTTTTCTAACCAGATAAGCACTAATTGTCTGAAGATTTATCGTCTGCCATGCGTATTCTCTGGCCAGACATGACTGTATGCAATTAACTTAACCCTTTTTTTATCTTCTTTTTTTTTAATGGTTTAAAAGCAAAAAATGGTATGAGAGGATATGCATTTGCTCTCCAATCACTCCCGGGTATTAAAGGACATCAGAAATCGTGATCTATGATCAAATACCCAAAATAAATAAAACAAAATTTCAAAATATAACGAACAAAACAAATTTCAAACTACAAGAACATAAGAACATACAATGAAAATGGACAAAAAATAAATTTCTCGTTCCCTTCATAAGCAAAAGTATATTTGGCCCAAAGAAATATTTCGGGGTTACCTCAGATATGTTTTGAGGGACTTTTACTTTCATTACTTTCCCATTATTTAAAGTTTAGCTCTAAAATGTGTGTCTTTTATTCTTTTACTAGGATGGCCCAGTTTCGAAAACGCAAATACAGGCTTGGAAAATTGGTAATATTTTAGTTGACCCCCCTCTCCATGAACTAACAGCTATTACATCCAAATTCTCACCAAATTCAAAAATAAAATTTCAAATAGGGATAAATCCTTTTGTTAGACAGTGATAATTCACAAAAATACTGGATATCTCGGTCACTGCCCTTGTGACCGAAATATCCAGTATTTTTCTGTGAATTATCTCTGTCTAATAAAAAGATTTATCCCTATTTGAACTTAAATTTATCGTCATGGAAAGGCAGTGGTCTTCGAAATTACTTACATATTCTTATCACTAAAGCTTTATTGAACAGATATCTGTAAGTGTCGAATTCGATTTTTTTTGGTATCGTCAATTCAAAATTCTCTAATAAAACCAAATTGCATCAGCGCTTAAGTGGTAAACGGCGATTTTCGTTTAAATCCTATTTTAAAATTTGTCTTTTATTCGCCAAAAAATTATTGTACCCTTGGAGGAAGAGCAAAGATTATTTGTATCAAAAGTTTGCTAGTAATGGTGCATTATATGGGCCTTTACAAGGAAACCATTCACAGAAAACCTACCGGACGGGTTAATACAATAGACCGCTATAGAGTAATGCAATGCAAAGCAGGGTTTTCATTGCGTTTACGATATTTAAACTGTTGTTTTTTGGGGGTTTAGGGGGGGGGAAGGTACCTAGGTTAGGTTACGCATTTAATATATGCTATGCTTAACCCCCACCCCCCTAATGTGTAAATATATGGCCCTAATTTGTTTATAAACTATTATATATTCATCCTATTTTATTTCATTAGCATTAACCAAACTTGACTTTTTAGAAAATACTAGTTTGCTTATACTAAAGCAAAAGATTATTTATCCGCAATAAAGGTTTTTGGAATTAGTTCGGGCCGCCAGTTATGAATTTGTAGTTACTTGCGCTTCTACACAATTTACATCAAAACCCTATAAATGTCCCCTTTTGAGGTTTCTCGCATATCCCCAGACATTGGCGGTGCAACTTTCATCAATATCAGCTAACGGTACTGTTCTACTAGCTGGGAGACCCGCGAGATATTGCATAGCGAAGATGATAAAAGAAACTAGTCAAACAGGTTCTTACAACGGAGAATTCGTATGCCGAGCATGGTGAACAGTGGTTTCTCATTGTGTCTACAATATTTACACTTTAGTTTTTTGGGTTTAGGGGAAAAAAGGTACCTAGGTTAGGTTAGTTGAGGTTACGTATTTAGTATAGGCCTATGCTATGCTTTATCCCCCACTCCACCCCCCTAATGTGCAAATATATAGCCGAAATTTGTTTCTAAACTATTATATTTTCATCATATTTTGTTTTATTTTATTAGCATTAACCAAACTTCACTTCTCGCGGGTCTCCCAGCTAATAAAACAGTACACAGATAACTTGGGGGGGGGGAGGTGTTCTGAAATTACACAAGTTTGCTTATGTTAATACCTTTTGACGGGTCTAGAAGCCAAGAGCCAAACCAAGGTTGTTTACAAATGGCCTATTGCAAACCTTCAAGACTGTTTACTCACATAAGATTGCACAATGCTTAAACTGGTTGATTTTCCAACTGCAAAATTGTGTGATTAAAACGCGATTACAATAACATCTAAGTTGTAAAAGGGTTCAGGCAGGGTAGCCAATGAGTTTCGGTAAAATGATCCAATAAGACAATATTTTAACAGGAGAAGATGGGGGGGGGAGTCTACAACCCAGTCATTTGCTCCAGACATTCACTCCAAAAGTCTCTCATTTTGGCCTATTAATCAAGTCATTATTTTTGGAAATTTATACTTTTAAACATTCATCTACTAACTAGAAGCTTCATATGGTGCGCCTAGGGCATTTTGGCATGCAAAATTAAGATGCAGTATCTGCATACAAAATATGCAGTTGATAGTGGGGTTCGATTTGTTTGGTCACTGTTGGCTTGTGAAACCAAAGGCCAAGGACAAGCTGAGATACCCTCAAATTGCTGCTCAATTCTACAACGACAGCTATTTGACGATCATAATGACAGTGTTGGACAAGAATGTCAATGCAATTACGACTATTGGAAACATTATCTTCTTAACCTGGAAACGTGTACGCAAACAGGCAAGGAGCTTCACGCCTTTGCGCCAGGGGTGGATCCAGGATTTTTTTTAGGAGGGGGCACAAAATAGGTTGATCATATAAACTTGCGCTAGGAGCAAGTTTAATTAACGCAGTCTTGCGTTAATTAAGTAAATTATACTACTTTAGACTACGTTAGGGGGGCACCCCCTCACCCCGTGGATCCGCCACTGCTTTGCAGCCTCGAAATCTTGGCTTCCTAAAATTCGGTCTTGCATTCAAATTACGGGTAATTTTTTCGATTAACGCAATACTGAGTTTGAGATAACTAAGAAATATACATATCATTGGAAAAAGAATTTCATCCTGATTCCAAATTTGACATTGATTTGGGTTGGAAATGAGCTTTACAAAACCCCCTCCCCCCCTACCACCAATGTTCAAATATATACCCTGAATTGTATATAGGCTATAAAATGATTTTTCTATTATTTTGACAAACTGTTAAATCAATTTGAAAAAAGAGCGACTTGCGGACAATTCACTGCATATATACAGTTCACTGTATAAATTTGCAGATTAAGGGGATGGCGGTTAAAGTTCATTTGCGATGCAAAGGAATGTTATATTTGGATGGAACTCTGATTCTAAGGGTGTGTCTCTTTCTTTGCTACCTCAGTATTACCTTAATCCGAAACATACCAACCAGTTATACTAAAAACAAAATTACTTACAATTCCTCCTTCGTATGTGGAGAGTCATTTGGGTTGACTCCTATGTGCCAGGTACACTTGCTCGGCAAACTTGGAGGCTTGTAATCCGGATCCAACAGAGCATCTTCTTTCTTTGAAGTCATTTTGACAAATAAATCCGTCCTCAGAGCTAACGATTTTCTTTATACACAAAGATTGTTTAACCGTGACTTCCCGACGCAATGATACCTGAATTATGTTTAAACACTATTTGCAAAATCCATATAAACAGCTGTAAGGGAATACCGTACCCTTTTGTCAATTTAGAAAGAGATAAGAGATAATTATGCTAATATTTGTCTGCGTCTATAGTGGCTCCAAACCAGCTGTTTGAAGCTTTCAAATGAGCACGAGGAAACATTTATTATTATTTATTTTATTCTTTTTTAGTGTGGATTACAAAAAAAGGAATGTGTTCAGTAACCAAGGCCGTATCCAGAGGAGGGGGTTAATATTTTTGACCTCTCCTTCTCGATTTTTTTTTATCCGACTCGTAAAAATGTAAAAAATGCTTAAAAAAATTGATACGTTTTTAAATTTTTTGTACCCCCCCCCCTCGAAAAGAATCCCCCTGAACGCAAATTCTGGATATGCCCTTATCTGTAGCAGTCTAAAAAATACCAATCTTCTGAAGGAAACATAGGAATAACATTAAAGCAGTACCAAAAGACTCCTTATTTTATGCTCCTTTTCAATATAATACTCGTTGCCCTGACATTGCCCCACCCCACCCCCTATGATGGTCCCACAAATGCCCTAATATTGCATTTATCCATTGGTTGAATCTAGTTATTCGTCATTCGTACTTTGTAAAAAAAATGTTTTTTTTTGTATTCAGGAAGTTATTTTCTTCTGTGATTGAATGCATATTTTACCAAAATATCATCTGAAATGATTTTAAAAAGAAGATAACAATGGAAGGAAACATGATTAGCAGATTAGAAGAAACGTGTAGCATATTATAAAATAAGTATTTCATTGTTTTAGTGTTTTCTTTTAGTTTTTTATATGTCCTATGGCTATATCTGGGACCAATAGAGGGGGGGGGGTGCATTGTCGCCAAAGTAATGATAATGCTTGAAAAGAGCATAAAATGAAGAATCTAACTGTACTGCTTTTATTTTATTCAAACGTTTCCTTCAGAAGAATGATACTTCTGGACTGTTACCCTATAAACTCCAAAAAATTAGTTTTGCTAATTAACTTATCACCATACTATTAAGATTTTTCTTTTTCTTCTGTAAGAGATTTGAAAGAGTAACTATTTTGCTGTCCATCTCCCAGATATCCGGTTTGGAATTCTTCTTTGACTCGATTATTCTAAAGCATTGTTTTTGCAAATTCTCTGCGTTTTTCCCTGCGCAGATTGCGGTTTTCCAGGAAATGTAGTGTGTGGTTCTTGCTATAAGTTGGACATATGACATTGCAGCATTGCAGCTAAGCATAAGCTGTATCTATATTCTTTGGACAAAACTGACTGTGTGATGACAAAATCGATAAAGAACTTACACCTGCATTAGTGGTGTCGGCCCAACCGTTGCCCTATATAGTTACACCTTGGTTGGTTACCGTTTTACAAGACACAGTAAGTTTTGCATAAAATGGGCAAATGGGGTGCGATTTTAACCAAAATGTCTATGAGTAAAGTAGGGCCTAGCTACATTAATGAAACGCAAAATATATGTCCAATTTTTAAGTTTCTGGTATTTCTATCTTAGAATCGTCAAGGAATTATTTGACCTTGTAGAGAAAGGACCATGCATGGAAATTATTTGAATTAAAGAAGAAATAAAGCGGAGTTTCACTAGTGATTTCAAGACAATGGTCATCTCTAGGATAGGCTACTCATTCCACGAGATAAAATGGTCAAACACTGAATACATTGCAATACAAACGATTTTTGCACACAAAATTTATAAAAATCTACAAAAGTAACAGACTAACTACTAATACTGTTGCTAAGAAACTCGCTGTAGCACCAAAATGCCGAGGCCAGCACAGCTACACATTCCCCTCCAATGTATTCACAGCCTCCCTCTTTAACCCCTTTTAAGAAGTCCTATTTTCTCCTAATTCCTTCCCTACGATCTCCTTTCATCCCATTTGGAGACAATCGTTTGTCCCTGACACTTTCCGTTTGTCCCTGGCTGGTTGACCGAAAGAAGGATCTTTGGCTATCTGTCTCCCTTCATGCACAGAACTTTCCCTAGTCATTCCAACCTTCCAAACTTTTTCTCATTATAGTCTTAGAAAGCAGAATAGAACCACATTTTTCGTACACCACATGGTTTTAATGCGGTCAATCAGACGGGTGCCCAAAACAATCCGTATACAATTTCCCTGAAAAACATCGCTGGAAACTATCAAATCCTCCTTCGTCCTTTGGAGCGTCTACGTCAGCAGTATCTATATACGCAATTCTAAACTTAAATGGAAACTTACACCTGAGGCAATACAGTATCACGTGGACATTGCCAAAAAGTTGGCAACCTACAAAGTGGCCAAGCATGTTTTGAAACTATAGTCAAGGTTATATAAGACAACCAGAGTGGTTTTTCAGACAACATCCGTTTTTTAGGAGCCAACCAGAGACAGCGGAGGTTGCTCAATATACGATAACTTGATTGGTGATTGGATTTGAATAAAAGGAATGGTTTTCATTGCAATTCATATTAGTAAGAGAATTGAATTCAGAGAGAATAGTTTATTTGAGAGGATATTAGTAGAGAAAATGAGTGGTGCATTAGTAGAAAGGGGGGTCCGACTCCCACGAGAACACCGTGCTGCCACCTACAACTTTTTTGCACCCCAAATATGGGCATAGCCTCCCTAGGGAAATGGATTTCTGAGAAATTGATTGCGTAATCGATTGGGAATTTGGAACACCTGTGCTGTCAGTCATTAATCAAATTGTTTCCAGGCAAAGTTTAATAATGTCTGACAGGTACTGTCAACATTTCTCCAGGAATAGATCCAAGTCATTAATATCTTTGCCTCGGAAACAACTCTTTTGGTCGAACTCCAAAAGATATTAATAACCAAACGCCATTGAAACAATTCTCCAAGAAACATCTTAGCGATGAATTGTTTTAGCGCGGGAATCAGGTTTCTTAGTAATTTGAAATGCGTCAGCGCAGAGATGCCAAAAACAAAAGGAACACGCTGAAATTACGTTTAGGGATTATTTGGGCGAAACTGTTTTAGACAGGTTATGGAATTATTTCGGCGAAACAGTTAGAGACATTTTAAAAGATGATTTTAAAAGATGATTTTAGAAGAGGATTTGAGGGTGAAACTCTGTGGTCGTTATACTACACAAGTTCCATTTGAACAGTGTTGTGAGGTCCTCTACCCCAACCCCGAAGGGTTCCGATCCCCCTACCCCAACCCCGAAGGAAGCCCCCGGTCCTCAAAGGTCCCCCGGGCTCCCAAAGGACCACCCGGCGCCCCAAAGGCTCCTGAGCCCCCATTTTAATACTTTTTTAAGGCTTTATTATATCTTTTCAGAACAAATTATTATTTTAGGGAATTATTTCGGTGAAACAGTTAGAGACATTTTAAAAGATGATTTTTGAAGAGATTTTAGAAGAGGATTTGAGGGTTAAACTCTGTGGTCGTTATAATACACAAGTTACATTTGAACAGTGTCGTGAGGTCCTCTACCCCAATCCCAAAGGGTTCCGATCCCCCCACCCCAACCCCGAAGGAAGCGCCCGGTCCAAAAAGGCCCCCAAGCTCCCAAAGGACCACCCGGCCCTCAAGGATCCCACAGACCCTCAAAGGCTCTCCCCGATCCCCGTCTTTCGTTGATGTGTGTTGTCTGAAACTTATGATTTGGGATATGTAAATTACTATTTCGGACTTTTCTGAGCTAGATTTCTTAGTCTTTCGTTGGTGTGTGTTGTCTGAAACCTATGATTTGGGATGGATGGATTGCAATTTTTGACTTTTCTGAGTTGGATTTCTTAGTCTTTCATAGGTATGTGTTGTCTGAAACCATTAGTTTGGGATGAGTAGTTTGCTTTTGGACTTTTCAGAGCTGGATTTCTTAGTCTTTCATAGGTATGTGTTGTCTGAAACCTATGATTTGGATTGTGTGGGTTGCTATTTTTTGACTTTTCAAAGCTAGATTTCTTAGTCTTTCGTTGGTGTGTATTGTCTGAAACCTATGATTTGGGGTGTGTGGGTTGCTATTTTTGACTTTTCTGAGCTGGATTTCTTAGCCTTTCATAGGTGTTTGTTGACTGAAACCTATGATTTGGGATGAGTGGTTTGCTTTTTGGACTTTTCAGAGCTGGATTTCGTAGCCGTTCATAGGTGAGTGTTGACTGAAACCTATGATTTGGGATGGTTAATTTGCTATTTTTGACTTTTCTGAGCTAGGTTTCTTAGCCTTTCATAGGTGTGTGTTGTCAGAAAATTATGATTTGGGATGTGTAGTTTGCTATTTCAGGCTTTTCTGAGCTAAGGTTTCCTAGTATTTCGTAGGTGAATGTTGTCTGAAACCAACAGTTTGGGATGAGTAGTTTGCTATTTCAGGCTTTTATGAGCTAGGTTTCTTAGCCTTTCGTAGGTATGTGTTGACTGAAACTTATAATTTGGGATATGTAATTCGCTATTTCCGACTTTTCATAACCAGATTTCTTAGTCTTTCGTAGGTGTGTGGTGTCTGAAACCTATGATTTGGGATGTGTGGGTTGCTATTTTTTGACTTTTCTGAGCTGGATTTCTTAGCCTTTCGTAGGTGTGTGTTGACTGAAACCTATGATTTGGGATGGTTAATTTGCTATTTTTGACTTTTCTGAGCTAGATTTCTTAGCCTTTCAAAGGTGAATGCTTTCAGAAAATTATGATTTGGGAGGTGTAGTTTGCTTTTTGGACTTTTCAGAGCTAGGATTCTTAGTCACTCATAGGTGTTTATTGTCTGAAACTTCAAGTTTGGGATGAATAGTTGGCTATTTCAGACTTTTCTGAGCTAAGGTTTCTTAGTATTTCGTAGGTGAATGTTGTCTGAAACTTATGATTTGGGATATGTAAATTACTACTTCGGGCTTTTCTGAGTTGGATTTCTTAGTCTTTCATAGGTGTGTGGTGTCTGAAACCTATGATTTGGGATGAGTGGTTTGCTTTTTGGACTTTTCTGAACTGGATTTCTGAGCCTTTCGTAGGTGTGTGTTGACTGAAACCTATGATTTGGGATGTGTAGTTTGCTATTTTGTCTTTTCTGAGCTAGATTTCTTAGCCTTTCATAGGTATGTGTTGTCAGAAAATTATGATTTGGGATGTGTAGTTTGCTATTTGGACTTTTCAGAGCTAGGATTCTTAGTCCCTCATAGGTGTTTGTTGTCTGAAACCTATAGTTTGGGATGAGTAGTTTGCTATTTTTGACTTTTCTGAGCTAGGCTTCCTAGCCTTTCATAGGTGTGTGTTGTCAGAAACTTATGATTTGGGATATGTAAATTACTATTTCGGGCTTTTCTGAGTTGGATTTCTTAGTCTTTCATAGGTATGTGTTGTCTGAAACCATTAGTTTGGGATGAGTAGTTTGCTTTTGGACTTTTCAGAGCTGGATTTCTTAGTCTTTCATAGGTATGTGTTGTCTGAAACCTATGATTTGGATTGTGTGGGTTGCTATTTTTTGACTTTTCAAAGCTAGATTTCTTAGTCTTTTGTTGGTGTGTGTTGTCTGAAACCTATGATTTGGGGTGTGTGGGTTGCTATTTTTGACTTTTCTGAGCTGGATTTCTTAGCCTTTCATAGGTGTTTGTTGACTGAAACCTATGATTTGGGATGTGTAGTTTGCAAGTTGGACTTTTCAGAGCTAGGATTCTTAGTCCCTCATAGGTGTTTGTTGTCTGAAACCTATAGTTTGGGATGAGTAGTTTGCTATTTTTGACTTTTCTGAGCTAGGCTTCCTAGCCTTTCATAGGTGTGTGTTGTCAGAAACTTAGGATTTGGGATATGTAAATTACTATTTCGGGCTTTTCTGAGTTGGATTTCTTAGTCTTTCATAGGTATGTGTTGTCTGAAACCATTAGTTTGGGATGAGTAGTTTGCTTTTGGACTTTTCAGAGCTGGATTTCTTAGTCTTTCATAGGTATGTGTTGTCTGAAACCTATGATTTGGGATGTGTGGGTTGCTATTTTTTGACTTTTCCAAGCTGGATTTCTTAGCCGTTCATAGGTGAGTGCTGTCTGAAACTTATGATTTGGGATGGTTAATTTGCTATTTCCGGCTTTTATTAGCTAGGTTTCTTAGCCTTTCATAGGTGTGTGTTGTCAGAAAATTATGATTTGGGATGTGTAGTTTGCTATTTGGACTTTTCAGAGCTAGGATTCTTAGTCCCTCATAGGTGTTTGTTGTCTGAAACCTATAGTTTGGGATGAGTAGTTTGCTATTTCAGGCTTTTCTGAGTTAGATTTCTTAGCCGTTCATAGGTGTGTGTTATCTGGAACTTATGATTTGGGATATGTAAATTACTATTTCGGGCTTTTCTGAGTTGGACACTTCTAAATTTTTCCGTAGAAGATAGGAAAAGTTATACTATGATTGTGATTATTTTCCATGAAGATAAAAAGTTTCACTTTAATTCTAAATTTTCTTAAATTCAATTCCGACCTTTCTCAAAGAGATGAAAAAAATTGAAGTTCTGTTCCAAATATTTTCCCGGAAGAAGAAAAGTTCAACTTCGATTCTGAATTTTCTCAGTGAAAATGAAATAAGTTATTGATCAAATCTATTTTCCCAAAATAATATAAAAATTTCCACTTCAGTTCAGATTTTTTTCTCAAAGAAATGAAGAAATTTAAAGTTCTGTTCCAAATTTTTCATAGAAGATAGGAAAAGTTATACTTTGATCGTGAATATTCGAGTTCTATTCTGAATTTTACCAAAGAACACAATTCAATTCTAATTTCCCCAATAAAAAAAATTTAAAGTTCAATTCTAAATTTTTTGATGGAAGATAGAAAAAGTAATACCATACTTGTGAATATTTTCCCGGAAGATAAAAAGTTCTAGTTCAACTTAAAATTTTCTCAACAAAGTGAAGAAGAATTCAAGTTCTCTTCTGAATTTTACCAAAGAACACAATTCAATTCTAATTTCACCAGAGAAAATAAAAATCTTCCACTTCAGTTCCTTATTTCACAAAGACATAAAGAAATTTAAAGTTCAATTCTAAATTTTTCGGTGGAAGATAGAAAAAGTAATACCATACTTGTGAATATTTTCATGGAAGATAAAAAGTTCTAGTTCAATTTAAAATTTTCTCAACGAAGTGAAGGAAAGTTCAAGTTCTCTTCTGAATTTTCTCAATGAAAAAGAAATTAGTCATTGATAATTTCCATTTTTCCAAATAATATAAAAATTTTCCACTTTAGTTCAGATCTGGCTCGAAGAGATGAAAAATTTAAAATACTGTTCCAAATTTTTCACTGAAGATAAAAAAGTTCAAGTTCTCTTCGGAATTTTACCAAAGAACAAAATTCAATTCTAATTTCTCCAGAGAAAATAAAAATCTTCCACTTCAGTTCTTTATTTCACAAACACATAAAGAAATTTAAAGTTCAATTGTAAATTTTTCGGTGGAAGATAGAAAAAGTAATACCATACTTGTGAATATTTTCCCGGAAGATGAAAAGTTCTAGTTCAATTTAAAATTTTCCCAACGAAGTGAAGAAAAGTTCAAGTTCTCTTCTGAACTTTACCAAAGAACACACTTCAATTCTAATTTCTCCAGAGAAAACAAAAATCTTCCACTTCAGTTCTTTATTTCACAAAGACATAAAGAAATTTAAAGTTCAATTCTAATTTTTCGGTGGAAGATAGAAAAAGTAATACCATACTTGTGATTTTTTTCACGGAAGATAAAAAGTTCTAGTTCAATTTAAAATTTTCTCAACGAAGTCAAGGAAAGTTCAAGTTCTCTTCTGAACTTTACCTAAGAACACACTTCAATTCTAATTTCTCCAGAGAAAACAAAAATCTTCCACTTCAGTTCTTTATTTCACAAAGACATAAAGAAATTTAAAGTTCAATTCTAATTTTTCGGTGGGAGATAGAAAAATTAATACCATACTTGTGATTATTTTCACGGAAGATAAAAAGTTCTAGTCCAATTTAAAATTTTCTCAATGAAGTGAAGAAAAGTTCATGTTCTCTACTGAATTTTACCAAAGAACACAATTCAATTCTAATTTCTACAGAGAAAATAAAAATCTTCCACTTCAGTTCTATATTTCACAAAAGACATAAAGAAATTTAAAGTTCAACTCTAAATTTTTTAGGTGGAAGATAGAAAAAGTAATACCATACTTGTGAATATTTTCCCGGAAGATAAAAAGTTCTAGTTCAATTTAAAATTTTCTCAACGAAGTGAAGAAAAGTTCAAGTTCTCTTCTGAACTTTACCAAAGAACACACTTCAATTCTAATTTCTCCAGAGAAAATAAAAATCTTCCACTTCAGTTTTAAGTTCCCCAAAGAAATAAAGAAATTTAAAGTTCTATCCTAAATTTTTAGATGGAAGATAGAAAAAGTAATACTATGACTGCGATTGTTTTCCATGAAGATCAAAAGTTTCACTTTATTTATAATTTTTCTTAAATTCAGTTCTGATTTTTCTCAAAGAGATGAAAAATTTAAAGTTCTGTTCCAAATTTTTCATAGAAGATAGAAAAAGTTATACATTGATTGTGAATATTCAACATGAAGATAAGGAACTTCACTTTAATTCTGAGTTTTCTCGAAGAAGTGCAAATTGTTCAAGTTCTCTTCTGAATTTTCTTAAAGAAGAGAAAAAAGTTAACTCAATTCTGAATTTTACCAATGAAAATGAAAAAACCTTCCACTTCAGTTCTTAATTTCTCAAAGACATAAAAAATTTAAAGTTCAGTTCTAAATTTTTCTGTAGAAGATAGGAAAAGTTATACTATGATTGTGATTATTTTCCAGTGAAGATAAAAAGTTTCACTTTAATTCTAATTTTCTTAAGTTCACTATCGATTTTTCGCAAAGAGATGAAAAATTTAAAGTTCTGTTCCAAATTTTTCATAGAAGATAGAAAAAGTTATACATTGATTGAATATTCGACATGAAGATAAGGAGCATCACTTTAATTCTGAGTTTTCTCGAAGAAGTGCAAAATGTTCAAGTTCTCTTCTGAATTTTCTTAAAGAAGTGAAAAAAGTTAGCTCAATTCTGAATTTTACCAATGAAAATGAAAAAAAGCTTCCACTTCAGTTCTTAATTCCTCAAAGACATAAAAAATTTAAAGCTCTCTTCTAATTTTTCCAAGAAAATAAAAAGGCTCCAGTTCAGTTCTGGTTTTTTTCTCAAAGAGATTAAAAATTTAAAGTTCTTTGCTAATTTTAAATTAAATTTTAGCTCCTTTTGTCTTATGGATTTACCCATCAAATTTTTAAATTAGAAAATGAGTGACTCGTTCTATTATTAAAGACAATCATTCAAACCACGTTCATCTAACCTTCAAAACAATAGGTTAGGTTAGGTATAAATAAATATTAATAAATAAATAGAAACATTTCTACATGTTTAAGTTAGGTTAGGTTAACTTATCATGAGTGCTCATGATAAGTTAACCTAACCTTTTCCGGCGAGTATGGTTAGGTTAGGTTAGACTAGATTAAGTTAGGTTAGATTAGGTTAGGTTAGGTTAGCCTACGTACGCTTCACTTAGGTTAGCTTAGGTTAGGTGAGAGACATGCAAAAAGTTAGGTGTATGATTAGGTTAGGTTAGATTAAGTTAGGTTAGGTTAGGTTAGCCTACGTACGCGCGCGTACGTAGGCTAACCTAACCTAACCTAACTTAATCTAACCTAACCTAATCATACACCTAACTTTTTGCATGTCTCTCACCTAACCTAAGCTAACCTAAGTGAAGCGTACGTAGGCTAACCTAACCTAACCTAATCTAACCTATTATTGTTGTAATTATGCTCAATAAAATTGTTTCTAAATCAAAGGTATTTTTCTTTCTATAGTAGACTAGCGTATATTTTTTTTTAGAGTAGAAAAAATTCTGATCAGTCTGAAGTTGGTTGTGAGAGTGTTAGGACTCTAAAAAATGGATAGATTTGAGAAAGAGCGAATCATGGGGAATCTAGTGCTGATGGAAAAACGTTTGATTCTAGATGATGATTTTCTAGAGCTGTCTATTCAAAGGAAGATATTTTCTCAGGGAATGCTTGTCGATATAATGAAAACTGATTCTCCATCATTAGACTATTGTATGAAGCTTCTACGTCGTGGTTCAAATGCATTTACACAATTTATTGATATATTGATCACGACACGGCAAAATGATATTGTGGATATGCTCTTAAACATTAGTTTAGAAATTTAGGACTTTTTTCATGAGAAAGATGGCGTTCAAGGATGATTTACTCCTCTCTCTCTATCCCAGTCAATTTTTTGTTGTTGCTAGCTCAGTTTCATTGTGGCAGTGAGAGTGTCAACACATGAAAAGATGTTCCATACATGCCCGCTATGTATGTACACACTGGGCAGCTGGTCATCACGTGAGAATTGTACAATGATTGATGAGTATGATGAAAAGTGTAGATTATGCAACCCGTGTAAATTGCATAGAGGATATGCTGTACAAATTAAAGGTTGTAATTCCTGTCTTGAAGAGGTGTGTGACTCTCATCATAGAGGGCATCTATGCTCCAATTGCCACTATGATAAATGCAATCAATGGGAGAATACATATCCCGGTATGATTGGAAAGAATCCTAACCGTGATTTTAGTTTATTGCTACGAGATTGGTATCGTCGTGCTTTTAGATTGTTATGGGAGGAGGAGCCGGGTCAACGATTCAACTGTTGGAACAACAAAAGAATATGCTTTCTACGTCATCGTTGTGAAGACAATGGGTGTTATGATTATAAGCCCACTGATTTTTATTTGGCTGTGACGGAGTGTGATTCGACACTTGAGGACACTGTTTGTGAAATTGCTTCAAATAACCAAATTGAAACATGTGAATTCTATAGAATGAATGAGAATAGTATCATTGACTATACAAAGAGATATGACAAGAGTGAAGTTACACTCTACTGTAGAAAATGTGACCCTGACATTGCAACACATCAGGATCAGTATACTGTGAATTCGGATAATCTACATGCATTAGTTGTTGTCGAAAAATACCTATACCTAGTAGAAGATGAAATCTAAAGCGTAGAAAAGTCGTTTTTTATCATGTATATACATTTTTCATTTATTAATAAACAATTTCACATACATTTTTAGAACATTTTTTTCGTAGGGCACTAAAATCAATATTAAATACGCTTGTAAGTATATTTTCCACTAGAAAGTCGTTCAATCGAGGTAAGTCAACGTAGATGTCGAGAAACTGCTTGTAGGTATAGCCACGACATCTGAACATGAAAAAGAGTACTGTATGAAAGCCACATGTCTCAGTCGTTAAATCCTGTACTCTTCGTTGATTTTGAATAATAGTTTTCCCACTGCTTTCAATAAAGTTGCTGATATATGGTGTATAGAATTTATACTATAGGCCAAGAGGATCAAAAAATTCAATATTCTTCGCTGTTTGAAAGATGCATAGCCAATGGCCGGTCTTCAAAGTCGATGGACTGCTATTAACAATGATTAAGGTATTGTTAACACTTGGAATTTTTTCAATGAAGTCCGATGGTATACAATAGGACTTGCACTGGGACATGTATGGATCTATACTAAATACGTTGATTATTTGGTTTGTGTTCATGGTGCTAGGTCTAGTAGAACACTGCCGTCGGGTGTGATCTCCCAATAGGTTTCAAATTGACTCAATGATATTAGCGTGATGCTCTCAGTCAAAGCTTCGGCAAATGTACACTCTAAACGTATATTCCCTGTTCGTACTATGCTCATATCCTGAGTCCCCGACAAGTCCAAAACAATTACCCCATGATTTTTTGAAAACATTGAATCGGTTATTCCATTTTCAAATAGTTGAGAGTCATGATCTAGGGATTGCATGGTCAACTCGTACAGAGTTCTATAGGATTTTTTGTCAAATGATAGAGTGTACAGTGGAATACCATTCACTTTGTACACAAGGCTAGATAGACCAAAAAAATTAAAATCATGGGGGGATTCAGTCCAGGATCCAACGGCACTGCCACTCTTCACAAAGGCCAAAGCCAATTTTGATGGGATTTCTCCATTGATAAATGATGAATCGCTATAGCTACGAGAGCCGGTGGCAATGTGACGTTGATTGCTGATCGTATGGGGGACAAGAAGTTTAATGTTGTTGCCATTGGCTCTTAGCTTTTCCACTGCAAATGCAACAGAGCTCATAACCTGTTGTTTTCGGACGTGAGAATTGCCGATGTGATAATGACATTTGCATCGGGTGCTGCAGGAAGTGTTTTTCTCAAAATGATATTCGATGGGGTCAGCTGTAACTTTATGTCAATCTTGACATTGAGGGGTAGCCATTGGGATATATTGAATATATCATGATTTAATTTTCCAACCAGATGATACTCCTGGCTCACTGCAGTAGTCAACTTGCCGTCAGTATCAACACCTGATCGATATTCATAGCCCAATGATTGTCCTCTCAACTCCTTGTATGCCTTTGGTGTCATCATCATAAATTGTATGTAGCTTGCATAGTTGGATAAATTATTGCTAGTGCTCACCAATTTTCCATTAATAAATACATTAATTTGCTTGAACAGATTGTGTAGAATACAGTTTTCGTAGGAGAGACCATCGGCAACAGTTGGAGTTGTATTATCTGACTTTTTCTTCACGACAACATTTAAATCAATAAATGTTGATGACAAATCAATGAAATAGTCTTCATTGAAAAATATTTGAAAGTGTTTATTTTCCGAGAGGGGTTGTTGGGGGTGAAAATGTTCATAATAGCCGTAATTGACACTGACATCAACATTTTCAGCATTGAATAGATTCAATGAGGAACTGATTGATGGATATGATTCCTTGTGGGGGACATAAGTCATCTTAAGAGAAGAAATCCTTCTTTGATCTAACAGTCTTTTTCTTTTTCTTCTTCTGCTTATTGGTCTTCCTTGTTTTATTCCTCAAAGTCCTTGTTGATGTCCTTCGCTTCCCGCCTGGGTGGAGACTGATGAGCGAATGACGCGCACGCATCCTTTTCAATCCCTCCCCATTTTGCCGAGATTTTAATTGCTCACCAACGGCTCTTGCTGAAGATCTAATATTTTCCTTAACACTCTCCTTGAAATTCTTGCCCGACCCCCAGTCCTGTAGTGTTGAGGCAGCAAAATTTGATGCAGCAGGTTCAAGATATTTTCTGGCAAGAGGTAGTGCAGAACGAAATAGCCTAGCAAACCAGCTACCAAGACCATAGCCAGACATTGTAGTACGCCCCTTGTAGTAGTCCAATCCATTGCCTATTTGACGTGGACTCAGAGCACCAACATAGCCATCGATATTGGGGCAGACAAATGGAATTCTTCTATTGTTCATTTTAGGTGATTGTGCTGTCGCCGACAATAAGTCGAAAATGACATGTAATCACTGCTAAGCCTTTTTTTATTGCTAGAGGATCACCGAATTCACTTCTTAGTGTTAACTGACAGAGTTCCAAATACGAAGTATTTACAGGAACATACTGAAGATGCTTTATATTATAGTGATGAACAAGTTCATGAGTTGTTTTTCGTTCAAGAACACGTAGGAGGGGGACATTTGAATTACCAACTCTCGATGTTTCCACAACGGATGCATAGATAAATATGCAAGAGTCCGAAGCGAAACCAGGTGGATAATCAGCAAAAATAACTTGATCCATCCCGTAAACGATGCCAGCATTTTTCCCATTGATCATATTCTGTTTAAAGCCAAGAACATCTCTCAGATTATCACTGAGAATAATTATTTCGGTGTCAACAGGTGAGGTAATGTAAATCCTATCGTGTTCCAATGAATAATTAAAATGGAATGTACCATTCCTAAGATATGAGATTTTTCTATTGATTGTACGACACAAATCTGTCATATTATCGTATTCAATATATTTCAATTTAACATGTGGATATTCGCTAGATTTAAGTGCTTCAACCCATTCATAGTCGACAAAGAGTGACCAATCGAATGGTATAACTTTTATATCATACACACGATCCTTTCTCAGGATGTCATAGGTATTTTTGAGAATACAGTCGACAAGAGCCACTTCATACGCACCGTCAAATTTGATGGCGGGGGAGAGTTTTGTCCAAAAATCACTTGTTGTATTCAAGTCGTTGTAGAGATGATCGGAAACGTTGGACATAAATGCTACATAGAAATCATTGTGCATTGTCAAGATCTTCAACACCGATCCAAGAATCAAAATCAGACTTGTATCCTAGCCACCGAACAAGTAACTGTTTCATACCCCTGTGAGTACGAGCCTTTAATATCTTTTCAATTTGATAGATTTCACTATTATTTTTAACCTTTTGTAGTTCAGAGTCATAAAAGCCGCCGAAAATCTCTTCATCTTTGGTATCGCGCAAACGATAAGTTATGGGTTTATTGTCTTGGATTTTTGCCACTTTAAAAAGTTCTGTGGACCACAAGTAATTCCTCTTTTCAAAAACATTAGTTGTTCTATTAATTCGAACAGTATCACCAACATTGAATTTATTTTTCTTCTTGACAATCGTTTCATTGGAAAATTGTTTAAGAAAGGTGTCAATTGTATCATGATCAGAATGATGAACTTCCGTTGGGGTTGAGTTGGACAATGATCGATGAGCTCGTTGATTATAAATCAACAGGATTTTATCTAAATCATGAATAAAAGCCGGTGTATTTTTCAATGTACAATATCTTGAAATTAAAAGCCGAATAGCTCTTATCAATCGTTCGGCCAATGCAGCCTTTATAGGACTATGACTATGGTAGAGCAGTGTATTATATTTCACTAGTACTTTTGCAACATGGGGATTAACAAATTCACTACCACGATCCGTTTGAATTTTTTTATACGAATCCTGTTCGAGAATACTTTCTATAGCCTGAGCAACTTCAACGCCTCTCTTTGACCGCAATGGAATTGCATATGCATAACGATTATAAACACTGATTGCAAGTAGAATGTACTAGTACGGTGTATTGTGACGTTGTTGGATCTCATCTAGAGTTAGGAGATCTGCTTGCATTATATGCAATGGAAAAAAGGCCTTAGTTTTTCGATATTGATTAGCACGAAGTCTATGATTTCTATGCAGAGTGTAACTTGATTCATTTTGTAGATAGTCTTGTACACTTTTAGTGTGAACACCAGTGACTTTGGAAAGAGTGGTGGGGGAATTTAAACTCCCCGCTTCACCAATATTTTTATAAAGACCTTTCAGAACTTCAACTATTTTGAACGTAAACACGTAATGTAACGTCCGCTATCCTTTTGTATACTAGTTGTGGTTGGTGATGGGGGTGATGGTGACATGATACGTTTTCGCTTTTTCCTCGCCACCATTGTCAAGTTTCCACTAGGTGTGCTAGTATTTTCCAAGATTGATTTAAAATCTTCTTCTTCTTCTTCCTCTTCATATTTTAATGGTATTGTTGATGATGATGATGATGATGGTGCATGTTCATTTATTTTTTTTTGAATTTGTCTATTGCTAATAAGGCTTTTGGGGAAGTTTAATTTATTTAGAAAGTTGTATAGATGAGCGTCAAATGATAATAGTCCTTTACGATTTGTAACCATATCATAGATTAACTCAAGTAGATTATAGCTCTTGCCCTGAATTATAATCCCTTTCCCATTGCCATCAACTTGAATATGATCTTGACCACTTTCCATGAGATAGGTTAGGAGTCGTTTACTTTGTTCACGATATGAGTGGGGCATTAGATTTCCAATTTTCAATACAATTGAATCCAATTCCTCCTTCTTTAATTGTGTTCCAGCAGCAGCAGAATCCTGAGGAGATGATTCTTTTTTGTGATCAATACCACTGGCCATCGCACGATAGGGCTTATGTTTGTCCACTCGGCGAAGTGCATCTTGAAGTAAAAGCAGTTTTTTATCATCCTGAATATTCTCGTTGTCAATGAATTTACTCAGATTGCTCTCAAAGTGTTCCACGGGTGAGAGAGCGAGTTCTATTGGAGTCAATTTATAGGGTTTTGCCATTCTCTAGAGAAAACTGTTTACAATTCCTGCAATTATTGGCAGTAAAAGTGTGAAAAAGCTACCGCCCGCCTGAAGAAGTCATTTCTTTTTTAAATTCTTTCCTTTCTTTTTAGAGGCCAATGTACGTACAATGGAACGATGTTGCTTTGCCTGTTGCTTAACTACATCTGGCAGTTGAACATTACCCTCGGTCAAATTTAAACAAAGTTCAGATATTAGATTAAGGAAATCATTGTCAATACCATATTTGAGTATGGCTTTCCTAAGCGAGGGTTTTGAAGTGCTTAGAACTGAAAATAAATGTATATTTTTGTGTAGTTTCTTCAGTGTCATGATAGTAACTAATAGGTATTTTTAGTGTTCACGGGGAGATATACTGTAATTTCATTGTCAAAAATATCTGTGACTACACGCAGATCCACAGGTGTATTTTGATTAAGATCCAATAAGGTATAGCCGTAGGGTTTATTAGTTGCCTGATTGTATGCTGAGAGCAGAAATTTAGGGGCGCCGGGGTATATCTGTTTATTGAGAGTTATTAGCGAGCTAAAATCACGAACAACTCTGTAGATGATATAGTAGCTGCAGTTCAATGCAAGTGTTCGCATACATTTGCTCTGATGAAAGAGATTGTGTAGAGCCAGAGTAACGGAAATCTGTTCATGATGAGAGCGAACAGTGAACAGTTGTAGCATTTCCTGGGACCATTGTTCAATAGATTCAGTCAGATCGTCAATAATCAGCCAAGAGTTTGGTTCAATAATGCTGAAAACATCAAGTCCCTGTATGAATTGTATCTGCACCAATCCCGTCGTGCCAATTGCTTTTATTTTATCGTATGACTCCTGCCAAATACTGTAACAATAGTAGTTTTTTTTGGTTTTTCCACAAACATTTTATCGCAATTTTTAATTATTTTAGTTAAGAGTGTTGTTTTGCCTGACATTGACGGCCCACACAGAAACGATCTGAATGGTGTTTTAAATTGATACATGTTCCCTTCAACAGTTCACCTAGACAACTAACTGTAGACTATAGCTGTCTAATGACTAAATAATTTCCCTATTACTAGTCCCTTCAAGAATAATAAGAAGAAGAAGACGAATAAAGAATCATATTTTCTTTTATTATACACACACATCAAAAAGTAACAACACTTAAAAAATACTACATTGAACATGAAAGCTACACTTTTTTAATTTATTTATAATAAAAAAAATACAACATTTACATAGGCACTAGAAAAAATCACTTTAATAAATACACTTTTTTTTTATTTATAAAAAATACAACATTTATTAGAATAATGCACTTAAAATAATAATATCACTTTTTATTTACAGCATTTTAAATGGGGTACCCTTCGGGGGTGGCCGCTGTTGCGGCTGCGGGGCCCGCTGTGGCAGGCCGGGAAGCGCCGCGGGAAGCGCCGAGGGAAGCGCCGCGGGGCTGGGAAGCGGGGGCCCGCTGTTGCGGGCCGTGGGCTGGCATTAAATAGTGGAAATTGATCTGCCTTGCACACACACACATTGAAAACTGTTTGTGATCAAAAAAAGAAAAATTAAAAACACCCATTACCCAAAAAACCCTCCCACCCAATTTGTACTTTTTTTTAAATGAATTTAAGTTAATTTTTCTAGACCGAGTTGTTTTCTGTACTCTATACATTCAACTCGGTCTGAAATTAAATAACGACCATGTGGTAGTACCTTCACACCATCCTCAAGTACATAGACTATGTCCGATATGGCCGACATGGCGTTTTTCTCAACTCTAACTGTGTAGTTTTTAAATTGTAAAGAGCGAATCGCCATGACTTTCGCTCTTGGGAGTAAACTACGTTCCACACAGTTTCTATACACACTCATGTCGAAATTATTTTTTACAAAGTGTGTAGGTACCCCCTTGCAAACTTGTTTAATATCCTTGTTGTGCGTTTCCATACAGTGTACCTTTTGTCCAGGAAACACACCACTGGATATCAGATCGCTACCCGTTTCATATTTTAGCATTAACAATTGATTTGGGGCCTGGCGCTTCACTAGCTCAGGGTAAAGGGATTCATCCCAATTAGTGTAGTCCATTCGTGAGCTAATGTACTCGCCATTTTCCAAATCATTCAATAGATTTTCAGTTTTGACTTTTAACAGGAGTGAATCAGTGGCCCTGTAATGCACTTGAACTTGTTCCTCAATCGGCCACTGTACCTTGCATACATTATAATAAAATGAAAACATGAGTTTCTTAGATATTTCAGTTATTGCACTTCCGCCTGCAATATTTTTATTTAAAACAATGCTTCTTTTCTTGCGGTGTAGGAGCACCATATCAGAGTCTATGATTGTGAACGATGTGAAGTTTGGATCCACAATGATTCGAGCACAATCTTTGGGATTGGTTACAATGTCATATCGACTTCTGTTTCGTACGCTTTCGCACATTTTACCGAAAGGTGAGTTCAATATGAGTTTATATACTTGTTTTTCAACTTTCGTTTTCGCTTGTGAACGCTTACTGACAAAGGTGTCAATAAACGTTTTCATGCAAGGCTTTTGATCAAATCGGAGGGCTCTATGAATCCTTGTGACTTTGAAACCATTGGACACCATCCATTTCAATAGCACGTGATGAACAACGATATTCTGTTTCGGGTTGAGGTCGGCAATTAGTTTTTGTTTTGAAGGTACCCAGTGCATACTCCCATCCTCTACTAAAGATAAATTGTAGGGGTTCATAGAGTCCCTACCCACCGGTCTATTTATGCACGGAAAAACAAAGTATTTTACCGAGTCATGGATTTCCATGGGTATTTCACCGTCAATTTCAAAAAAGCATCCCTGTGCCCCATTCTCCTCACAATAGCAATATCGGGGAGATTCGAAGCACACGGATTATCAGGCCATTTATAATTGCCACACGGCAAACAGTAGTGAGACATTGCCGATGGGTAAAGAGAATTCATATCCAAAAAAACTGCGACCGACTTTTCATCGGTGTGCTGTCCGGTCGGATCAGTTTTCATGATACGGTCCCCATGAAAAACATACCCACCCCTCATTGATCTCTCTACAAACAGATGCTGATTCACATCGGTGATCAGACCTATTTCTTCTTTGCTGATTTTAAGTATCAAGTCCATCACCAGATGAGGAGTGGAAAAATAATAACCTAAATCCAACCCAAATTACCCATAAATTTTATCCGTATTTTTGCACACAATGTCCAGAAGAGTTAGTACGTCACTGGCCAAGTATAGTTTACAATAATCCCACCCATTATTACATCCGCCCTTTGCTCAAACCCTCTTAGCGAATTCGTAGTCGCTAGTGGTGCACTCACTCTCAGTAAGAGAATTGTAAAAAGCTTCAATGGGCGGTAGTGACACCTCATCTAGCCTCGAGCCAGAGTTGTAATAATCATATGGATATATATCCTTACACGTTAATAAATCGTACATTTCATAATCATCTAATGGGGGGGGGGGTTCTTAATAAAAAGGGGGAGTTAATAAAAGGGGTTCTTAATAAAATGAGAGTTCTTGTTCTTCTACTTTAGGTTATTTCTTTGCATATGAATTCCTCGTTTAATTATTTCCATGGGTAATTTCCAGTTAAACTCTTAGTTGACGGTTCGTGAGTAGCATACCTGAGTGGAGGCGGAATTTTGCGTGTGGGGAGCTTAAATTAACGGTTCAAATGGGGAGCTTGTATTAACGGCCATACTGAGTCGAAATCAGATTGAAGGATTTCAGGTTCCCTTGAGAGCGAGTGGAGCCACAAGGACTAACTATCTTGAGAAATACTAACATAAAGAGAATAAAATAAGAAAGTAATGTATTTATTTTTGCTCACATAGTTGATACAGATCTTGGTGGGAATATCAAAAGCACTTTGTAGTAAAAGACACTAAAAGTTGTTCACTGGGGCAAAACAAATAACGTTCAATAGAATTGTTTTTAGATTTGCATAGAATTCACATAAAGACTCCCAATCAGTTCCAAAAGACTGTCATAAGACTCATATAAGACTCCTAAAAAGGCTCCTCTAAGACTGAATAAAGACTCCATAAAGACTAAAAAACAGACTGGCGCAAAATTGCTAAGTCCCAACTATCTACTCTCTCCAGTTTCGCCAGAGGTTACGTTCAGGCGTTACTAAAAGTATGTTACATTGGCCTTATTGGTTTAGATAGTATGTCCTATATTATTATTGGACAGGGATACACCAATGGGCTGCATGAGTTTAATTACGATTTATAACTTTAAGATATCACTTTGGAATTTATCTCAACAAAACAAAGTTTTACATTGTGATTTTTTGCTAGCGAGGTGTCACTTAGTTTCCAGAAGACTTATAATTTATTTCTGTGAAAGTTGTTAAAGGACAATACGATTTAGTTACATTTGGATACATAGTTCTAAACTTAGTTTTCAGGACAATGCAATTAGATTACACGAAAATATTTTGTATCTCGAGTGATCATTTTTTTGTATAAAAAATTCTACCATCACTTGATAGTTTGGAAATTCAAGCTCTTAAGATTTAAATTACATTTTTAGTCGCCTGTCATATAAGATTTGGTCAGACTGATATTTTTTGCATACTTTGGCGACGCAGAGGCGGATTTATTTATTACATTTTCTGTGGGAAAGATTCTTACAATGTATGTTTGAATAAAATACATTTGTTTCACTATTTTTAAATTGAACGCTTGAGTCTTACTCGATCTGTAGGTTACTTGAATTTTTAGGTTCATATTTTGGGGGATTTAATTTTACTTGGGTAGCTTTAATTGGAAAATTTTGAGGTTTTTGAAAATTGATCCCATTACATATCATCCTTCCCATTCTTAACGATGTCCTCATCGTTGTGTTACCCTGCTCTTTCTACTCTTTCAAATTTTGATCTTTCTTTAAAAAGAATTTAACCTGGTATTTATTACTTGAATTAACTCAGCTTAGGTAAAATGTAATTTTTTTTTATATTCTCGATTGCTTTATGAGACTACATATATGAAGACATTACTTTAAAGTCCATCACCTAAACACTCTATTTGACGAAGGTGTCAAAGAGTTTCTATTGACTAACACATTTGGTTATATGATTACGTAATAATTATTGTTTCCTCCACCTAATATTAAAATTCCTTCACCTGATGCGATTATCTTATCACTAAAAATGGTACATATTTGCTTTTTCTAATACTTGACTATACTTCCACCTGACGCTATAATGATACGATTATATTATTATTCCTTCACCTAATATCAAAATTCCTTCACCTGATATGCTAATAATTCTACTTGGTTCTAACTAATTAAGTTCTGCCTTTGCGATTATTTTATCACTTAAAATGGTACATATTTGCCTTTTCTAATACTTGACTATACTTCCACCTGACGCTATAACGATACGATAAGTAACTGACTTCAAGAGCACTGATATATATGGATTAAATGATTTGCAAATAAAAAGTTTGACACCTTAATAATTTCTCAATATTCACTAAAGTTACTAGTTAGATCCGTAAGATCTTCACACTTACTTCATCATTCTACGTGTCTATAATACTCACATACGTTGTCACTTTATTTTGGGTTTCCGTTGAATTAATTACTGTGTCGACTAATTGTTTATGGTTTGTCTTCGTGGTGTTTCATCTTTTGGCACTTGTTGCTTGGGATAAGCATTTACATTGTTCATAAGTATGACTATTGCACAAAATTGTCCGTGCGTGGTTTGTCATGTCAAATACGAGGGGTTGATGTCACAGGGATGTTGAAATATTTATTAGGTATATAACCCTTGGGGAATTGGTTACATGAAATGGGTATCTTGATCGCTGGGCTGGGTATCTCTTCTTGGACACTTTTATCCTCGGAAAATCTAATACTCGTACAGTCTGTGTTTTCCGTAAATTGTTCACGTTCAGTCCTTCTTTTATTGTTTACTAGGTACGTAACTCTTGGGGAATTGATTACATGAAATGGGTATCTTGATCGCTTGGCTGGGTATCTCTTCTTCGACACTTTTATCCTCGGGAAAATCTAATACTCGTACAGTCTGTGTTTCCCGTAAATTGTTCACGTTCAGTCCTTCTTTTATTTTGACTATGGGCTGTGTTACGACATTTAACGTTAACTATGGCAGGATAAAAACTTGATCTTAGGGCTTTGGCTCGACGCATTGTCTTTGATTCCTGGTTAAATGATAAACAACCCTGGTTATATGATACGCAATCATTGAGGGCTTAATTATGGGGATTATGGCTAAGATAACTTGGTTTAATCTCTTCTCTGACACTTTATTTTGGGGAAAGTTTTGCACGTACAGTTCATATTTCCCGCAAAATTGATTATGTTTTGTTCTTCTTCTCATGGAGGATGGTTTGGTTTTGCGACATCTAATAATGATTGGATAGGGTCAAAACTTAATATTTGGATCTTGGTTCAACATATTGTCTCTGATTTGGGGCTTAAGATATATAATCTTTGAGGGATTGACTCCAGGGTTATTCTTGGTCCTTAAGATTTAATGCTTGGGACCTTGCCGTCTAAGGATAGTTATCGACGGATTTTATGCAGTTTTGAGACATGCTTAGGTCGGGTTGGTTCTCTAGGTAATCATTAATTCAGATATATACTTATATATGGGGTTCTCGGTTTGCTGATATTGTTTGAGATAAGATTACCTGGTACTAGGCTTTGGTGATTTGGATCGTTGTCAGGGTTTTGTGCTTAGGGATTTCCTTGGTGAGTACTTATCGGTGGTTGACGAATGATGAGAGTAGATGCTACTGGGTTGTATCTTTGTTGCATGCTGGTATACCATGAATGAATTTGCACTGATTACTTCACTTCCTAGAATATAAATATCTAGGCAGAGTCATATACTCTTTTCAATTACGTAAGTTAAAATACACAGGTCAAGACATAAAAAATATAAGTCAATAATACATAATTTATACCAAATTGTACAGGGACTATTTTTCGAAGTAATAGTCGTGATTAGTCACACTAATAATATTAATTTAATAAGGGTAAGATTAAACAAAAAAAAACGAATAAAAGCAATTCTCATGCTTTTTAAAGGCATATTGCAGCAACACTGAATTACTGCAAGATAAGCTCGGTGATCATGAGAAAAAATGATTGTGTATACGAAAATAGCACAATATGAGATTTTCAATATTTAATGATTATATATATGTGCATTTGGCACATGTTCAATATTCAAAACATTTATAAATGTTATTCAATACTTATCTACTTTAGCATTTACTTTTCTATTACATAACTATATGCGAGGTAGGTTACATGGTATTATGAGAGGTCTCGATTTACTATAGATTTTCAAGTCTTTACTGTTTACGTGCGTCCATGCTGCTTAAGAAATACATCTTTGCAGCCGCATGGGTTTGTGCAAACAATAGGTAGAGATTTGGGACTGGACATGGCACGAATGAGGACCTCTACTCCCATTCGCTTAATCATGTCCTCCCATATTTTATGGCTTAAGGATTATCAGGGAGTTCCGGGTTTAGGTCTTGCATCTCACTTGATTCGACGTGATCTGTCTTCGCTCTTTTTCTACGTGTTCTCATAATTTTTCCGTAATTCAGGGTCAATAAATTTCTTATAGTCAGAGAGATCATGAATACGAATCCTACTGTTAGGAGTATATTCCACCAAAAATTTGATGAGAATATTCCGTATCTACTTTCTACATACGTCAATCTTTAGTCTTCATTAGTAAATAGGGGAATTTGATAGTCTAAAGCTTCTCTTATTCTTGTTAGTGGTAAGGTTCCCTTGACGTTTTCTATTTTTGACCATATTGTGGCTTTTACTTCTTCGTCATCAATATTAGGAATTGTATGCGATAAATTGACTGGTTTGAAATTGATCACCTTGGGACTTATTATAGTCGTGCTTGTGGTTATCAGTGGTGTTTGTACCGTGGCTTCTTTGGTTACTAATTGACACCCTTGTTTTATGGTTATTATTCCTACGTCATGTAATAGTAATTCAGTTCTGTAGCTTGGGTCGATTCTTTCTGTGTTATTATAACAAGAGATGGTCCCAACTGTTTCTTTTGGGACAGAAAATAGCCACAGATCATTTCTAAGATGAATGAATATCTCTCGTTTTGTGCTACCTACTAGCGCTTCGCATGAGTTGGGAATTTCTTCTTGTTGAGTTTCTTTTAAGAATATATCTAACATACATGATCCAGGTTTTACATTATAAATGGGCAGTGTTAGTTGACATACTAGGTTTTTGAATGCTACACGTTCCTTAAGGTCCTGTGGATTTGCTAAGGCGTATTTCCTTCTATCTTGATCGACTAGCAAGTATTCCGCTTCGGGGGTGATAGTCATAAATGAATTAGTTTTTCCTATATTGGCTGGGAACGTAGAAGTTATATACAAGTCGTATATGGATTGTTGATTTATTAATGGGATTGTTACTACTGCAAATAGTTGTTCATTTATTTCCGTGATGTGAACCTTTAGCTTGGTGTAGTAGTGGAATAGGTTTGCTACTTCTGGTTCGGTTGGTAGATGTAGGCCGAACGTTAGATGTGTTTTTATTTCGTCCGTGATACTTTTTAGGTTCGAAGGGTCCACCAGGTCAAAGGATAAGGTTCCTCCAGTAAGGGCAAATAATGCGAATTCAAATTTGCTAACGTCAGTTGCGAGGTTGAGCAATGACATTGTCACTATGTCGAGTGATATCATAGTGAGGCTCGAATCGGAAATAACACTTTGTTCTTCAAATAATTCATTATCTTGATTGTCTTTGAGATTTTCTTTGATATTGCCTCAATTTTGTCTCTTTGATAATTGGCTATGCTGGCTTGTATTTTTTGGGCATGCAAGGTCACGTTCATGGCGTTATTTAATTTTCTTGCGTTTTCCCTTAGGATATTCAGGTCTTATTCGTTGATAGTCCAAATAAGCGCGAAGCCAATTCTCCTACAATTGGTATTAGACTAGCTGATCTGCGGTATTTGCTTTTTCGAAAGAATACCTCGAAGATTCTCGTGGTGCTTTGTTTTAATTTTTGTATTTCTGTATTGAACAATTCAAATAATGCTTGTAATCTCTGCCTATACAATATCAAAAACGATTGGTGAAT
This sequence comes from Artemia sinica, assembly GCA_027921565.1. Taxonomy (NCBI): domain Eukaryota; kingdom Metazoa; phylum Arthropoda; class Branchiopoda; order Anostraca; family Artemiidae; genus Artemia; species Artemia sinica. The sequence goes on along the minus strand of CM051273.1, from coordinate 48,594,008 downwards.
TGATACTTTTAGGGCATTTTTCTCACCTAGTTCAGGTAATGGTTCAATATAGTCTTTGTTTGGCTCGTCTGCCATTGCTAATCTAGCACAAGTACGTTTACCGTCTATTATACAACATTTCTTATGTACGTAATAATCTTCTTCCTCTTTCTTATATTTACTTTTCTTTTCTTCTTGTTGAATCGCTTGTACTTTTATCGTTTGTATCTCGGTATGCCTTACTGGGATTCTCGCTCTTAGGCCTATACGGAATACGCCAATCGGCTGGGTGCGCGTAAACGTGGGTCCTGTTGACCAAGTCCATTTTGTAAGTATTGTTGGTCTTAGATAAGTTAGCATGGTCAAATTTCTAGGTGATTCTTTACTAAGTGCGCTCATTTCTGGGACTGTGTTCGTCGTAGTTTCCGACATTGAAGATTGTATATCTCTTACTGGGGTCTCATATGTAGGCGTGGTTGTCTTGGTGTCTTTTTTTCCTGTCTGTAGGATTATTATTCTTATCATCCTGTTGTGTATTTCAGAATTTCAATTCCTTTAGGTTAATAATTTGTCTGTAGTCTTTTTCGTTTGTGAGTTTTGATAATATTTGCTTCGTAACATTTTGTTCAGCATGATTTTGCCATAATTCCTTGAGAAAAGTCCATAGGCTCGGTAGCTCATTTAGCATTGCGTAATTTCCATCATAAAGTTTATTTTTCTTGGAAGTAGTCAAGGGGAGACTTGTGGTAGATTTAATTGTAGTATGTTCGCTCATGGAACTATCCACGTTATTTAATGCTCTTCTTCTTCGGCTTTCATTCTTGTTAAATCCCAGAGCCTTGTCAATTTCTGCCATTTTCTTGTCGAAATCTTCCATTATGAGTTTCAATTTTAGTTTAGGAAATATGGGGGGTAGATTTCCTTTATTTTCCTTGTGGTGCATTTCTTTTGTTGATTGCAGGCTTTTGTCTGATTTTAAGAATTGGAATATAGAGTCCTTTAATTCATTGGTATTTTTCTCTAGTCTAATTACTTGTTAGAACAAGGTTTCGAACGGTTTGGGGTCCAGTTTCATAAATATTTTCCAGGCATTAATTGCAAAACCCGCTGCAGACGTTACAAAACCAAATCAGCAACAGATTTTACAACGCCTGGTATTTCCCTCATTCAGTAACTTGTGTAATCTTTTCTCAACAGAAGGTGAGAGTCAAGTATTTGCACGGTGGGATAATATACACCATGCACATCCTTGGCTCTAACCTCCTATGCTTGGGGGTTCATCCGTTTTCACTATCGTATATCGTCTGGATATCTGAATTTTTCCTCCTATACCATTTTCAGAGTATTTCATGGGGTTGTTCGCTGATTATTATTTTATTTCGATTTTATGAATTAGAATTGCCATTTATATTGAGCTTCTATTGATTGTTGAAGGTAAAAAATTTTTTTTACCATTCGAAGTGTGAGGGGTACAACTACTGATTTTTAGCTAAAAGTATCTTTCACCTTGTTTGAGTGGGTTTTTCGAGAAGTTTTAAAATAATTTTTTTTTATTATTATTATTACCGTCCGAATTGTGAGGGGTACCACTACTGATTTTCAGCTAAAAGTATCTTTCACGTGGTTTGAGTGGGCTTTTGAGCTTAAGTAGTTAAGTAAAGGGTTGTATTATATTGTTCGTTAGCATATTTTAATCAAAGCGATGAACTGATTTTCATTTATCCTTATATTTTGTTTAGCTTTGACTACTGCGACTAAAGTACCTCTTTATTTATTTTCTTCAGCTTTGTACATGATTAATTAACGGGAGTTAAGTGAGTTGAAGTTTAACTCATTTACTTTTAAGGTGTCAAATCATCCTTCTCCCGTGCGGAGTTATCGCCACGTGGCAGAGGTACTTATTTTCAAGTGTGGTATTACCTAAAAGTTTTGTAGTTTGTCATAAGGCATATAAGTTTAATTCTTTTGTATTTCCTAAATGAAAATTAAAATATATTTACGTTTGATGCCATACGTTGATACCACGAAGGCGCCGCACTAAAGTGCCGCGCATCTAGGGAGGGGGAAGTTCATACATTTGATTAGAATATTAACTATATTATCTGTTACTTTTTTCCTTGGGGTTCTATCGCGATATTCTTCACTAAGTTAGCATTTTACAGAAGCATGATTTGGAAAGAGATTTAGATTGTCATATATATCAATTTATGGTTTTTGAAACTTGTTTTTGAACAAAGGGCGAAATTTTAACTTTGGGCCTTTGTTAGTAGCTACAGGTGTGGGGGTCTATTCACTTTTTCATAACCTTACGGCAATTTATGGTTTCCACTTTCCCTTGGCTACATTAGAACTTATCCTTGAGCCATTCATAGTTATATGTATAAATGTTCGTTTTTATTTTATCAAATTTAGTTAAACACATATGCTCCCTAGTGACTGCGTATTTTTTTGAACTCTTGAATACTGTGTTTTCGCAAAGCTTGACTTTTGTGACTAACAAGTCTTTTCCTATCCAACGTTTCTTATTGGGGGGAATAAGGACTAGTACGGACCTAAGGCCGTGACTGGTTTATAAGTTTAGTAAAAACTATTGAATACTGTCTTGTTATAGGTACATTTATGAATCACGACAATTTTTGGAAAAGTTTTCTTGTTTTTATATTAGTTGGATAATTTTTGTGTTAATTGGTTTGTGAATAATTTTGGTTACTAGTCCGTACTTTGGCAGGACTATATTAGTTTAATTTTGACCTACTCGTCTTAGCGATATGTTGCGTTATTTGCGTCTTTTACGAGAACCCATAGAAATTGAATTACGGTATTTTTTGCAATTTCTTGAGAATTAGGTTAAGACTTGCCTTATTTTATAGGTAATTACAGCGCAGCTTGTTTTCAAAAGCTCTCTTTATTCTTTTTTTTAAGGCCTATTTCTGAAGCAGAATGTATCTGCTATTGTCAGGTAGACATTAGCCTAGTTACACACATTGGTATCACTCTAAATATTATGCCTAAACCCCTTATTTGGGGGGTACAATGTTTTAGGATTTTTATGATTCTTCACGCTTTTGCCCTTTTTGGTAGGCTATTTTAGTAAGCTTGTTTGTCTCATACATATATAATATACGACTGATTCCTGGATTGTAAGCGAATAGTTTTAATCGAGACCAGTTTCGCATTTGGCTTTACCGGTTGTGATTATCTTCCAATCACATTTCAAAACCTTTTGAAAGTTAAGAATCGTTTGGCCTAGGAAAAAGTTTTTTTTTCGTTATTCTTTTGTTACAGGTTATTCTTTATACTTTAATTGCGCGGTACTTTCGTACGCTTTGACTCGTTTTAAGGTAATCTTGGTTGAATTTATTGCTGCAATCTTTAGGGTTTTTGACGATTATTTTCTTTTTGCCTATCGGCTGTAAGCGTTTTACTGTTTTTGCTAACTATTGCAAAACTAGTGTGCCATTTAGCTAATCGTTAGTTGCAATTTTGATCTATGGTACAACAATTCCTATCAGGAAAAATACACCCTCTATAGTTGGTCATCAAAAATTGACAAATTAATCAATATGCGTCCCTTTTTTTGTATTAATTCTGTCTTACTTGTGATTCCCAGATATAATATTTTGGAACTTTGATAGCTATTTTCACGTATTTTTGCTTTATGAAAGGTTCCTCCTTAATGCTTGTCACTCTTGACTTAGAGGATATGTTAATTAATATTTGATTATGCCACTCAAGAAATTCAGCTAACCGAATAGGCTAGACCACAAAATAGGCTGGGCCACAAAAAAAAACTTTTCCTTTTAGGTTTTTTTTTGTTCTACGTATTTGTGGGGCTTGTTTTTATAATTTAAGAATTACACTGCCCTCGAAGTTTTGTTTATATCTGTGGATATACTTCCTATTAAGGATTACATCGCATTTCTGTAGGTTGAAACTCACGTGGAGTATTTGAGACCAAAAGGATTTTTTTTCTTTTTACCCTTCTCATTTTTAACGGGGTAATTTTGTATCTTATTGGTGAAGTTGGTGTTTTTTTGTATTTGACGAACGTTTTAGCGCAGTTAGTTAAATATTTCTATCATATTTGTTTTCATCGAATAGACTTCTCATTAAAGGTATTAAGGTAGCTCAAAATACTACACAGGTCAGTTATACTTATTAGAAAACAAAAAGGGAAAGTAGTTTTAATTCGAGAACAATTTGCTTAGGTGAACCATTCAAGTTATGGGCGTTAATTTATTATCGTATCAACGCTTTACAAAGGGTTACTTGAATTGCATAATAAATTTTTTAAAATTGATGGAAGTTGTATTGGTCTAGTAAAAATCAAATCGAGCTATGAACAAGATTAATAACACCTGACGTAAAAGGTGTGAATTTTAGGAAAAGCCACAATGTTACTTGTCCATTTATTTTAGGGGGGTGACTAAGGCAATCTTTAGGGGGTTTTCATTCGGCTGAATTTATCTTTATCCTTAAAAGAATATTTTTGATTGCCTTGTCTGCCTTTTTTTCTTTCGAGTTTACTGAGAGAAATGATTATGGATTACTTAAGCAATTGAACACTGCTTGTCTTATGATTAGTTATTGTATTAATACTAATAATGATAACAAGATATTGTTAAAACGACGGTCTACTTTTGTTAAAATAAATCACATAATTTAACCAGCCCAATTTTGGAAAATTGGTTTGTGAATTTTTAAATATAAGGAAGGATTTGAAGGAATAGTAAGGCCTGCCTTTGTAATTCTGATTTATTAAGAACTCTTTGTCTATAATAACGATTTGTTACCCTTTTCTAAGAAACGAAAATAATTCGCATTAATATTTAAGGGAGAACTAGCGTATTTCCTACTCTTTGAGTTTGAGTGGAGGCCAACTAGCACGCATGGTGCAAGTTGGGGTAAATAAATAACCTTAATGTGACAACTATGCCTTCTACCGGTATTAAGGATAATTTTTTTGTATTAATTGGTTAGTACGTGCATTTTTGAGGAAAAACAAATGAAAACGCACAGGTGTAGGGGGGGGGGGTGACTAAATTTCGTCATTTTAGCTTTCGTAATTATTGGACTGTATTGGAGTTCGTGGGTTGTTTGTGTTGCGCTCGCGTGGTTTGGATTTATGATGATTAGGAAGTAAAACTCTTTAAGGCTCTTTTTATGTCATCTTGTGACTCTAATATGTTTGGAAATGGAGGGCTCGGCCTGGTTCACGGGTTATCTGTAGCGTTAATGTATATTTTGCTCCTTAGGTACGCATTTTCTCTACACTAGCGCCTGTTCAAAGTTCTTTATAACTCTATTTTTATTTTTATCTTTTTTTAAAAAAAAACGACTCTACTGTCTTTTAATAAAATTAGAAGTACTGTGTTGCTTGTATTTACTTTATAAGAGAGAAGGCATTTTGATTTTGTCGGAGAAACACATAAACAAGTCTATCAATTTACCATTATTTTTTTTGTGAGTTTTTGGATCGCGCAGCGAAGTTATTGGCGTGACATGGTTCCCAAGAATTAGCATTTTACATAGGGCCACTTGAATTGCATAAATAATTTTAACGTTAAAAGGAAATGGTATTAGTTTAGTAAAAATTGCGAAAAGAGAATTTTTTTCTTCTTAGTGATTTGCAGGGTTTCTTTAAATAATTGAATTTATTTAAAGCCTCAGAAAACCCTTTTTTTGTTTTCGCTGATCATGGATGGTTTCTTTTGATAATTTAATCTTCACGTCATTATATATCTTACATTCGGATTAAATATCCAATATGTCACCAAGAAAAGACACAATTTTATTTATAGCTATTTTCAATTAGTTAATTTTTTCCAAGATCTTCAGTTCATGTATAGACTTGAATGTTTTGGAACAGATTTTCTTGTGTAGGCTTAAATGGATTATTTTTCAAAGGTTAGTCAGGCCTGTTTCTGTTATTTATATTGACGGAAACCCTATATTTATGATTCGGTTAATTAGTATATCCCTATATGCAGGCAAATCATGCCTCGCATCGTTACTACCCTTATATGTATATATATATATATATATATATATATATATATATATATATATATATATATATATATATATATATATATATATATATATATATATATATATATATATAATATATATATATATATATATATATATATATATATATATATATATATATATATATTATATATATATATATATATATATATATATATATACATATATATATATATATATATATATATATATATATATATATATATTATATATATATATATATATATATATATATATATATATATATATATATATATATATATATATATATATTATATATATATATATATATATATATATATATATATATATATATATATATATATATATATATATATATTTTTGTTCAGTTAATCCCCATGATTGATATTTCTTAATTTTCTATATCATCTGATGATGGTTGTGTTTCGGGCGTTCCTTGTGGTGCAGAGACTTCTGAGGCGTCTTGGCTAGTCGTAACATTTACTTGAGCGTTGGGGTATTGGGTCCTCATAGTTTTGTTATTGTCCGTTGGAGCGATTTTGTTGAATAGATTCCACTTGGGGCTTTATATGATGGCGGGCTTGGTTTGGGATTGCAAAATACACGAGTTGTGATGGTCCTTCGTTGTAATCATTAGCAAGAATATTTTCCAAATGCGGATTGAGGGGTAGGTCAATTTCACCTGTAAAATATGTTGCCACCATGTTTTCTAAGTTTGAGCAGAAATCTCTTTGTTTTTGTAAGTCTCTGGTAATTTCGGCATGGTTTTCCTTCAGCTGTTTCTCTAAGCTGTCCTGTTGCAGTTTAATTATTTCCTTCTGTGCTTTTAAGTGGTCGTATTTATGTTGTAAGTCTAAGATCTTTGCTCGTCCGGGTGCCAGGAATTCTTGTATCGCCATTGTCGCGAATAGAACAGTACTATTTCTATAATCTTGTACTTTTTTTTACCAATTTCCTGCATTTTATCGTATAATACTTGTAATTTGAGGATTTTGTCGGGATAATTATATCCCTTAACAAGCGTGGCGTCGCTTATCGATTCCATTTCATTCTGGATTTTGGTGATCTGCTCTTTAACTTCCATAAACTGGGTCTCAATTAATTTATCCATTTGTTTAGTTACTAAAATCTCATTTATTTTCTTGTTCATTTTTTCTTGGGAGGCCTTAACTTCACTAAGGGATTTAAGTGTGGCTTCTATCACATTCTCAATTTTCAATCTTTCTGTTATCAATTGTGCCGATGCGTCTAGAGGTTTTGATCGTATTTGAAATAGTTGATCCATATTTGTTCTGTTTGTAACGGGGTGGCACTAGGTATTTTTCTTTTTGGAGGAGGGGTTAAACAATTCTTGTTCTTCTTCTATCTTCGGGGGGTTTTTTTATTAAGCCGGGATTCAGTTTATCTGGAAAAATAAACTATTAATTTCTTTCGACCTTTTATGGGTAGTTTTCATTGTGATGTCTTATTCATATACTCTTGTTTTTAAGGGTTTTTTTCAAGCTGCTCCTTTCAATTTAATATTACTTTATAAGTTTTTGAAGTACTTGATTCCTAGACGTATTTCCATTTATCTGGTTTTTTACTTACTCTGCCAGACTTGGTGGTAACTTGCTGTTCGCTTTCTGGCGTTTTACTCTTTTTTGGCTTTCCCATAGAGATTAGGTCAAATTTCTTTTACTGTTTCAATAGGAGTTTTTGACCTTTTACTTTAGCCGCCTTTGCATGAGCTGCGGCAGAAGCCGGTTTTCGTTTTTGTGCATCTTGGGGCTCATCAGTAGCTGATTCATCGTCGGATTCAGTAGAACTAGTTCCTGAGGATTAATCATTAGGGCTTTCTGGGGTGGTCTTTTGTAATTTTGGAGTATCACCCGCCCTTGCTTCATATATCTCGTCTCCTCTGGAAGTGGAGGGTTTATTTTCCATTTCCCCGCGTTGACGTCCTGTTTCGGGGGAGTTAAAAGATTCTTGGGAACTCTGGGAGGAGTCAAATATTTTTGGAGAATGTCTTCATTGTTTGAATGCCATATCCTCTGGGGGGTGGGGTATTTTTTGTAACAAAGTTTGTTGCCCTGAGGCTGGTTCCTTGGGTTTGACTTTGGATACTGTTATGTGGTGGTATTGTCCTAGATTTTCATCTTCAGGGTATTCCTGGGTCCAAGGCAAGGTACGTTTCCTTGTTTTTATCGGATAATTTATAATGTCCATGGCTTCTCTCAAACTTTTTGTATTTCCTTTATTTGTATCCCTGGGTGGAGTCTTCCTTATTTTTGCACCCGGGGTTTCCACAGCTCTGTTTAATTCATCCTGTAATGATAGGGGTCTTCCTATCGGGGTTGCTGGGGATACCATGTCATCGGGAAATCTTTTAGGGGGACATGGGGTTGAAATTCTATCGGGGAAAAATTGGGTCTTTGGGGACAGCGTATAATCTAATTCCTCCGAGCTTTCTGATGATGAACTTTCTGGACCTTTTGGGGTTCTTGCTGTTATGGGTATTAAGGGTTTTCTTTTAGAGATGACTAGATTTTTCATGGCCAAAAATTCTTCAAAATTTTCTTAATCGCTATGGTTCTCGAAATAGTTTTGTTTGAAATTAAAGGGTTTTAATTCAGCTACCCTTGACTTAGGGAATTCATTTTCCGCGTTTGATGAATCTGAAGATGAGGGCTTTGGCGCCCACCTAACTGGGTACTTGGCTCCTTTTATACGGCTAACGTGTGCCTTATATGTTTTTCCGTTGTCTGGGTTTATCATTTTAAAAGTAAAATCATTGTCGTATTTTTTGATTATCCTGTAAGGTCTCGAATATTTTTTGGAAAGTTTCTTGCCTTCTTGCTTTGCCTCATTTTTTAGATATGCACAATCTCCTACTTTAAAATTTATGTTCCCTTTAACTTTGGATTCGTTTTTCATTTCTTGGTTTATCTTACATTTTTCTAATTCTTGTCGAACTACTTTATAGGTTTTCCTCATCCTATTTATAAAATCTTGCTTGTAGTCCACTGTATTATTGTCATACTGTCTAGATTTTATAATTTCGTGATAAGGTATTTTAAAATCGCGTCTGAACAAAAGAAAAAATGGACTTTCTTTAGTCGTTTCTGAATATGCGTTATTAATTACATTGGTTAAGTAAGGTAGATATAGATCCCAATCGTTTCGATTGTCTTTTGTATAAATACTCAAGACATTGGAAAATATTTTGCGCCTATTTTCAATTTTTCCATTAGCTTGGGGATGGTAGAGAGAGGTTAATAATTTTTCTATTTTGAGGAAACTCATTAAATCTTTTGTTACTTTAGAAACGAAGTTGGTTCCGTTATCACTAATAACCTTGTCAGGGACACCAAATTTTAAAAATATCTTTGCTAACGATTTACTTGTGGTATATGCGCCTTGATTTTTCAATGCTTTGGCAAAAGTGGAGCCGGTAAAATGGTCTATGACTGAAAGAACGCAAGTATGACCTCTGTTAGAAACAGGTAATCCTCCACTCGTTCCGTATAAATCGAATGAAACGATATCGAAAGGAAATCTTGCTACTGGCACTCTTCCCATCGGGGGATTAGGATACGTTTGGGGATTTTTCCTTAAATTACACGCTTCACATGTATTTATAAACTCCTTAAGTTTTGTTAACGCCGACGGAACATAAAAATATTGTTTTAACTTGTGAAAGGTTTTAGCTATTCCTAACTGTCTACCTATGTCGGAATGGAAATATTCAAAGGCAGGTACTATTAAGCCTGGGGGTAGTACTGGGACTACTAAAGTTTGTTTTCTATTTGTTTTGGCTGTTACTATCCTGCAGAGGATTTCTTCATCCAAATCACAATAAAAATTGTCTCTTTCCCTTCTCAGGGCTTTGAACTTATTGGGGAGATTATCGGAATTCACAAAATAATTAATAAGAGTCAAACACATTTCATCCTTAACTTGGTTTCTTTTAATGTTAGCTAGGGATAAGGGGCTACAAGTAATTTCGCTTTCTTCGTCTTGGATTTTAGGTTTATTCTTCTTATGTTTTCGTTCACTGGGATTGATGGAATTTATTTCTTTATTTACCTTATCTGAGGAGTTATTTTCGGGGTATCTACTCAACTAATCAGAGGCGGCATTTTGTTTTCTGGTCAAATGTTCAAATTCGTAATCCAGATCTTGGATTTTCATTATCCATCTAGCTAAGATTCCAGTTGGATTTTTGAATGTGCTTAGGTACTGTAAGCTTTTATGGTCTTAACGCAACTTAAATTTTCGACCTACTAAATAATGTCTAAATTTGTCTAAATGGTAAATTATAGATAGTAACTCCAATTGCGTTGCTGAGTAACTTCTTTCGCCTTTGGTTAGAGTTCGACTTGAATAGCATATGACTTTCTCTATATATTGAGGGGGTTCCTGTAGGGGTTCGGGGTAGTTTTCCATGGGGATTAATTGGGAAAGGATTGCACCGATGCCTAGAGTTGAGGCGTCAGTGGTGACCACAAATTTAAAATTTGTTTCCAAGTTTGGCAGCGACAATATTGGTTCAGAGGTAAGTGCTTTCTTGAGAGTGTCCAAAGAAGTTTGAGCTTCCTGCGACCAGGTAATATTTTGGGAGGTCCCTTTTGTTAGATCTGTTAGGGGTTTCGCAATTTGTGCGTAGTTACGTATAAATTTCCTAAAATAACTGGTTAAACCAATAATTGATCGCAATTGTCTTATAGTTTTTGGAGGTTTGAAATTTTCTACACATTTTATTTTCTCAGGGTGATATTTGGCCTTGGGTCACTATCATTCCCAAGAATTTTATTTCGGATTGAAATAAATTTACTTTTTCAGGTCTACATTTTAGATTACCCTCTCTGAATTTTTCAAAACTTTGGCTAATGTATTTAAATGGTCCTCTGAGGTTTCTCCTACACAGATCACATCATCCACAAGATGGATAATATTTTCTATACCTCGTAATAAGTGTAGCAGAGGTCTACATAGTGCACTTGAACTAGTTTTTAGTCCAAAGGGTACTCTTAAGTATTCATAAGAACCACATTTCGTCGTCGAAAAGGCCGTTTTATAAACGTCACTGTCTGCTATTTTAACCTGATGATAAACTTGTGTGAGGTCGACAGATGTAAAAATTTTATTTTTGGTCGAGATGGAGTCTAGGATTTCATCAATTCGAGGCAGGGGAATTTTATCGCTAACTACCTGCTTATTTAAGGCTATTTAGTCTACTACCAGCCTAAGGTCCTTGTTTTTCTTTGGCACTAGTATAACAGGGGCTGAATACGGGCTTATACTTGGCCGTATAATATTGTTTCGTTCTAATTCGCGGATTTTGTTTTTTAACCAATCTTTGTAGGGATGAGGGATGCGGTAGGGCTATTTAGCTACAGGCAACCCTGTAGTTTGGATAGAATGTTCATAGAACGGTATCAATCCAATATCTTCTTCGCATGTGGAAAATATATCTCTAAAATTCCAGAGCAATTTACATATTTTTTCTTTTAATTGCGTATCTTGGATATGATCTAATTTAAATTTTTCAAAAAATTGGGATTTTGTTAATGGGTACTTATTCCTTGGATTACTAACACCAATACTATTAGCTAATGTTTTCTTGGAGTTTTTCCATTTGTTTAGCTCGTGCTCAGAAATCACTTGTATTTCAACGAGGCATGTTCCCTTTTTTAATGTAATAGTATCATTTTCATGTATATTTGTCAACCAAATAAAACCTTCTCCTTTCTCATACGAAATGATCTGTTCCTCGCAAAACAGATTTTCGGGGATTTCTCTACTCGGGGATGCAAACCAAATTTCGGAATTTTCGTTTACGGGGTTGACCATTTGAGAAATTTGAACTCTTTCTATTGTTTTTGGGGGGATCTTTGTTTTATGCACCGCTAATCCATAATATTTTTCTTCTGAGTCATTTTCTATTAAGTTAAGATTGGCGCTTGGTTGCGTCAAGTCTTCCACTTTTGGGGTTGGTTGTAAGGGGACAGTACTTGGATTTATTATTTCGTTCCATAATTCAGCTATTTTCTTTATTTCTGTTTGTCTATACTCCTGCATTTTCCCTATTTTTGTTTTATTGACTCGATCCATTTGCTGCTTAATTTTCTCCCACAGGACGAGAGATGGGGTACAAAAGATTTTACTCTATTCACTGTCGCTTCCCCTCTCTCCACGCGTTGGAGAATAGGATCGTATGGATACACGAGTCTGTTATTTGCTATATCTAATAACTCTTTATTAGATTTTAAAAAATTAGCACCGATTATAGCCTCATATGGGAAATTCTTGCATATTATGAAGTTTATAGGAAAGATTCTATTATCTTTTGTCACATCTAAGCGTATGGAGCCTATTGCTTCCAGTCTATGTCCTGTGACACTAGTTAAACTGGGAAAATTGAAATTTTTCCTTCGCTTAATATATACTGGTAGTCTATTAAATACATTCGAGTTTATTATGTTAACTGATGCACCGGAATCTATTAACGCTTTGAAATTAATACTTGCAACACTAAAATTATTTAATATAGGTAATATGTCATTATTATCACTTAAGGAAGGTACAATTACTGGAAGGGACCTATGAAAAATACTGGCCTCCAGGGTCCCGGTTAATTTTCTTGGGGGCCTAATTCGTTTCCCTGTGTATTTATTTGATAAGTTGGCGTTTAACATTGGGGCTCGGTGGGAAGTGAATTGGGTTCACTAGAAATTGAAGTTCCGAGTTGACTGACATTTGATTGTCTTGGTTGCCACGTATTATTGCGTGGGTTGGAATTTCTTGTGCCGACGGCTCGCGGCATTTGTTCGTTTTGTATTGACGACAAATTTCTTTCGTTTCCCGAAAAATTTCTTTCGTTTCCCGTCGGGAAAAAATATCTTCTGTCATCGCTCATATTCTGGTTCAATCTAGTTGGATACACTGTTCGTGAATTAAATTGGTACATGTTTTGTCGCGTATTTGGGTTGGGGAACCGATAATTATTTTGTCGGTTGGGGGAAGGATTTGAATACGCAAATCCTTGTTGGTAGGGGTTGCGGAACGATGGGAGACGTGGGGGGTTATTTCTATAACTTCCTGACCCATTGGCATTTAAGTTTGTTCTCCCGAACAAACGGTTATTAAAACTGGGGGTTACTGGTATATAGTTGTTTCTCGTACGACATTCCCTGGCGATATGTCCTTGTTTATTACATGCATAACATATAATTGGGGGTTTATTTGCGTAGTTTGCCGTTTTCGTGGGTACAAAACGTACCATTCTTTGCCTGGTAGGGGTTGGGGATTTATTTTGGCTCGGTCTGGGTGAGTTATCTCTCGAAACAAATCCTGGGGAAATTCCTCGTGATCGTCCCGGAGATGAATCTTCTACATTATTTATTCTTGACTTATTGTGATTTGCCACAATCGAGTCAATTTCAATCATTCTCTCTACTTCTTGAACTGCTAGCTCTAATGTTTGAATATTTTTTTATATCAACATTCGGTACTGTTGTGGGCTCAATCCTTGCATGAAAGCATTTAGTACAATTTTTTCATATAAAGGACCAGATTCTTTCCCGTATTTAGCTTCAATGGATACCATTACTTTGTGCAGGTATTCTCTAACATTTTGGGTTTCGTCGAAGCATACAGTTCCGTGCTTTAATTTGTGTGTTGAACTTGTTTCAACAAATCTTTCTTGGAACGCTTTTAGCAATTTTTCTATTGAGTTTATTGGAAGGTTGTTATCTTCCCCTATTGTATTTTCTATTTGTTTTAGGAACGTTAATGCTTGCCCCTTAAGTCTCATTAATAACATGCCTACTAATGATTTTAAGTCCGTTTGAGTTACTTCTACGAATTGATTTAATTGGATAATAAATTCATCTACATCTGAATCGCCGTTATATGAGGGAAGGGATTTTGAAATTTCCACTGTTTTGGCACTAAGTTTTTGCTTTAACAATTGTTCGTTTGGATCTAACGACACATTGTTTTTTGTTTTTTTTTCTTAAATTAATTACAATTCGGCACTGGTTTTATTTTTTTTGATAATATTCAAATTTGATACTTCCAAATTATATATTTTTTTTGTTACTATTTTAAGGGGACTTAGGCCTAACAAAATATTGCACTTCAAAGCATGCACAAAATATTGCACTTAAAAGCATGCACAAAATATTGCACTTTTCCTATGCGTAATATTTCTCAATAATCTTTTTTTTGTAGATAATTTGGTCCTTGTGTTTTGCTCCTTTAAACAGGCCGGGCCAATTCTAAAGGGGGGGGGGGGTTTCTTAATAAAAGGGGAGTTAATAAAAGGGGTTCTTAATAAAATGAGAGTTCTTGTTCTTCTACTTTAGGTTATTTCTTTGCAAATGAATTCCTCGTTTAATTATTTCCATGGGTAATTTCCAGTTAAACTCTTAGTTGACGGTTCGTGAGTAGCATACCTGAGTGGAGGCGGAATTTCACGTGTGGGGAGCTTAAATTAGCGGTTCAAATGGGGAGCTTGTATTAACGGCCCTACTGAGTCGAAATCAGATTGAAGGATTTCAGGTTCCCTTGAGAGCGAGTGGAGCCACAAGGACTAACTATCTTGAGAAATACTAACATAAAGAGAATAAAATAAGAAAGTAATGTATTTATTTTTACTCACATAGTTGATACAGATCTTGGTGGGAATATCAAAAGCACTTTGTAGTAAAAGACACTAAAAGTTGTTCACTGGGGCAAAAAAAATAACGTTCAATAGAATTGTTTTTAGATTTGCATAGAATTCACATAAAGACTCACAATCAGTTCCAAAAGACTGTCATAAGACTCATATAAGACTCCTAAAAAGACTCCTCTAAGACTGAATAAAGACTCCATAAAGACTAAAAAAAAGACTGGCGCAAAATTGCTAAGTCCCAACTATCTACTCTCTCCAATTTCGCCAAAGGTTACGTTCAGGCGTTACTAAAAGTATGTTACATTGGCCCTATTGGTTTAGATAGTATGTCCTATATTATTATTGGACAGGGATACACCAATTGGCTGCTTGAGTTTTTTTACGATTTATAACTTTAAGATATCACTTTGGAATTTTTCTCAACAAAACAAAGTTTTACATTGTATTTTTTTGCTAGCGAGGTGTCACTTAGTTTCCAGAAGACTTATAATTTATTTCTGTGAATGTTGTTAAACGACAATACGATTTAGTTACATTTGGATACATAGTTCTAAACTTAGTTTTCAGGACAATGAAATTAGATTACACGAAAATATTTTGTATCTCGAGTGACCATTTTTTGTAAAATAAATTCTACCATCACTTGATAGTTTGGAAATTCAAGCTCTTAAGATTTAAATTACATTTTTAGTCGCCTGTCATATAAGATTTGGTCAGACTGATATTTATTGCATACTTTGGCGACGCAGAGGCGGATTTATTTATTACATTTTCTGTGGGAAAGATTCTTACAATGTATGTTTGAATAAAATACATTTGTTTCACTATTTTTAAATTGAACGCTTGAGTCTTACTCGATCTGTAGGTTACTTGAATTTTTAGGTTCATATTTTGGGGGATTTTATTTTACTTGGGTTGCTTTAATTGGAAAATATTGAGGTTTTTGAAAATTGATCCCATTAAAATCAGGGAAGCGCTGTTTGAGGAGGGGGAAGCTTTTAAAATTGTCACTTTTCTGTACCTGAATCAATTGACTTAAAGATTTTGGGAAGAAGCTGAAAGAGTCTAAAAAACAGATTTTATTCAGGCCCGTGTTACCCTTGTCAACTGTTTTCCACATGAATTCTAGCAGCAGTAGCTTCTCCGATGATTTGAGTATGCTATTATATGAAAAAGAACCATCTATCCATGCGTCATCTACAACTCCACCCTTGGCAATGCAGGCCAACGCCGGTAGAACAAACTTTAAGTCGTAATTGGAATTGTGCATAAAAACAGGTACGAAATATTGCTGTCTAACGTTTAAATTGCACGACTGATGTGCCATCCCCCTAAAGTTACTTCCCCCCGATGTAATTTCCTGCCACAAATGATCATGGTCGATCACCTTCCTCCTCCCCCCATTCCCAGCACCATCATCAAATTCTCCCTTGCAAACACAACACATTTTACGATTTTTAATGGCCAATCTGTCATCTGGTGATAGGAACATAGGATAGTTTGTGTAACAAAGGCACGAAATTGCACTGTTCGCTGTTTTGATTAGACTGACCAATGCCGAGCGCATGCAGTCTTCACCGTCACCCAACATCTCAACTACATCCAGCACTTGCATGGTATTATTGGAATCTCGTTGCGCGTGAGCGTAAGAGACCCCTATGGCTTCATGTATTTTAACACGATTTGAATTTGATGAATCGTACACGTCTGTCAGTTTCGCTTCGCAGTCCAAAGCGATCTTATTGCTCTGGAGGAGCGTGTTTTGGAAATTTTTAAAACGTAAGATCGCTCTATCTCCGCTTACCGTCTCCACAGCCTGGTATCCATGACGTTTACAGATGTTTCATGTGATGCTTTAACTTTAAATCAGAGCGAAATCTTGAGAGGCATGTTGGACAGTAATAACACACACCCCCATTCCCCTTTTTACCTTCACATAAAACCCTACTAATATCAGTAATTGGATTGAAATGACCAATTGAATCGAGGTCTGTGGGTGGCGTGTATAGAAGCCACACCCAATGTTCCACTGATTCAATTGAAGGAGCCCTCACTGGAAATAATACGCCCTTCTTATCGGAACGGTGGCCCTCCTCAAATTCCGTTTCATACTGTAACACCGTGACACCAATCTTTAAATGTGCATTAGCCCGCTCGAAAATATCTATTCCTTTTAGTGTCATGGGCAATTGACCATTTAAACAATTAAAATCTACTTTGGGGAACTTTGAACCCTCCATACCATTAACTGCCATTTCATCCAACTTTTTCTCAGATGCATCTTTTTGAAGAGGTCTGTATGCGGCATTTAAAAATGCATACTTGAAACACTGTAGCCTCGTATCGAAACAGATTCGTTGTATCTCCTTACATCCCTCTAAATCTGAATGATATTTTAAAACTATAGCCCTCTCCCCGGCCCCACCACCTCTTACAATAAAATCCTTTTTAAATCTACAAATATTAACATTTAAACTTTCAATAAATAAAACCACCGACCCACTACCCCCCTCGCTATAATTTTCCCACTTACTTTGAATACTATTAACCCAATTTAGAAAAAAACTCCTCATAATTTGATTAATGCGGGCGAATTGCCAACATCTCTGTGTGCAAGTATTTCGAATACACCTCGCCCGCATTTTCATTTAAAAAATATTTTTAGTGCTATTAAAGCTTTTAAACTAACCCCCGACCCCACACCCCCATGTGTTGTTCAAGAATGGCTCGAATCTTATTAGTATATAAACGTGTAATGGCCGAGGGATCTGCTATTATATCCCCCGACACTAAAGAGTTAAAGGGGTCACCGAATTTGGCACGGTAGACCTTTGTGTGGTGCAAGGCAGAGTTGGAAAGAAAAAAATCTGGAAGAGGGGATACTTGTGTTGTTGCTGTATCGTTACTACTACTACTACTAGTACTAGTTGTATCATTAAGCGGAATGGTGGGGGTGACATAGAATTGTCAATAGCACCACCCCCAGTCTGTTCAATTGCAATAGATGGAGATGGCAAGAAGTCCTCTAAGTCAGTTAGTATGTGTTCCAAGGTGTTTGGGGATAGCTGATCAAGCCAGCCTGTATTGTCCTGTGACGGAATTTCTTTATGAGGACCCGGTTCAGATGCACTAGTAACACCGCCTAAATGCTCACGCATAAATCTATCTGTCCATTCCGGGTCCTCCATCATGTCAATGTCACAAGTTAAATCGTCTAGGCTGGCCATGTCCCCAAAAACATCATTTAGAAAACCCCTATGCCATTCCATACTGTCTAGAACTAATGTAGGTTCATCTCTAAACTCCATTGGTGGTGCTAGAATTTATTCAGGTCCACTAAATGTTGATGTTTCATGACCCAATGAAGATTGCGCTGCTATTTCATTAATCTATAGAAAAAAGGTTTATTTTCTATGTGAAATAACCATTATTTTATAAAGTTAAAAAGAATGTTCATTTTTCCAGCCCACCCACAAAACTCAATTCCTCCATGAATTATTTAAACTAAGTACTTGCCTCCATTCCCCTCCCCAGGAAGTTCAGAAAGATGCAATACCCTTATTTATGCTGAAGCATTTCTAGTCGTATGTTTACCTGGATATTTAATAAGTACCATTTTTCACCCCACCCACAAAACTCAATTCCTCCTAGAATTATTTAAACTAAATACTTGGCTCCATCCCTCTCCCCAGAAAGTTCAGAAAGACGCAATAGCCTTATTTATACTGAAGCATTTCTACTCGTATGTTTACCTGGATATTTAATAAGTACCATTTTTCACCCCACCCACAAAACTCAATTCCTCCTAGAATTATTTAAACTAAATACTTACCCCCGCTCCCCCACCTCCCACAGAAAGTTCAGAAATACACAATACCCTATTTACTCTGAAGCCTGTTTTTTAGTCGTATGTTTACCTGGATATTTAATAAGTACCATTTTTCCCCAAACCCACAAAACTCAATTCCTCCTAGAATTATTTAAACTAAATACTTACCCCCGCCCCCCACCTCCCACAGAAAGTTCAGAAAGACACAACACCTTATTTACCCCGAAGCATTTTTTTAGTCGTATGTTTACCAGGATATTTAATAAGTACCATTTTTCACCCCACCCACAAAACTCAATTCCTCCCAGAATTATTTAAACTAAATAATTGGCTCCATCCCCCTCCCAAGAAATTTCAGAAAGTCACAATACCCTATTTACCCTGCAGTATTTTTTTAATCGTATGTTTACCAGGATATTTAATAAGTACCATTTTTCACCCCACCCACAAAACTCAATTCCTCCTAGAATTATTTAAGTAAATAATCAGGTATAAGGTAGAGGTAAAATACCTACATCTCCAAATTCAGAGTGCACTTGTATGCCTGAAGCCCCTGGCAAAGCATGAAGGGGGGTCCCCTTACAATCTTGAGTAGACAAGACTGATGCATTATGAGAAGCCATCCATTCTCTCTTGAATTTTGTGCCAGGTTGCATAGAGGTTTGTGCAGAGCTGACACTGTCATGAGAGGGTCCTGGCTGGTCCAGAGAACTTGTAATGGAGCTAGCATATCTGATGATGGAAGGCCTTGCAGCTTGCATCGATGTGGTATCGTTCCATCTTGGTCTTTTTTCGGGGGGAGAGTAATTGTATGAATCCACCTCCTCCTTAAAAAAGAAGAAAAATTTAGTAAGGAAATAATAACCCCTCTTTTACAGATAAATTGCCCTCTAAAGTTGATTCTGATGTTTGTAGCGCTCTATCTATTAGTGCTTTAGAAATGTTTAAAAAAGCTCCTAAAAAAAATTTGGGAAAATTTTGAGTCTGGGGGAAGGGGGATTTCAAAAACATCTTCCCATAACATAATTTGTCCTCTAAAGTTGATTCTGATGTTTGTAGCGCTCTATGTCTTAGCGCTTTAGAAATATTTAAAAAAGTTCTAAAGTAAAATTTTGGAAATTTTTGAATTTGGGGGGAAGGGGGATTTCAAAAACATCTTCCCATGATATAAATTACCCCCTAAAGTCAATTCTGAGTTTAGTGTAGTATTCTTTAATTAACGATTTTAATATTAATTTTTTAGTATACCATAACGCTAGACCCTATTTTAAATTGAGAACATTGTTCAAACATCACTTATGCATCGCATTTCAAAGGCTTTACTCACGTTTAATTTGATCATAAAAATAATCTATTTGTCAAGGAAACCATTACCGCTATCCTTAAACATGTGGTATTAATAATTTCAGATAATACACATGTAAAAGGTTGTTTGGAAATTGAAATATTTAAAAAAATTTCTAAAGTAAAATTTTGGAAAATTTTGAGTTTGGGGGGAAGGGGGATTTCAAAAACATCTTCTTATGATATAAATTACCCCCTAAAGTCAATTCTGAGTTTAGTGTAGTATTCTTTAATTAACGATTTTAATATTAATTTTTTAGTATACCATAACGCTAGACCCTATTTTAAATTGAGAACATTGTTCAAACATCACTTATGCATCGCATTTCAAAGGCTTTACTCACGTTTAATTTGACCATCAAAAGAATCTATTTGTCAAGGAAACCATTACCGCTATCCTTAAACATGTGGTATTAATAATTTCAGATAATAGACATGTAAAAGGTTGTTTGGAAATTGTCACTCTTGCTAACAGGATTAGACACAGATGCTTTTAGCGCGGAAACTCTATTTTTGATAATGGGAAAAGTAATATTTGAACGAAATAACTATTTCTAAAGAATTAAGCTCGTAAACAGAGCAGGGGAGGAGGGATTTTATTTACATAATAGAAAAAAGAGCGTACTTTACGTTTTCTAATGACTATAGTCATCATATTGTAGGGTTTGTATTGCTGAGGGGGGAGGGGGGCTATGCCCCTGAAATTTGAATTTACTGGAGGGATGGTAAAATGATTTTATTTGGAAATAAATTAAGAAATTTAGTAAACTTTACTCACATTATAAATTGATGTATCCATAACTTCAATGTCAATAATATTTAGTGTGCTATCCATGATATGTTAAATCATTATGAAAATTTAATCGTAAGGTATGAGCATTTTATACAAAATCTCAAGGACGAATAAAAAATCAGTCCTTTTATTTATAACCAATCACCGATCAAGTTATCGTATATTGAGCAACCTCCGCTGTCTCGGATTGGACCCCTAAAAAACGGATGTTGCCTCAAATAACAGTCTGGTTGAGTTATATAATTTCGACTATACTCTCAAATCATGTTGGACCAGTTTATAGATTGCCAGCTTTTTTTTAAATGCCCACGTCAAACAACCATGTATATTCTTGTACAGTTGATATCAATAACAAAAACCAGTCTAATTATCTTATAAAGCCTTGACTATTGTTTCAAAACATGCTTCGCCACTTTTTAGGTTGCCAACTTTTTGGCAATGTCCACGTGATACTGTAGTGTCTCAGGTGTAAGTTTCCATGTAAGTTTAGGACTGTGTTTTGCCTCAGGTGTAAGATTCCATGTAAGTTTAGAATTGCGTATATAGATACTACTTACGTCTCAGAACCTTACTTAATCACTGTCATCAGTGTAACTTCAAATATTTTTCTGTTGGTTTGTAGACTTTCTTCCTCTTTTTCCAAAATTTTTTCAATTCTAAAAAAATACCCAGGGCCTTGGCTATTCTACTTTTAAAATTCTTCACTGCACCCGCCCTAACTATTGAGAATCGTACCTTGGTAAATGAAGGTTGAAGCTATCCTCTTGATTGATCTTCTTGTTATCCAACCTCACCCTTTCACCTTCACTCAATCCCAGTTTAAGCGATTTAGTTTTCTTAACATAAATTTTCAAACCTATTTTCGCACCCAGAGCTTTCAAAACATCCAAGAAGTCTTGATTTGACTAATATTTTCATCTAGGATAGTCAAATAAACAGAATAAACTAAATCTAGATGAGTTTTACTTTCACATTTGATTCTATGCTCTCTCAAAGTCATTGCCGTGTTATTTAGGACGGAGTCCATGCAAACGATCCACATAAATGGGGATTGAACGCGACCCTACGTAACTCCTGATTCAATACGAAACCAGCAACCAAATTCATTTCATACCTTAACCACAGCAATATTATTCTCGTACATAGCACTAATCATTACTATTGTTACCTGGTACCTTCGCTAAAGCTCTTCCATCAATTGAATCGAACACTTGCTCATAACATGGGCGCAGGTAGCATCTTTTCTAGGGGGAGGGCAGCCGATTCTATGATGGAGGGGGGTATAAAGCTATATCGGTAATAACTCTTGGCTCTTTTCGGTAATCTTATTTGAAATACCATGAGGTAGTGCTGTATACAGGGTTTCTTCCACGGTAGTAGTGAGCATGTATGCAATATAAGAGGGATACCATATATGGGAGACAATTGGACAACATCCAGAACACCACCACCGTATATTACGAATAATGTATATATTTACAGCTGAACAGGAGTCCTAATATGGTGGACTAAAAATAGCCTAAGACGACAAATCTACTCATGTTACGAAGGGGACTTCAAATATGGTGGATTAAAAATAACCAAGAGGCCCTAACAACCGTTCATAGCAACCAGAACTAAGATAAGGACGGATTTTCAATGTTGTTCATATTAGTTAGAGAATAGAATTCAGAGAGAACAGTTCGATTATAATCGTTTATTTGACAAGATATATATTTGCAATATGTTTACACTATTAGAAGTTGATAGTGGAGTTGGTAGCAGAAGCAGTGATACAAAGACGAGAGTACCAAACCTAGCAGTAGACATTACAAGAGGATCTCGATTAAGCCTTGAATGGGATGATGTGTATGCAAGATATGTGATATCTTAGAATAAATTTAAATTGGAGGAACAATCATGCTTTGCAGTGAAAGTTGATATAGTACACATACATAGACTTCAAGCTCCTTTAAATGCAATACTAAAATATATTAAGGAGAATAAATTGTATCAGTAATTGTGTGTGTGTAATATATTATTGTTTTAATTATATACATAATAAAAATGTTTTGAAATCGAAAATATTCTTTGTTTTCTTCGTTAAATTTTTAGTAGGTTATCGAATATTCTTAAAGTAAAAAGAACCCTGGTTAGTCTGAAGTCAGCTGTGAGAGTGTTAGGATTGAAAAACGGATGAATTTGAGAAAGAGAAAATTATGCTGAATCTTGTGATTATGAAAAAATGTTTGATTTTAGATGATGATTTTCTAGAGTTGTCTCTTCAAAGGAAAATATTTTCTCAAAAAATACTTGACGATATAATGAGAAATAATTCTCCATCATTGGACTATTGTATGCAACTTTTACGATGTGATTCAAATGTATTCACTCAATTTATTGATATATTAATTGAAACAAAGCAAAATGATATTGTGGATTTACTTTTGAACACACTGTCTTTGAAATTTAAGATTTTGTCTAAATGAGAAAAATAAATTTAGAAGATCCTGTTCAAACAGGTTCTGTGATGTCACACAATTACCCCCTCTCTCTCTCTCTATCTCTCTCTCTCTCGCTCAATTCATCGATCGTAGATTAGTTTCATTTTAACTGTTAGAGAGTTAACACTAGAAAAATGTTCTAGACATGTCCACTATGTATGTATACACTTGGCAGCTGGTCATTTTGTGAGAATTGTACAATTATTGACGAGAACGAGGAAAAGTGTAGATTATGCAATCCATTTAAATTACATAGAGGATATGCAGTACAAATTAAAGACTGTAATTCTTGTATTGAAGAGATTTGTGACTCTCATCCTAGAGGACATTTACGTCCTAATTGTAACTATAATGAATGTGATCAGGGGGAGAATACCTATCCTGGTATGATTGGAAAAAACCCTAAACGAGATTTTAGTTTATTTCTAAGAGACTGGTATCGTCGTTTGGGAGGAAGAATCAGGTCTACAATTCAAAAATTGGAGTAACAAGACAATTTGGTTTCTACGTCATCGTTGTGAAGACAATGGCTATTATGGCTATAAACCTACTGATTTTTATTTATCTGTTACAGAATGTGATTCACCATTTAAAAACAGTGTACGTGATATTGCTTCAAATAGGCAAATTGAAACACGTAAATTTTACAATATGAATGAAAATAGTATCATTGACTGTACAAAGAGATACAATAAGAGTGAAGTTGCATTGTACTGTAGAAAATGTGACACTGACTTTGCAGCCCATCAAGATCAATATACAGTGAATTCAAATGATCTACCATCATTAGTTCTTCTCGACACTTGCCTATACACACTAGAAGAAAAAATCTAAAGAGGAGAAAAAATTCAGTGTTATGTATATACATTATTTTTATTAATAAACAGATTTAAATACATTTTTAAATATTTTATTTGTAGGGCACTAAAACCAATATTATACAGGTATTGAAGTATATTTTCCACTATAAAGTCATTAAATCCTGCGCTCTCTTCTGGTTTTGAATAATAACTTTCCCACTTCTTTCAATATAGTTGTTGATATGCGAAGTGTAGAATGTATATGATAGGCCAAGAGGATAAAAAAATTCAATAGTCTTCGATGTTTGAAAGATGTACAGCCAATGACCTGTCTTTACACTCGATGGAGTGCTATTAAAAATGATAATGGTATTTCTAACACTTTGAATTTTTTCAAGGAAGTCCGATGGTATACAATAGGATTTGTATTTGAACATGCAAGGATCCATATCAAATACGCTGATTATTTGATTTGTGTTCATGGTGCAAGGTCTGGTAGAACACTGCCTTCGGGATTGATTTCCCAATAGGTTTAAAATTGATTTAATGAGATTAAAGCAATACTCTCAGCTAATGGCTCGGAAAATATGCACTCAAAACGTACACTCCCCGTTCGTACAATACTCATATCTTGAGGGCCAGACAAGTCCAGTACAATGATACCACGAGTTTTAGCAAACATTGTATCAGTTATATAATTTTCAAATAGTTGTGAATCTCGATCTAGGGATTGCATTGTCAACTCATGCAGTGTCCTATAGGATTTTAACAAAAAAAATAAATTGTAGAGTGGGATTCTATTTTCTTTACACACAAGAGATCAAAGTCCAAACATTTCAAATTTAAGTGGGCAACTTGTTCACGATCCTATTGCACTAGAACTTTTTACAAATGCCAATACCAATTTTGATATAATTTCACCATTGATAAATTATGAATCGGTGAAGGGGCTTGATCCCGTGGAAATATGGCGCTGATTGGTGATTGTGTGAGGAAGAAGTAGTTTACTATTATTACCACTAGCTCTCAGTTTTTCCACTGCCAAAGCAACAGAACTCATAACCTGTTGCTTTCGTACGTGAAGTGTTACCTAGGTGAGAGAGAGTGTTACATCAGGATTGGCAGGAAGTGCCTTTCGTAAAAGGAAATTGGATGAAGCAAGCGTAAATTTTTTATCTACTTTAATATTTGGTGGTAGCCATTGGGGTATATTAAATATCTCATGATTCATTTTCCCAACTAGATGTAATTCACTAGTTATCGCATGTTTAAGTGCATCTGTACTATCAGTATCAGTAATATATTCCTATCCATTGGATGAATCCTTTAATTTCTTGTTTGACTTTGGTGTCATCAAAATGAACTGTATATAGCTGGTATAATTTGAGAAATTGTTGCTTGTGCTCACCAATGTTCCATTTATGTAGACACTGATTTGTCGAAATAAATAATGCAATATACAATTTTCAAAGGATATTCCATCGGCAAGAATTGGCATTGTATTATCAGATTTCTTGACTACCTCATGTAAATTTTTAATGTCAAAGAGAAATACATAAAGTAGTCTTCATTGGAATAAGTTTGAAAGTGGATATTATCAGAGAGCGGTTGTTGTGGATGGAATTGTTCATAGTAAACATGTTTTACACTCAAATCAACATTTTCTGCATTGAATAGATTTAAAGATGAAGTGATTGATGGATGGGAATCCTTGTGCGGTAGACAAGGCCGTATCCAGGGGGGGGGGGGTATCCGGTTTGAACCCCAACCCCCCGAAATTTTGGACCGACTCAAAAATAAGTCGAAAATTAGTAAAACCTAGGTAAAAATTAGTCTATTAAACCTAGGTAAAACCTAGGATTTTTTTTGGGGGGGGGGATTTTCTGGTGGGAGTGCTGAAGTTGGAGAATCTTTCCATGGAGGAGTTTTTGTGGGGGAGGGAGTTTTCCATGGGAGTGGAACTGGATTTTCCAGCATTAATTAAAAAACTATCAGAAATTAAAAAAACTAGTTTTTCAACTGAAAGTAATGCGCAACATTGAAACTAAAAACGAACAGAAATTATTACGTATATGAGGGGGTTTCCCCCTCCTCAGTACCTCGCTCTTTACACTATAGTGTTTTAGAATTTATAAAAAGCTTATTATTCTAATTAAACGGTCCTTGTGTATAGGGCGTCATTCTTAGATAATTGGAACTTATTAGCGTAAAGAGCGAGATACTGAGGAGGGGACAGCCCCTTAATATACATAATAATTTCTGTTCGTTTTAAGTTATAATGTTGCTCCTTACTTTCAATTGAAAAAAACTTTTTTTTATCTAATTAATTTAAAAAAAAAATCCGAAAAAGAAGCTTTTCAAAGTTAACACTTAACACTTAACAGTTAACAATTAACACTCAAACGACCAGAAGTTGCTATTGAAGTATAAATAAAACGCAAAACGAACGTGAATTAAATAAACAGTCAATGCAAACAAACATACTATAGATATTAATGCGAATGAAAAAATAAATTTTAAAACGAGTGAAACTTAAATTGAATATGCAAATCAAGCATGAAACGAAAACAAATCACTACAAACAAGAGTTTGGGTATCGACTCCTTCTTTCACTGTAAAAGTCTAAAACTTACTGCGTCATTGGCGCTTTACTGATAACGATTTTATTAAAAATATTTTCTTTCGTACTTAATATTGAAAATGAATATTAAAATTACAGTAAAATTTTGAACTGATAAAAAATCAATTTTGAAATGATAAAAAATCTGCAATAAAAATCATTGTGCATCAAATATTCAGTTTAATTTATTAGTTCTTTCTAAAACGAATATAATTTTTCGACAAATGGTTTTTATGGAGTTTGGATACTGCCCCCTTCCTTGACTGTAAAAACCAAAAGCCTATTGCGTCATTGGCGCTTCACTGAAAACAAATTATATTACAAATATTCTCGTTTTGGTCTCTTGCAGCCTTGAAAATAAAAATAAACTTATAACGAAATAAAATCTTGAACTGAAGGATCTCACAACAATTAATATCATTATATATCAAGTATCCAATTTGATTTTGTTTAAAATTTCCAAGACTGTTCAAGACACATACAGTTTTCAGTAAATCGCCAGTGACGCAGTAGGTTTTATGCTTTTACACTGAGAGAAGAAGGCGATACCCAAATTCTTGTTTGTAGTGATTTTTGTTCGTTTCAAGCTTGATTTGCATATTCAATTTAAGTTTCACTCGATCTTAGATTTATTTATTCATTTACATTAATATCTAATATATGTTTGTTTGCATTGATTGTTTATTTAATTTCTGTTCGTTTTGAGTTTCATTTATACTTCAATAGCAAATTAATTTTTTTTTTTTCGTTTCAAGCTTGATTTACGTATTCAATTTAAGCATTATTCACTTTAAAATCTATTCATTCATTTATATTATTTCTTGTTGTATGTTTTTTTTTGCTATGATTGTTTATTTAATTTCTGTTTGTTTTAGGTTTCATTTCTGGTCGTTTTGGGTTTGAATTTAATAGGTATTTATATCTGCTGATCTTAAGTTTAAAATGGCCTTTACTTTTTTCTGAAAAACTTCTTTTTCAGAAAGCTTCTTCTTAAATTAATTTTTGTTCGTTTTTTATTGCAAAAAGTTTAAAGTTTTAAAAAATTCCTTATTTCAAAATAAAACTTTTTTTCAAAATCAAATGTTCATCAAAGTCTCAAAACTGATATCAAAATAATAGTATCAAAGTAAAAAAAATTGGTTTGAGTCAACCTCGGAGTTTTTATTATCTGATGTTTGAACTATTTATAACAAAATGGTTATCTCAAATTTTTATCGGGCCCCAGGGGGCCCCCCTGGGCCCCAGGGGGTTGTGTCGACCCCGGAGTTTTAGTATCTGATTTTTGAACTATTTTTAACAAAATAGTCACCTCAAAATCTTTATCAGATGGGTTAGGGGAAGAAAAAGGCGTGGAGGAGGGAGGGGCTAGTTGCCCTCCGGTCTCTTTTTTTCTCTGAGAAAGTGAACTCGAACTTTTAATTTCCAATAAAATGAGCCCTCTCTGAAGTTTATACGAGCAAGCCTTTCATAAGAACCAGATACACCCAAAGGACATAACTTACAATGCCTGCCCCGGGGACCCTGGGGGGTTGTGTCAACACCGGAGTTTTCGTTATTTGACCTTTGAGCTATTTTTAAAAGGTGGATATCTCAAAATTTTCATAAGATGGGTTTGGAAAAAAAAGGCCCTCCAGTCTCTTTTGACTCTTAAAAATTGAACTAGAGCTTTCAATTTCCAATCAAATGAGCCCTCTATGAAGTTTATTCGAGATTCCCTTTCATAAGAACCATACATGCCTCAGGGCATAACTTAGAACGCCTGCCCCCGGGCCCTGGGGGGCTGTATAGACACCGAAGTTGCTCTTATCCGACCATTGGACTATTTTTAACAAAATGGCTATCTCAAAATTTTCATCGGGTGGGTTTGCAAAAAAAGGTGGGAGGGGGGGGGGCTAGTTGACCTCGGATCTCTTTTGACTCTTAAAAGTGAGAGAATTTTCAATTCCCAATCAAATGAGACCTCTCTGACGTTTATACGAGCATTCCTTTCGTAAGAACCATATATGCCCCCAGGGTATGATTTACAACGACTTCCCCCTAGCCCTGGGGGGTAGTGTCGACCCCGGAGTTTTCGTTATACGATCTTTGAACCATTTAAAAAAAAAATGGCTATCTCAAAGTTCTTATCGGATGGTTTTGAGGAAAAAAGGGCATAGAAAAGGGGGGGGCTAGTTGCCCTCCAACCTCTTTTCACTCTTAAAAAGTGAACGAGAACTTTAAATTTCCAGTCAAATTTTTAGACAAATTTTAGTATAAACCCCTTTGAGGTTTATATGAATATCCGTTCCGTAAGAATTATATATGTCCCTAGGGCATAACTTACAACGCCTGTCCCAGGCCCTGGGGAGTTGTGTCGACACCGGAGTTTTAGTTATATGATCTTTGGATAATTTTTAACAAAATGTATACCTCAAAATTTTTATCAGATGCATTTGGGAAAAAAAGGGCGCTGGGGGGCTGGTTACCCTCCGATCATTGGTGCTGATAGGGGGGCAGGGAGCCATGCACCCTTCTAGAAATTCGGGACTAAAAAGTAATTATAAGGAAACCAAAGGAAAGAGAGCAGAATAGGGGAAAACCATCGAAAAAATGTGTGTTGCCCCATTTTTGGCTGCCTGCCAACAGATTTTGACCCTTAATAAGGAAAATTTAAGTTCTAATTTGTGACTGAGTGACCCCTTTCTAGTTTTCCACAAAGATTTTTTCTATATGATTTGGTTGGACCAAAAAAAAACGATATGAGCTTGAAACATCTACAGTAGGGTTCTTTGATACGCTTAATTTCATGGTGTGATTTTTATTAAAATTCTATGACTTCAAGGGGGTCTTTCGCCCTTTTTTCGAAAAACAGACAAATTTCCTCTGGCTCGTAGCTTTTGATGGGCATAACTAAACTTAATGAAACTTATATATTTGGAATCAGCATAATAAGCCAATTCTTTTGATATATCTATTGGTATCAATATTCCGATTTTTAGAGTTTTGGTTACTATTGAACCGGGCTGCTCCTTACTTAGAGTTCGTTACCACGAATTGTTTGATTACCCATCAAAATCCAAACAGAGATCATTGAAATACTGATCTTTTTTTTTCTGCATTACCTAGAGTATCGTATTCATAAGACTTAACAGTTTCATGAAATGTAATTAAACAAATCGGTTTCAAATCTGTTCCTTGCTTTTAGTTGAAAATCTCTTTTTTCATTTAATTTCCGATTGTTTTCCAAATCATTCCAAGGCCTATATGATTTTCTTATCGATAAATACATTACATACATTTGTTTAAATACATTGAAGTACTTTATATAGATATAAAAAGAAAAATATTGCCATATTGCTGAACACTAAGTTCCTAGCAGTATTTGCCACCCCAAAGAAATTTCCTGGCCTGGCTGATGGCGACCAGCCTTGCCTTTTCCACCTCTGTGCTGGTAGATTGGGGAATGTAACATTTTAGCTGTGTATAGAAAACGTTTTTATTAATTCCTACTCCCCCCTACCTCTTTCAGCATTTATCTGAAGCCTCATGAAGAGTAAGCAGTTTTTTCATTCGAACGTAATTTGTAGGAATCTACCCTACCCCAACCTAAGCAATGACTCGCCCCTCCGTCATTTTAGATGATACGCAATTACAGATCACCAAACGTAGCAGAATTTCATTTTAAATAAAGCGATCAACTTGGTTTAATTCAGCACAAATTAATTAGCTTCTAAGGATTTTAAATTGATTGCAAATTCGTCCTCTTCGGGGTAAAGACGTAGTTTGATGCCCTAAACCACCGAAACTGTCACCCAACCACCACTGCTATTTTGGCGTCTCCCCCCTGGAAAATTTTTCTGCCGGCGCCCTTGCCTCCAATCTCTTTTGACTTTTAAAAAGAGCACTAAAACTCTTGATCTCCAATCGAATGAGCCCCCTTTGAAGTTTATGTGACGACCCCTTCCATATGAAGTGACTCTTGGAAAAAAAATATAGATAATAATAATAAAACAATGGAGCCGTATGGCCTTTACAATAGGATACCGTTGCCTCCTGTCATCCAAAAGAACCAATCATATTTTAAATTCTTTTTCCTGGCTCAAACTTAACATTGATAGAAGGGGTAAAAAAGGCAAATTTATTACGGTTATTCCTGTTTGCCCCCAACCACTTTTCAACACCCCCGTCCACCTTCAACCAGCTACATTTCTCTCGTGGATTGTCGTTTACGAGGCAGGTTCCTCTGGTAAGTTTAGAAACCGCCAAATTTTCTTGGTTTTGATTCTGCTACCCATACTACCCATGCTGGTTCAAAATGGACTACCCATACTGGTTCAAAATGGACTACCCATACTGGTTCAAAATGGACTACCCATACTGGTTCAAAATGGACTAATAGGGTAAGTAATCCTAAATGTTTCGTCCTAGAACAGAAATTCTGATTTACAGCTCCTGCGATAAGTTAAAAAAAAGATACTGTGATGAATGCTAAAAAGGGGAATACATAAAAACAGCATGATTTTGCATGATTGCATGATTGAGATCAAGTCAAAGTGACGTTAAACTTTTCAATATCATAAACTAACTCATTAATGCTAGAAATACAAATTATGAAAAGAA